>JBBMOI010000002.1:30347500-31060000 GCA_038088405.1 Porites divaricata | reverse complement strand
CAAAAGTAATAATATGCTTGTTATTTGTACTGGTATTATCATTATCACCACCCGCCCCCCTCTCCCATTATCATCATCGTTATCTTTATCTGTATCGGTATGATTATTTTTTTTTCTCTTTTTGCAGCCCTTATGGAATTGTGTCCAATGGACCCAATACAGGTAAGATAATCTTGTGCCATTTCGTGTGAAGCTTACGCTGACTAAATCGTAGATACTCTCGCTTTTTGTTTTTTGGCCGTCTTGTGGTGATAAATATAGGGAAGTATAAACGCATTTCTGGAACTTTTAAGATTTCTTTCTTTCCAGAAATGCGTTTATATCTCCTTATGTTTGTCACCGCAGTTTTGCTTTTTGTTTCTTTTTACGCTGGCTCTTTATAACTTAATGTTTACAGTGTTACGACGGTACAATGTTTGTGGCTGTCGGTGCGGCTGCAAAAAAAAACAACAACAACAAGTAAACAAACAGAAAACTGCCGTTCTTCTGTGGGTCAAAAGTGGAGGCCTGAGTTCTTTCAAATTTACTGCGCTTTTCACAAACATGCGAATTCTGAAGTTCAAAAGCCAACTGACGATTGCGCTTTTCGCTGCCGTCAATCATCTTAACGGACCTCTTAGGAAACAAAACTTTACTTTAACAGGTTCAAAAGGTCATGGTTTGGGATTTATTTGTGATTGGTGGATTTCGATCCGTTTTGTGTATTTCTGTGTTTCAAGGTTCGTTGCTTGTGATCGTAATTATGATTGACGGCAGCGAAAATCGCAATTGTGAAGGCGGCTTTTGAACTTTAGAGTTCGCATGTTTGTGTAAAGCGCAGTAAGACGAAACGCGAAAATTCCACTTAGAAATATGGGCTAACATGTGATAAGTGGACCTGCTTTTTATTATTGCCAAAAATGTTGGAAAAATAACTTGACTAACAATGAGAATTATTATGCTACTGGTTCCCCGCATGCAGGCAAGTTGAAGCAAATCCGTTGACCTGATTGGCTACCCAAGCGGGCAAGCAGGTGATTGTATCCCTCAGATCCCATAGAGAAAAAAATCGGCTCATCCTCGGTGTAAGAACCTGTTAAACTCACCGGTGACGTAAAACAAAGAAAACAAAGAAGTCAACACAATAAAACCTAGAAAAACAAACGGTACAAAACGAAGAAAAATTTTCACAGGTTCTTACACCGAGGTAAACCCAAAAAATCCTTTATTGACAAAGCTTGTTCGGTGTTAAGGCGGTTGGATATTGGCCTCTTTCTTCTGTTTCTTTTTACTGACCTCGACTTCGTCTTCGTCTGTTAAAACAAATGTAAGTTAAAGAGTATGACACGATGTTTTTGTCGTTGTAAAATATGTATTCAAAGTTTCATCTTCATATGGTGTTCAATCCCCGCCAAAAATCAACTTGAGTCCTCAACATTCAACTTGACGGGCTAACATTAAGTTACAGCACTCAACTTTCAACTTCACGTTTCAACATAAACTCCCAAAAATCAACTTGAGTCCTCAACATTCAACTTGAGAGGCTAACATTAAGTTATAGCTCCCAACTTTCAACTTCACGTTGCAACATTTAAAGTGAATAATTCAACTTAAACTCCCAACATTGAACATGATTACTTGTTCTTGAAAATTGAGCGCGCATGAACAACCAACATTCAACTTGAGAAACCAAAATTCAGTATTTAGTGCTCGGCGTTATATATAAGTCTCATCATCTCTTTTTATAGTCCGATGTTAAAAAGATACTGAACTCGTATCAGACGCGACGGGTCGTGAATAATTGCCGTGCGATTAAAAAGTTCGTCGTTGAGATCAAAAAGTTCATCGTTGCGAATTCTTGATCTCGTTGTGCGGAAAGCGTAAAATGTCCGCCAAAATGTATCATATGTCAAACGCTGACGTAATAGGCCAACCGCAGGGGTTGTTTCCAGTCTCCGGTCTCCCCTGGTCTCTCCTTTTGCACAACCAAGATAGCGGCTTCTATTGCCACTGCGGAAAAGATAATCTTTCTTGGTAAATAAATGGTGACAGGCCATTCACAGATCCCGCAAGCGTGTCGCATGAATGTAATTACTTATCAACACGTAGTGTTGAAGAGATTGACTACAGTTTGGCTCTAACCAGTATATCTTTTAATGAAATGCCTCTCTTGTAAGAAATAATTGGAGGTTCTTTAAACATTTCCCTAAGTTTAGGTTGTGATTCTATAAGATGCCATTTCTCCATTAAAATGTGTTTAAGGTTAGGCACAGATGGGTTGTATTGCGTTACAAAGGGCAAATATTTGTTTTTGCACTCTTGTATTATCCTTGAGAGCTTTCTTTCTTTCAGAGAATTTTACTTCCGAGAGCGTTTTGTCTATAAGGTTGTGAGGGTAGCCTCTCGCTCGAGGCGTAGTTTGAATAATCTTATGTTTTCTACGAAAGTCTCCTCTGAAGAGTTAGTTCTTAGTAGTTTCAGGCCTTCACCTTTTACGAAGCCTTTTTTGACTCCGGGTGGGTGACACGATTTAAAGTGCGTGTACTGGAATGTCTCAGTAGGCTTGAAATGAGTGCGCGTGTCAAGGATAGATTCCTTTTCAAATCTTGCTCCTTTGTAAATGCATGTATCAAGAAAGATGATTTCTTTATCAGAAATATCAGCAGTGAATTTTATTGTAGGGTGATAGTTATTTGCATGCTTAATGAAGTTGTTAATTTCCTCTCTATTAGTGTCCCATAGGGAAACACGTCATCGATATATCTCTTCCATAACAACGGCTTTGTACTGTGCTGATCGATAATTGCTGTCTCAATCTTAGCCATGAAAATATTGGCAAAGGAGACTGCTGTTTTAGTCCCCATAGCCGTACCATGGGTCTAGAGAAAGTCTTTTCCATTAAATTGGAAGGAGTTTTCTTGTAATATAAGTCTCAGCATTTCTCTAAGATAATATGTTGGTATAGGGGGTGTTGCCGTGTATAGTCTAGTCTTAAGACGATTGAGCCGATTTCACAGCCATTCTCTGAATTCTCTGACCGCTCGATGCGGGTTATGAGGTCATTTATGGCTTCCACAACGCTCGGAAGGTCCGCCATTTTGTGTAAGGACTACGGGACCGGAGACTAGAAAAAAAACAACTGCGATTGGCTTGTTACGTCAGCGTTTGACATATGATACATTTTGGCGGACATTTTACGCTTTTCGCACAACGAGATCAAGAATTCGCAACGATGAACTTTTTAATCGCAACGATGAACTTTTCAATCGCACGGCAATTATTCACGACCCGTCGCGTCTGATACGAGTTCAGTATCTTTTTAACATCGGACTATAAAAAGAGATGATGAGACATAATTATATAACGCCGAGCACTAAATACTGAATTTTGGTTTCTCAAGTTGAATGTTGGTTGTTCATGCGCGCTCAATTTTCAAGAACAAGTAATCATGTTCAATGTTGGGAGTTTAAGTTGAATTATTCACTTTAAAAGTTGCAACGTGAAGTTGAAAGTTGGGTGCTATAAGTTAATGTTAGCCGCTCAAGTTGAATGTTGAGGACTCAAGTTGATTTTTGGGAGTTTATGTTGAAACGTGAAGTTGAAAGTTGAGTGCTGTAACTTAATGTTAGCCCGTCAAGTTGAATGTTGAGGACTCAAGTTGATTTTTGGCGGGGATTGAACACCATATCTTCAAGTGTTGAAAATCTTGCAAAACCTTTTTTTAATGTCCCCTATTACGCGGCCACATTGACGCTGAAGTATGACGTAGAATAATAAACACAAATGTCGAATAATTATCAAGATAGCCCCGGGCAAATGCGAAGGATTGTCGTTTTCAACAACTCCTCAATCATCAAAATCCTCATTTAATTCGCTGTTCCTTTGTAACTGTCAGATACATCGTTTAATTCCACTAAACAATCAAAGAAAGACTATCGTCAACTCGTGGGTACGTTGTTTAGAAAATCAATTAGTTATCACCTCTGCTTTTCCCACAGAAAATTTTAGGAAATGATAGAAATTCAGATTATAAATATACTATCCTTGTTCTGGAACCACAATACTTTCTTGCTGCACGAGTGCCGATTAAAAAAATGGACAATTTCCGTGTTTTATACTATAAGCCGATCTTGCGACCCCTCAGTCTCTTGGTTTGCGGTCTATAGAATGTGTAACGAAACGACTAACAAAACTGTAACGCGATCAAAATAACCCATTTTTTCAGAGGTTTTCGATGCGTTTTGATGTTCTAACGACAAACACATCTCCTCTGGGCCCTGTGGCCATACTTAACCGATTGAAAAAACGACTCGGACCAATCGGATGAAATTTAAGGCTAATTGAAATCAGGTTACTGACAGTAAAAAACAATGTAAACACATTTCATGGCAATGAAAGAACATATGCGATACAAAGTCGACACAACTCCTCCGCGAAATAGGACGCAAAACATTAGCTTATGTTTTCTTATCTCGATAGCTGTGCAGTTATTTTGAAGCTAATGCTCAAAATCACATCCATTTCCCCCTGTGATCTTAATGAGTCCTTAGAAAGAAGAAGAAGAAGAAGTGCCTTTATTTATTTATTATACATTCATTCATATACATAACCTACTACATTACTGCAAGGTATGAAATCAAGCCAGCGTCGAAGTTGAAGGAGTAGAAGAGCAAATGCTCATCTTCTCGTCAAGTTTAACGCCTAAACGAGTCAAAGGCTCTTGAATTGTACTAATGTGAAAGATTCCTGCGTGTCTTAAATTTGGTAAGACCTCTATCCTCTGACCGTGCTATAGCGCACGATGCACGCTCTCGGCGAGGAATTTGATGCCACCGAACTTCGGCGAGCGCGTGCTTCTTTGGAAACGATAGATCTTCGCGCTCTCGAGTTCGGACGCGATTAATTACGAAAACGTCTACTACGAGTGAGCGAGTGACTCATTTGCATATCCCTGTCCCTGCAATAACTCGTGGTACGCTCGCGCGTACCCACGAGTTAAAAAGGAATGCGAAAGCTGAGCAAAGCAAGGGATGTCACTGACGTCATCAGCCTTCCCTTGATCCTTTGCATTTTCCCAGTATTGGCGAATCCCTACTGACATCTTTGCTTACGCTTTGCTTATAAGCAGACAACTTAAACGCAGGCGGTGTGCGTCACGACCCACAAAGGTTCATGGGTAAAACTGTTTATGTGCCTCATTTCAATCGTGACACGGTCGAGTTCGCATCTCGTGAGAGAGATGATGGATCAAAACCCGGGATCAAAATACTGCTTCCTTTTCTGGAAAACATCGAGGAGAGCGATTTGGAGAATTTTCAAGATCTCATACTGGCCTTAGATGCTTGCTATTGGCTTCATATGGTTATTTCCATAAGTTTATCGCGATTCGGAGACGATCGAAAGTGCGATTTTAGCCGATTTTAGGCGGCGATTTCCTGCTTCTCAGAAGATTTTAGGTACTGTTTAGTGCTGTTCTTATATGTATATTTCTATCTCAGAAGAGTGAAAGAGATCTGTAGTTCATACCTGGATTTGCTTAAATAAAATGTTCGTCCATTTGAAAGTAACGTTTGATGGACTTTATTAACCGGACAAGGAGGAGAAGCGCGAACAAAGAGCAAGGTGAGAAATCTTGCATCGTCTCAAGCTACGGCCGCAGATATAAACCACAATCTTGCCTTTACGTTCATTAAAGTGAGCGCAGTGTATCGATTTTGTTATAAACCTAACCTCACAGTTTGAAAATCCTGTATTAAGTTGTCTAGATCTTTGATAATGGTCTTGTGTTTTGGTAGAGATTTAATCCTTCGCGTTAGTTTACATGAAGATTTGCATACACATAGTACACACTGCATACAAATTATTTTATGAAAAGTGTTTTGTTTCCAAAGGTTATCACAATATTCAAACTTATTTACCTTTTCTGGTTTAAAATGAAACAAACTCTTCCCGGATTTTGCGTTACTCGCTTCACGTCGGCTTTCGCTTCGGCAAGTTTCTCAGCCCGTTTTCCCGGGAGTTGTGCTGTTTGGCTGAGAGAATGTCTTCATTCCAAGGCAGTTTCAACGCCTCATAACGGGGAAACTAACAGGGGTAGACCCGGGTAGACCCCAAAATTTACAAAGAAGAAAGGTTGAAGTAACATGTTCACCGAAATAATCCGATAAAACAGCTACCAGTAACCAGCAATGAATCCAAGAAGAGCGGCGAAAATAACACTCAAATCATCATGGCGGCTTGCACATGACCGAGCAATTCAAACTTGTCACAAACGCTCAAGAAAGCAAAATATTTCAAACTAACGCAACTGCTAGCAAGATAAAGTGTTCCAACAACTTTTCAAGGCGGTATAGTGTCGAAATTTCATACACAAACTTGGAATAGAGCGAAAATGTCACCACATATGCCTCTCAAAACAGCTCTTTCCAAGCGCGAAAATCACTCTACAAATGACGCATTCTGATTGGTCGAATCTCGTGACGCACACCGCCTGACTTAAACGGTAAAACCGTCGTCGTATATAGAAATTATGGTCATTGTATACAGCGAAATCAATAATGGTTGCTTTGGTAATTAGTCATTGGTAATTGAAAATTGTCCCAAGCAACCTTTACGTTATCACAGAATCGTGATCTCAAACCGTTATATCCTCCTGACATGGCCCCTTTAACGATCATAAACAGGAAACCACACTAGAAAGAAGAAACCCGCAACTTGAGTGAGGTTTTCCGATTTTTTCTACCATAAATCCTTTTACGTTCGTAGGCTATAGAAACAGTCGTTTTCTCTCCCATACAAATCGATCCTTACATTTTGAACGTCACGCAACAGCGCCGATGGTCATATGGTAATTGTTGTGTTAACCACTGATATTTTATTCAAATAAAGGGACACGCAATGTGCTTTTACTCAGTTTTAGAAAACTAATAATTTTTCACAATTTTGGTTCGCCAACCTTGGTGTACCCCATTAACACTCTTTCTAACAATTCATGAGCGGCAATGGAGTAGGTCAAATGTAGATAGACTGGCTTTTCGTGATAACTCGTGCATATCACGTACGCAAATTTTTAAGCAACCGGCTATATTGCATACAAGAGCAAACGACAAAAACTAATAACAACAAAAACAGGAAAATCAGTAAATCACTCATAATAAAGCGTCAATCTCGAAAGATCCAAAAGCTTTCGTTCTGTGAAAGGGAAAAAAATTTCGTTCGGACGTGAACATGTCTTTATTTCTGCCAACAGCAATATGTGGGATATTAGGAATCTTCTGTAATGTGCAAATGCTTTATACTTGTTTCAAAGACAACAAAAAGCGTGGTTTAGTTGCAAGTCAGTTTGTAGCTCAAGTCACAATCATTGCAGTGAATATCGTTGAAGCTTGGAAGGAGTACAGCCAAGATACGATATGGATCGGCCATCTAGAAAATTGCTTCCCTTTCTACAAACTGGTCACCATTTTCGCGACATTTTTCTCATGTGGAAACTTATTGGTGATGGTAGCATTCAGATCTAGAGGTCCGGTTTTAGAGAGCGAAAAGAAAGACTTTTTGATAAAACTCTCGCTGTTACCAGGGATTTTTCTAGCTGCTGTTGGCTCCGGATCTGTGTGGTGGTTTAGCTGTTTTTCCCAGGACGATTCTGGAACTCGTGTAATAACTCTTTCTGTTGTTATCTTATTGTTGATAATGACTGTTCTCGTCTTTGTGGCCCGGCAAACACGCCTCGATCATGCGAGTCACAAATTGTCCTCTCTGTGTGACTGTTTCCGTGAAGACTTTGGAACTGTACTTTTCGTAGTGTTGTTTATGATGTTCATTGGAGCTTTGACGATTCGTGTCTCTGTACCTCCCGGCTGTGATTTTGTTGAAACCACAATGTTCCATATCAGTGAGAAGGCTTCCTACATGTTCATGATGAACTATACCGTTGGTATACCTGTGCCTTTGGCCTTTATGATTTTAAACGAATCGAGCTATCAACAGAAAGACAAAAAGGAGATAAAAGTTATGGTTGTTTAGCTCATAGCAATTGTTATATATCGAGTCGGGCAAATGTAAAAATAAAAAAATTATTTACTGCAGGGGGACGCTGTACGCTGTAGGCGACAGAGAAAACCGACCTTTATTGTGAAAAAGGTACCTTTCAAAGTAGTAGAACTGCTATACACCAAGAGAGAATTAGCTCTTGTATAAACGCCTTCGTTTTGGAACTTTTAATATCATCAATATTACAGAACTTCCGGAAATAGAAGTAATAATATACTTTTTCGTCAAGACCTGAAAATAGAACAGAATATCTTCATTTTCATTCATTTTGAAACTTAATATAATCAATATTACAGAACTTCCGGAAATAGAAATAAGAATATATTTATTCGTTAAAGACCTGAAAATAGAACAGAAAGATTATGTAAAATATCTGGGAGTTAATATTGATAAACATCCCAGTTCGTAGCCACAAATACAACGTAAATGATAAAATATCTATAAGATGGACATAATTCTAGTACAAGTCTTTTGAATTTTCTGTTTCAAAACTCTGGAAGACCGTGCCACAGAAAGGAAACATTATCTTGATCAGTCAAATTTGATTTTACTGCCGCTCTGCTTGGTTCTATCAGCGATTTATTTTTGAGCTGTTGTTGTTGTTGTTGTAACTTTTGCCGCCATTTTTTTCGTTCGTGGCGGTGGCGGTAGCGGTCTCCAACATATGTACAGTTGAACCTCGATATAACGAGGTTTCGTTTTATCGAGTGTCTTTTTCATTTATTTTACTATTACTGGGGTAAAGAAAATCGTTCGTTATACCGAGGACTTCGTTTTATAGAGGTTCGTTAGAGCGAGTTCCTCCGTATGTTACCTTTTCTATGCCTATAGATGATTCATTATCCCGGGTTTTTTTTATTTGCAATAAATGGTGTAAGTAAAGAGATATTTACGTGTTGCAAAGAGACTGTCGTCAAACTATTTATTTAAAAGTGACATAGAATAAATGTGCTCCGGAAATTGATATCCTTGCTTTTGTGGCTTTTTGAGTGAAGAAAAATGTGGGAAGTCCTGTTTGTATAATCGGTTTGATTTTGCGGTGCATTTCGTTTGTTTTGTTTTTGTGTTTATTTGTTTCCTTGTTAGTTTGTTTTGTAAAATTTGTTGAAAAAAGATACCTTTTTCGTTGGATACGTGTGGACGAAAGACGAATCCGCAGAGAAAAAATGCGACTCTCTCTTAAGGTGGCCCAAACCTATTTATATGCGCGTTGGTTATGTTTTTGAATCGGGTTTTTCGGCAGGAATGATTTAACTAATTTCTATGAATTTTTTTATCCTTAATAAAGAATGGTCGAACATTAAGAAAATGCTATTTATTTTCTTATAGGTATAAAAACGTTTGAGATATCGGCATATGTTTAAAACCGCATTTTTGCAAAAAATGTCAATAATTTCAAAACCCTAAGACAGACTTTTCTCTAACTTCGGCAAATAAGCCTCAGAGCTCTTTAGTTTTATATGTGCAAGTTTGAAGTCAATCGTGACCGTAGAACTCGCTGCACAAATAGCTGGTCAAATTTAACCTTAAAATGCAACGCTAACACATTTGTGAAAGTTGACACACAAATAGAGGACAACTGCCGACGGACTATCTCCTATCTGCAAGGGTATTCTTACCCAAAGCTTCAGTTTCAAGAAATTGAGTAATCAGAATCCTACGGCTAATACAGTTCGCAGTACAAGAACAACTTTATGCTGAATGCGGGGCAAGATTAAATATTTATCAAAGTTACTGTGTATTTTCCCTCCTCTTTTCGCAGAAAATTTCAACAAAGCACGATATAACATCTACGGAAATCTCCTACCAGTTTTAGCACTGAAGGTTCCCGTACTGAGCAGAAATAAAGCCACCAACTCCAGTACCTCAACCGACCATTTTCAGCTGTAACGAAAACCCTTGTATTAGGTAATTTATTCAAGTTTGAAAGATTGCCATCACATTCGCACGGACATTTTGCCATTGGGGATAATGAAAAGAATAAGACGATTGTCATATTTTCTTCATCTTTATCCCCAAGTGGCAAACGTCCCGTGCGAATGTGACGTCAAGTCTAAAAACCTTGAATAAATTACCAAGTACAAGGGGCTTTCAGTGCAGCTGAAAAATGGACGGTTAGAAGTACTGGAGTTGGTGGCTTTATTTCTCCTCAAAACGGAAACCTGCGACGCTAAAAATTCTTGAGAGTTTTTCGTAGATAATGTAATTTCCCTTGTCAAGATAGGTTTCGAAAAGAGAAGGCCGAATACAAAGTATGTTTGATAGATAGAAACTCTTTTATCTTGCCCCGCATTCAGCATAAAGTTGTTCTTCTTGTGTTGCGAACTGTATTCGCCGTATGTTTCTGATTACTCAGTTCTTGCAACTGAAGTTTGGGAAGGAATACCCTTGCAGATAGGAGATAGTCGGCCGGCAGTTTCCCTCTATTTGTGTGTCAACTTTCACAAATGTGTTAGCGTTGCATTTTAAGGTTAAATTTGACCAGCAAGCATTTGCAGCAAGTTCTACGGTCACGATTGACTTCAAACTTGCAGATATAAAACTAGTGGGCTCTGAGGCTAATTTGCCGAAGTTAGAGAAAAATCTGTCTTAAGGTTTTGAAATTATTGACATTTTTTGTAAAAATGCGTTTTTAAACATATGCCGATATCTCAAACGTTTTTATACCTAAAAGAAAATAAATAACATTTTCTTAAAGTTCGACCATTCTTTATTAAGGATGCCAAAAATCATGGAAATCAGTATAATCATTCCTGCCGAAAAACGCGATTCAAAAACATAACCAACGTGAATATAAATAGGTTCGGGATACCTTAAAGAAAACCTCTATAAGACGGACACTTCACTGAAAGGGACACCCACTAGTTTGTCCCTGCCTTTCTTTACTCACTTCCCGTGACTCTCTTTGAGACGGACATTTCTCTTGGGGGACACAAAAGCTGGTGCCAGTCACAAAGGTGGTGTCCGTCTTAAAGAAAGTTGATAGTACACGAGTTGAGGAGGCCTGAATCTACAGTTTTTCAAGGTTGTCATCTCTGAATACGAGTTTAATCAGTAGAACTTCTTTTGTCAATGGTTACAAAATTCGAGGCGTTAAACAACTCAACGTAGGTCCGAACGACGACGTTTTAAGTCAGACCAGTACGTTAAAGTGCTTGATAAGACAATGTAGTCGACCAAAGATTGATTTTGGAGACGAAGGGGAGTATTATAGCATGATACAAGGCCAACCTATTATAAACATATCCAATTTCAAAAAGAAATGGATATATGTGGACGGGATTTTGGTTCCGCAAAAGTCTGTCTGATTGCTTGCTTATTGTCATCTTGAGGATAAATTTGAAGCTGGGTTAATTGGCCCCTGAGCAGATGCCCGAAAATTAACGGCCTAGAAAGTTGTTGATTTTTATATTCAAAGATCGAGGTTTCAAAAGGTTTACAGATGATTTTTAAAAAGGCAGGTAACATTTTTTTTTTTCAGCTACGCTTCTATTTATTAGATTTTGATTTCAATAGTTGATCTCACACCGAAAAGTTGGAGTCGCGTGAAGCCGAGGGGTTAACACCTCGAACTCCGGATCTGGATGTCCGGGGTTCAAGTCTCGACCGTCGCGTTGTTTCCTCAGCCAAGGAACTTTACTCCACTTTGTCTCTCTTCACCCAGGTGTATAAATGGGTACCGGTGACATACTGCTGGGGGGTAACTCTGAGATGGACTAACATCCTGTCCAGGGGGGAGTACCAATACTCCTTCTACTGCTTCATGCTAATGAAACCGGGATAAGCTCCGGCCGTTTGGACCTTTAGCTCGTGGACGCCTTTACCTACCTTACATACCCGAAACGTTACTGGGACATATCGAGAAACAGGACCCGTGGTCTCTCTTGCCCCGTGCAACGGACGCAAGTTTGTTGGCCAACAACTCCCAGTGATTGTTGGATGGATGTTACATGCGGCGTCCGTTTCCGCACCCTGACGCGTGTTGCTGCGCAAAGTTGAAACCGGTGCAGCAGTTAGCCCGGTGCAACAGTTAGCCCGGTGCAACAGTTAGCTCGGTGCAACAGTTAGCCCTGTGCAACAGTTAGCCCGGTGCAACAGTTAGCCCGGTGCAGCAGTTAGCCCGGTGCAAACGGACGCAACTTTGTGGGGGGTTGTTGGTTCCGTTTGCACGTAGGTTGAGTCTGTTATAGCGTAAAACGGGGTAGCGTGGCCAATGCGACACATTGCAAATGAGGGTTTTTTCTTATTCAATTCTAATTTATTATTCTTGTTATTTTGTTCTTGTTTTTGTAGGAGAAAGTAACAGTGATCCTACATCTCCTAACTGGGGAATGTCTTATATTAAGGTAACTTCATGAAGAGCCAACTTGCTTTCCGTTAAGCCCCGTGGAAACGGACGCAACATTGTTGGATGTTACATGTTGCGTCCGTTTGCACACCCTGTTACATGTTGTTGGGAGTTGTTGCGCAAAGTTTGAAACCGGTCAAACTTTTAGCTGCGTGCAAACGGACGCAACAACTCTCAACAATATTGGCAGTTGTTTGTCAACGATGTTACGTCCGTTTGCACAGGGCTTTAGACGAGGTACAGTTATTCAGAGGCTTTAGCGCGCATGGAAAACTTGGAGACACGCCAGAGAGGTCATGGAAAACTTGGAAAGGTCATGAAAAAAGTCATAGAAAGTCATGGAATTCGAAAAACTCGAAAGAGTACGAAGCCTGTCTGCGCGCCAGTACTTGGGCACCAAGTAAAAAGCTCAACTAAAATTACTTTTTTGTTTCGTTCATTTCATTTCTGCAACAGGCTGAAGGTGAAGAAGATGAATCGTACGATGACCCCATGAATGTTGTTCCGAAAACGCCGCAGTCGTCGTAACGCACGCTAAAGACGAGAAACGAGTTCCACCTCGTCTGAAGACAAAAGGGTCGAATGAACCAGAACTCGTTTTTTGGAGTATTATGAATTCTAGAACATAACAGATATGATAAGAACTATTATTATCTGGGTCGGGTCATGTTATCACCTTTTATTTTCTCTTTTGAGATCGTCGAGTGCGCGTATGAAAATACTGGGGAGCTTAAGAAACGACTGCAACGGCTACGAAAACGTCACTTAAAAAGTGAATTTGTGCTGCCTTAAACTTTATCGCGCTTATTCTATGTTGGCAAATGTTTTTGGGAGTTGAGTTCTAAAGGACTTTATCAAAGTTCAGGAAAAGAAAAGAACGTTGTTGTCTTGTGTTCCCGTCCTCGACAAAACATGAAATTACGCACTTCTACGTTCTAGTCGTGCAACGACGGCAATGAAATGTACAACAAGGCGAGTTCACGTGCAAAGTTGTTGTTTTGCTAATATAAACCTATCGCTATGTTGCCGTTCTCGTTGCCGTCGGCGGCGTCGTTGCTTAAGCTCGCTACTAAGTTAATTGTAACTTGATTGTTATGCTCTTTTAATATTCGGAGATTTTATGTTATCAACTTTATCAGATAATGATGAGCGTATGTTAATCAGGGAAGAAATGTAGAAAGGATACGCCTATTGGAATATTTCTGAAGAGAAAAAAGCAGTTTTTGGACTACTGCAAGTTGAAAAAAGCTTTCCGGGAGACACATTTTTATTGTTTGGAATTGTTTATTAAATTTATCTAAGGACCAATGTCAGTGGCTAATTAGAATTTAAAATTCTTTGTACATTTTGCTCACATCAATCATGTTGTAGTGGTAGAAAATTGTTCATGAAATTGAACGACAAGCTGATGTTGGGTTTTCAAGAAAATCAACCCTTTTCGTATGTTATGTTAAGTGTTTGCTGCACGTGACTCGCTGAAAGCTCGAAAAATGACCATCGGTACTATTGCTTAACGTTAGACTTGTATGGGAGAAAAAACGATTATTTATGTAGCCTACGAATGTAAAAGGATTTAAATAAAAACCGGTTAACCTCGCTTAAGTTGTGTGTTTCTTCTTTCCTGTGTGGTCCCCAAACCGATTTATGGTCACTTTATGGGTTTTATTGGAACTAGTTTGCTCTCTCTATAACCCTTGAGGGTTAAATGACCATAAATCGGCTCGAAAACTACACAGGAAGGAAGAAACACTCGACTTAAGTGAGGTTAACCGATGTTTGTTAATTCCTTTTACATTCGTAGGCTAGAGAAGCAATCGTTATATTTCGAACTTTTATACGCAACATTGTTACAGTGCCGATGGTCATATATCGAGCTTGGGTTTCCTAAATACAAATATCAATTGATATAGTCTTGTAACTGTTTGACCAACGCTTTCTAGCTATTGACCCAAATCCAGAAAACTTTTTATGGCCTCTTGCCCAAATTCAGCCCCTGTGAACTTCATCAAAGCTCTTTCTAACAATTCATATGCAGCAAAGGTCAAATAAAGATTGACTGGCTTTCCGTGATACACTGTAACTCATACATGCCCTTATATTGCATACGCAAATTTTTAATCAGCTATATTGCTTGGAAAAGCTAATAACAAAACCGAGAAAATCAGTTCGTTGCTCATCATACGGCGTCAAACTCGAAAGGTCCATAAGCGTTCGTTCTGTGAAAGGGACAAAATTTTCGTTCTGTCGTGGACATGTTTTTATTCCTGCTAACAGCAATATGTGGGATATTAGGAATCTTCTGTAATGTGCGCATGCTCTATACCTGTTTCAAAGACAACAGAAAGCGTTCCTTTGTTGCAAGTCAGTTTGTAGCTCATGTCACAATCATTACAGTGAATAGCGTTGAAGCTTGGAAGGAGTACAGCCAAGATACGATATGGATCGCCCATCCAGAGAATTGCTTCCCCTTCTACAAACTGGTCACCATTTTCGCGACATTTTTCTCATGTGGGAACTTATTGGTGATGGTAGCATTGAAATCTAGAGGTCCGGTTTCGGAGAGGGAAAAGGACGAGTTTTTGACAGAACTCTTGCTGTTACCAGGAATTTTTCTAGCTGCTGTTGGCTCTGGATCTGTGTGGTGGTTTAGCTGTTTCTCCAATTACATTGATTCTGGAGCTCATCTAATTGCTGTTTCTGTTGTTATCTTATTGTTGATAATGACTGTTCTCGTCTTTGTGGCCTGGCAAACACGCCTCGACCATGCGAGTCACAACTTGTCCTCTCTGTTCGACTGTTTCCGTGAATACTTTGGAACTGTGCTTTTCGTGATGTTGCTCACTATGTGCATTGGAGCTTTGACGATTCATATCTCTATACCTCCGGGCTGTGATTCTGTTGTAACCAGACTGTTCCAAATGAATGACGAGGCTCTCTACATGTTGATCATGAACTATGCCGTCGGTATTGCTATGCCTTTTACCATTGTGGATTTGAACGAATCGAGCTATCAACAGAAAAACAAAAAGGAGATAGAAGTTATGGTTGTTTAGCTCATAGCAATATGTTATATATATATATCGAGTCGGGCAAATGGAAAAATTACATGCTATTTACTGGGGACGCTGCAGAAACCTTTTTTTGGTGGAGAGAATCTTTCACCGACAACTAAAGGTAGACGGATTTGCGAACTGCTTAAATCACCCCTTGGCCGATACCCGCGGAAAGCCAAGCCAGGCCTCTGCAAGCAAGGAAGAAAGGAATTTTTTGAACCAAAAGAATAATTTTTGTTTAGGGCAAAGCAACGGAAGTGGTGAAAATTTGCTAAAAGTGGCTTAATGGCTGAAATGACACTTTTCACTTTTCAAAAGAGCTGAACGCGACTAAAAATAACTAGGCGACTTCTTTTTGCCCAAAAACTGTTCATATTTCTCGCACCAGTGATGAATTAAGCTATTTTTCAATTTGGCATTCAACAGATTACAGTGCTTCCCCGCTCTCCGCTTTAGCATCTGCTCTCGCGTGCCTCTCTCGCGTCTACTTTTCAAGATATTGCCCAAATGGAGAGCTTGCTCGCAGGCTATCATAAGTCTAGTGGTGGGACCGTCACTCTAATACACTGTTTGGAGAAGTCGTGGCGCCTTTCAATGGCTTTTTAAGTATCCTCCTTTACAATATCTGCCTGTCTAAGAGTTGATTTCCACTGTCGCGTAAATAAAATAGAGGCAATTTATTAGGTCTTCCGTCAACGTGAAAGTTGAGTGAGGTTCAACTTTTACGTTTACGCTCAACCTTCCATACATTGCCTCTATTTAATTTACGCACGTAAAAGTTACGCGACAGAGTAAACCCACCTTAATGCAAAAAAGTGACCTTTCAAGGTAGTAGAACTGCTATAAACCAAGAGAGAATTAGCTCTTGTATAAACCCATTCATCAGTTTTGAAAGTTAATATCATCATTATTACAGAACTTCCGGAAATAGAAACAACAAGTGATATTTATTGTTGGTTTTCACATGACGTCACTAAAATTCAAACTAAAAAACTATCGATCCTACCGACATTTTACTTTCACGATGCATTAGGGCAGCATACAAATTTTCGCTTCAAAAGGGTTCTTGGTTTTGTAATAGGGGACGCTTGAATTTCTAAGTTTTCGCGTGACGAGATATTTACATGACGGCCAAGAGAGCTGTCATGTAGGTTAAAAAAATGACTTATTTCAGGAAATTTTGCTATTTAAACAGTTCATGTATTAGAAAAAGTATTACTTTAATGTTTATGAGTTTCTCGAGGAATAAATTCACGCTTTTGTAGCAAAACTCGGTAACAGATGTTTCTGTTGGTTTACGTCCGCCATGTTAGAGCTCATCCAGGTGAGCACCAGCATGGCGTCTCCATACAAATCTCTATAAGTTTGGATAAAACATTTCTTCGGATATCTCGTATACGAAATATTCCTCTGACCTGAATCTTGGCGAGGGTCTTTGTACATGTGCCTCCTTTCATTTCCCAGATTCTGGACTTTATCTATTGGACGGTTTTGATTTTGATTTTGATCTATTTTGAATGGCGTGACACTGAAAACCAGCAATTCGTCAAGACCTGAAAATGGAACAGAAAGATTATGTAAAATATCTGGCGGTTTATATTCATTTGATAAACATCTCAGTTGGTAGCCACAGAAACATCATATGAATAATGAAATATCTCTATAACTGATGGGCATCATTCTAGTACACGTCCCCCACATAAAAGCACACATACCCTTCATAAGTCTAACCTGGCCGTACTTCGCCCAGATGAAGGGAATTACCATTGGGTAAAAAATGACGTTCCGGAAATGACAGTTGATTGATAACAGGCCGGGCTGGCCTCCACTAAATGTTCGCGGGAAATGTAGAAACACGAATCTCTTATCTCCTGGCCTGTTCCAGGAGTTTAGATAGTAGAGCGCGGCGGTCAGTGGGAAGCGAGTTTTAGCTTAGAGTACAATTTAAAAATTGTAAACCGGGAAAACACGGGGGGGGGGGGGGGGACGAGGGGGAGGGGGTCTCCCCCTCGTTTTGTTTTTTTTCTTCGTGAATTTTTCTCCCGCGCTCTACTATCTGAACGCCTGGAACAGGTTAATTATCGATCGCTGAACTCACTCCGTAAAAGATGACCAGCCGAGGTAAAACATCGCTTTCTCTTTTTTTCTTAACCGAACGGACACGTTGAGGTTCGTTATCGCGTGGATAAAAAAAATATCAGTGGTCAAAAACATTACTTTGATACTGTGGAAAGCTCAGCTGCGAGAGCGATAAAAAAACAAATTCTACGCGCCCTCGGCTGTCTAAACTTGACAGGCGGCTGTTAGTTTTCCGAGTATGCGGCCAATTGCGGTGACAGCTTTCACGCCCTTTGCAGTGTTTCAGGGTTTCGGGGTTGGAAATGAAAATTTATGAGTGATCGTTGCAAGCTCTCCTTTCTCTCCCCCGCACCCCGCTTTAGCGTCTCCTCTCGTGTGCCTCTCTCGCGTCTACTTTTCAAGATATTGTGGCCCAAATGGAGAGCTTGCTCGCAGGCTATCATAAGTCTAGTGGTGGGACCGTCACTCTAATACACTGTTTGGAGAAGTCGTGGCGCCTTTCAATGGCTTTTTAAGTATCCTCCTTTACAATATCTGCCTGTCTAAGAGTTGATTTCCACTGTCGCGTAAATAAAATAGAGGCAATGTATTAGGTCGTCCGTCAACGTGAAAGTTGTGTGAGGTTCAACTTTTACGTTTACGCTCAACCTTCCATACATTGCCTCTAATTAATTTACGCACGTAAAAGTTACGCGACAGAGTAAACCCACCTTAATGCAAAAAAGTGACCTTTCAAGACAGTAGAACTGCTATAAACCCATTCATCAGTTTTGAAAGTTAATATCTTCAGTATTACAGAACTTCCGGAAATAGAAACAACAAGTGATATTTATTCGTCAAGACCTGGTCAAGACCTGAAAATAGAACAGAAAGATTATGTAAAATATCTGGGAGTTCATATTCATTTGATAAACATCTCAGTTGGTAGCCACAGAAACAGCATATAAATAATGAAATATCTCTATAACTGATGGGCATCATTTTAGTACACGTCATATAAATTTTCTGATTCAAAAGTTTGTGAAACGTGCCACCGAGTGAATTTAACAAACTTGATTTTACTGCCTCTCTGCTTGGTTCTATCAGCGATTTAGTTTGAGTTGTTAGTGTTGTTACTTTTGCCGCCATTTGTTTGCACATGGCGGCGGCGTTGTCCAACATATGTACAGTTGAACCTCGATATAACGAAGGTCTAAGGGACTGGCAAAATGTGTTCGCTTTAATGAGCTTTCGTTTTATCGAGTTTCTTTTTCATTTATTTTACTTTTACTGGGGTATAGAAAATCGTTCCTTATATCGAGGGCGTTTTTATATAGAGGTTCGTTATATCGAGATCCACCGTCTTCTATTTGGTGTCTCTCGCTAGGAGACCTAGATAAAAATGATTTTTTTTTCCCCAAAAAGTAAATCTTGAGGTTTTCTTTTGCCTTAACGTTTAATTATCACGTGACATATCACGTGGCGAAAAATTGAAAATGAAAGAAATTGACGAATTAGTGGCGAATTCACTTTGTTTGGATAAACATTAACCATTTCTGAAAGAAGATAGACATACCTAACTTTCTACGTTTGGAATGAATGTTCGCGAAGTTTAAAATTAAAGTTTTAAATAATTCAAGATTAAATTTGGGCCTTTAAAATGATGTTTTGCCTCATAATTTTATGTTGAACTGCAATGGACGGTCATCCCAAACGTGAAATGCCAGACAAATTTAATGTGAATTAGAAAAATGTTATTGTTCGATTTCTTTACTTATACCGGCCACTAATTGGTCAATAATTTACGATTTTTAAACAAAATGGTCACGTGACATATCACGTGACTTATTAACACAATATTTACACTTTAAAGTTAAGGACAATAAAGTCTTTATGTGTGCCAAATCTGATTTTGGGTAAGCGCCATCATCTTTGCCGAAGTTCAATAAATAATTTTCCACAGGTAATTCACTCTTAGTCCCTGGCCTTAAATTACTTGAGTAAATAAATAAAGAGTTAAGAATTAAGAATTATTTACGCGTTGCAAAGAGACCGAGATCCAACTTTTTATTCAAAAGTGACATAGAATAAATGGGTTCTGGAAGTTGATATCCTTGCTTTTGTGGCTTTTTGAAATAAGAAAAATGTGGAAAGTCCTGTTTGTATAATAGGTTAGATTTTGCGGTACTTTTTGTTTGTTTTGTTTTGGTTTTTATTTGTTTCCTTGTTTGTTTGTTTGTTTTGTAAAATTTGTTGAAAAAGATACCTTTGTCGTTGGATACGTGTGGAAGAAAGGCGAATCCGCAGGGGAAAATGCGGATTAACAGAAAATAACAACTCTTACAGTCGACTCTCTTTCAAACGACACCTCTATAAGACGGACACCTCACTAAAGTAAGTGGGAACCTACTATTTTGTCCTTGCCCTTCTTTACTCACTTTACTTGACTCTTCCCGAGGCGGACACTGCTGATCACGCAGGTGATGTCCGTCTTAAAGAGAGTTGACAGAGCCCTGCCTAGGCGCTAGTGCTTGGGCGCCAGTATTGCAGTCGAAACGTCGCGATCAATATCTCAAAGCGATTCTATCGTGAGACAAACGAATAAACGTTCATTCCTAGCTCAAATAAAATTCCTTTTTGTTTTGTTCCTTTTACTTCTGCAACAGACTGAAGGTAAAGAAGATGAATCTTACGATGACGCCATGAATGTTAATTGTTCCAAAAACGCAGCAGAAACGAGTTCTAACGAGCGAGAGAACCCTGATACACTAAGGGCTCGGGCGAACGTTCCACTGCGTCTGTTTTGGAGTAATATTAATTCCAGAACTTAAAAGATTGATAAAAACCGCGTTTAAGTTGGCTTGTTGTTATTTGGGTCTGGTCTTGTTGTCACCTTCTATTTTCTCTTTGGAGATCGTCGAGTGCACGTATGAAAATACTGGGAAACTCAAGCAACGACAACAACGGCTACAAAAACGTCATTTAAAAAGTGAATTTGCTCTGCCTCAAACTTTGTCGCGCTTATTCCATCTCGGTTAATTCGTCAGATGTTGGCAATTTTTTTTGGAGTTACATTCTAAAACACTGTATCAAAGTTCAGGAAAAGAAAAAAGAAAGTTGTTGTCTTCTGTTCCGTCCTCGAAAAAACCGTGAAATTAGGCAGTTTCACGTTGTAGTCGTACAACAACGGCAAAGAAATGTACAAAAAAAGCGTGATCACGGGCAAAGTTCTTGTTTTGCTAATATAAACCTATTGCTTTGTTTCCGTTCTCGTTGCCGTCGCCGTCGCCGTTGTCTTTGCTTAATCTCTCCACTAATAGCACGGAGCGGGGAGATTGGGGGAAATGGGTTGATGGGTGATGGGGGAAGCCATCACTTCGCACGCCAGCTTGCCAAATTCTTGGATCATCTTAAGTTTTTTTTCATCGCCATCTCTTACCATCATCATCACCATCATTGTCATTGTCATCATCTGTCACATCTCACAGTGAATCACATGAAGATCTCTCTGATTGGTGCCCAATCCATGAGCTATGCGTACGATACAGTTCTGCAGTGAATGGCTAAAGTTTAGGGGTCATTTTCCGGTCAGAATATCATCAAAAGGATAGAAATCAAAACACAATATAAAGTGAGCACTACTGTTTTGTTTCTCTCAAGCTAGAACTTTGATTAATCTCCAAGTCGATTCTCACCGAGCCAGAGCGACCAGAATGCGTACCAACGAAAACGTTTAAGTAGCCCAGGCAGCTGGTAGTGTTCTCGGGGAAGAGTAGTAGACAAGACCCTGAAGGGGAGCACCAACGAGCAGCGACTTCTTCGCTTCGCCGCTCATTTGCTGAGCTCTGCAGTTTCCAGCCACTGTTGTCTCGATGCGCTTGCGGGGCCGGAGACTAAGCCTACTCATTTGCGCGCTCGCCAGACGAAATATCAGATAACCACCAGCGACGCGGACTTACCTTTTAACAGTTCTTCACACGAGAATTATCGCAAAGGTGTTTGAGAAACATAGACTAGAGTGGAGTGGAGTATAAACAGTACCAGCGGTTACCGATCTCTGATCACGGTTTGATCCTGTTTCTATTTGTCCCGTTAAGAAAGAAACCGTAAGTCCCAGATTTAACTTTTTTTGCGCCTCAAACAATCCGCGAGAGAGTTTAAGCTTCACGTATACCGCAAATGGCAAATGTCAGATTCAAGTTAAGAATTTCTCAAAAGATGAAATGAAGAAATGATCTTCTCAAAAGAGAAAATAAGTTGATAAAAACTGCTATAAACCATTCTTATGGATTAAAAACGTGCGTGAAACTACTAAATTATGTGTAGAAATACCGTAAACGACAAGTAATGAGGAAACTCGGTCACGTGGTACAAATTTGCGTTTACCGTTTGACTTAAACGTGATGCAACGCTCCACTCTTAGTCCAGACTCGTACCCTGTTCGCCACTTATTTATTCTCGCAAAGGAATACGGAAAGGCAATTTGACGCGCGCAAAGGTGCTTGGGAAGGAGGGAGAAAATCCTAAATCCTAAATCCTTCCCATTCATCACAGCGCATACAGAGAAGCGACTGGATGTCGCGAGCCTGCCCTTAGTCTGGGTGCCAGTCAGGGGTGTTACTCCGGGGGATTCTTGGTGGGGATTTTCCGCCTGGTTCTCGAGAAATCCTGACGCTATTTCAGACCAAAATTGTCATTTCCCAAACCCGTTTTAAGACCTAACCTCTCTAAAACCCATACCCGTTTTCATACCTGGCCTTTAAGTAGAAATTATGTCATAATTACTTAGATTAGAACGCAAACAAAACAATTCTTCAAATGCATTCTTTCTTATTCATTTGGAACTAAAACAATGAATACGTCCAGAGGCTCCCGTAGTTCGATTCCAGACCAAAATGGACAAAGTCTAAACCCGTTTTCAGATAAACAGAACCAACACCCCTACCCTGTGGAGCGGCACATACCTTTATGGCTTATATAAGAGAGTACCCCTCCCCGGTTGTGCCTGAGACTATTCATGAGGGCGTTCCTTTTAAAGTGACATTGTCCCAACCGTGATGCGTACACGCGAAATTCCTTTGTTTTTATTTCTCCTTTTCTTTGTTTTTCTTTTCTTTGCGTTGTCTGCATGTGTTTAAGCCAGCAACGGACTGAACAGATTTAATTCACTCCAACTGTTTTCTCTAATGACTCAGTTCTTTTATGATGTTACCCTAGTCAGGAGCCTAGTCCAACTTTGGTGTGAAACAGTATTTGAACTCCCAATAACAGAATTCTCAAAGCTTGATTTTAAAATCCTGGTCGTGGTTGTTTAATCGATGAATAGCACTATCCAGCGGACACAATTGCACTATCCACTGGGTAGATCATGATTTATCGAGTTTCATGTTTTCTAGCACGTTTTTCCCTGATCCGCTATGGATGAAACGCTAGGAAAAGTTGCATATAGCATAATTAATGATTTTGTTTTTTGTTTGTTTTTTCTAAATTTCTCTCTCGATGTCGATCGCCAATTTCTCTCGCGGCTATACAGCTATTTCGAGAAAGGTTGTCCGAAAAAATGTGCTCGCGACAATCCCGAAAGGTAATATGGGATATGATCGATACACTGTTCCTGACGACTGTAGCTGTCGAACCTACTTTTGTTGCTTTCAGTTAGCACTCGCAAACACATTTTCCTGGCCTTTCGTGCCAATTCTTTCAAATTTATCTGAAGAACAGTGAACTCAAAACCACCCACAATGCCTTTCGGGATTGTCGCGTGCACTTTTTCCGACAACCTTTCTCGAAATAGCTGCATATCTTGTTGACGGGACTTCTGATGAAATTGCCCACTTGGTCCCAACTCCACACGGTTGAACGCGTAAAAAGAAACAGTCTGGGGTCTGGGGCCAAGTGACAGCACGAGGCTGCGAACAATTCAATATGGTGGGCAAATTTGCTGATTTGTTTTGCTTGTAATTCTCTATCGAGGTGATCTTGCCTTCAGTCTCTTGATTATCGTCGTTCTCATTTTGTTTTCTTAGGTGTTGTACGTATTGTATGAACATGCTTCGGGTTATGCTGTGTTCAAAGTTGTTAGCCAAGAAGAGATCGGTGTTCTGTTACCTGAAGTGCAAGAATCGGTCACTGATCTTTCTCGATTCGGAAAGTTAGTGAAACTAGCAGCATTTTCGCCGTTTAAGTCGGGAGCCAATGCTTTGGACAACATCAACTGCATATCAGAAGGTTTGTTGTCTTCATAGTGGGAAAGGTTATACAATAGTTGTTGGAACTTCGAACGATCAAAATGAAAATCGTTGTGTTGAAATCTGCTTTTTTATGATCTTGCAATTTGTTAAAATGTAATCTGCTCTCCGCTGTATGAAGGCAAGCCAATCGCAGATTACTTGAATTGTGCTCTCGCGTGGTCGTATTTTATTCCAGGTACAAAGCTATCACAAGTAAACCTGGCCACTTATATCCCAGGGAGCCCACACAATCTGTTTGTGTAACCGATTGTTTGAATTATTTATAGTAAATGTACTGGATTTACCGTTTGCTTCACCTACAGCGATATATCAGTAAAGGCTGGTTTTCACTAGTGACAGAGCTGGAGTCGGAGTCGGAGTTGTTAGCGGAGTCGTAAGAGCGCTCTTGACCTGGTGAAATCAAAAATCGGAGTGGTAAGCGGAGTCATAAGCGCAACACAATCGGAGTCAGAAGAATCAGAACGTTTCCATTTCTTCCGACTCCGCTTACAACTCCGTCGCATGTCGGCGTGTCAGCATGTTTTGAAGGGCTCCAGTGCCGGAGCGATTTTTCCCTAGAAAATCGCATGGCTCCAATTTCAAACTTTGCAGCAAAAAGGTCAAAAGATTCATGTTTCTTGTCGTATCTTCTGATCGAAAATCCATCCAAAAGGTCTAGAGCTAGCCCTCAAATTGCATGGCAAGATTCATATCTGCCAGTCAGAAACTGTCTCACTGATTGCCTCTTTTTGATTGGATGTCATTAACCAAATAATTTAATAACTGATTTAAAGCAGACTTGGTAAGCAATTATAGTTTAACGACACCCAGGTTAACAAATAATGGTAAATCCAGTACATTTACTACAAAATAACAATCAGTTACACGCACAGATTGTATGAGCCCCATGTGCTTATATACAGGGCTATCAACCCCCTACATCTTGAAATATTGAGAATAAATGGGAAAGGGATGATAGATGATGTCATAACGTGCGGCCTATGATGTCATTTGTGCAAAAAATACTTGTTGACTCCGATCGTCATGAACTTGCGATGACACAGAATGATAGAAAAAGATGTTGTTGGTGTTGTGACTTTTAGCCCGCGAACATTGATGTACTTCTAGTCGTTACTTCTCTCCACGCAGACCATGTAACATTTGACCTGACTGGTTTATTTCCCACTAATCACATTATATTACAATGGCATACTGGCTGGTTTATTAGCACATGTTTGATGTTAAAGTTAGAATAGAGACCTTAAGATACCCCGAAATCGGTGTACGGGTAACAGGTAGCGCCATGTTTTTTTCATTTTGTGGTGACGTCATCGACCTTACCCGGTAGAACCAGCCGTTTTTCCGGGGTAGACACCAGTTTACCCGTAGAAGATTTACGAGTAGCTGCAAGTTCTACATGATGGAGAAACGAGTAAGTTTTTAAGACTTTTTAAGTACAAAAGGAAATTGTATGACTCCTTGGCAATGTTATTGCAAGTCTGTTCAAAATATTTTTGCCAAATTTGAATTTTAGCTGTAAAGAAAGCACTTCAAAATGTATTGATTTTGGACCTCAAATGCGCAGGTTGAACTCTGAAACGATATCAATTTGTGGCGGTATTTGGGGGGATTTCTGAGAGTTGCTTGAACGTTTTAGTTTTGCAAAAGAATTAGCATTGAAAATTTTAGCATGGGAGTCACTGTTGAAGTTGACAATCAAAGGAATTGTTTGGTGATGTGCTTCGATCAAATGGCGGGGCTTTCGGTCGAGGGACTTCCCGCTAAGTTTCTTAAAATCGTTCTATGATATTTCAATGAGCTTATGTATGAATGAATTATTTGTTGCAGCTTGTTGTTAAGATATGAAGTGTAGAATTTCAAGGAGATTTTGTATGCATTAAGCGACACGCATGTACAAAGTTAATTTTCCGTGCTTGTTCTTTTAACTAAAGGAAGAAGAAGAATTTCGATGTCCTCATCCTCAGTGTCGAACGAATGAAGAAGAAGCATATCATTGGCGTGCTTTCTAAGGAAAGAAAATTCGTAAAGAAGAATTTTGGATACATTTGATAGACTTTATTAAACAATTCAGTCAACTTATTTCAGAGGGAAAAGAGCCAACCTCGCCGTCACAGCCGCCATCTTTGTAAACAATCCTTACCAATCCCCGCGCATTAATTCTTCGGGTATCTTAATCGAAATAGTCACGCACATGAACATTTTACGTGTACGGGTACACTACCCGTACCCGTACACCGATATCGGGGTATCTTAAGGTCTCTATTAGCTCAAACAACCCAAAATATTTGAAATTTTATTGTCGGAAAGTTGAGTCTACGAAAGAAATGGCAATCTTTGGCAATTATCCAGGAGATTTCGTACTCTTATCTGGAGACTGGGAGATACTGTCCAGAATGTGGAGTCTTCTGTGTTATCTGGGAGAGTTTACAGCCATTGTACCCCTTTAGTATGCACTGCAACAAAACTTTTGTAAAAAATTGGCCGGGTGTAACATACACTGTTCAAAGTGATTATTATTGTTTTCATTACTGCTGACGTTTCACAAAATTAATGGAATTGAGATGTGCTTCTAGTAGTGATTGTTGCATCAAAGACATTGAGACTTGACTGTTCATTTCCAGTGAGGGGTCTTATATTGGGCACACCTTGTGTAGCTTATCCTGCAGAACAAAATATTGTGAGTCATGTTCTGAGAAAATAGCTGACTCAACATAGCCTTTACTCAGTAACTGAAGTTTAATTAGTCAGTCTACTTTGTGGCATTTTTCTAAGAAACACTTACAGTTGTATTGCTGCAGACTATAAAGCTAAAATTGGATTTCTAGAAGACCTGCACTTTGAGCCTGACCTATAAGGGATTTCTGAAGGGCTTGTAAACATGTGTAAGTATCACCAGCTTCTGTGGGAGAGGGATGGATATTTTCTGGCACAATACATCACAAGTCATTTGATTGTTTATTTTTATTTCTGTGTAATTCCTAAATCAATTAGGTATCATTCACGATGATCTTAAGACCTTTCTGGAGGCGAATGTACCAACTGGCAAAAAGAAAAGCAAAGTTCTTCTTGGAGTGGGTGATTCAAAACTTGGTGCAGCCATTCAGGAAACAGTTGACATCTACTGTGAATCTGGTGGACTGGTACTCGAGGTTCTCAGAGGGATACGCTTTCATTTTGAGAAGATGATCAAGGGATTAACTGGGCCAATGGCAGCCAAAGCTCAGCTTGGCCTGGGGCACAGTTATTCCAGGGCAAAAGTGAAGTTTAATGTTCATCGTGTGGACAACATGATCATTCAGTCTATCAGCTTGCTGGATCAGCTTGACAAGGACATTAACACTTTTTCCATGAGAATTAGGTATATTCAGCACCTCTTTTTGTTTCTAGTTTGTATTTTATGGTTATACTATGCAGCTTAACATGTGGAGCAAATTATGCAGGTACATCTTTGAGCAGAGGCACTCATTGGGTCTTTGCTCTATGACCAAATAAGTGTGCACCTCATTTTTGCTAAATAAATAAGCGTGCAAAGAAAGTAGTGTCTGATAGCCCAGGGCTAGTGTATTTTGCTATCGGGTTAGTGATTTCTGTTCTTAACAATTAATTATCAAGTCATTTTCATGTGCAAGTTTGTGAAGTAACAGTATTTAATTTGGACAGCTGATGCATTTCATTTGGGCATGGCTGTTAATGAAAGCACTAAAAATATCAGTGAATTGTTGGTATTGATGTAGTTTTGTTTTCTTTGTTTGTTTTCATAACAGAGAATGGTACTCTTATCATTTCCCCGAGCTTGTCAAGATTGTGTCTGATAACTACATGTATGCAAAGACTGCTCGGTACATCAAGTCTCGTAAGGATTTTACTGAAGCCATGCTTGAAGGCTTAGAAGAGATTGTGATGGATTCAGCAAAAGCCAAGGCAATTTATGATGCTTCTAAATCTTCAATGGGTAAGTCAACTGCTAAGTTTGCATGTAGAGGGGACTTCAGGAGAGTGTTTCACATGTAATATTTGACAGAATAATAATTATTTTGCCAAATCTTGATTCCTGTTGTACTGAACATAATTACTGTATATGTTGTGGTTCAAATTTTACCTTTGGTTTGAATTTTTCAAACCAGTTTAAGTTTTTCAAACTGGTTTGAAATTTTTAAACCAGTTCTATTATCAACTGTCTGAAAAAGGGCCTTTCAATTTTGGGGTGTGGTTGAAAAATAGGGGCTTGGCTTTTTGGGGGGTTCTTAAAAAGAATCAGTGCTCATCTGAAAATTTCATTTTCTCAGTTCTTTTGCATCTTATCAACCACCCCTCCCCTCCTTGTTCTGTCATTCCCCTCCTGAATCTAATTCTTCCTAACCCCTCACACTACCTTTCACATAACCCCCTATAGTATCTCACTATTATTTTTTCCCTTTTCTTTATATTTGTTGGTACTCACCAGGATTTGAACTCCCAACCTTTGGATCTGCAGTCCTCTTCCTTATCCACTTGACCACGCAAGCAATAGTTGCAAATTCACCCTTATTTCTTTCTCTTGTTATTACCCATTCGTCTCAGGCTCCTCTCGGTCAAAATCGTAATTTATTCTTATTGCATAATATTAAACACATCCGCGCATGCGCATTTCTACCAAGTAGAAGCATGGCGGACTTCCACGAAATTGCCGACTGTGTTACTAGAGAAACGTTTGAAGCAAAAATTAAAAGCTTAAAAGACTGTTTAAAGACAAACAAATCATCAGTAAATGTGTTTGTCGAAGAAGACTTCTATCAACGAGTGAAGAATTATCTTAAAATTCGCACAGAACAAGAGCTTGACATTGCAGCTTCGATCAAAACACCGGAGCTTTCAAAGGCAGAAATCAACACCATCAAGCGAAAAAAGTGGAAATGTGTGAATGGGAAGTTATTAACCACAGAAGGGAAAGAAGTTGCACATCAAGGAATGCTCTTTGATATACTTTCTAAATGTCATCATAGAATTGCTCACAGAGGACGACAAAAAACTGAGAAATGGATTGCTGACAATTATTCTGAAGTAACACAGAAAGTTGTGAATACTTTTGTTTCTCTTTGCCGTTTTCACGCAGAGCAAAAACCCATAACCACCAGAGTGAAACCCGTGGTAAGTCCTCTTCAAGCTGAAACATTCCTTTCCTTGATTGAAGTTGATCTT
Organism: Porites divaricata; assembly: GCA_038088405.1. Taxonomy (NCBI): domain Eukaryota; kingdom Metazoa; phylum Cnidaria; class Anthozoa; order Scleractinia; family Poritidae; genus Porites; species Porites divaricata. The sequence continues at coordinate 31,031,081 of JBBMOI010000002.1, read as the reverse complement.
ATGGATTTCAGAAATTGCCCATGTGAATGGGAACCAAAGCACAAGTGGACTATAAATATTATCGATCACCACACAAAGTTTGTCAATGTTCACCCCATCCATAACAAACTTGCTGATGAAGTACTGAATGAAGTTCAAAAGTATTGTGTAACTTATGGCTACCCCAAGAAAATTTTAACAGATAATGGAGGTGAATTTGAAAACAAGAAAATGAAAGCATTTTGTAGCACTAATCAGATCTAGCTTCTCCATGGAGCAGCCAGGACTCCGACCACTCAAGGGCTAGTGGAACGGTCAAATCGTACATTCAAAGAAAACATGAGAAGCTTGATAATGAGCACATGTGGTCTCCAAATTTCCAAATGGTGCAAGTACACAATGCAAGCATCCTACATCATGAACATTACTTATCATCGTGCTATTAACATGACACCATATGAAGCAGTGTTTCACATGAAGGCCAAAAGGGACCTATTAGACCATGATCTTGAAGAAGGCCCAGGAAAGCAGAAAAGAAAAGAAATTCAAGAGGCACAGGAAAGCTACAATACCAAAATGATCAAACAGTCTGAAGTAAATCCGAGAAAGAAAGTGTACAAAGTTGATGACATTGTTTCAATTAAAATAGATAGAGTGGACAAGAAATCTCCTTTCCACCCAAATTTACTTCTGGGAAAAGTGCTTGAAATTGAAAATAATTATGTGAAAGTAGTGACACCTTTTGGTCGCATTAAAGGGTTCATTGCACCTTCCAGACTTTTCCCATGTACAGCAACAAATGTAAAACTTGATTATGAATAAGAAATTTCCTTCACTGGTGCATGTAAATTGGCCGAAAATGCTCAATAATAACTTCAATGTTTTCTTGACTCTGTTAGTTAAATAGTAGATGAATAATCTAAACATTCTATTTTGGTGTGCTGCAAGTAAAATAATATTTTACAGGAGTGCCAAAAATAAATATTTAATGTTGTCACCAAAGCCAAGTGTTTCTTATTTTTTATTTCTTACTTGCATGCAGGACTTTGCTCTAGCAGAGCCTAGGTGCCTCAGGTGTCTAACTTTTGTCTTTCTGCGACTAGAAAAAGTTGCTTTTTACATTCGATTAAGTGCTTGCATGAAATGGTACCCTAACCGTAACCCAAACCATTCAAACAAAGTACTTAACCCCAATCACAAAACTGGGTGCCAAATGCTACCCCTAACCTTACATGAAAGCTAACCATTTGAAATAAAGGCTTAACCCTAATCACTGAAATGAGCACTCAACTGTAATCATTGAAACTGTGCTTTGGCCATAACCTTGCATGAAAGCTAAACATTTGAAATAACTGCTTAACCCTATCACTGAAATGAGCGCTCAACCGTAATCATTGAAACTGTGCTTTGGCCATAACCTTACATGAAAGCTAAACATTTGAAATAAATGCTTAACCCTAATCACTAAAATGAATGCTTACTAAAGTGTGAGTTTATTTTACACCATATTTTACAAGGAGAGGTACAAATAAATGAGAATGAGTTAAGTGTGAAAAATTTCGAACTGGTTTAAAAATTTCAAACCAGTTTGAAAAATTTAAACTGGTTTAAAAAAATTCAAACCAAAGATTAAATTTGAACCACAACATATATCTCATTGCATGCATTTCTTGCTTATCTTAAAAAAAGTGTATAGCTTCAGTAATTGAGGGCAAAATTAATTGGCATGCAGCTTTCATTGATTGGGAGAATAATAAAATTATTAGCCTGTGTACAGACCCCCCTCTCCTCAGGAAAGATCAGAGAAAGGGCGTCTGTGATTCACTGTTGCTAATCTTGTATCAAGGCCACGTGATTTTTCCCAGAATGTGTGGAAAATGATTTGATTGGCTGTTTCTCGTAGATCACTACATCATGTAAATGAGGGATTCTGATTGGCTTGAGGGCCTGTCATCAAAACATAGCAGCAGGCAACCAAAAAATCATATCATCACATTCACAGACAACTACACGCATAATTAAATGGCATAAATGGCATCCGAGATCAAATCCTGTCACAAACACATACAGAAACAAAGCCTGCAACAGGAAATAATAACTCAATATGCATAGGACGTACCAGCTTCATGACCTCTAAATGCAAGAATCAAAGGCAAAAGTAAGACTTCTTCAGTCAAAGTGTATGGTACTCCATGCACTATGATGCATAATCTACACGCTAGAAAGAAAAGAAGGAAAACCTCTGTTGCTCAACCAAATGTTAAGGTTACACACACATGCACTATCACAAGCTTATGAGTTGCAATTGACCTGTCAACACTTAATTTCATGACTTTCTGTATCCAGTGGGAAGGCTTGCATAAGATCATGGATCTTTTCCTTCAGTAAGAGCTTGTAAGAACATTTTTCTTCCTCGGTATAGAATAAAACGATTTTAAAAATGTCTCACTCTCTGGAAATAGTCGCATGCACCAACAGTTTGAGAACTGGAATGACATGAAACATGAGCCACAGAAGTTTTGGTCGGCGGAAACTGTTTTGTTTTGATTTAATCAAAACTATTCCCATACACAATTAGAGACGGTGAATCACAGGCACCCCTTCTCCAATATTTCCTTAGGGGAGGGGCTTGTGTACACAGGCTAAAGAATATATATGCAAAACCAGAGCAAATGAATCTGGAAATGAACATTAATTATTATGCCGAATTCTGGTACATGTACACTACTTAGTTAGAGTAAGGCTCTTTCCAATTCAATTCAATTTGGTTCAATTTATTTTTTTCTCTACAACTTATTTACAAATGTTAGATTACAGCCCTGTTGACATATATCTGGATTTTTTTGAAAACAGAGACTCGTTAGCCTCCATATGCAAGCATTTTCAGGCACCAAAAACACAGGGTTTCAATTAAGCATTTCAGAGAGTGGTGTATTTTTTAAACGAGGCTTACCATTTTCGTGTGAACCAATGAAAACTGAGCTTTTCAAATATGATCATGTCATACATCTTATACATGTACTTTCATAGTACATGCCCGGCAAGGGATGCTATCATGTTTCAGTTTCTTGTGGATGAATGAAAATGATTCTACACTATGGAGACATATATTTTTTGGTTGAAAATATCGGGATACAATGATTGTATCCCTGAACCTTATCTCTATCCACAATTATTGTGGATGAGATAAAGAATTTGGACCAAGATGAGGATATGATGAGGCACGTTTGAGCATGGTGGCTAAGCAAACCATTTGTTATCTAGTTGGCCCCCATAATGCCAATTACATTTCACTTATATATTGTATACAGGCAAGGAACCCTCCCCCCCAATAAAAATGTGAAAAGAAAGACCAATTCCAAATTCATAGAAGAGATATTTTTGTACAGTATAATTATTATGAGAAAACAAGCAAGGCTTTCTGCCCTCCCTGAACCTTTTGCTTAAGAGGTCAGTTATGAAGAAATAATGAAGCTGCAGCTGTCAAGTCTGTGAACAAAATCCTTTCAGTAGTTCAGCTTTGTACTCTACAGACTTTTTCTTGGGATGGTTGTTTGATTTTTCATTTGAAGCCACTTTTTTACCATAGACTTCCTGTTTCTTTCTGTGGTGTGTTTAGACTTGGTAATCCATAAATTTTGAAAAGGGAAAGGATGTCACATACCGTAAACTGCCACTTACATGTACATGTACAAGTCCCTCATTTATTATAAGCCCATTTACTTGTAAGCACCACACTGCATTTACTAGACGAAGAACTAAACACAGAGTTACAGTGTAATAGAGTCAGGGATCTTTCTTTTTGGTCTTCCAACTTTCCTTTCTCTTCATCACTTATAAATTGGTTGTCATTTTTTTTCCTATAGGAATGGATATCTCACCAATTGACTTGATAAACATCCAGACCTTTGCATCACGAGTGATAGGCCTTGCCGAATACAGAAAAAGTCTCCATTCCTATTTGGTTTCTAAAATGACTCAAGTGGCCCCTAACTTGTCTGCTCTCATTGGAGAACAGGTATTAACAATATTTTTTAAGTTAACTTCAGCTAGTGTTTAGTTACTTTTTGGGTCTCATCAAAGAACAGGTATTAAGATGGAATCCACCAGGAAATTGAGTAATTTTAATTTTCAGTGGACAAAAATCTTGTACCACTGAGAATAATTTAAAGCATAATTTATTGCATTCTTTCTTACATTTTTCAAGGGCTAAAGTTGTAATAAATCATCTGTACGAACACCAAAAATAGTTTCTTATTGGAGCCCGAGAAAATGAATGTCAAATTTCACAAAATTACATCTTACACATGAAATTTTTTTTCTGTATAATTATTATTAAATATTTAATTGTTCTAAATAACATTAGTAACATTTTATTACAGATTTAGCCAAGCCTAAAAGCGGAGCTTCCTTTATCATTAAGCAAAAATAATGATAATGATAATGGTAATGATAATAACAATGACTAATCCGGCAATGTTCTTTATGTGTTAGGTTGGAGCTCGGCTGATTTCCCATGCTGGTAGCTTGACAAACCTTGCAAAATATCCGGCTTCAACAGTTCAGATCTTGGGAGCTGAGAAAGCACTCTTCAGGTGAGGTTTGCTTACAATTGGTGCGGTCAATATCCGACTTTATTTTGATAGAGAGGTAGTATTTCTTTAGTTGTCTGTTGAAGTAAAGGAAACCGTGTTTTAACGTAAATAAAGGTCCAAGTTCCTAACCTGAAGGATATTTGTGGATGGGCCAAAACGATTCGAAAACGTTACTAAGGATGCGAGAGAATAAAAGTGGGTGGCGAAACGAAAAAAAGAGAATAGATTTGCTGCTAATAACTCTGCGATTTTCTTGCCCTCTGCAGAGCTCTGAAAAAGAAAGGTAACACTCCAAAGTATGGCCTTATATTCCATTCATCTTTTATCGGCCGCGCTGGCACCAAGAACAAGGGCCGAATCTCAAGATACCTGGCAAATAAGTGCTCTATCGCCTCCAGGATCGATTGCTTTTCAGGTAACGTACTTACTCTACGGGGAACTTTTCTACAGGATATAGGTCTTTTCGCTTTGACTTGAAGGCGATATGACGCAACATTACTAGTTGTTTTAATAAACTAGCCTGAGAAAACAGCCGTCATTACTGCGACGACACCACTGGTATCCTTGCGAAATGACGTTTGAGGAACGAACGCAGAATTCGATACTGATGAAACGTCACTATCCAGATCTGGGTAGTGCTTCTGATTGGCTGAAAATTTGCTTTGTGTGGATTAAAGTTAATGCTAGCCTGCCTAGCAGACGTATTCTAGCCCCACCTGGTAACGTCTGCGAAGCAGTGCCGCAGTCTTAGTCTTGGACCCCCAACGCCTTCAACGAATTACGGGAAGGCGTTTCAAATTTCCATTCAACCTGCCTGGCCAATCGAACAAGGGCCTTTTTTTTCCAGGCCAATTATGGCACGTACTCAAATCCTGGTACACAGCAAAACTAATGTGTAAACCTTTAAATAAATTTCGCCCGTGGTACATACAAGATCTATTCAAACCATTCACCATGGAATACGATCTCAGAGACAGCGCAAATAAGTTAGCTCTACCCAAGCCCCGCACTGAATTCCTTAAACGAAGTCTTTGCTAGAGTGGGGCCCAGTTGTGGAATAGCCTTCCCTATAAAGCCAGAGAGACCAGATCTTTTACTTACGTTTAAACTTGTAATCAATTGCCTTATGTCCTCCTCGTACTCCCACACGGTAAACATGTAAATCAGTTTACTGTTTTAATTGTCCTATTGTAACTGATGTTGTTACCGTGTCTAAATAAAGTGTATGATGGTGATGATGAGTTGGGGACCCAAAATTAGGATTCCGGCACTGGCACTGGCACTGACTGGCAGGCGGACTTAACCAGAGGTTTAGTTTCGTCTGTAGCGCAGCCTAAGTTAATGTTGGAATTTGTGATTGTTCGCACAGAAACGCAGTCGTGTGTATTCGGCCAGAAGCTGCATGAACAAGTGGAAGATAGACTTAAATTCTACGAGACTGGAGAGGCTCCACGAAAGAACATCGATGTGATGAAGGAAGCCATCGCCGAGTTCGAGGAAAAAAGTCAGGAAGTGAGCGAAGACGTGGGTGAAAAGAAGAAAAAGAAGAAGAAAAAGAAGGAGAAAAAAGAAAAAGCTCAAGCTGCCGAAGAAGAGCTGGAGAGAGATACGACAATGGATTACTCCGCCGTCGTGGAAAATGGTCACGAGGAATCAGGGAGCAGCAAGAAGAAGAAGAAGAAAAAGGACAAAGGAGAAAAGAGAAAGGCAGAGCAAGAAACAGAAGAGGTGGAAGCTGAACCGGCCAAGAGTGAAGAAAGCGGTGAACCTGTTAAGAAAAAGAAGAAAAAGAAGAAGAGAACCGATGAGGAATAATTCATAATTGTTCTGTGGAGAAAATTGTAATAAACTGTACGCGTTAGCCGCTTGTTATAATGATGTATTACGGTGGGAAAAGTGGTTTTTTTTGTTCTATTTTTGCTAAAATTTTGTTGTACCGAAATGAGGTTGAGAATGATCTACTTTTGTCTTATACTGTAAATTAAAGGACAGTTTGGTTTTGTTTGCTCATAGTCACGATAGTGTATTTTTAAAGGCTTCATGGTATTTACCAATTATTGAATATGGCTGCGTATGACATGAAGCATTATGCAGATCGAGGAAGATAATATCCGCCGACGACTGTATATGAAGAAGTATGCCTTCGGCCTCGGTGGATAACACCCTCCGAGATCTGCATAATTCTTTTTAGTAAAATCCAACTAGTGGTCTATGATCAATGCTGCGTTCTGATTGGTTGAGCTACTACTAGGCTATATGTTATAGCCCACTAGTAGCGAAAAGTGCTGGCTTTTTGCCGCAAAAAAGGATTAAAGTCTAGTTTTAAGTAGCTAGATTTTTTTTATTCTCGATATTTTTTACCAACTAGTTGGATTTTACTAAAACAATTATTCCTCTCGCCGTTATGGGCTATTGACTCAGAGCCCATTCGGGCTCCAGGAATAATTGCTAAATATCCTACGAAAGCCGAATTCATTAATTTCTTTATTATTCATTCAAAATAATTCCTAAGTTTAAAAACAAGCTAAAACATGCCTACCTTCGTCGATGCTAAGTTCACCTCGATAGTGAATGTTAAGAAGATAAAAGGCTGTTCAGGTATGCTAATATACTCCAAATAGCGGGTACTCTCTGTCGAGCTGTCCTCTTGCTATGTTTTTAGACAATAGTTCGTCGTGAAACGACTAAAATGTCCCGACGACTGTTCGGCCATTTTCTTTTCACAACCAGCAACTCAACCTCGTCCCCAGGTCTTCTCGGTTAACGGTGCATTAACCTGCAACTGTGCTGCACTTTTGACGTGAATGATTGATTAATCGCGAAATTCTTCCAAATTTGGTCAACAGTAGCTGGTTATGGTGAATTATGCGTGTGCTTTTAGCCAATCAGAATTTGAATGAATAATAATGTTTTATCCTATGAAGGCCAAATTCAATAATTGTTTTATTATTCATTCAAGATATTTCCAAAATAAAAAAATGCTTACCTCGAGGTTTGTAAAGTTAACGTCTTAAAAATGTCAGAAAAATGTGCAGATAAAAACACTGCAATTAATATTGTGATGGACAAAACTAGCGTGAAGCTACTAATTTCAGAGTAGAAGGCAAAACTGTGTCATGTGGTAAAAATTCACGTTTGCCTTTCGCCGTTGACGTGATTCAAAAACTGTCTATTAAGTCTAACAAATATTCTTCAACAGCAGCTGTTGTCCGCGTAGGGTAGTATTTCTGTTGTTTGTGATGTTTTTAGGCAGTAGTTTGGGTATTTCTTCGTAAGTCGTACGAAACCTTCCGCCAATATCTTCGGCTCTCCCAAAAAAAACAGCTGAGCCACCGCGCCCTCTATTTTAAGTGAACACCAAACTCCCATGCACTATACCTGATTTGAAAAAGAAAGTTGCTTTGTATTTTCCTTTAACCATGTTCAAAAACTAAAAGTCCATAAAAAGGCAGACACGCACTCCGCTAAATAAACAAGCTGTGGTTTTTATGCTGCTCTAGTGGTTTTCAGAATGGCATTTCTGCAAATACAAATGGGAAGTCATGTAAGTACTATTTAGGGGACCGTACTTCTTTGGTTGTTGCCTGGAGTGAAAAATGCCTGAGGCATATGTCGTCGCGTTGAATGCTGGGAAGGACTAAAGAGCTGTAGGTCTCGGCATCGCGGATGTCGTTCTCAACAGTATGCAAATCACAGCCGAGAAATTGGCAAGAGCAAGTGGGAACGAGTTTATACTCGTGCTGAAGAGCAAAAAAATCGAAATTTTCTAATAAAAAGCACCAGCGGCTGGATTTACGAAGACTACCGATGATGAAGACATGCCCTATGCATTCGTACGCTGAGCTTTAGGGCCTCCCGGGTGATGCTCGATATACCAAGTTAAATGTATACACTGTGTCGTTCTTGTGAGAAGTTAATTGTGTTAAGGGCTAGGGATCTACTGTTGTGTTCTTTGTGACGTTGCTCGAGACCGACTATTCATTTGGTATCTCTCGTGCACCAGCCGGCCTGAGACTGTAGAAAGTGGGCGAATTTTTGTCCAGATTAGAACGGCTTCATTAGTCCGATCCAAAATATGATATTTATGGATTTTTTCGTTTGCTTCCTCGCATTTTCATTTTTCCCTGTCGTATCTGTCCCCAGCTTGATACGATTCCTTATTTTTTCCCACCCACTTACTTTCCTCTCATTTCAGATGGATTTCCTCCATCTAGTTAACTTTCTGAAGGGAAAATTCGCCGGAGTCGCTACAAGTTGGTTAACCACGTGACTAATAACGCGGTAATCAGAAAACATATTTCGAAAGCTTTTCCTTTCTCTCTCAGGTTTTGATCAAAAGACCTTCCATCTTTGAATCTCGTATACTATAAGAAATTGATCTTTATTGTAAAACCATAATAACGCATGTATAACACCCAGAATAAACTTTACTATGGTATTATTTTGGGGGCGATCGGAATAAATATCACGTGACGTTTACGTCACAGTTGTTTTTAGCTCTAGCTCGAATTTCAGCCTTTTATCTTTATTTTAAATGAAAATGGTTTATGCTACGTTGATACTTTGGGTGCTTGTCTGCTGCTGCGTGTGAAGTTTTTTTAAAAAATTTATAAGAGGAATTTCGAGATATCCTGTAGCCTGCGAATATTTGTACAGCCGTTTCTCCTTGCTTTTCGCCGCTAGGGACGTTTTGCCAGGAGGAACGTCTACACCTCAGTGACAGAAATTCCATACTGATGACCCGAATCAATGTTTAGATAATAACATTGTGTTTAGGCTCAAAGTCTGCGTCTAAGCCATCGTCTCGCATCCATGCCCAAATTTTGGAGAATCCCTCTTCCCGCGGGTAGCAGTCAAATCCTATATCGCGTCAACTTTTCCCCGAATCCCACACTGGTCAACTTCCGGAGCCCGGAAAAAACCTTCCAGACCCTGGTAATAGCGAATAGGAAGCTCAATTATTTAGAAAGGTCAGTGTTTCTTAGAAGTCTGCAGTCAGCAAGTATGCAAGTCTGCAGTCTGCTTTTGTCGCACACGGGCGAGCATAAAATGCCAGAAACTGTGTTCCTCATTTTAGGTTTCATCTAACTAAACAAAGTATCAGGGAAGGTTTTGTTTCAATTTACAATTTTTTTTAAGCCTTAGAGAAATTCTCAGAGAAACTCTCATGTTCCATTATGCTAATTTCAAATGCCTGAACAAGTTTCAACACAAATTTCATGCTGGCGCGAGTCACCCCGGTGTGAGTTCACCCCGATTCTTGTACCGGGGCGAGAATTTCACTCCGGTACGAAATCTCGCAACGGTATCATGTAACCCGTTTCGGTGTGAAATCGGTCTGCGGGTGGACTGGAACGGGTAGCGCTTGCGTAATGTTCGCGATTTTGAATCACACGTGCATTTTATCAACATGAAGTGTACCTTCAAATAACGAGATGTGAAATAACCCAGTCATCATGTAAACGCGATACGAAAATCAAAAAGTCATGTCGGTATGAAACTCGCGCCGATGCGAGTTTTCTCATGTAAACACCCCCTAAAAAGTGTTTTTGCCTACGCACGTGTAAATTTTAATCACGTAAATTAAATAGAGGCAAGATAAAAATTGCTGAGCCAAAACGAGAGTTTGAGCGAGGTTCAACTTTTACGCTTACGAGCGGCCTTTCATGCATTGCCTCTACTTTATTTGCGAACGTAAATTTTACACACGTACGCACGTAAGAATTTCGCGACAGTGGAAATTAACCCTTAGGCCCTGTCCACGTATTCGTTTGAAAAGGGAGAATTTTTTTCTCTTTTTTGGACTACCGTCAACACGCATTCAGTAAAAACAGTCAACGAACACGTATCTTTTCAAAAACACTCTCCAGAGTAAAGATTTTTGAAAACGTTCGCTTCTCGTTCACGTGCACGTGTAGATGCACGAAAACGGAGATTTTCGAATACGATGATGTCATACATCATTTACGACTAGAGTCACGCATGCCCTGCGAGGGATGCTATTTCGTACTTTCTTCGTACTTCCATTGTTTGGCGTTTTTGTATGGACGGGCGATGGAGCGATTTTCGTATGACCTTGAAATGAAAACGCGCGAACAAAACAGAAACAACAAACGAACGGAAATAGAGCGATTTGATTGGTGTATCGAACGGATACAAACGCACCTGGGTTTTGGTTGGCTAAGCGAACGTTCGGGTAAACAAACTTCATGCCCGAAGAACTTTCTAGAAATTGCTTTGACGTCATACTGCAACACGATTGGTCAATCGAACAATGCCTTCTCCATATTAGGGTTTTCTTTGGCGGGAAAACGTAGAGTCCATGTTTTGTTCTTTCCATCCATGGGCTGATAAAACAAATAAAAAACACTTACGGAAACCATTTTTCAAGGTCATACGAAAATCGCTCTAACAATTCGAATACGCTACGTTTGGACGCGTATTTTTTTTGAAAACGGAGGCGGAAAACATGCATATCCGTTTTCAAAATATCTGAATACGCTTGGACGAGCCTAAATTTTCTACTCCAACTTTCCGTTGTAAGAATGTTCATATCATGATCAAGATTGGGGGCGATTTCCATTTAACCAAAACGTCCGGTTTTTGAATTTTCGGCAACCCCCGCAGTGGCGAAGTGATCAGCAATTTTTCAAAATTTCCAAAGGAAGGAAAACCTCGTGAGGTATACCCAAACAGTTTCGGAAATTTTTTCCCGAACGTTTTCTTTCTATTTAAGATTGCCCTCTGAGTTTTCAACAGATTCCGGAATTTCTGGAAACTTTTCCGAGAAATTTCTGTACCATGTACCGCTGTGTCCAAATTTTCGAAAGTTTTGGTTGAAAGTAAAGCACCCTGGGTAACCTGTGGTCTGTCTGTTGAAATTTTGTGGTCACTTACATAAAGTAGCTTATGACTTGACGTTCGTGGAAGGTACTGCACGTTCTTTAGAGTTTTCATGTTTGGTCTTCGAAATCATCTTCGCCCACTATTTAACTCCAGTAAGTCCATCCTCTCAAGGTTTAAGCACAGCATGCGTTTAGTTCAATTTTTTGAAGATGGAAGACAGAGAGTTGGGGTTGAGATCCAAAATGGCGGAGATATAATTGATATCAGTGCTGGAGATCCCTCCATTCCTAGTGACATGAAATCATTTTTGGAAGGAGGAGAAGGAATGATATTGAAAGCTAAGAGGTGTGCATTGCATTTTTGTTACGAGTCCCACCATCTCTTTTCCATATTTTAATAGTGCTTGCTATTTAGGGCAGCTACACTAACAGAAATATGCACGTCGGCCAAATAGTCTTTTTAGCTTGGATGTTTTGTTTTCCCATTTCAGACAGATTTTGGGTCCTGCATTTAAGCATATTGGCTAGTAGTGAAAAAATCCGTGCGATGGCACTCGGTACTGTCCACTTATATTATACTTAGGCATGACGCTGTACTGTCCCTTTACACTGTCCTATGAGTGCTGAAATCAGGATAGTTGATAGCCAATCAGATCTGAGAATTTTGTAAGGGTTATGATTAAGCTATAAATTAGGCCGTTAAGAACCAATCAGATTCAAGCATTTTGTTATTGACACAATTAGTAATGGTAACAGGACTGAGTGGAGTCCAATTCGGTCTGTAATTATACGAGTGATTAACAAAATCGGACGACCGCGTAGCAGGAGTCCGATTTGTTTAATCACGAGTATGATTACTGACCGAATTTTGGACGACACAAAGTTCTGTTACCAATTAATCATAACTTTAACAAAATTTGTAATATAATAGGCTATTGTTTAAATCAAAACACAAGAAATTCAAAATTTTGTTTTGCTAGCAGTGAATTAAAAAAAAAAGCCATTTAAGCGCACGCGTGATGGTGCGTACTGTCCAATTACTTAGGCATGACACGTACTGTCCTATTAAACTGTCCAATTAAGGCTGAAATCAGGGCAGTTGATAGCCAATCACATTTGACAATTTTGTTATAGTTATGATTAAACAAGTAACTGTCAGAGGCTCTCTTGGGGGGACGTATGTCCATAGTCTTCTATGTAGTCTGAATTTCAAAAACGTTTGTTTTGCATTTTGAGGGGGCCATGCCCCTTGCGGTATTTTACTAAAAATTGTATTTGCGTTGGTTCTCATTGTTGTAGCAGTGTCAACACCATCTTCATGTCATTTGTTGCCATTTTAAAATTTTGCCTGTCAAAATGTTACCCTAACTTGGGTTTGCTTTCTTCATCTTTTCTTCTTTTTATTCAAAGTTTGTTCTAAGCATGTTACATAAATGATTTCAGTGTTGTTGATTATGGTCAGCATATTCTGAAGAGAGCGGAAGTAAAGCTGAAGGCTCCAATTCACAACCCTGGAAAAATTATTTGCATCGGAATGAACTACGTGGACCACTGCCTTGAACAGAATGTTCCAACACCCACTGAACCCATCCTTTTCAGCAAGTTTAATAATGCAATTACTGATCCAGGAGCACCGATCATTTATCCCGATGAAACAGAGGTTTGTGTAACACTTTGGCTTAGTTCCTTTTTGATATTAAAATGAAAGATTAGTCCTTGTGAGTTCTTTGTTTCAAAAATTTAACACAAAAGATGCATACCAATTTATTTGGCCATATTCTGTTTAATTCAAGAGGTTTATTTGATATTTTCTCACAGGAATTAGACTTTGAAGTGGAACTTGCTTTTGTAATTGGGAAACCAGGAAAGAATATTAAGGTATTTTGTTCCAGACAATAATACTAGTTGATTCACTTGTGGTTTTTATCATGTAGAGCCAGCTTAAGATATGTGTATACTATTTGCTTCTTTCTCTGGGAGGGATTTTTGTAATCCTTTAATCTCTGTCAGCAAATCTAGCTATGGGTACATGTACATTCTTCAGGAAAAATAAAAACAAAATAATGGCTTAGTTCAGTTTTTCAAGACCATATTTAGGCACTGAAACTGTTTCCTGTGGTCTGTTAAAGAGGAAAAATTGGACCAACATGTTCAAGTTTTAATGCTATGCCGGCAAAAATCAACAAATTATGGTTAGTGCTCCATGATAAAATGTTCTTGATATCTACTTCATAACTATACACTAGGAGCATTTTGTGTGTGAGTAACTTAATAACAGAGTGTGGGCAACATTGAAAGGTCAAAACACTTTTGCTCCAGCACTCTGCTTTGCTTAAGTTTCATGTAACAGATGGTCCAAACACACGTGATTAGACAACGAGTGATAGAAGATCCAAACGTGTGTGATCAAAGTGCGTTCTGTGCATTCCATACATTCTTAGTGGAAGTACAAATGAATGCTGGCTTCATGCATGCAACACGTGCGTAGTAACAACCTGAAGATTAGCATGCGGGTTCCTCTTGTCGCCTGCAATAAATAATAACTTCAGCTCAGAATTGGCCTAAAGTGGTGATATCGTCATGACATGTAGCTGCTTTAAGAGGTCAGAGGTGATTGTTGTTTTCCCATAATATTTTAAACATTAACTCCTTTATTCTGTTTCTAAAACCTTGATTATATTTTTCAGAAAAGTGAAGCCATGGACCATGTGGCTGGGTACACTGTGGCACATGATGTTAGTGCTCGGGATTGGCAGCTAAAGAAAAATGGTGGACAGTGGTTGTTAGGAAAAACGTTTGACTCATTTTGTCCACTTGGTCCAGCCATAGTCACTAAAGACTCGCTGTCAGGTATTAGTGTGACAAGAAGATGAGAAAAGAGGATGGTTAGAGCTGGGAAGGGGGAAAAAGATAATAATTTCATGACGAGCTAAGCAAGTTGGACATGAAGACAGCAATAATAATTTATTAAGAACTTAGTTTTTGTGTTCTGGGTGGAGCTAGGAACTGAAGTGCAGTGGGTAACCCCACTTTGTCAACTTTTGGATTCACCAGGGGTAGGCCAAACTAGACTGCAAAACAGTGTGTTTGTCTCTTTGACCTACTATGTTACATGAGGGGGACATTGGGGGGTACCACAGTACCGTAAGAATGCCAAACACTGAATGCAGAACACCAAATGACTCTGAAGTTTAGTGATCAGGGTTAGGAAACTGTGTGAATCAAATTTCAGGTCAGTTTTCTCAGTATAATGACTCCAAAAGAAACCTGATTCACTCAGTTTCCTAACCCTATAATCACTAAACTCAGAGGCATTTGGCATTCTGCAAAATACCCCTGCCACTAATGCAAAGGTAAACCAGAAATAATGCAGCCCTGACAGAATAACCTTTTACCAATACTTTAGAATATCTCAATTATATAATTATTATGCATGTATTATAATACATTAAGACTTCAAAGTTAATGTGTTTTGACAGTGCATTTTTATTTTTCAGACCCTCACAAACTGGGAATTCGTTGTCGTGTTAATGGAAAAGTCATGCAAGACTCAAACACTGAGAATTTAGTATTTAAAACAGAGGCATTAGTTTGTTATATATCAAGGTGAGATTTCATCAAGCCTTATCACAGGAACTTTTTATTGGTCTACGCAGGTTGTGAAGAAAGACAAAGTTTCATTTGCTTTCATTCATGAAAATCACAGTGGTGAAAAATTGCTCTTCTTTGTTTGTAAAAGTTAAAAATCTACGACCTCTACTGACCAAACCGTCAAGAAAACTTGTGCTCAAATTTACTGGAAAGAGTTTGTTGTGAAAGATGATTGTTCATCATACACTTTAAAAATGTCGAAAACCTTATAAACCATCTTAATTGGTGTTTATCAAAATTTACTGGCATGTAATACCTCATTAAAATTAAAAACTGATGACTAAGCTTTAATATTGTTTCAGTACAATTGTTGTGGAGTAAATTCTGGAAGTCAGGTTTAATTTATTTTAGCATCTTCTGCTGATTTGGGTAATTTTGCCCTCCCACCCGTCCCCTTGTTAATGCTCTGTGCCTCCTTATTGACCACCCTTTGAAAATACAGTGAAACCCCACCTTATGGCCGCCTCGGTAATACGGTCACCTCGTTATTACAGCCACTTTTTTTTGGCCGCCTGGTAAAAAACTGCCATACATTTTCTTGTAAAAAACCCTTGTTAATGCGGCTAAAGTTTTTGGCCCATTGGTGACCGTATTAACGGGGTTCCACTGGAACTGTATACCATGATGGAATACCAACATGCATGTTCTGTTGATCCTGCAGGTTTGTTTCCCTGTCACCAGGTGATGTAGTCATTACAGGAACTCCACCAGGGGTGGGAGTTTTTAGAAAGCCCCCTGTCTTTCTAAAGGTATGTACTCTTTCTCTTGTATCTTTTTTCAGTGACAGGAACATTGTGGCTTGCTTTTTCACAGCTTCTGTACATACAGCTATGAAGAACAGGAGTCAGATTGTTCAAATAAAAAGAGGATTATGACTTAATGTGTTTAACAAAGACTAGGGAAATGCTCTCTTTTGATAAGTTAGCGATGATGACATTTATCCCCTGCAAAAACAGCCAGGCATGTGTCCCAAAATCTGTTCAATCTAAACAGTCGCACTTCAATCTGAATCTGAAGTGCACTCTACCAAGTCAAACACACTAATAACATTAACAATATTTTGTTTGTTTCTTTGCTTTCAGAGGGGTGATGTAGTCGAATGTGAAATTGATGAAATAGGCTGCATTTCAAACACAATAGAGTAAAAGGGCTACTTATTAGTAGTACTGCTGATCTTCATGGATTGTCACAGAAAGTATGTAATCCAGAACCCTTTTTGAAACATCAGATAACTCATTACTGTAGGCATTTTGCAATTCAGTAAAGTTTTGGGGAAAATCAAGAAACAAAGTGTGAATTAAGACACAAGACTCTTCAAATCCTCTGCATTCAGAAAGAGCATGCATTAAAATCACTGTCATAGTACGTTTAATAAGACCCTTCCTCAATACAGTCCAATCTATTTGTACAGTGAAACCTGCATTAAGCAGTCAACCTCATTATAAAGCAGACTATAGTGCCTGACTCAATGAGCTCCAGATGTTTGTTCCCAAATTATTATTTTTCTGCATTGAACAGTACTAGTAAAAGACCCATGGGCGTCCACCTAAATTATGTTGGTTTTACTGTATCCATAGTTTTTGTTTTGTTGTGTTCCATTATAGAGTTATAGTTTAGTGTGTCTAGTGAATTAATAAAAGTATGTTTTGTTATCACCTTGTTTCAAAATGTTTCTGGATAATTACAGGCCAATCTGTTCTGGTACAACAATATATTAAATAGGCCTATGCAATCTGGTACGATGGCCTAAAACCAGGATTTAATGCGAATGCACCCTAGCATGTTTTAGTTTTGCTACTTGTTGCAATGTTATGAATGTAGTAATTCAACTTTTCTTGTTCTAGAAGCTATAGTTGCTGATAACCAAATAAGTTGTTCTTATCATAGCTTTTAATTCTTTTTGGAATTAAAGAGGTTAATATGCTTAATGGACCAGTTGAAAAAATCTGATACCCTCTAATTAGCAAAAAAGTCTGCATAGGTAACAAAATAAATAAGTGAATGTTGCAAATTATGAAAACATGCACAAAATTATTTTTAAAAAATTCATTCCTTTATTTTTTAGTTTCCACTTGGATTACAGTCATACAATGTAGAATTGTTCACCATAATAATAAAAGTACCTATAGTAAACCTATTATTTTGTTTAGTCTTGTGACCTGTACTTAATCTGCAAAAGCTAGTGGAAGCATCATTACTAATTTAGGAGCCAAGCCCTGTATATATTATAGAAACTATGATCAATAAACTGTATTCCTGTCTCCTCCATAATTATTATTACACCTTTTCCATTGTTCTTTTCTTAACCCCAAAATTCTGGTGGGTCATTATCATAAATAATTTCTTCAATTCAATAGAAAATACCTATTATAAAAAGTTAGCCAATATTGTTAATCATCTCTCTGAATTTCAATGCAATCTTAACAAAACTCCCCTTACTTGTAATCTGACGAAACTCCTTGCCCTTGTTACCAAATAAAAAGAAGAAACACCTACAGCTGCAAAAAGCTTTTTATAGTACCCAGTGGCCTGTTTAATTTTAAAGTGAATTCAGTAATTTTAAAGTGAACTCTTTGTTTAGCAATGGTCTTTCAAGAAGTGTGAAACCATGGCAACCAATGGAGCTCCAGTTGGGACGAGAGGAAAATCACCACTTGATCCACCAATGTCAAAATGGGAGTAGCGAATGGGTTTGCTGGAGTCAATACCATGCTAAAAATAATAAGTTAAACATTACATATTTCAGTTCGGGCTACTCCCTCTGGCCCATTTTGCCAAGATTGTTTGCAAAGCCTTCCTTGGGGGTTGGGGGAAGGGGGGAAAGGGGGAGGAGATTTCCCCAGAAACACCTGACACTCGGGCTACTTTAACTCTTGTTTACATAATGGTGAGTGAAATCCCGGGAGTGTAAATAGTTATGCACCTATCAATGTTAAGCCTCAGGGTGGGGGGGGTGGGCAGACCCAGGGGAATTTGACATTTTAATGGCAGCCAGAGTCAAATTCCCCACCCCCAGGCACCTACTAAATGCCAATTTCCCGCCTCTGGGGTAACTTTTTCTAACAGAGTTAGCACTTAATAATTGACAGGTTGGAAAGGATATGTCTTTTACAACCTAACATAGAAACAGAAACAGAAGGAACGAAGACTCTTCTATTTATAAACATTCGATCATACAATGAAAGAAGTGATGGTTCTTATATACCGAAAAATAAAACAGATTTCCTCACCATTCTTTCACTCATGTTGTCTTGTTACTTTCAAGAAAAGCAGAGGTCATTTACCTGTGGTGACTTTTGGGTATTACCAAGATGGCAGGTCACCCATTTCCAGTTTCTCTCGGTCTTCCAAGATGGCGGCCATGTCAAATTCCCGACCCTGGGGAAGGCACGCTCAGTCAATTTCCCGTGGGTAGCCCCCCCCCCCCCCCCACCCTGGGGCTTAACATTGATAGGTGCATTACCTGTATGTGGGTCAGTGGGGGTTTTCTCTGTTTCTCAAACCCCAACACTTCTTAGGCTAAAAAGGTAAAAGTTGTTCTTTCTCCCTTCTGCCACAATTCAGGAAACATTAGACAGCAAGCTCTTTTAGCACCCAGGATCGAGGAGGCACTAACTTGAGTTAAGGTGCTTATTTTACCATGTGGTACCAGAAAATATCCATACCCACACCCCACCCCAGACTTTCTTTGGGCCTCAGGAATTTTAAAAATGTGTGACAGAGCCCTAGAAGGTCTGCATGGGAGGCTAACAAGCCCTTGGAGGGTCAGCATGTCTTGTACCCTGAAACTCTTTTATTTGGCACTCCATCATTACACTATTCATCAATTACAGTTAAAATGCTTTAATAACCTTGTCCAATCCAGATGCTCTTATAAGGAAGGCGGCAGGAAACTGATGTCCACGTGGAGTCTGACTGGATGGTACATTGTTACACTGCAACACATCTGCATATTCTGACTTGGCATTTGTAAACTCATAGTCCTAAAAATAATAATGGTCAACAATTTAATTAATTATTTTAATTGCTCATCAAGTAGAATGAGGAAAGCAGAAGATGTGATAAAGCTCCTGCTGCCTAAATGATCAAAGAAGATGAGCTTTATGGGTTTATTATAATTTTTTTATTATTATTTTTACAGTCAGACCCCACTTTTCTCTAAATTCAACCTGCTTAATGCGGACATCCTGTTGATATGGAAACTTCTTTGACCCCCTCGGTGTCCATTAGCGGGGGTTTACTGTACAACATTAGACCAAAACACCTGTTTGTAATATACCGTAAGTTAATAATGGCTGTTCCAGCAGGCTCCAAGAAAAGGAGATTGAGTTCTGTGGGGGCTGGGGAGAGACTGAATAGTGGATCCTGTAAGCATTGTTTTCAATACCTCACTCAAGTATATTAACTCCTTGGCTAGTATACCCTATGATTGGTTTAAACTTAACTCAAGAGTCTAACAAACCTGCTGAGCATGTGAAACCCTCCTTAACACCTCACCTTTTATCGTTTTAACATTTTGAAAAGAAAATAAAGTTGTTTTAGGAAGTGGGCAGGAGAGAGGACCGATTGAGGTATTTGAAAACATGCATACAGGCTCTCTCTTTATCTCTTCTCGCCGTTTTTTGCTTGTTCGCTGTTTCACTGCTCACTTGCTTTTTTCATTCGTCTGCAATGACCAAGAGCCTGGCACAGGCTATTGGAGTTTGTTTCAGTCAAACGTCTATAATTTTTGCCAGAGATTTAGATGCTTTTAGTATTTTAAGTGAGATGTTTGTCATAGCAAAGGGTATGCAAAGTGAAAGTTGACCGCATTTAAAATTGTGGCTTCTTGTACCTAAAAAATATAATTATTGTATGTAATAATAGCCTTTAAGTGACATGATTGTTAAGTAATATAATAATAATTTATCATATTAATTACCTCTCTGCGGAGTGTTGATACCTCAAAGGGGTCACCCATGTCATGACCAGCTAACAAACAAATACATCAACATTTTCAAGACATACATATTTCAGTACATTTCAAGCATTACATCAAAAATTGAGATGAGAACAAACAAGCTTTCTAATGAAACAAACATGAATTAATAATTTTTCATTGATTTTCTTTTGAAAAGGGGACAAAAAGGTTTTGAGAGGATAATGACATGATCACTCCTGTTCCCTGCCAGGCACTTTGAGCCAGGCATCAACAAAACCTGGAAGGTTACAGGGGTTGATGAGCTGATCCAGGTTTTTTCAAAGCCGGTGTGAGTTGCAAACTAGACTCAGAATGATATTCAGCTTGGTCATTTGCACTGCAATTTATTAACATGACATCTCCTACAACATAAGTGCATTTGGCAGTGGGGATGGCCCAGCTTAATGATGCTAAATTTAAAGCTCTGAGATGTTACAACAAAAATAATTTTTATTAATTTTCAAGATCTCAACATACCTTCCTGGATCTTCTGACCAAACTTCATTTTAGCTGCAGGCCCGTTGTCAACAACAATCTATTAAACAAAGCAAAGGATGCTTTTATTAATTAATAACATTATTACATGTGTGGTTCCAGGGAAGCAGATGTGCATTTAATAAATAACAAAGTAAGTGAGAGGTGTACATGTGACAGTAGTTAAATGGAGAATAACAAGAAATGTAGTTTTAGCTATCAATATGATTATAATTTAACAAGGTGAACAAAACTATTATTTTATTAAAGTAATAATAGATTGGAAAATTCATAAAAATTGATAAGATGGACATGGTGAATTCAGGGCTTCTGATATTTTGTGTGGTCGCGGAGTTGCGAAATTCAGTAAATCAGCGAAATCCTGCAAAATTTACAAAAGACACAAAATACCACAAAATTCTCCAGTACTCTTATCAAATACATATCTGTACAACATATTTCAAAACTTTGCTTGCAAGTTTACATGCTGTAAACTTACAAATTTATCTTGAAACTTTGTCACTGAAACAAGCAACAATGTCCTGAAACTACCAGGCATAGATTATGTTGCGAAAAACTGGGCACTTATAGCCATGATGTTAAAGGCGTTGCCATTTAACTTTACCACTGGATCAATTCTGGAGAGTATTGTCGTTGAAAGAGCAAATGACTACCTCTGTTAAGAAAACGTTAAAAACGCTGGTGACTGATCAGCGCAAAACTGATTGATTTCTAAGGAAATTGCCCTAAAAATTCCCTCAAAATCAGCCGTTTTTAACCGATTGCTTTTAGGTGAAGTTTGCCATAAAGACTCCTGCAAAATCGGCCAATTTTTCGGTGAATCTGTCCCTGAAAATCAGTTGAAATTAATTTTGACGTTTTTTCCGCGACCTATTATATCACAAGCCCTGTGAATTTCAAACCACCAAAACTCTTTGTACACATGTACCTTCCTGTCCTGCCCAGGTTTGATTCTAGGCCAGACCAAAACCCAAAACTTTAATTTAACATTAATTTTGGTAAGTCCCACATTGTATTCCACTAACCAAAAAATAATGTTACTATAAACAAAGTTAACAATGACATCTAACGATGAAGACAAAACATTTTATGACATACTGAGTAAGCAGGACCCATTGCAATTATAGCATGTCCAGTCAGGGTTGCTATGGTTACTATATGAGCCTTATCAAGTGGAACCTTGTCATCATTGAGAGCCTGTTGAAGAATTAAAAGAACCCAAATTGTTATGAGACAAATCCAGTTAACAACAAAGAGCGCCATCTCTGTTATCAATAAGTGGTCAGTTTGGCAACATAGGTGCAGACAGGTGCAGTCTACTTTAATTGTTTGCAAATCCCTCCATGCATTGTACAGTTACTGTAGTAGCCACTGGGCATCATTCACCTTTTTGGTTCCTCCCTTCCTTTTATTTTCTGCCCCTATTACTTTTCTCCATTCACCAGTCAGTGTGACAGGTGTCAAGAGTGGGGATTCATGGCTAGGAGGCATGGATTACTCAGCCATCGGTGTATGACATTTGCAGACTGCAGACTGCAGACCGCAGACTGCAGACCACAGATTGCAGATTGTAAATTAAAAGACACCAAAAATCTTCCTAATAAAGGTGACACCATCAAAAATATAACATCGTGTGAAAGTGAGAAAGTAGCTTGGGAACAAGGTTGATGTTTTTGCGCAAAGTTACATTGGCCTCATTTCCAAGATGCTGTTGGCTATTCTTCACCAACGCGACTCTTTATTGACTCACCCGGCATATCACTAATTGCATTGATTCTTTATTCTTCTTTGATTATTGTGAATTGATAATGACAAGTAGCAATGCCCATTAATGCCTGTCTAAATAGTAGTCTTCTGTAAAAAAAGTGTTTAGATTGCGAGCACTTCATGCTCACCTCAGCAGTTACGCCTACAAAAACAACTAGGATAGATCACGGACATTTAACACCTTTTAAATAATGTATTTCATCTTAGTAGTATTTAAGGAAATGCCAGACAATCTAAACCAAACAGATCCTACCTGGACTCGATGAATTACCGGAAGTGCATTTTGAATTTCTAAACAGGCAAATCGACAATGGCTTTTTTAACAGGCCAATCATTGCTCACGCTCAAATCCTAGTACACAGTTGGGGCCCCTGTAGAATAAGGATTCCGGCACTGTTTCACAGACAGACTTATATAACCAGAGTTTAGTTTCGTCTGTGGTGCAGGTTAAATTGCTAGCCTGTTGCTATGGATTCATGAGCGAGTTTGTGACATCGGTAGACTTTATTCTGCTCTAATTCAATACGAGACGAACGGCCAACAACTCCTTCAGGAATCAGGTCGGTGTAATTTGCGTGAAAAAACTTCGCTTCTAGGCCTTACATGTACTTCTCGGAACAAGGTAATGTTGATGATCATGCCACCTTGATTACGATATTTTTGGTTTCATTCAATTTACAGTCTTGCTGCCTCATGCAGTCTGCAGTCTGCGGTCTACAGTCTACAAAATTAATGTCATACACCGCTGAGCCATGGGTGCTGTGCCAAAAGTGGAAGCCCCTGGATGTCCCAGACACTCAACCTCCACCAAGCAATTTACAGTTCTTCAACTTATACCTGTAAAAGCCTTAAGCTGAGAATAAAAATGAAAAATATCTGCAAGAAAAAGAGGTTACCCTCTGTTTCATATGGTGAATTGCATCAGCCATGGCCATACGCCCTTCAGCATCAGTGTTTCCAACCCTCACTCTGGTTCCAGCAGCAGATGTGATGATCTCATCAGCAACATAACCCTCTACAAGAGAATCAGGATTGGGTATCATGAACTCAATAACTCCAATCAGGCTGGAGAACAGACATCCTACATTATTACATTAATTAAAATCTCTTCTTTAAGTTTAATTATTTACTACCTAACAATAACAATATTTATTGTCAATCATAAAACTTAATGTTAATAGCAGCTCTTTTTAAACTGACTCAAGCCTCTTAGGTAACTGCGACAGATTAGCATGTATGATTCTAGAAGAATGATTGCCAACCTGCCTGCTACCCATAATAGTTTAGTACATTTACCTGCTCCTACACTGTTGCGCACCATGGCCATTGTCCCGAGGACTTTTATTCCTTTTGGCTTAAGTTTGGCCAGAGTCTGCATTTATAAGTTAACAATACCACAGAATAAAATGATCAGAAATACAATCATTCACAAAAACTAAAATACTACCTTAAGCATACATTTTTTACAATAACTACATACATTAATAATGAACTTTCTTGAACAAAATGTTGAACATTACGTGTACTTTGATCTATTTAATATACTTTTTTATTGTCTCTGTAATTATTATGTTGCTCTTTGATCATGATCAATAACTTGCATCCCAGTCAACAGTTTGTCAGTATCATAGACAAGACATTACAAGTCATTACAATAATTTATGTTTTTGCAGCTGGCCCAATTTCTTTCTTACAGTTGGGTTAATTTTCTTAGCATGCGTTATGCAGGCTTATATGCAATTATTACTCCAGTTGATTTAATAATTCAGTGAGCTAATTATAAGTTACCCTCAATTAAGGGAAGAGGAAAATAAGAGGAATTTAAGAAAGATTGTTCAATTTTCCAGCTCTTAAAGTACTTACCTATTTTAATTAATGCTATTAATACAGTTGATGAGTAATTTCGTAGATATCGATTTTGCTATAAAACTTAACGATAAAAAGTCACGACGTTTCGACCTCTCCGAGGCCATTTTCAAGTGCGAGTAAAATATGAAATTAGCATAAATATATTAAAATGGTAAAAACGGTAAAAACAGGAAAAATTGTCAGGAACGCTAAAATGCGATAAAATATGTAAATAAGTAAAAATAAGTAACAAAACATTCTACGGAAACAATTAAAAAGTAATTAAAACCGACCTAAACAAATAATTTTGCGCGGATGGAATCGCATTGTTTGTTTAGAGTTGGTTTCAGTTCTTTGATAAAAAACATTTCAAAAATAAGACAATCAAACTTGCTCTGGCACTTTTTTAAAATTTTAAAAAACTGCGCAATGTCAACTGGGGCTATATCGTGTTCCTCCTTGAGGTGATTTCCAATGGCCGATCCTTTGTGTTCTTCAATCCGTTGGTGAAGATGTCGGCACGTATAGCCGACATACCCTGCATCACACAGGTTACACTGAAAATTATACACAACGCATTGTTGATTCACAAGGGGTGGCTTGTTTTCCCTCACTTTGACTTCAGTGACCTTTTCCCGTCTGTGCTACCCAGAAGAACTTGTGCAGTCTACCATCCATCGATTTATTGAGTCAAAAGTGTCCGAAGATGCAATTACCCAAAAACAAGAGCTTAAGAAACAAGAAAAAAGTGCCAGAGCAAGTTTGATTGTCTTATTTTTGAAATGTTTTTTATCAAAGAACTGAAACCAACTCTAAACAAACAATGCGATTCCATCCGCGCAAAATTATTTGTTTAGGTCGGTTTTAATTACTTTTTAATTGTTTCCGTAGAATGTTTTGTTACTTATTTTTACTTATTTACATATTTTATCGCATTTTAGCGTTCCTGACAATTTTTCCTGTTTTTGCCGTTTTTACCATTTTAATATATTTATGCTAATTTCATATTTTACTCGCACTTGAAAATGGCCTCGGAGAGGTCGAAACGTCGTGACTTTTTATCGTTAAGTTTTATAGCAAAAAAAAAAAAAAAAATTAATACAGTTGAACCTCCATAAAGGGGTCACCCACAGTGTACTGGCAAGTGGCTGCTTAAAGGGACACATTCACAGTTCAGTGCATGCTCATTTATCAAAATGCTGTTTTTCTGCCAGGACATATGCTGTATCATCTATGCAAGTAATACAATCATGTCTTAATGTTGTCAAAGAACAAATCTACACACTCTGCTGGCAGTCACTTGCACTTAATGATCTACTTAAATGTTTACTAATAGCTGTAAATCAATCAACCATGGAATAAAAGCTTCGGGTCAACAGTAAATTCAACGTTCCAGGTAGTGTTGGTATAATCCACCGATTTTTTTCTGCGATTTTATTACTCCTCTGCATCCTACTTCAGGTTATACTCTGAAATACACTTCAACTTTGAATTACACTCTGAGATTGCTGAGATACATGTGAGTGGGATAATTAACTGACAAAATCAATTAATAATAAATGGCTTACTGTAGTTTGCAAAACGAAATGAAACGAAACAAAATGGAACGAAACGAAATGGAAATCTGTAGTTTGCGAAATGGAAATCTGTAGTTTGCAAAATGAAAATCTGTAGACTGTTTGCAAAAAGGAAATCTGTGCTAAGTTTGTGAAATGGAAATCTGTAGTTTGGGAAATGGAAATCTGTAGTTTGCGAAATGGAAATTTACTTTCTCGCTGTGTCTACTTGGATACTCTAAACAGAAAATTCCCCCCAAAAAAGCCGTTTTGCCCAGAAAGTTCAGATTGCGTGGAATGCGTGACGTTTTCGTTGCCACGTATAAAGTTTAAATTAAGGTCAGGCGTTTTTGAATGACGGACACCAACCGGAAGCAAGACCTCTTCCCTTTTTATATGCCTTGACACCACCACATTTGTATTGATAAGTGTCACTACTCTTATAGAGACGATCTGCCTGAAAATTTGCCCAAGAATGCAAAAAGTCCACTTCCGGTGGAAAGTACATACTCCGATATTCCATTCTTAAAATGCATATTGAACTATTAAGGAGAACACTATCTCAGACCAGGGTACAAAGAAAGCAAGTTTTACAGCCTGCCATTCGTGCAAGCTGTATAGCTAGCATGTACTATTTCAACTAACCCCACAACCCTTTTTGATTGGCAGGATTGATTACAATCCTTCTGTAACTTGAATTTCCCCAAAAAACAGCACTTGCCCATTGGGCAAGTTAAGAACAAAAATCACTAGCCTGATAGCAAAATCTACTAGCCCCGGGCTATATTAGCCTGCGTGCAGACGATAACTAAACCCTGATTAGTAGCGGAGCTCCTCGCGCGCGCTTTGCGCGCGCGTGGACGTAGCCCCATAGCTAATGTAATCTACCCATCCCAGAAAATTTGGTAATCACGTGACCGTACACCGACCACCCGCCCGCCCGCCCGCCGTCCGTCTGCACCACAGGAAAACCAATGTTTACTTTCACACTTTCTAACTACTTTGGGAGCCCAGGAAGCCCAGAAGGAAACTGATTGCACATCAATATTGGGATCAATTGACAGCTGTCAAAACAAGGTATCCGCTGACCAGTATCACCTGACCGTATCGCGGACTCAGGTTTCGACCCATCGAGGTCAAGTACTTTTTTGAAGTTATCCGCTGACAAGTTACTGGTTTTCAGATGATCGCAGGCTCAAGTTTGTTATTTTTTAAAATTTATATGAAATATGCCGTGTTTATATCATCATGACCCCGCACTATTAAGAGTTTGATTTCAAACTAACCATGGTCGCGAAAATTCAGCAAGTTATGTAACAATACAGGCTAGGAAGACCTTTTCTCACCAAGGTCACGCGTTGGTCACACTCTATGCCTACTTTTTATGCTCTAATTGGTCACAATTTGACAGGTGAGTTCATGCGGAAAATTTATGCAGCATCTTGAAACTTGTTTACTTTGACAGCTGAAGCTGACAGAGTTTTGTGTAAACTTGTGATGTTTTTAACTGTCTTTTTCCACTGGATGTACAAAATGAAATACAGCTGCTATCAAGTCTGTTATTCATGGCTAGTTTGTTCCTTGGTTTTTTGCTTGAGAGATGCGTCGCTTGTTAAAGTCGGAAATCCGATTTCGGATGGCATCGTTTTCGTTTTTCACCTTGCTTGATGCGTATAAAGAGGATTCAAAATTCTCAAGCGACTCTCGCATTACTTGATAGCTTTTACGAACCGCATCTCGAAAGGTAAGCCTGAGTAATGATTGCATTTGAAGTTTTTTATAATATCTAATTTCATGTAGTCGAGCACAATTTATGCGGCAAGTTTATGCACGTTTCACTGACGTTTGTAAGATTTGAGACAGTGAACCGACCTAATATCAGGTTTGATATAAGCTTACAGGACTTAAAACAGCCTTTAGATATATTTTCTCACCGCAAATAGAAGAACACGTTCCGAAGAATGTTTAGTTATAAATTTGGCTGTAGAAAGAAAACTTTGAGCGATTTTCTTGCCTCGAGTTCATCTTTGAGAAAAGCAAACACCGCGAGGCCGGCTTAAAACATAAAGTTATTAAGCTTTAAGACTCAGGATTTTTCGAAACGCTTTAATACTTATCTTCGTGAATGAAAATTGTTGTGTCTGTAAACGTTTAACCGAATTATATTTGTTTTAGTGATTGTTAGTAGTCTCTCTTGCAATTTAAATCGCTGTGCTGTTTGTTTTCAGTCGTTCATGAACATCGCTTGCAGGAGTTATCTTTTTGCCGCGCGTATCAAACGCTTTTCAAGATTACACATCGTTATAAAACCCTTAAATAAAAAAAAAAAAACATTAAATTATTTATGTTGAAGCATAACTCTTTTAATGTTCACTGCGCTCGAGGTCTGTATGATAAATAGTACGGTTTCACCTCAGATGTGATGTGTAAAAAGTATAAAAGGTTGGTTTACATATCCCCGGATTTGTTGGCAAGATTTTATAAAGTAAACTTGTCGAAAGCAAAAAATTCGGCCTGATTTGTTTTCCAAGAATTTGTTTTCCAGGTATAATCCACTGTGATCAAGAACCATTACGGCTCTTGAATGTGATCGAAGATGATTGCTATGTTTCGTTTTTATTTTTTTACTCCATCCTTTAATACATTAGTTGTACAATAATAATACATTAATTGTACAGTAATACAGTAATTGTATTCAATAATACAATAGTTGCTTAACCTACGTGCACATAATAATAATAATAATAAAAGAAGAAAATTAGAATGGAGAAGGGAACATTATAGTGAACTAATCATGGCCCTTTAACAAGATTGACTTTATTCTTTTGTAGTTTTGTTTTTCACACACAAAAAAAACACACACACACACACAACTCAATACTGAGCAAGATAATATATTTTAAGTGCCTTTTTGAACAGGATTTTTGATGATTTATTGCGAATATGAAGGGGGAGATCATTGCAATAGTATTTACCAATGACAGTGGGGCAGAACTTTCGAATATTAATTCTTGAGTGGGGAATCTGTAATTGCTGGGCAGATGCACTTCGCGTAAAATAATCGTGTTGCTCAGATACAAGTAATAATGGAAAATTACACGGCTTATTATCAGACATAGTCATATAAAAACAAACAATTGTACATAAATTTAACAATGTCACGAAATTTTAATAGACCTAGATGAACATAATGAGGAGTGATATGATCTCGTAAAGGAACATCATTCATTATTCTAACTGCTTTATTTTGCAGACGTATGAGCTGTGATAATGGATTATCATAATTATTTCCCCTCAATAAGCTACCATATATGAGATATGGGTAAACAAGAGAATAGTAGATACTAGTTAAGCATTGATTACCTAGATAACATTTTATCTTTGTCATAATATTAATACTCTTGCTGACTCTATCACACACATAGTCGATATGATCATGCCAGGATAGGTGGCTGTCAATATAGATACCTAAGTTTTTAATTTTGGATACTTGCTCTAAGAATTGTCCAGCTATCAATAGCGGAAATAATAAATTATAATCTACTTTCTGACGAGGTTGAAAGTTAAGATATTTAGTTTTTCTTAGATTTAAGGTTAATTTATTTGCACATAGCCAGTCATAAATATTAGGTAGTTCTTTATTTATCTCAAATAAGAGTTTATCTATATTTTTAGCTGAAGCTGTTAAAGAGGTATCGTCTGCAAATAGTCTCATAGAGAAAAAATCAGAAGATTGAGTAAAGTCGTTTATAATTGATCCTTTGGGTACACCAGAAGTAATTGGCATGGTGTCAGAAATGTTACCATTTACAAAAACTCTCTGCTTTCTTTTATTAAGATACGATTTGAACCAGTCGATATGAGGTTTTTGAATGCCATAGGACAATAGCTTTGATAATAAAATAGAATGATTGACGGTATCAAATGCTTTACTCAAATCTAAAAATATTGATACAGCATAATCTCCTTGATCTAGACAGTACGTAGAGATTTCTTCAATAAGATCAACAAGACAGTCCACAGTGGTACTGCCTGGCTTAAATCCATATTGAGTATGAGTATTATCATATTTTCAGACAAAAAATAAGATATAAGTTGATTATAAATACATTTTTCAAAAAACTTTACTTAATACTAGAAGAACTGATATTGGTCTATAATTATCGCACAGTCATGGAACGGGATCTCTGTTTAAAGATAGGAATCACTTTAGCGATTTTTAGATTAATATCAGGAAAAGTTCTTTGCTTGATGGACAGATTAATTATATACGTTATATACGTTATAGGCCAACTCGATGTAAGATGTTTCACTCTAAAATCACTTAGCCTTTCCAAAAATAATTTCCCCTTAAGTTAACTGATTTGTGGATTACAAGTTTATTGTTTGATTTAAATAATAAATTTATTAATGGGAGCTTCGCTTTTAGCCCTGGCTAAATCTATATATTACCGTCTGTGAAGCAGCGCAGAGATCCTTGTTGTGGACCCCCAACGGACTCAACGAATTACCGGAAGTGCATTTCGAATTTCCCTTCAATCTGATTGGCGATCACGACAAAACAAAAAAAGGCCTTTTTTATCTGGCCAATCGTGGCGCATATATACTCAAATCTGGGTATACACAGCTGGAAGTCCAGAACAAGGATTTTGGCGCTGTTAACCAGAGTTTAATTTCGTCTGCACGCAGGCTAGGGCTATATTGGACATGACTTTCTTTGCATGCTGGAGACTGTATTTTCTTTCATCATATTCTTGAAATAAAGCAGAACTAAGTGTATCAAGCACTTGATGGCCGCTTAATAGAGGTGACAACAATGGGAGAATTCTCGCTGGGATGGCTATAAGGTGGCTGGGGCTGCTTTATAGAGGTTTAAGTTCCCATTCTTTTCTATTTTAGGATCTTGACTACTGGCCGCTTAATGGAGGGTGGCTGCTTAATAGGTGGCCAATTAATGGAGGTTCAACACTACTGTAACATAATTTTAAAAATGAATACACTGGCATGCTAACATAAAAATATACCTGAAAGAAGCCAGCCACAGCAGCAGCACCACATTTATCCCTTGAAAACAAATTAAAATAAATCAGGTTTTTTGACCAGGCTTTAAACACCAACCCTTCTAGTGGACTGTCTTAATCCAACTACAAGTGTTGAAGGACTGTTTTCTTTCAAATGCTAGCATACATGTATAATGATAATAATGAGACTTTGTATAATTTACAGCACAGGCCACAGGCATTGCAGCATTACACGTGTGTTTCATGCCATATTGCACCCAAATTCCACGAGAAAAACACACGTGAAACACTTGTGCAAAAATATACAAGCAAAGATACACAAGAAAATACACACAAATTAGAAAAATTTGTGTGTAAAACTTTACACACAGAATGAGATTGTTATAATTTGTGTGTATTCGGTTTACTTGAGTTCTTACGTCACTGAGTGAGCGAGTGCAGTTGTACCTGTGCGGGCTGCAATGATACATTGATACACAGGTGAGCCACAAATCAATCTTCCCAAATATCCACATAAAATATTCCACATCAAAATAACTTTTCAAGTCACTGCCTTTAAATATTATTTCTTTACCCAAGATCTGCATGTTAGCCCTTGAAAGGTTACTTAAGTTGTTAAAAAAAAGTCGCCCTGCTTTAATTTGCATACTTCTCATTTTTATTCACAATGACAGACAGGATGGTGAGTATCCTTGTCGTCTTGCATCCTCTGAAATGTTGTTACAACTACAGCCAGGGGGGGGGGGGGGGGGGAGTACCCGGGTTAGTTTTTGCTGGGTATGTGCCGCTGGCCTCTCAGAGCCCCTACACATAGTCTATTCTGTGGCCAATTATTGACCCCATCTTAGTCACTCTAGGGAAACTATGTAATTTTCACGATCCCAACTTGGTCACTCTCCATTTTTATGAATTGACCCATTTTTTAGATTGAATGAAGAACACTTTACTTTTCATCTGCAGTATAAATGTTCTGGTACATTGCTTACCATAAACATGAAGAACTGTCTTACCCAAAAAATCCAAAAATGTGCAAGATCCCCATTCTAGTAATTTTAACTCTACTGAAAATGCAACCCCATTCTAGTCAATCCAATTGTGAAAATACCACCCCATCCGGCGGCGCATCCCCATTAGTGTCTTATAAGGAAGTACTCTCCCTCCCCACCCCCCCCCCCCTCCCCCTGGAACTACAGCTTACCAAAAATGGCT
Organism: Porites divaricata; assembly: GCA_038088405.1. Classification (NCBI taxonomy): domain Eukaryota; kingdom Metazoa; phylum Cnidaria; class Anthozoa; order Scleractinia; family Poritidae; genus Porites; species Porites divaricata. The sequence goes on along the minus strand of JBBMOI010000002.1, from coordinate 30,999,155 downwards.
AGCAAAGTGTTTCATCATTTTAAAACAGGCCAAACAGATGACAAAATGTGGAAAACACAGAAGTGTTACCTGAATCAGATTCATATAAATTCATATAAATAGGGTTCATACTCTTTCAATTCCTTTAAATTCCATGAATTTCCATGACTTTTTCCATTAATTTTTCCAGTCTTCTATGAACTTAGGTTTAGCTGTCACTTTCAAAATTTTCAAACTTATTCTTGTTTTTGGTAATTCTTTTTTACCTAACTCAGTTCAACAGACTCAAATTAAGGTGTCCACCAAAATGCATACCATTCACACTATTCAATTTGTCACTTATAATAAATACTTTGTCCATGCTGTGACATCTGCAGTGATTTATCTACCAAACAGAAGTTAAATTTTCCATGAGCAAAAATTAAATTCCATGAGTTTTCAGACCTGGAAAATGAAATTTGTAAATTTCAGGACTTTCCAGGTTTTCCGTGACTTGTATAAACCCAGTGTATTTTAAATAATAAAAGCTAGGTTAGAGCAAAAGTGTTTTGACCTTTGATCATTGTCACCCGCACTCTGTAACCTTTGGTTATTACTAGTTTATCAATATTATCTACAGGTATACCTGCTCATTCCAGCCATATGTCCACCTGCCTTGACATCAGCTCCTCCAGTGTCATAAGTAACACCCTGGGATGATAGATTAGACAGTACAGTGGATACCCCTCCTAACAGACACTCTTGCATGCAGGGCAGCTCTACTTAAAACTGCCTTCACAAAACCTCATTTTTCTCAACTCCCATAAAAACTCTGTATTCTCACAATCCTGTAAAGCGGCCAGCTCCAGTTATGGATACCTTTTGCGTGTCCTGATGGTGTCCGCTTACAAGAGCTTCCACTGTAATTCACTGAAGGGCAAAGTTAATAGCGCATACTCGCTGTGACACAAAGTCAAGAGGACGACTTCGGAGTTTTTCAAACGGTGTTTCTTTAAAAAGTAAATCTTGTTCAACTGGAGATTATTTTCCCATTTTATAAACAAAATTTCTCTTCTGGTTTTGGGTTAAAATCTTGATGAGGTAATTGCTTCATCTTACTTCTTGCCCATTATAAGACCCTGGTAAGGCAGATGAAAGAACCCTAGATGACTAAGGTTGCCCCAAGGGAGGACATCAGTTCAAGCCAAGTATATTTTTACTATTTGATTTACCATTACTAAACCTTACTATAAAATTGTAAGGTGTTGTTAATTAAAAATAACATTGAATTTTTTAAGCCCAAATTGAATTTCTTAAGCCCAAAAAGAAAGTATTTCACAATGCATTGTATGTTTTGTTACAGCCCTGGCTAAATCCACATACCTTCCCTACTAGAAGGACAGTTTCTTCAATGGGTCCCTCTGGTACATATTCCAGATCAATCACTCTGCCAGCATGCCTATCAATAGCTTAATAACACATAAACATGGAAGCTAAAATTTTAACAAGTTATTTGTTTGTCAGATGGCAAACATTATTTCAGTCACGACAGTTTATGAACCACAATGGTACATGTAAGTCACATAAGAGAGGCTATAGATAAACACAAAAATGTAATAATAACAATAATTATTAAATAAACATTTATATTGTAAAACATAAGCAAGCGAATATTAACGTTAAAAGCCGACGTTTCGGTATCATCATGACACTATTCTCAAGGCAAAATGAATAAGTAATGCGAAGATTTGGTTTCTATAGTCTCTCTTTTGCCTTGAGAATGGCGTCATGATGATACCGAAACGTCGGCTTTTAACGTTAACATTCGCTTGCTTATGTTTTAAGAAATCGTTATTGATCAAGATTTATATTGTAATTAGGATATTGCTCTTAATTTATGGAAAATCTCTCACAAAACCTGAAATCTAACCAGTAATAATTACTAACAGTCACTCTTCTTTTATTAAAAAAATGATGGAGAATAGGGGGAAATAATTATTTTCTTGTTTAAAATCCAAAAGCTCTTTGTTAATTAAGTATACAAGTGTAGACAAGACTGTTAGTTCACTTCGTAGCAATAAAACTTGATCAAAGCTCTTTAAAAAACCTAATAAATCACTCCCTGGGTCAGAAAAAGGTATGACAACTGCAGGCTGGGATAACATTTTAAGTTTTACCTCTTGAACACCTGTTGACTGCTGCATAAAGAGGATACTTTGTTTCAAACTCTTTAACATCTTTGATTACTGAAACCTGTAACCCCATTTCAAAAAACAGCATTTTAACTTGTGACAATGTTTATCTTTAAGAAGGATGCTCTGGTTTTTGTAACCTTGTATAATGTAATTAGTCACCCATGATATTACTTGGAGTAATCAGAGCTTAGGAGAGTGCATTCGATATGTTTGCTAGGCGTACAGGTATCAGTGGAGGGTTGCGTACACAGTGAAACCTTGATTTAAACTGTGTATCATTATGAAAAGGTTTTGAAGGCTAGTGATCAGGGTGATATCCTATGGTTTGTCTCAAGTGCTTGTTATTTGAGGAGACACTGGCCAGAGTGTTTTGGGCGTGTAAAAAGATTACTTTTTGTTTTACTGGTGCAATAGATGTTCTACTGGGTGCAGTTGTTCAAAGGCCGCGATCAGGGCTTAACCTGGGGTTTCTTTTTCTTTGGATAATTTTCTCAGTAATGTTATTTTTAAGAGCATCCAATCATCAACTTGTTGGCAAAATGAAGCTGGGTTGCAAGACCAATTCTCACCCGGGGCATGAAAATTTCCTTTGTCCCGGGCGAGCATGGTTTCTCCTCCTTCCCAGTTGAAAATGTTCACTGGAAGTATGTGAGCTGCTTACTAGTGTATCATTAAAATTAATAAAAATAAAAATAAAATTAATTTATGCAACCACAAGTTCGTGAGAAAAAAACAAAATGGCAGGTGAAAGGTAAGTGACGCCCACTGATTATATTTCTCTATTTTATGATCTGAGTTGAAATTTTATGATCCGAGTTGGTCCAAGTCCAATTTTATTTTATTTTTTTATTCGATCCAAGTCGATCATGCAGAGGTGATCCGGCCCGGACTGGTGGTCCCAACTTTTGTACCTGCCTAGCTAAAATATTCGTTTATCCAGTGCCGAAAATATCACACGTCATGGTGAAATGGTGCCGCCGAGCTTTACATCTCAGTAGATTTACTTTGTGGAATAACGGCCGCCTAGCTACACAACTCAGTAGATTTACTCTGTGGCACAACAGACGCTGAGCTTCACAACTTGGTAGATTTACTTTGTGGGACTACGACAGCCTAGCTACACAACTCAGTAGATTTACTTTGTGGCACAACAGATGCTGAACTTCACAACTCGGTAAATTTACTTTGTGGCACAACGGACGCCGAGCTAAACAACCCGGTTTGATGCATGCATATGTACCAGGAGTAGCACGCATTTTCCAAAGAAAAATAGTTCAAGTTTATGGTAGCATAAACTGATGTTAATAAACCTGAGAATTATAGGCCCTAGGAAAGCTCACTTATTGACATACTAGCAACAATCATGTCTCTGTTCTTATGTCACACAATGCGCAACATTTGGATAACCCTTTGTACTAAGCAAGGGTAGATACTAGTTCAAAGTGGACAGTAACTAGTTGTTCAATTGCAATGTATCCTTCTCTTTGGCAAAGTCCACTGTAACTCCAGAAAGGTTCCATTCATATTATCACATGCTCATCATGCACATGTGCTCCTCTTTTTGCGGTACACTGTCCTTTCCCAGTCAGTTCTCTTAGGGCTTCAGTTCATTCACAACAGCGTTTTTTCCCTCCCACAGGTCCTCCCTTTGCTCTGACTGGAACCTTTGTTTAGCCCCTTCGATTATTCCTTAGTTACACTACATATTTAACACAACCAGAACGTATTCCAGCAGATCATTATTTTATTTCTGTACACCTATAGGTCTCTTTAGATTAATCATTTATACTATGGTATTATACTGGACTAGGAACTACAGTCTCGTTTCCCAATAAAAGGAGTGGCAGGGAAGTGCAACCCCTAGCTGCACTTTACCCCACAGTAAGGCTTAGCCCTTGGAGACAGGTCCGGAAAAATATCCACTCCAGGGTGTGGACCCCCGGTCCCACCTGATCTGTACTCCACCCAGGAGGACCAGGCCTCCTGGTTCCCCCTAGTTCCTAGTGACTGGGGGATATGGGCCTCACCCCCGGAGACTGATCAGGACTCCTGTCCAGGGTGGCTACCCCCGTTACCACTCAATCTTGTCTCCCCCCAGGAGGGCTCCTCTCCTGGTCCCCTTACCCCTAGATTTAAGCGCTTCCCTGCCACCAGAATTTTGCCATTACCTTTTGTGTGTTCACTGTGTGGTACTCGGTATATAGCCTTTTTGCAAAAACACTGCCAATGGGTAGAGTTTATTAATGAAGGCTTAATCCAAAGTAAAATTTTACTGAAGGGTGTAAACTTTCAGCACACTTTTGAAAGATGAACGCTTTGGAAGATTCATTAAACACAGTTCAACAGAAGACCTTCAGCAAACTCTTAAATATGTACGCTTTACGAAAATTCAGCACACTTTTAAAAGATGAACGATTACGATGACAGAATAGCAGAACTCAGCAAACATTTGAAAGATGAACGCTGAGGACACACGAATCACCAAGTTAGTTAGTGCATCAAAGTGAGGCAAAATGTAAGCAAGCACCTCAAAGCGAGGCAAATGTGTGTCGACGACGACAACGATGATGAAGATGCAATCTCAAAAAAACCTCCCTTATTAATTGCACAGGACACCCAATAATGTGCAGAACACCCAACACAAATAAGGGGTTGCAAATAGGTAATCAAATGATATACAGTACTCGTTAAATTAGGGAATAATTTCACTTGCATTTTGTCCAATTCCTAACAATTTCCCTTGCTAAAGACTCGGGAAATAATTAGGATTTGCACAAAATGCACCTGAAATTACTCCCTAATTTCACTCATCACCTTTTGATTACACACATACTAATACAGGTAAGACTCACTAGCTAGTTTGATATCAAAATCCACTGGGGACAGTAGGATTATCACATTCAATATCATAGGTGACGAATTACTCCTTAATTTTGGTGTGAAATTTCAGCATTAATTTGTAATTTCACATGTGAAATTACAAAATTACCATGGCAACCTTCCATATGTCTCAGTGTCAAGACAGCAACAGAAGTTTTAAAATACCGTGAATGAAGATGTCAGGGCACAAAAAGGCGCTTTAGAAAACCTGAATGCAGGATAAATTATTATGTCAAAAAGTAACGATTGCTAATGTAATAAAGTCACCCATGATATTAATAGGTAATCAAATGGTATACTCATTGTATACTCATGGTATACTCATAGTATTGGACAAAATGCGTGTGAAAGTATTCCCTAATTTCACTCGTCACCATTTGATTACACATACTTAAAATTTCAACACTACTTGCAAAAAAATTAATTGGTCTATTTTATAAATACGTTGCTATTATAATATAAAAATGCAAACCTTCACAGGACTTTTAGGATCTTGAAATAATTCTCTTAGATATTCTTCAACACGAGGAGCTGCCATTCTTTCCGGGTCTGATCCTCCTATGTCTCGACAGACGTACCTATTAAATTTTAAAGAAAACACATGTTAATATCATTGTACATTCATTCTATGATTAAACCAAGATCAAAATGCTTGTTTGTGCAAATCTATTTATTCTCAAGCAACAAAAATAGCTAATTTCTGGTACATCCAAAAAAATAATTATATCTCATAAATTATATCACTCAACAACAACAACAAAAATATTATAAATAACATCTCCTACCTTCCAGAATCAATGGCTTTGACATACTCCAAGTTGCAACTCTAAGAAAAAGTGCATCTAGTTACTCACAAATCAAAATCAGTTTTTAACTTACAACATCTTAATCTTGACACGAGGTATAAAAAAAATTATGTCTACAACTCACATCATTAAGAACAACCACTCCAAGCTGTTTCACCTTCTGCTTCTTATCAGGACAGGCTTCTCTCACCTCTAGAGGCTAATAAGAAAGATTTACATTGTACAAAGTTAGAGTTAGAACACATCTCAAATTTAATAGCTTAGTAAAGCCGACACAACAGACCGGAGCTGCCAGGCTCGATTATAATTTAGGGGTTGCCTACACTGAACACCCCAGTAGAGATAGAAGATAATTAAACCATACCCTGGTTCTACTACCCTTTTCAAACAGCTAAAAGGCTGTGCTCTTGGAAAAATTGAAGAGAGCCAAGAGCTCTGAACCTGTGAATTTCAGGGTGCCCAGCATGGGATTTCTACAAAAAAACTATAACTTCCCAGTCACCCAAGCACAAAAGTAAGACACCAGGGCCAACCAAGCTTTGCTAAAGCACAGCCCTCCCTTCAAACAATTATTTTCTTATGGAGGGATAAACAGGACCAGGCCAGTGCTTCAGTGGAGGCTGAATCTATGAACCTCTGGCACACATCCAACTGCAAGCTAACCAGGCAGCAGTTAGATGTGGCAATAAGGAGAATTTTCTTGTGGAATGAATGCACCCTGTAAACTCACCACATAGAGTTGATGAAGAGCTCCAAGCAATGACACAGACCATGCATTGGTGAATGTTTCACCAGGTATAGTCACCAGAATGGGAGACTCACTGCCAGCCTTCAAAGCCCTGTAAGTAATGTCAAATCATTAATTTATAACCATTTTGCTGAATGATAAAGTCAACTGTTAAAAGAGAAACGGGAAAGATATGAGGCTTTGATCATGAATAAATAATTATTACATATCTATTTATAGCAATACGGTGGATAACATTTAAATTTACTCGGATACAAATGTACACTGTATGTCTTAATTAACACACTGAAAACAAAATTGCCTGAAAAAATTCCAGGTTGAGGCATTTATTAAGACATATTTATTGAACACCAACCACAAAAAAAACAACAAATATCTTAAATTAATTAATATCGCACTCCCATGACACCTGAATAAAAAAGGTAGCTCTCACTATCACGGTTATAAATATGCTCTTTGACTAGCAGCACCCGCTGGCCCCCGTAACTAACTGCATGATGAGCCAAGTTAGAGTACAAGTGTATCAAATTTTCTCTGATCCCCCTGTATCTTTCTCATAAAACTTTTGCAACTTAGTAGAGAAAGGCATGTTAAAACTTTACATTACAGTCAAGGCAATGCGATCATTTAGAATATCTAAAACTGTTACATCCTAGCAATAATGATAACACAAGAGGAATAGAATAAAAAAATACTAACCGTTTGATTCCATTCACAGCCGCCTCATAGTAACGTCTAACATCATCATAATCTCTGTTCACAGGTCCTGTAGGTGCATGGACCTAGGGTAGAGTATACCATAATAATTACTTATTATTTCAAATTTTTACTTACATTGTATTCACATGCATCTGACGTATGCATGAATATCCAAAAAATTTATGAAAAATTTACCAAAGGCTAGATATTCAAGATCAGGAAAACAAAAACAAAAAAAACACAAACCAAAGGGGTCTATTACCAGTGTAAACATGTATGTGACAGGTCAAAATTACATTTAGGATAAAATATTTTAACCTACATGTAGGTTGATTCTGAATTTTCTGTTGTCCCGAGTGATTAATCATGAATAATTTGGCCTAGGAGACAATGGCCACTAAGACTCAACCTAGGTTTTTTTAAAAATTAATGTTAACCTAAAATAATAATTGGTGACCTGTAACAAAATACATTGTACATTGAAAGTATGTAACAGCTGTTTCAGCAATGTCTGTACATTCACTTTTAGTAAAGTCCAACTAGTGGTCTATCAGCAATTCTACGTTCTGATTGGTTGCGCTATACTACTAGGCTATATGTTATAGCCCACTGGTAGTGAAAAGCGCGGGCTTTTTGCAATTGGCAGCATTATTCTTGATATTTTTTACCAACCTTCGGCCTCATGGGCTATTGACTCAGAGTCCATTCGGGCTCGAGGAATAATTGTTAATTATTGTTTTTTTTTAAAAAAAGTTAATAAACACAATAAATACTCCATCAAAGGTCTACTATTCTGAGTACAGTGTAATACAAAGTAACTAGACTCACCAAGCTTTTATTCTTCTTGTGGAGTGGAAAGAGCAAAGTTTCATTATAAACAGCTTTGTCAACCTGCAAAGACATAAGTGGTACCAAGTTGTAAGCAAGCGAAAAGGCTACCTGCACTTCAATGTACCGGTATAATATAGAGGATATTACATGGCCGTGGGGGGATACGAAAAAGTGTGGAAAAATGTTCTCCAAGCGGCCATGTAGCATTCTATTTATTACATGTATATAAACACTAATGAAATACCAAATCATTTCACTTCAATAGTTTTTTGGTTTGAAAGGAGTGATTTATTATGTAGCCATAGCAATGGTGATATTTTCACATGTGAACTAGATAAAATGTTATTTTCACATGTCAAGATATCAACTTTTCGTGCAAAAGCTCACCTGGTATTTCATTGATGCTTATATAATACATAGTTTTATAGCTTTAACAACACTGACTTTAGAAAAGTATTTAAAAAATGCACACACTTCAAGTAAATTTTGATGAACTAGTGGGGCTTTTTGTTTAAGAAAACTGCAAACAACTGTACTTAGTCTTGCAGAAACCCCAATACAACATGATAAAAATAATAAAACTTTCAGCAAAACTATATCACTCACAGCGTTAACCTGACACCTTCCTCTTATTACGTCCCTTCACTTTTATTCATAAAGAACTTAAATACTGATAGTAGCCTGCGAGCAAGCTCTCCTATTCAGGTGAGCGAAGCGAGCCTCGCAAGAATGCGTGAGTGAGGGACCGAGGAAAGGAGAGTTTGCAACTATCTCTCATAAATTTTCATTTCCAAACCGGAAACCCTGGGACTAAGCAAGGCATGAAAACTGTCAAAGCAAACGCGCTGCCAATTAGAAAAGTGACAACCGCCTGTCAAGGAACTTTAGACAGCTAAGGACGCGTAAAATTGTTTATTTATAAATCGCTTTCCCAACAGCATCAAGGCAATGATTTAATCACTGATATGCTTTTTTACCACAGGGACATCAAACTTCAATGAAAGTGTCCACTAGGATGAGAACTCAATACTTTGATTATCATTTCGTTACTTTTGAAAAGTCGTCCATACTGAAGTGTAGAAGACTACTCCCTGTCACAATCACCAACAAAAACATAATATAATTGTCCATTCTGGAACTGGAGAATAGCGTTTTCCTGGACTTGGTTCTCTTAAGTTGTACTCCGGTCACCACCAACTCTTTCTCTTGTCCTTCTTTACAGTCAAGCTACACAGCTACACTGTCAAGTACATGTTTCTGAATTTTTCTACCCAGTGGAATTCAATCAAGCAAAGAAACCAACGTTGGAAAGCAGCGCTTGAACCGGGCGCTTTCACTCTTCTCATTTTCAGAACTAAACAAGGCGCTCAACACAAATGAATTCAACTGATGACGGGTTTTCATTTTCCTTCCACAAGAACTATAAACTCGGTCTGACTTATCCACGTCTCGCACTATTCTCCTTGCGAGAACTAAATCAAATGAGCCCCCTCATCTGATTTGAGGGCTGAAACAAGTTTCGGTACCAATCTGATCCCCCTGAGAACCAAACTTGTCACACAGACGAAGGAGGTGCCAGCTTCGCCTGTTATCAATCAACTTTGTTTTCCGGAAGGTCATTTAAATTTCAGCCAATTGTATTTCCCTTTGTCTGGGCGAAGTACAAATGAACTTTTATGAGAGATCAATGCAAGCTCTCCTTTCCTCTGCCCCTCACAGCCGCTCGCTAGTGTGTTCTCGCGATACTCGCTTCGCTCACCCAAAGAGGAGAGCTTGCTTGCAGGGTATACTGATAGGTAAAACTATACTACTACAGCAGCAACCAGGTTTAATTTTAAAAAGTTTTAGTTTATAATCACACTATATACCTCTGCAGTTTTCTTTAACTTCTTCTTCAGAAAATTCCATGTGGAATTGTCCCATTCCAGATTTTCACACACAAGAATGTAGCAATCAAATCCCTCTTCTTCTGGATCAGATACTGGAACCACAGGACAAGGGAGCCTAAAGGAATAAAATTATAGTACATGTGAAAAAAGACAAGTTCAGGCCAAAAAATAACAACAAAAACAACATTGTGTGGTTCAACCTTAATTTATAGAAAATGATCTATTATGTACAGGGTACCTACAAAAGGAAAGTAAGATAACGTAAGAAAAATGTTTTCAAACTGTTTAGAACAGTGAAGTATATAGAAGAGTAGGACTGGTGGAAGGCAGAAAATATAAAATAATAGATTATGACAAAAAAAATTTTGAATAAAAGATACTCTCACTCTGATATAGTGACAAGATTTCCATCAAGCAGGAGTACCGTTAACCCTTAATAGGAGCTGTGTCACGAAATTCAGCCAAATTAGGAAATCACAAAATGCCTGTTAAATTAGGAGAAACATAAAAATAACCACTTAAAACTTTAAAAGAAGGTTAAAATAACAGAAACAACAGATGCCATGGATGGGCAAAACTGAAGAAGATTGAAATGCATTGAAATTAGGGTTTTTGAAAACTGTTCAGCCTAACAGTTTTTCAAAGTTGATCCTTGCTGCTTGCAACTTCAAAAATAATGCTCAGGAGACATATTTGTTTGTCTCGGATCTCTGATTTTGTCATTTACATGTAATTTCTTTGCTTACTTTAAGTTCCATAGCGATTGAGGGCGAGTAATTGGCAAAATTAAACAAAATGAACTGGACTGCTGTGACCTAACCAAATAACCAACATTGATTGAGAACAGTCTGGAGAATTTGGATGTGGGTATTTAGTGTAAGGAGTTATGATCTCAAAAATTTGCGTGCCACCTGATGGTCATTTAGACCCTATGATACAAGACAAACCAGTTTCAAAAAATAAAACTTGTTTGTCAAACCAGTGAGAAAAAGTCAACCTGCTTTAGAAAAAAATAATAAACCAGTTCAACAGCCACTGGTCTCCACTACAAGGTTTTGGTTACAAATCTCTTTATGGGATATTCTTATGGGGTAGGGATGTGTTGAGATTGAGCTTGTCAGGTTTCAGAGGTGTAATTTTAACTCTTCTCTACAGTCTTGTTCAGTGCTAAAAAACAGCTTGAAATCCAGCTTGTCCTTTGAGCAAGCATTTCTCACATCACTTCTTGTTAGAAGATGACTTCGCTGGACCCTCGCTCATTCGGCAAGAAAGCTTTTAAAAGTTACAGTTACTTGCCCAGCAAACCAATCAACTTGTCCCAGACTACTGGACCAGACATTTTTCAAGCCCTTATACATGAACACATCTGGCAGCAAGCTCTCTATTGGACGAGCAGAGAGATACAACAAACAAGTGATGTTCTTAGTTGATAACAAATCAGACAGACCAAAAGGAGAACAAAACCATTTGGAGCAAACATGTCAACCTTATCTTACTTCAAACATTATAGTGTCATTTAACTACAGTAAGCATTAACCTTTTAGGGACGTTCAGGGGTTAACAGACATGACAGTGTATCTTGTGTCCTTATTTAATAATGCTATGGGCTGTCAAATTTTTGGACATGAAAATAACCTATGTACAACCAAACATAGGCCACACAAATGACATCCTAATGAGATCCATATCACGTACAGCACATAGTTGCAGATAATAATAATAATAATAATAATAATAATAATAATAATAATAATGATCGTTTATTCAACCTTTTTGCAGCATAAGCTGAATTACAAGGCGGGTCATTAATTACATACAAATACCTCGGAATCATGACACATATATATAACTGATTATGATAAGACATATCCCATTTCGCTAATTTAAACGTGATTCTGGTATTTGATGGTGCAAAAATTTCCAAATCTGTTAGTTCTTGAGGAGACAGGCACAAAAACAGATTCTCCTGTTCTAAGGGCATACGGTCTTGTGTGCGCAACTCCCAGAAAACTTGTGAACTTAAAAAAATAATAATCTCTTGTAAATTTGTATCTAAAAGATTTCAGACATAATTTTCTCAAAGATAAGAAAATTATTTCCAAAACAAGGATACGTTATTTTTGTGATGCTATCAAAAAATAAAGAAAGTGAAACCCCAGAGAGGAACATCACATAAGTTTCTCTCTAGCTCCACCCTAGGTTTTAAGACCTCACACCATATTATCTTCAGGTTTCTTTCTTTTTCACCAGTAAAACTTGAATGTATGACCACACCCATGCATTAGCCATAAAGCTCTTTTTAAGAGAGAAAAATATCGAGGACGTAACTAAAACAGTTGTTTTGTTTTTTTTGTTTTTACCTAAAATGCATTCTTTGTTTGAAATGATTTATGAAAATTGATTACAATAGACCTTAATTTTATCATCCTGGGAAGATAGAGATCTTCTTCTTGCTTAAAGCAAAAGAGCGCGTACAACTCGCGCGCTATGCTTTGGGCAGGAGGCCGGTATCCAAATATAAGAAAGAGAAAGAAAAAAAGGTAATCACGTTAACAGAAAGCTTATACTATACCTCAAATCTTCTCCTTCCGACATTTTTTAAGGCAAAACCCCAGAAAGATGAAGACTACGTCCGAACGAAGTGTGATGCTGCTGAGAGTGGATGAGTGTCCTGTGACTCGCTGTGACTCGCGTGATTCTATGGTCAGCACTCGTTAACATCCGTCGAGAGGCTCTCTTATCTTCGGTCGGATTTCGTAAACGTATGACGTCACGCTCGCCCCGTGGTTCCTCCTGTGACTCATGTAAGCTTCGCTTTGATCGTCCACTCTGATTTTTCTGATGATTTGATGTTTGTTTCTAGGTCTTGTTTTGCTTTTTCGATCATCCCTCGATTGATTCAACCAAGAAGATGCCATTGCATCTGTTTGGAAAGGATGTTTTAATGTTGCGCCTCGATCAAGCCTCTTAGCGCATCAACAAGGTCCTTTCAGCGGATGTTACTGAATAACATCCCTTGACTGGCCGAGGATTGAATGGCATTCATGAAGAATTACACGAACAAGCAAATAAAACTCAAATGAACCGCTGCCCCATTTAACAAGTTTTTCAAATATTGGCGGGAATATAAGATATAGAGAATCATCCATGTTTGTAATGTCTATAATGAATGCTTGCAGCAACAACAACAACAACTTTATCTGTACCCAGCTGTACTCTACATTGATTTGCAAGATATAAAAAAAATTTGTTAAATATATAGAGAGAGTACAGGCTGCCCATAATAACCATTGAGTGCTAAATTATAAAAAGATAGAGCAGCCTCACTTAGGTTATTAATAAATGATTATTTTAAAGGGTCAGGTACCACACACCACACACAGCTACACAAAACATTCACAAAAAAAAACGAGCAGAAAAAGAAAGACAGCTAAAGAAAGCTAACAGTATTAAACAACGGAAAGCCATTCTTGCACTAAGTTGTACGTCTGATAATTTATATTCTGTTTCATCCGCTGAAGAAGCACAAAGCTAATCGAAGATTTTGAGGCTCGAAATACCGTAAAATTTTCCCTCTACAAGAACCACAAGGCAAGCAAAGGCTTTGGAGGCACAGGTGATCAGTAGTAGCTATATTATACAGTGGCGGATCCAGATCCTCAGATAAGGGGAGGGGGGAGGGGCACCTGGTCATCCAGACCCTGAGATAAGCGGGGGAGGGCGGTCTCCCAAAAAAATTTTTTCAGCCCTTTGGGCGTGGCCTCAGTTTGGTCTAAAAATAAGAGGGGGGCCTGGGCTTCCCAGCTCCTCCCGTAGATCCACCACTGTTATATACAAAGTGGGCCGTTGACCATAGCCCTACTCCAATTTCCCAAAATGTCATTTGCTTAGTTCGTTGGAACTAGCAAATCTCTTTGAGATCTTAACAGTGTCCATAGAATCTGCAATCGACAGTTGGCCGGGTATGCATAAGTAGGCAGTTGTTCACATAAAGGCTAAAACAATCCTTCTTCAACATACTTCTTGAGTCGTCGGAGGGTAGAAAACGTGCACCCTGGATGCTACAATGACCAATTTTGGGTTGAGAAATGGTGGTAGGGAAGGGGGGTGGAGACAATCCCCCCCTGCTGTTTACATTAAAGGCAATTCCCTTTCAAGCAAACAGCTATGACCGTGCATGGCTGAGTTTGTTTGCATCGTCAGCATATTTTGCATAGTATTGCCACAATTTGTAATAGCAATGACTAGAATATTTTACAGTGAAACCTCTATTAAGCGGACCCCCAATTAAGTGGACACCCTCTCTTAAGCAGACACTAAGCCGGGTCCCAAGACGGACATCTGATATTTCCCTTTATAATAAATCCCTATTCAGTGGACACCTCTATTAAGCGCATGCAGACACTAAAATAAGTTGTATTTGGCTACTTTCTATTGTTAAAAACCTCTATTAAGCACACACCAGACTGAATTGACAATAGTAGTATTGTATTACGTCCTTGAAATACGTACTGAAGTCAGTTAATGTTCATTTACAAGCAAATTAAAGTTGGTAATGAAAGGTAATGAACTTGAACTCTGGATAGCTTCTTTAACAACTTGCATCTTTTTCATAGTACAGAGTAAACGTTTAATGTTGATCATTTACGAAAATTGCACAATTTTTAAAACCTCTAATAAGTGGACACCCTCTATGAGAAGGTCCCGAAGGTGCCCGCTTAATAGAGGTTTCACTGTAATTGATAAAATAATAATGTAATAGTAATGATTATAATTATTATAATTTACAGTTTTGATCCTCCCCACCCAGGACAATGGGTGACTGTCTGTGCCTCCCACTGAGCTCTGCACTTATCAACAACAACAACAACAACAACAAAGCTTTATTAATAAACAAATAAACTTAAAGAAGTATTGGCTGCAGCTAGCAAGGCTATTCGAAGCAGCACAATGCGTGCAAAATATAAAAATAGAGACAAAGGCTATTAATCTCAGCAGAGGCCCGATTGAGCTCAGTACGGCTAGGGCAAATTAAGAACAAGGTACTTGCCAGTCAAAGCCTCTAGTGAACACTGCTGCTTACTGAAGGGGTTGTGTCAAAACGGTCCCCCCCCTACCCCACTAATTTTGGCCCCAGGTCTGATCCACCCACCCACTGTTAGGGCAGTCTCTTGGCTATCCAGCTAAACCGACCAAGACAGCAAGCCCCCTACCATTTTGGACGCTGGACTGGCCTGGTGCTGGGCTGTGCCCGGCGCCAGGCGAAAACCTAGTGACCAGTCATTTTAACGAAATGAGACAGAAATATTATTAAATAATATTATTATTACAACCTCATATTTTGCGCATTCTCTTGACCTTATAATTATGGTGAAATGACATGACAGTGGAATAATAAATAACAATATTGATCCTTCTCCTCAAGTGTGAAATATAAGTATGGCGATTTTTACACTGTACATGTATTCAATAAGGAAAGCGATAATGTATAATTGTCACCGATACATAGCCTGGTTATCTGGGGCCATTCAAAGGATGTTATTCAGTAACATCCACTGAAAGGTCCTTTTCCCCGCGGAGTAAGAAGAGGCTTGAAACATCAAAACATCCTTTAAACGGAGGCAGTGGCATCTTCTTGTTTGAATTGATAGGAATCAATCGAGGAATGATCGAAAAAGTGGGACAAAATCTCTCACCAAAATTCAAAATTCGATCGAAGTGCAGATGAATCACCTTATTTACTTCGAGGCGAGCGTGACGTCATACGTTTACGAAATCCGACCGAAGATAAGAGGGCCCTTCGACGGATGTTAACGAGTGCTGACCTGATTCTATAGTTTGTCGACTGCAGTCCTTGCGGCCTCCGTTGGCTACATCTAGTACGCCATATAAACGTCACGAATAACAGTCCCCTCTCTCGGCCATTTTTTCTCTCGAAACTTTGAACGGTTTTTTATTCTGTTTGCAATGGCTCGATCGCCGGTAACTTTGGGTGACTTTTTTAAGAAAAGATCCTTCCTCCCCCTCTACCATGGTTGGAGTACCGCGACCAAGAAGCCCGAAACAGACTGAAAAAAGGTTTACTTATGTATAGGTCAAATCGAAGCTTCATGACTTTTTCGAAAATTATTGTTCAAATTCCCCCCTACCCGGGCCAAAATGCCGTTCAAATGCCCTGCACTAGGGTCCATTCAGGTAATCAAATGCCCCCACCCCGGGGACATTCCACAGGCACTCCGTAAATAGTCGATTTTTTTGATTGGCTATGCCTTTCTTAACGGAAGTTGAGTACCAAAATAAATTTCTGCATTTTCATTGGCTCTCGGGTGTGAGTGGAAGCTTTATGGGATCTTGGCGGAAGCTACAATTAGACTAAATGTTTTGAAGGATGTTTCGCAGAAAACAGTTCCGAGAATTGATGTTTGTATTACTAAATTTTCAAAAGTCGACGGATGAATGATGTTATACCTTTTCAAAGGGCCGTCGATAAAACCCGGAACATGGAACATTCCGGAACATGCCGGAACATTCCGGAACATTCCGGAACATCCCGGAACATGAAAAAATAAAATAATTTTCAAGAAAAAATAAATAAATAAAATAATAATAATAATAAAATTTTTGTAAAAATAAGTAATAACATAAAATAACAACAAAAACAACGAAAAATATAGAAATAAAGAAAAAGAAACTGGTATCATCTCCGAGTATGAGAAAACAATATTTTGTCGCAATTAATTTGTTTGGCGATTGAGAATTCAAACTATATTAAAATAAGAAGAGCTTAGGGGCTCGTCGCTTTGGACTTTAGTGGATAAGATTCACATTCGCCGTAAATAGTTGTAGTGGCAGTGGTAGCGCACTGGTAGTTTCTAACTGTTATCAGTTAGCCTGAATTTTAGCTGTCTCCCGAGTCGCAAGTTGAGGACTGGCGATCGACGCTGTTAAAGTGATTTGGGTATCCTCTGACGACAAAACTGGTGAGAGCGAAGTTACTTGAGAGATACTTTTGTAGTGTATTTATATTTATCTGCTAATTCGAATGCTTTGCTAACGTGTTTGTTTCTTTGAATTTTGTGACGTTCCCTGGATTTTAATCCTGGTTTCCATATGATCGTCCGGATTGTCCCGATCCGATCGCCCCAATCGTTTCAAAATATTTCGAGACGATCCGGACGACTGGGGCGATTGGTAGTTTCCATATGATCGTCTCGATCGCCTCAAGGCAAGAGACGCGGGGTCGTCAGTGATGTCTCTGGGTCAAAAAAATAGAATTTTTGCGCGTGTTTTGCAAACAAGCCACATAAATGGATGGTTTTTATTCGTAAAGCGAACCTCGTACCTTGGTATTTGCGTTTTCTCTTGATTTTGCGGCATTGAGAAGCTAGAATAGTTCCCCGAAGACACAGTATCTCTTCGAAAACTTGACGTCACGGACTTTCTCTAATTTCAAATACGCTGTGGCTATATGGCCAGTAACCGGTCAAGGTTTTCAAAATACTAAATGGCCGGCAGTTCTATATTCTCAGTAAATTTCACAAAATCGAAAGATTCCAGCTAATCTAAACTATCATATGTCGATTTAGAAAAGTCAAGCGATCCTGAAATGCTTTACAGATCTTTGGTCTAGTGTTTGGTTTGCGCTGGGCTCAGAGGAGGAAATCATGTTTTGTGACACTTAAAAATTTTTTCAGCTCGACTGCCGGTCAAGGTTTTCAAAACACTAAATGGCCGGCAGTCCGTTATTCTCAGTGAAATCGAAAAATTCCAGCTAATCTAAACTATAACATGTCGTGATCCTGATCAAACCAGCTGGTTTTGTGGGATTAGTCGCGAGTCTTTGGATCCAAAGCGTGGCGTGACAGACGATGTTTGACGTCATGCCATCTTGACCTTTCATGCGGCCTTTGCGGAAAATTTACTGAGAATATGGAACTGCCGGCCATTTAGTATTTTGAAAACCTTGACCGGTTACTGGCCATATAGCCACAGCGTATTTGAAATTAGAGAAAGTCCGTGACGTCAAGTTTTCGAAGAGATACTGTGTCTTCGGGGAACTATTCTAGCTTCTCAATGTCGCAAAATCAAGAGAAAAAGCAAATACCAAGGTACGAGGTTCGCTTTACGAATAAAAACCATCCATTTATGTGGCTTGTTTGCAAAACACGCGCAAAAATTCTATTTTTTTGACCCAGAGACATCACTGACGACCCCGCGTCTCTTGCCTTGAGGCGATCGAGACGATCATATGGAAACTACCAATCGCCCCAGTCGTCCGGATCGTCTCGAAATATTTTGAAACGATTGGGGCGATCGGATCGGGACAATCCGGACGATCATATGGAAACCAGGATTAAAATCCAGGGAACGTCACAAAATTCAAAGAAACAAACACGTTAGCAAAGCATTCGAATTAGCAGATAAATATAAATACACTGCAAAAGTATCTCTCAAATAACTTCGCTCTCACCAGTTTTGTCGTCAGAGGATACCCAAATCACTTTAACAGCGTCGATCGCCAGTCCTCAACTTGAGACTCGGGAGACAGCTAAAATTCAGGCTAACTGATAACAGTTAGAAACTACCAGTGCGCTACCACTGCCACTACAACTATTTACGGCGAATGTGAATCTTATCCACTAAAGTTCAAAGCGACGAGCCCCTAAGCTCTTCTTATTTTAATATAGTTTGAATTCTCAATCGCCAAACAAATTAATTGCGACAAAATATTGTTTTCTCATACTCGGAGATGATACCAGTTTCTTTTTCTTTATTTCTATATTTTTCGTTGTTTTTGTTGTTATTTTATGTTATTACTTATTTTTACAAAAATTTTATTATTATTATTATTTTATTTATTTATTTTTTCTTGAAAATTATTTTATTTTTTCATGTTCCGGGATGTTCCGGAATGTTCCGGAATGTTCCGGCATGTTCCGGAATGTTCCATGTTCCGGGTTCTATCGACGGCCTTTTCAAAGTCAAGTTGAACAAGTTTAGCGCTTGATAACTCATCTTCAAGCTTTTCGCCTCAGTCTTCGAACCTCGCACTTCAGTATCGATCAGTAGATTAAAGAAAAGCGCCACTGTGGACAAGTAACAGAGCTTGCTCGCAAGCTAGGATAACAGGAGAAGAAAAAGACAACAACAACTTCTAATTGTTTTAGAAACGCAGAGATTTATTAGCAAAGGAAAACGACCCTGCAGATCGAAAATCAATCGTAAACTGAGCCGCGAGTTGATGCCAGACCGTAAAAAGAAGGTTTGTAAGCACTGGGAGAAACACAATATTTTTTTCTGTTCTGGCCATCATTTACGAATTTGTAGGTTTAGACTCTCGAGTTTATGTTATTACTGATTGTACAAGATATAAACGCTATAAAGAGATTGGAGTGCAACTAACATTGAAAAGCGAGGAAATAAAGAGAAATTTCTCATTTATGTATGAATGAGTAAAAGACAAAAAAGGGCGATTGATATTTCATGCAAATTGCGGAAACGGTTACGAAGGTTCAAATCCAAATACAGCTCATGCTGAATACTTATGCTGGTTGATGAAGAGTTCAGGCAAGCAGTTAAGTTCCTCGAGAAGAGATCGTAAGGGAGAAAATATTACTATGTATGTGAACAAACAACCTTGCAGTATAGCTTAGTATGTCAACAAGTCATGGTAAAAGAACAGCACTCAAGGTTAAAAACTGTGCACAGGAATTTATTAACTTCTTTAATGTTTCTTGTTCGATTGGGAGTATAAATTTGCAGATCTATCTACGCCAGTTGTACAAAGTCGACATGGACGTACCTCATGAAATTTCTCTTGCACAAGACATTATAAATGCTCACTGAATAGTCCTGAAAACCTTGCTTTCTTCTGGTATTGAAGTTATTGCTATGTCACAAGAAAGTTGGACGAAACTTGCCGAATTTGCCGACATTGAATTACCAGAAAACAAAGGGGGCGAATAACAAAAGCCAGACAAACATATCGAGAACTTCCTTTCGAAAATGAAGAGAATACAGACTGCCACACTACTGTACAGGTTTGCAAACGGTCAGACTATGATCTATGAGTGTCACTGAACTGAACTATAGAAATATGTACCCAATGAGGCTATGTATGTAAACGATTTAAAGTTAAGAAAGGAAACTTTGATATCAGTGTATATCTGTAACATACCATAAAGGCCGAGGCTAGACAAAGTCCCTGTTTTAAAAGCTTAGTATAGTCAAGATTCAATTAGTTAACCAAGTCATATATAAAACCGAATCATCCACATGTTACTTATCTTCACTGATGCAGTTTGCTAATAAGAGAATCGTGTCCCTAGTGACGGACGATCGAAAGTATCATTTTGAGATAGATTTGAGGTATTCCACATGTGTTTCATAAAAAGTGAAAGTTTAAATGAAAATAATGCCAAGCTTTGAAGTGTCAATTTCCTTAAACTCATACACTTTCTGTCTTTTTCTACTGGTACATTCAATCTTGGAGAACCTGAAAGTCTGTGAAAAGCTCAATTCGGTTTCCGGGTGTTTTTTGGAAGTTCTTTTGATATTTGTTGTGTCCTCGTCATAACAAATCTTGTATTTGAGAATATTGTTTTTTCTACCAACAACAATAACAACAATAAGCTTTATTTGCATGACCATAACAAAGTATTACAGTATTGCAAAAGCTACTTGAAATTAATCATTGATTCCTTGTAAATTAAATATTTAAATTAATTTGAAAACGTGTTATACCTATGATGATACCCATGTATACCCTGTATACCCATGTAACAACAACAACAATAAGCTTTATTTGCATGACCATAACAAAGTATTACAGCATTGCAAAAGCTTCTTGAAATTTATCATTGATTCCTTGTAAATCAAATATTCAAAATAATTTGAAAACGTATCAAAAGCTGCTTGAAATGAATCATTGATTCCTTGTAAATTAAATATTCAAAGTAATTTGAAAACGTATTAATCATTGTTCATTTCTAACCATCCGGGGATGAGTTTGTCTCTCAATTCAAAGCAAGTTGATATAAATGAAATTAATTGGATGTTAAAAAAATAGTCAGTAGAATTCATCAGATGTGATAATAAGGACTCATGTGATTGTAGTCGTACAAACGGTATTTTAGGTTCTAGTTTAGAGAAGAACATATCTCTTATCGAAGAAAAACTTGGACAATCTAATAGAAAGTGAGTTTCATCTTCAATTCTGTTACAATTGCAGAGATTGCAATTCTATTGTTATTGCTATTCTATTGTGAAAGGTTTGAACCCAGGAGTCATTTCAAAAGTAGGTTGAGTTTGATCGTCCGGGTTAACGTAGTCCTGAATAGGACTGTTGTTGTTGACAGTGACTGACGTTTCGACAACCTGTGCGGTAGTCATCTTCAGAGTCAAAGTGAGTTGTATCACGTCAGTAGATGGTATTATATACTCTGGTTATTGATCTGATTGGTCAATAAAGTCAAGATGTTATTGGTCGTCTGTCAGTGAAGCCGCGGTGTTATTGGCTATGAAGACTCGTAATCAGTAATTGGCGCGTTTCGATCCGTCTATTGTCACAGTTAAGCAGTCGTCTATTGTTAGTCAAATTGTCAGTTCTCCAGTCGATCTCTCGTAGTTAGTTTCGCTTCATCCCGTCAATAAGTCGTTTGTACGGCGCTGGTAACTGTTGACTACGATTCAGTGGCGTCTGTTCTAAGTTAGTGAACCAGCTTTCCAAAGTAAGACGTTGATGGTAGTCTGTAGAATACGTTATACATGTCGCAGAGTCCCAGTCAATTTGATGTTTCGTCTGTAAATGATGCTCAGCAATGTGATTGTTGACGTCACCATTCCTCGTTGCTCGTTTGTGTTCGGTCAGTCGCGTGCTAAGGTTTCTGCCGGTTTCACCAATGTAAGCAGCCTGGCAGTCGCAGCATTTGATCTTGTATACTGCTCCCTGTCTGTCCTCCGGTTTGTCTTTGTCCTTGACATTAGTAAGCAGGCGTCGTAAAGTGGTTATGGGTTTGTGTGCAACACGTATATTGTAAGGTTTGAATCGCATGGGTTTGTGTGCAACACGTATATTGTAAGGTTGTAATATACGTGCAATAGTTTCAGAGGTACCTCTGATGTACGGTACAGTAGCTGTCGTAACAGGGCCAGAGTTGACGTTCGTCCGAGTGTCAGTGTTGCTGTGGGTGTTCCGTCTAACAAAGTCCGTGTTGTAATTGTTCTTACTAAAAACGTTGTAAAGATAATCAGTCTTGTCTTGTAGGCTGTTAGGTGAATCGCAAACTAGTTGCGCTCGCCTCGTCAAAGTCCGGATAGTAGTAGCCTTGTGAGAGGTCGGGTTGTACGAAGACTGGTCTAGTAATCGGTCGGTATGTGTCGGTTTTCTGTAAACAGTCGTTTGTAGTTTGTTGTTGTTGCGAGTGACCAAGCAGTCTAGGAAAGGTATCTTACCATTTTCTTCGATCTCCTTGGTGAACTGTATGTCCGCGTTCTGTCTGTTAAGGTGTTCGTGGAAATCGTCGATTCCGTCTTTGTGTACGGCGGTGAATGTGTCGTCAACGTAACGTAACCAGATAGGTATAGTTCGCGTGTAGGTAGCTAGGGCTTGTTCCTCGATGTTTTGAATGACAATTTCTGCTACAACAACAGAAACTGGAGAGCCCATAGCTGTACCGTGTAAATAATATAATATAGTATAATGCCTCCAAAGATAACCAGCATGTAAGGCTAGGCCTACTGCGGAGAAAAGTAACGTTAGAAAATATAATAGATTAAAGAAATCAGAGTTCAGGGTTTCAATAGCACACAACTACAACAAACAGGATCATAAATATCAGCAACTGGCCAAGAGATCAGTGAACTGATATGAGGAGCTGCAGAACCGACTGGAAACAAAACCTACCAAATCACATGTGTGTCACTGAGACTATTTTTGGAAAGTAAGTCATCGCCGGTTTTCCTAAAAGGGGGGCTTTTCTGGGAGTTATGACGTAATCACTTCAGTATATTTAACCGAATGTCAAAGGAAAGGGTTTACTATAATATTTTTTCTGTTCATTGTTCCGCATCGTTTCCGAGGCGTTTCGAACCAGCTGTCGCTGCTGTGAGTGATTTCTCAAATCATATTTTGAATACAAGTCGTTTCTTGATTATTATATTGACTGGAATACAGTGGAGCTGACGGATTATCGACAACTTTATACACCAGGTGACTGTACTTCAATGCAGGGCAAAATTAAAGAAGAGTGCGATGAAATGAGCATTGTTTATGATCACAAAGATCATCACAAAGTTCATGGGCAGAATTCTTTAGTAGTTAAAGAAGGACAGTTTTGCGCCATGTTTTATCATGTTAGCGAGAGAAAGGGAGATAAAATCAGCTTTAAATGCCTGGAAAAGTCGAAGTGTAAGGTCGGGAATTTGAAGACGACGAAGCGGCTGCACTCGAATCCAAGAGCTCGCGCCCGAACTGTTGTAGTGTATGTTCGGTTGACCGCTAAGTCCGCTCACCCAAAGGATCGCTTGAAATTCCACGCCAGATATGGAAATTGTTACCAGGGTAAAACGGGAAATACAATCCATGCAGAGCATTTTATGCTTGAAGATGAAGAGTTCAAACAAGCTGTGAAACGCTTAGGAGATCAGAAAGAGGTAAAAATTGAGATGTACATGAACAAACAGCCTTGCTTTAGATCAACTAGAGTGAAGACAGAGGAGTGCGCCCAAGAACTGGTCAATTTCTACAAGTTATTCTGCTTATTGCATGGAATTAAACTCACTGTAAATCTTTGCCAGTTATCCAGAGTTGATGCTGACATGCAGCTCCCTTCGCCTTCTCTAAAAAAGGATATTCAGAATGCTCGCCGCGGGATGCAAATGATGATGTCTGCTGGTATTGAGCTCAAAGCTATGAATGAAGAAAGCTGGCGAACACTTGCAGACGATGCAAACATCAAATTGCCTGAGTACATTGGTGGTGACCGGCAAAAGTTAGATCAACATATTAAGGAGTTTCTCCAGGGCATAAAGCCTACTTACTTTTTCCGTCAGTTTACCAGCCGTAACCCCAGTAAGGGAATAGTGTAAATATACCGACTCTCAGGACCAACTCTAAAATACTATTTTCCGTCATGTTCCCGGTTTTTCCCGTCATCCATTTTTTTGAATTTAAGGAGTTAAATTTTGACTTTAATGTCTGTCATTTTCATTTCTGTCATTTACTGCGTAAATTCAGACAAATTAAGGGCTGTCCTTATTTGCATAAATTTAAAAAGAACTCATAAAACTTATAAAAACCATAAAATTATAAAAAATGTGAATATAGCTAAGATTTAAAAGAATATGACATCGGCCCCTTCGGGGCTCCGGGGAAAAACTGGGAAAATGACGGAAAATAGTATTTTAGAGTAAATCCAGAATCGGCATATTTACGCTACCATAAACACATTCAATATTTTTACATTACAAGGGAAATTCCCTGTTGTCCACATTTGCCAGTTTGTTCTAACTTTGTTGAATATTAAATGATTTACTTTCCTGTTTTTTAACTAATCAGAGTGATTGAAGAACAAGGTAGAAAAAGAGAACTATTTTCTCATTATGATTTTTACCTTTATGATCCAGAAAATTAAAAAACCAATATTGACAGGCGAATATAAGGATAGGAAAAAAAAAAGAAACAAAATACCATGGCTTTCATTTTAACGATGATCAAATACAAACATCATCATCATCATCATCATAATTTTCATTTATTAGCCTTTTTTTTAACAACAAAATTATCAGGATACAGCAGGTTGTTAGGCGAGGAGACCTCAAGAAACCACCAGGCTTATAAAGAGAGGCCACCTCGACATCACAATATTATTATAAGAAATAAGGGCTGCGAAGAGGTGCGGCTAAACTAGTTTAGTGACTATTTGAATAAAAACTCTAGAACTTTGTTCTTAAAGACAGAAGAGCTTGACAAGTTTGTAACAGATGCAGGAAGACAGTTCCAGATTCTAGGTCCTTGGTAAAGAATTGTGAATTTCTTGATGTTCGTACGACAGGAATGCACTCGATAATTACTAGCTGTTCTTGTATGATATCTATGGACTTGACTGTTTGTCATAAACAGATTGCGGAAGAATGGAGGCAGCGGATTATTGTGGTAGCGAAACATAAATTTAGCAGTATCGAGCGTATTAACTTGGAAAATATCTAGAATTTCCAATTTGGAGAATAGAGGAGCAGTATGTGCTCGATATTCTGAAATTGTAATAGCTTGCACTGCCCGCTTTTGTAGATAGTAAATTCTGTTTAAATTAGATACGTAAGTAGAAGACCACGTGGAGTTACAATAAGAAATATAAGGATAAATTAATGTGTAGTACAGCGTGAGTTTGGTCTTACAAGATAAGTAGAAACGCGTCCTGGATAAAATACCGATTGATTTAGCGATTTGTTTACAGACAAAGTTTATGTGATACTTCCAAGTAAGATGTTCGTCTAGGTACACCCCAAGAAATTTAGTTACATTGCTTTGAAGTAGAGGTTGGCCTCCAAATGAGAGAGAAAAACTGTGGTTGAGTTTCCTCTGACTCGGACTAAAGGTAACATAATTTGTCTTTTTGATATTAACTGAGAGCTTATTGCACCTTAACCAAACATCAATATTTAGTAACTCATTATTAAGCACATTCTCTAAGTAGTTGGGATTAGCGTGTGAAAAAAAGATAATCGTGTCGTCAGCAAAAAGTAGAAACTCAGTTAACCTGGAGGCTTTAGGAAGATCATTTATGTAAAGTATGAAGAATAAGGGGCCTAAGATGGATCCTTGAGAAACTCCACACTTCATGATCTGCATTGAGGAACAAGTTTGATTAATTTGGACGAATTGCTGACGGCTAGAAAAGTAGCTTTTTATCCACTGCAGAGCCACATCACGGATACCATAGTGCTCCAGCTTGGTGAATAAGATTTGATGATCAAGAGTGTCAAAAGCTTTGGAGAGATCTAGGAAAACACCTACAGTAGTTTCACACTGATTGCCGAAGAGATTCTATTTATCAGATGGATTAGAGCATGGGACGTTGAATAGTTTTTACGAAAGCTTACGAAATTCAAACTGGCAGCAGTATAGTATATTATATTGCTCGGCGAATTCAATCATGCGATTATACATTACTTTAAAAAAATTTGGAAAAATTGGACAACAAAGAAATGGGTCTGTAGTTTGTAAAATGACTAGGATCATCTGCTTTGTAAATAGGAATCACTTTAGTAACTTTTAGTTTATCAGGGAAGATACCTTTTTGCAAAGACAGGATTATGATGTTGGCCAGAGGGGCAGAAATCAGGTGAAATGAGTGTTTAATAACACGCATTGAAATATTTTCATAGCCGGGAGCCTCACCCGAGGCGAACATGCTACAAATGCTTTCCAGTTCACAGGGGTCGGTAGGTTGCAGGGTGATAGGAGGATGGTTAACGTCGCCAAGAAAAGAACTAAGTGAGGAATTTACGTCGCGTATTGCTCTAGCTAGATTGGGACCAATATTAGTAAAGTATTTACAGAATTTAACAGCAATTTCCACAGGATCTGTTATCGTTTTACCCTCAGATGCAAATGATGAGGGCAAAGGTGATTTACTTTTACGCTTATTTATAACCTCATTAAGCAATTTCCAAGTTGTTCTAAGTTCATTTTTGGCACTCTCAAACTTAATATCATTATAGTATTTACGTTTTGCGATGCGAATTAAATGGTTCAGTTTGTTTTTGTACGTTTCATACTTTCGCTCATTGGATAATGAGGGAGATCTGATGAATTTTTTGTATAATCTGTTTTTCTTGTTAATAGATTTCAAAAGTCCGGGGGTGATCCAAGGAGAGCTGCAGTTGCTCAGTAGCTTACCTTTAATGACCTTTAAAGGGAAGCAGACATTGTAGACTCTCGAGTATTCATCTATAAAATTATTGTAAGCCATATTGGGATCTTCATCAAGAAATGAGACCCAGTTTGTCTTTGAAACGTTTTCGTTGAATTTACGCAAATTTTCGTCAGTAATCTTGCGTATGAATACTTTATTTTCTCCATCGCGTGTCAGCGCAGTTCCTCCCTTTCAGATGTAGAGGTATCCTGTGTCTGTTCCCTTGGCGTTTCTGGGAAAAGTGAAAGGAAAATGGGAAAAATGTTGCAGGTAGTAATTAAAGAAAGTCGACTGCACTGGTAAATTGTAAGAATTCTATTGCTACCAAAGATTTAATTTATTGAAAATAATATCTGAAACTTACCGTCTCCATTTACAAACAAGTAGAACTTGGGGGCAAGCCGGTTGCTCTCCACGAACAGAATCGCTCTCGGGTGACCAAAAACGTCTATGTCGCCTTTTTCCATGTTGCACATAAAAAGGCACTTTACCCCTTAATCCTTGAGATTGTCACACTAACAAACAAAAGAGAGATATCAAAACGTAAGAACATTTCTAGAGATTAGCCGCGATGATAACAAAATATTACTTAGTTAATTAATTAATAATGATAGGGCCTTTTTTATATGGGGGCTACCCTTTTTTAATGATTATATGCACTCTTGTTCATATGGAGGCTACCTTTTTTTACTGATTATAATTATGTAATGTATCCCGGTTTTGTATATAATTAAATTTTTATCTATTTATTCACTTATTTTTATACAGGACCCATATTGATAGCAGTTTTTATAACTGAAATAGTCATCCTGTTTAAACATGTTATTATTATTATTGTGAAAGGTTTGAACCCAGGAGTCATTCAAAAGTAGGTTGAGTTTGATCGTCCGAGTCAAAGTGAGTTGTATCACGTCAGTAGATGGTATTATATACTCTGGTTATTGATCTGATTGGTCAATAAAGTCAAGATGTTATTGGTCGTCTGTCAGTTAAGCCGTGGTGTTATTGGCTATGAAGATTACGAGTCTTCATAGCCAATAACACCACGGCTTAACTGACAGACGACCAATAACATCTTGACTTTATTGACCAATCAGATCAATAACCAGAGTATATAATACCATCTACTGACGTGATACAACTCACTTTGACTCTGAAGATGACTAGCGCACAGGTTGTCGAAACGTCAGTCACTGTCAACAACAACAGTCCTATTCAGGACTACGTTCACCCGGACGATCAAACTCAACCTACTTTTAACCCGGTTAACTTGCCAAGTGTGGCCGCAGCCATTATCTTAAAAAAGTACTAAAAATAAATAAAATTTAGGGAGTATTTACAAAATTGTCTAAAAGCTTATTCTTCAAGATACGTTTAAAAACTTGAACTGAACAGCTTGATTTTAAAAGGAGGTCTAAATTATGCCAGTCCTTTAGTAGAAAAGATAATATGCAAAGGCACGAGATGTCTAAACACAGCAATGCTGGTCTTACCCCATGGCCGTCGATAAAACCGGGAACATGGAACATTCCGGAACATGCCGGAACATCCCGGAACATGAAAAAATAAAATAATTTTCAAGGAAAAAATAAATAAACAAAATAAAATAATAATAAAATTGTTGTAAAAATAAATAATAACAAAATAACAACAACAACAAAAAACAACGAAAAATATGGAAATAAAGAAAAAGAAACTGGTATCATCTCCGAGTATGAGAAAACAATATTTTGTCGCAATTAATTTATTTGGCGATTGAGAATTCAAACTATATTAAAATAAGAAGAGCTTAGGGGCTCGTCGCTTTGAACTTTAGTGGATAAGATTCACATTCGCCGTAAATAGTTGTAGTGGCAATGGTAGCACAGTGGTAGTTTCTAACTGTTATCAGTTAGCCTGAATTTTAGCTGTCTCCCGAGTCTCAAGTTGAGGACTGGCGATCGACGCTGTCAAAGTGATTTGGGTATCCTCTGACGACAAAACTGGTGAGAGCGAAGTTATTTGAGAGATACTTTTGCAGTGTATTTATATTTATCTGCTAATTCGAATGCTTTGCTAACGTGTTTGTTTCTTTGAATTTTGTGACGTTCCCTGGATTTTAGTGAACAAGATTTCATTTTGGAAACAGTAATGCGTAGCTATTCTCGGCGACAAGACTTCACGACGGAACCAAATGCTCCGAAGTAGATATATTTAGCAAGGTGGAACAAAAAAACAAACAAACAAAGACGCACGGCTCTCCTTTCCTTTCTATTCACCTTTTACCCGGACATGTAACAAACGGATACTGTAATATATTCAGTGAATTTAGCTGAAAAATAGTGTTTCAAGTGTCTTCGATAAATTAGGCATGGGCTCGAAATATATGGGGGGACAGCGTTTCACTTGAATTTCAGCCGTCTCCACGAGTCGCAAACTCCTCTTGCGACTAGAGGAGACGTCTGAAATATTAGGCCGACTGTATAAACAGTATAGAAACTACTACGAATTTCTCTACGCAATTGCATAAATTGCGTTAACTGCGACGATCATTTCTTCATTTCATTTCATTTCAGCAGTTTACATATGATTCATTTCATATATCATTAACAATGTGAGTATTGTCCACTAAAAGGCAGGAGCTCCTAAGCTCTTCTAACCTGAGATCAGGCCCAATTTGAGTGGTTCTCATACATTCTCTCTAACGGCTACCGCTAATATTGGGCCTGATACAAACTATTGCAAGTTTGTGTGCCTTACGGCCAGATTTTGGCCGTAACGCTGATTGGCTGTTAGACAATAAGACAAGATCTGATTGGCTGTCGGAAACGTCGGAAGTGAAAGCGCAAAAATCCTCGCGCGGTTGTTTTCGTGAATGATTCGTCGTAGGCGGAGAGAAGGATCGATTTTGCTGTCTTTTTTATTGTTTTATGGTCTTATGGTAGGAAAATATGCCTTAATATGTGCCATGGAAATTCAGAAAATTCATATGGTTGTTCATATCTTCTCAGTATTTGTTGGTTTTCAGTGTCACGCTATTCAAAATAAATGAAAATCAAAATCAAAACCATTCAATAGATAAAATCCAGAATCTGGAAAATGAAAGGAGGTACATATGCAAAGACCCTCGCCAAGATTCAGGTCAGAGGAATATTTCGTATACGAGATATCCGAAGAAATGTTTTACCCAAATTTATAGAGATTTGTATGGAGACGCCATGCTGGTGCTCACCTGGATGAGCTCCAACATGGCGGACGGAAACCAACAGAAACATCTGTTGCCGAGTTTTGCTACAAAAGCGTGAACTTATTCTTCGAGATACTCATAAACATTAAGATAATACTTTTTCCAGTACATGAACTGTTTAGATGGCAAAATTTCCTGAAATACGTCATTTTTTTAACCTACATGACAGCTCTCTTGGCCTTCATGTAAATGCCGCGTCACGCAAAAGCTTAGAAATTCAAGCGTACTCTATCACAAAACCAAGAACCCTTTTGAAGCGAAAATTTGTTTGACAATTAGTTTTCAGTTGCTCTAATGCATCGTGAAAGTGAAATCTCGGTAGGATGGATAGTTTTTTAGTTTGAATTTTAGTGACGTCATGTGAAAACCAACAATTTACGGAAAGTGAGTGTATTGCGGAGTTGAATCCCTCTGCAAGTTGTTGACCGCTAACAAGGTGCCTTTTGATTTACCAACAAACGGGTGCAAATCGAAATACTGTCCATCTTAAAACTGGTTTCATTTGAAAGTTTAGCCGAGAATGACTTCTCTTAACGGGGTACGCAGGCGAAGGCTCACTGCGAAAGAAACCTCAATCGCCAATTGTGAAGTATTAGACGAAAACTATCGCATCGCTGTTCAAGGAATTTTCAGTGTGCTAACAGACTGGTTGTTTGCCTTCGCTTTTTGTAAAAAGTAAACCAGGAAAACTTTTGTCCTCGCTCGTTGGCTGTTTGCTTTTGTTTTTAAAGATTTATGTACTGAAAATCGGGGGAAATTGCCGAGGAAATTATCAAGACAACGGAAAAATAGAGATTTTTAAATTCCAGAGCGCCTAGCCAAAATAATAAAACTCGTAGAACATCTTGTCGCCGTCTTTTCGAAAACTTTTTACCTTCTACGCCTACAGAAGTAACCTTCGAGATCTCCCTTAATCTCGCAAGAAGTTAATTGTGCTGACTGTTTTTTTAGCTGAAAAAATTAACAGATAAAAGCTATTTTTTAAGTCAGCTAGTCTGCATTTCTCCCACGCGTGAAAAATGTGCATACTAGAAAAACAAGAAACGGAAGTAATTCTTATTGGCTGATTCGGCAAATGTCAATCAGTCAAAAAAGTGGGCGGCAGACTTTTCGTTAAAGGTTTGTATCAGGCTCTCTTTTCGTTTCGCCATGCCCGCCGGAATGTAATTTTCAAAGCGAAACGAAAATAGAGCCTGATCTCAGGTTAAAGCTCTTCTTATTAGTTGACAGAATCTAGGCTGTAAGTAATTCATGTCAACCTCAAGAAAGCAAAGCACCTCAAGTAAGCAAATGTCGGTTATATATATAAGGAGACTATATGTTGGCTTGAAATGAGTTACTTACCGACTTGGCTTGACTTGGCTCCTTTGCGGGGAGGAGCGTTGCGTGACGAGCCTAAAAACGGCTGCGAAGGAGACTACCCTTCTCGCGACCCTTAATATAGCTTGAATTTAGACGCAAGCCTTCACTCATTACTGTCATTTGCATGGACCCTCAATCGCCCAACAATCATCCTCGGAGATGATACCAGTGTCTTTTTCTTTATTTGTTTTCTTTTTCTTTTTGTTGTTGTTGTTGTTGTTATTTTATGTTATTATTAATTTAAAAAAATGTATTTCATTTTTTTATTTTCTTTCTTTATTTTTTTTATGATTTTATTTTTTATTTTTTCATGTTCCGGGATGTTCCGGAATGTTCCGGAATGTTCCATGTTCCTGGTTTTATCGACGGCCTTACCCCATTTCAAACAGTTCCAATGTTTTCACAGAAATGTAAGCGGTTTCGCTTCGAGCATCCTTTCACCTCCATGATTGCCGGAATGCCCGGGTGCGGAAAAACTGCCTTGGTTCGATCTCTATTGCAACAAGCTCTCGACTGGTTCTATTGCTAGCAATTATAAGTCGCGTATTTTAATTGATCCTTGTTAAGTTATTTAAAATTGTTTATATACACTTTGGGCTTGTGAACTCGCATAATTACCTGACTAACGGCGCGTGAAAATGACGTGACAAGTCCTCGAGATAGATTGTTGTAGATGGTTGCATCATCATTATTCACGAGGTTGTCACGTATGATTCTACTTTAATGAAACAGTCTTTAAGTCAAACGACTTAATTCTAGAAGGGTTATAAGTTATTGAGTCTTAAAAGAAAAGAGCCTTTGCTTAGGCACTAGTTACAAAACTAAAGATGTCTTCACACGTTCAAGTTACTAATACTGTGAAAAGCCAGTCTGCATGAGATGTAGAATCACACAGTTTGCACGTGCCAGTGTCGGACTTTGCCCCTTTCCTTGGTTGTACGTGAGGGAATTCGAGTTATCAGACCGTAATCTAGTAAACAGTATTATAAAACTAAATATAACACGGCAAACTGATCCTTACGGCAAGGCGATGAAGAAGTAAACAAAAGGATAAAACAAAACAATATATATTTAAACAAATTGCCCAATATTTCGATTTGAAGACAAACCTTCTTCAGGGGCTGAAAAAATGGAAATAAAAATAAAAGTTCGTTACAAATAAGAATTTGAAAATGTGACAATAAAAACAATGGATTGTTACTGAGATGGGAGACCAGGTGGTATCATATATCAGTGAGCTTCGTCACGTCTGTTAATTCCTAGGGGAGATATTAATGTGTTCCCTTTGTGTATCAAATGAGCTTCTCGAGCCTTTCTCACTGTATCACGGTTGCTGCGTATAACTTAGTGATGCACACAAATTTGCACGTGAAGATGTTGGACTTTGGCCCTTTTACAATTCGTTTGTAAAAAAACGTAAATTGTTTACTAGAACATTTTTTCAAACGATTTTAAAAAATCAGCTCCACTTCATTACAACATCTGCAATTAAATTATGCTTCATGCAACGTCAAGGTTGATATAGCCTAACATTTATTAACTTCCAATAAGAAAATTATCAAGATCTCATTGGTTCCTAAGCATCAGCTCATAGTACCTTCAACCTTATTGGCTCTTGCAACACACAAAGATACAAAGACACAAAGCCACAAAGATACATACGCTCACACCGCTGACATATGAGCTATTTTTTCAAAATAGCACAAAAATTATCGAACAAAGTTGACAAATCCCGCGCCATGCCCGCGTATGCCCCCGGGGTTACCCCCGGGGATGGCCGCTGATAAGTGCATAAAGGGGATGATAATACTGCGAGAGGACGTGAAAGCCAAGAATGGCGAAGTTCGTTTGGACAAACTGCCAGATAGTTGGTCTTAGTTTTTCTGCACTTCTTGCCTCTTCTTCAGGAGATTATTTTGGATATTCAGTCACGGGAAGCTCAGTCTACAAGGGCTATTGCTTTGTTAAGTTTTCGAGACGTGGTTTTTTTGAAAACCAAGCTGAAAGAAGCGTTTGTTATGGACTTGACAGTCCCCCCTAAACTGGTCCAGATGTTATTAATTTTACAGGTGAGAAATACTAGTGTTTACACTATCCCCTATAATTTTTAAAATCTTTCACTTCTAACGGTCTTTATGAAGAGAATAGTCTCAAAACAGTCTTCTTCGTCTTGCTGACCAAAAAGGGTAGAGTGATTTTACTTAACCCGTGACTAGGTAGTAGAATACTACAACTATTATGCAGTAATTCCATCGTCTTCTTTTGTTACTAGTAGCTATTTTGCAGTAGTTATTTAAGGTGGCTTGACTGGATTTTTTTGGGGGGATACCTTCCAAGTCTGAGCATTAAATACGTCGCCATGAGTAAAGATAGGGAAAAAAGGTTACCACAACTGTATTATATAAAGATGAAAATTTTTTATGATTTGGGTTTTATCGCAATCGGAGTCGCCATGGCAACTTAACGACGCCATTACGTTTTTTATTTATCTTTTTGTTTCTCTGTACCAGGAGTTTTTTTGAGAAATCGCTTAAGGGAGTTTGTACCTGCCATAATTGCCTCAATTATAGCAAAGTTTGAACAAATTCTATGAGAGCGTTTTCGAAATATTTTGAAGCGAAGTTTTAAGCATCATAAAAATAGCGAAATAGCATGCTATCCAAACAATTAGCTATTTTTTAAAGAAAATGATAAGCTTTGGAAACGCGGCTTCATCTCATAGTGGTTTGATTCCATTGAAAACCTCCTACAAAAAAAGTGGGGAATCGCTCTGGGCGATCGTGAGTAACCAATTTCCCCCCCCCCCCCCCCCCCCAGTTTTTGTGTTTACAAGTGAGCGTCCACATTATTCACTGGCATTGCTTTCAAGTTTCATATGCACGTGCAAATTTAGCGCTTTTCAAGAAAGACTTAGAAAGAAAACTAAAAATTTCTAAAACAATAGCTGAAATCCCAAAGGCTTAGTGTTGTTCTGTCTTTTGTTTTCTTTAAACAATGAATGTATGCATAATTAATGTATGGGTACAGAGAAACACAAAGATAAATAAAAAACGTAATGGCGTCGTTACGTTGCCATGGCGACTCCGATTGCAATAAAGCCCAGTTCATAAGAAATTTTCATCTTTATATAATACAGTAGTGGTAATCTTTTTTTCCACATCTTTACTCATGGCGACGTAATTAATGCTCAAACTTGGGAGGTATCCCCCGTGAAAAATCCAGTCGAGCCACCTTAACAGTATCTGTTTCACGGGTCAAGTAAAATCACTTATTTTGGATATACACTGCAAGTGGTCTCTTAGTTTTTCAGTCTACATGCACAGCACCAAGAAACATCTGCTACCACCTTGCGTCTCTTTTCGGCAGATTTATAACTTGCTGAAATGACTGTTATGCACTCGAGGTTGGAGCAAGAGATAGGTTTAAGGTTCAGTAAAGTACAAATTAGAAATTTCCAGGAATTTTAGACTCTCCCCTCTATTAATGCAACGGTAGGGGTATTTTGCCGAACGCTGAATCAAGAACGCCTCTGAATTTTAGTGACTGAGTGAATCAAACAAGTTTCAGGTTGAAGTTTTGCCATTATAATGTCCCTAAATGGAACCTGATTTTCTCAATTTCCCAACCTTAATCATTAAAATTCAGAGTCATTCTGCATTGCGCATTAGTAGAATGCAGAACACCAAATGACTCTGAAGTTTAGTGATCAGGGTTAGGAAACTGTGTGAATCAAGTTTCAGGTCAGTTTTCTCAGTATAATGACTCCAAATGAAACCTGATTCACTCCGTTTCCTAACCCTAATCACTAAACTCAGAGTCATTTGGCATTCTGCAAAATACCCCTGCCACTAATACAAAGGTAAACCAGAAATAATGCAGCCCCAACAGAATTTAGGTTATCTCAATTATGTTTATATTATGCACGTATTATAATAAATTAAGACTTCAAAGTAAATGTGTTTTGACAGTGCATTTTTATTTTTCACACCATCACAAACTGGGAATTCGTTGTCGTGTTAATGGGAAAGTCATGCAAGACTCAAACACTGAGAATTTAGTATTTAAAACAGAGGCATTAGTTTGTTATATATCAAGGTGAGATTTCATCAAGCCTTATCACAGGAAATTTTTATTGGGCTATACATGTTGTGAAGAAAGACAAAGTTTCATTTGCTTTCATAATACATGAAAACGAGGGTGGTGAAACATTGCTCTTCTTTGTTTACAAGTGTTAAAAATCTATGGCCAATACTCACCAAACTTTCAAAGTAACTTGTTATCAAATTTACTTGAAAGAGTTTGTTGTGGAAGACGATTGTTCATCACACGCTTAAATGTCGAAAACCTTAACCATCTCAAACGGTGTTTATCAAAATTTATTGGCACGTAATACCTCATTAAAATTAAAAGCTGATGACTGAGCTTTAAGTAATGATCCGGGTAAGGTGGACAGCAATTTCTTTTGTTATGCGGCAACGGTGCTTTCCCCACATAGGAATTTTCATAAAGTGCATAAACCTACATGAAGGCCGTTTACACAATAAAATGCATTTACAATCCACTTTGAAAGGGGTTTTTTATGTGTTAAAAGATTTTGACCAATCACAAGAGTTGAAAACAATAGCCAAGAAAAGTTTACAATTTTACATGTTCCCCACACAGGATTTCTTTGTTATTTAAACTGAGACCAGATTTTGTTATATGGAAGATGGTTGGAAAGTAAGGATGAATACATGTACCGTTTTAAGAAGTTTTGTTAACTTTTGCTGTTTAAGCCAATCAGAAGTAAGTACAGACAATAGAAAAGTTAGCACCTTTTTTGCATTCCAACATGTTCGTTGCCATTAATTTTGTTGCTATCGTTCTTATCTGGACCGTTTCTTAATATTGTTTCAGTTCAATTGTAGGGGAGTGAATTCTGGAAACAAGGTTTATTATTTTTAGCATCTTCTGGTGATTTGGGTATTAAATTATTAATGTGACCCTCTTTTGCCCTCCTACTCCTGTCCCCTTGTGAATGCTCTGTGCCTCCCTATTGACTTCCCTGGAAACCGTGATGGAGTTCCAACATGTTGTGTGGATCCTGTATGTTTTCCTGTCACCTGGTGATGTAGTCATTACAGGAACTCCACCAGGGGCTGGAGATTTTAGAATTAACGCCCCCTTTCTTTCTCAAGTTATGTTCTCTTTCTCTTGAATCTTTTCTCAGTGACAGGAAAGTTGTGGCTTGCTTTTTCACAGCTGCCGTACATACAGCTATGAAGAACAGGAGTCAGATTGTTCAAATAACAATAGGATTATAACTTAACATGTTAAACAAAGACTAGGGAATTGCTCTCTTTTGAAAAGTTGGCGATGACGAC
The DNA here is from genome assembly GCA_038088405.1 of Porites divaricata. Lineage (NCBI taxonomy): Eukaryota > Metazoa > Cnidaria > Anthozoa > Scleractinia > Poritidae > Porites > Porites divaricata. Next base: position 30,962,282 of record JBBMOI010000002.1, on the reverse strand, counting down.
ATTCCAAAATCTGTTCAATCTAACACAGTTTTTACTTTCAATCTGAATCTGAAGTGCACTCTACCAAGTCAAACACACTAATAACAATAATATTTGGTTTGTTTCTTTGGTGACGTAGTCGAATGTGAAATTGATGAAATAGGCTGCATGTCAAACAAAGTCCAGTTACAGGGCTATTAATTAATATCAGAAACCCATAAGGGGTTGAAACGTGTAACTCTCATATGTTTGCCTTGTCCGATGCTCGTGAATATTCATTTTCGCAAGTACCATATTTGGAACGAGAAGAAATCCATGCAAGTATTCTTCTGGGGATGGTAGCAGTTTTGGAGAAAATTGACTTACCACCCGGGCCAAAACGAACATTATGAAACTTAATCTTCATAATTTACGGGCCATGTTGCCACATTTGGGCAACTTTTAGGCTACGCGAAAGTCACACAACGAGGGTTTCCAAATATGGTCATAATGAATATGTACGAGCATTGAACGCGAGTTACACGTTTCAACCCCTCATGGGTTTCTGTTAATATATAATTATTATAATTATATTAATAACAGTACTGCTGATTTTTATGGATTGTCGCAGAGACTATGTAGTAATCCAGAACCCTTTTTGAAATATCAGATAACTAACTCATTACTGTAGGCATTTTGCAATCCATTAAATGTTTTGGGAAAATCAGGAAACAAACGTTAAATTAAGACACAAGGATCTTGAAATCCTCTACATTCAGAAAGAGTATGCATTAAAATCACTGTCATTAGAACATAAATAAGACCCTTCTTCAATACAGTCCAATCTGTTTGTACAGTGAAACCTGCATTAAGCAGACAACCTCATTATAAAGCATACTATAGCGCCCGACTCAATGAGCTTGTTCCAATTATTATTTTCTGCATTGAACAGTACTAGTAAAAGTCACATGGGTGTCCACTTAAAAAATTATGTTGGTTTCACTGTATCCATAGTTCTTGTTTTGTTGTGTTCCAGTGTATAGAGTTAGAGTTTTGTGTATAGTGAATTAAAGGGTTTTATCATCACCTTGTTTTAAAACCTTTCTGGATAATTACAGGCCAATCTATTCTTGTACAACAGTAAATTAAATAGGCCTATACAATCTGGTAGGATGGTTTATGACAAGGATTTAATGCTAATGCACCCTTGTATATCTTAGTTTTGCTAGTCGCTGCAATGTTATGAATGTAGTAATTCAACATTTCTTGTTTTAGAAGCTATAGTTGCCAATAACCAATGTGTTCTTGTCATGGCTTTTATTCTGTTTTGGAATTTAAGACTGAGGTTAATATGCTTGTGTAAATGTAACCAGTTGAAGAAATCTGATAAGTCTCTAATTACAACCACTTAATCTGATATGGGTAACAAAATAAATATTAGTGGATGTAGTAAATTATGAGAACACGCAAAAAAATTATTTTTTAAATATTTATTGCTTTATTTTTTAATTGCCACTTGGACTACAGTCATACAATGTAAAATTGCTCACAAAAACAATAAAAATACCTATAGTAAACTTTATTATTTTGTTCAGTCTTGTGACCTGTACTTAATCTACAAAAGCTCATGGAAGCATTATTTAGGAGCCAAGCCCTGTTTATTAATAGAAACAATGATAAAAAAATGTCCTACAATAATTAAATAATTACCAAACTTCTGTCACCTATATAATTAATTTTTCATTACACCTTTTTCATTGTTCCTTTCTTAACTGCAAAATTCTTGCATGTCATTGTCATAAATAATCAATTCAATTCGACAGAAAATACCTATATAAAAGGGTAGCCCATCTTATTCATCTACTCTCTGAATATAAATGTAATCTTAACAAAACTACCCTTACTTGTAATCTGACGAAATTCCTTGTCCTTGTTACCAAAAAAAGAAGAAACACCTATAGCTGCAAAAAGCTTTTCATAGTACCCAGTGGCCTGTTTAATTTTAAAGTGAAATCAGTTAATTCAAAGGACCCTTTGTTTAGCAATGGTCTTTCAAGAAGTGTGAAACCATGGCAACCACTGGAGCTCCAGTTGGGACGAAAGGAAAATCACCACTTGATCCAGCAATGTCAAAATGGGAGTAGCGAATGGGTTTGCTAGAGTCAATACCATGCTAAAAATGATAAATCAAATATTTCATATTTCAGTTTTGGCTACTGTCCCTCTGGCCTATTTTTCTAAGATTGTTTGCAAGGTGAAGCAGCTTACAGCTGTAATTTTAGTCTACGTAGCAGGCCTTCTTTGGGGGGTTGGGGGGAGGGAGAAGATTTCCCCCAGAAAAACCTAATACTCAGGCGACTTTAAATCTTCTTTTCAAAATTATGGTGAGTGACATCCCGGGACTGTAAAACATTACCTGTACGTGGGTCAGTGGGGGTTTTCTCTGCTTCTAAAACCGCATCAACACTGTAGTATGCTAAGCTTTAAGTTATCTTTCTCCCCTCTGCCACGATTTGGGAAACATTAACCAGCAAGCTCTTTTTAGCACCCAGGATCGAGGAGGCACTAACTTGAGTTAAGGTACTTATTTTACTATGTGGTACCAGAAAATACCCATACCCACACCCCACCCCACACTTTCTTTGGGCCTCAGGAATTTTAAAAATGTGTGACAGAGCCCTAAAAAGTCTGCATGGGAGGTTAACAAGCCCTTGGAGGGTCAGCATGACTTGCAAAATACCCTGAAACACTTTCATTTGGCACTCCATTATTACAGTATTCATCAAGTACAGCTAAAATGCTTTAATAACCTTGTGCAATCCAGATGCTCTTATAAGGAAGGCGGCAGGAAACTGATGTCCACGTGGAGTCTGACTAGATGGTTTATTGTTACACTGCAACACATCTGCATATTCTGACTTGGCATTTGTAAACTCATAGTCCTAAAAAAATGGTCAACAAAAATTAATTAATTATTTTAATTGCTCATCAAGTAGAATGAGGAAAGCAAAAGATGTGATAACGCTCCTGGTGCCTAAATGATCAAAGATGACGACCTTTACAGGTTCATTATGAAAACGGTTCAATCAATCATCAATAAAAATACCCTGCAAGTTTCAAGAACATTGAAAACAGGGAAGGCTTTTAAATAGGGCCTCAAATATAACCAATCTTCCCACCAGATTTTGAGTTTACAAGTGAGCGTCCTCATTATTCACTTGCATTGTTTTCTAGTTTCATATGCATGTGCACAACTAGCATGTGCAAAGGAAAAATGTGCAATTTGTAGGCATGGACCAAATTACGTGCAAAAACTGTAACAAAAGCAGCTGAAATTCTTCTTACTTGCGATCACACAGAGCAATTCCCCTCTTTTTTTGTATGCAGTTTTCAATGGAATCAAACCACTATGAGATATGAAGCTGTGTTTCCAAAGCTTAGCATTTTCTTAAAATATTAGCTAATTGTGTGGATAGCATGCTATTTCACTATTTTTATGATTCTCAAAACTTTGTTTCAAAATATTTCGAAAACACCCTGATAGAATTTGTTCAAACTTTGCCATAATTGAGGCAATTATGGCAGGTACAAACTCCTTTAAGCAATTTCTTAAAAAAAAAAAGCCTGGTACAGAGAAACACAAAGATAAGTAAAAAACGTCATGGCATTGTTATGTTGCCATGGTGACTCCAATTGCAATAAAACCCAGATCATAAGAAATTTCCATCTTTATATAATACAGATTTGCACGTGGTAACCTTGTTCCCATATCTTTACTCATGCAGACATAGTTAATGCTCAAACTTGGGAGGTATCCCCCTTAAAAACCCAGACAAGTCTGGCCTTAACACCTCACCTTTTAATGTTTTGGCATTTTGACACGAAAATACAGTTGTTTTAGGATGTGGGCAGGAGAGATCAGAGGGCCAATTGAGGTATTTGAAAAGATGCATACAGGCTCTCTCTTTGTCTCTTCCTGCCGTTTTTTGCTTGTTCACTGTTTCACTGCTCACTTGATTTTTTCACTCGTCTCCAATGACCGAGAGCCTGGCACAGGCTATGGGAGTTTGTTGTGAAATGTCTATAATTTTTGCCAGAGATTTAGATGCTGTTCTAAGTATTTTAAGTGAGATGTTTGTCATAGCAAGGGGTACCCGAGGTAAAAGTTGACCATATTTAAAATTGTGGCTTCCTGTAGCAGAAAAAATATGTTGTATGTTATTAGCTTTTAAGTGACATGATTGTTGAGTAATATATAATTACCTCTCTGCGGAGTGTTGATACCTCAAAGGGGTCACCCATGTCATGACCAGCTAACAAACAAATACATTAACATTTTCAAGGCATAATTCAGTACATTTCAAGAATTAGATCAAAAATTGAGATGAAAATGAACAAACAAGCTTTATAATACAACATACAAGAATTAAATAATTTTTTATTGATTTTCTTTATTTTGAAAAGGGGGCAAAAACGTTTTGAGAGGATTATGTCATGTCCACTCTGGTTCCCTGCCAGGCACTTTGAGCCAGGCATCAACAAAATATGGAAGGTTACAGCTAAGGGTTGATGATCTCCAGTTTTTTTTCAAAGCCAGTGTGAATTGCAAACTAGACTTAGAATGATATTCAGCTTGGCAATTTGCACTGCAATTTGTTGAAATGTCATCACCTGCAACATAAGTGCACTTGGCAGTGGGGATGCCCATCTTAATGGGGCTAAATTTATAGCTCTGAGATGTTAAGACAAAAATAGTTTTTATCAATTTTCAAGATCCCAATGTACCTTCCTGGATCTTCTGACTAAACTTCATTTTAGCCGCAGGCCCGTTGTCAAGAACAATCTATTAAACAAAGCAAAGGATGCATTAATTAATAACATTATTACATGTATGGTTCCAGGGAAGCAGATGTGCATTATAAATAGCAAAGAAAGTTAGAGTTGTGACAGTTAGTTAAATGGAGAATACCAAGAAATGCAGTTTGATTATAATGTAAACAAGGCCAGGTGAACAAAACTATTATTTTAAGTAATAATAGATTGGAAAATTCATAAAAATTGATTAGAAGGACATGGTGAATTCAGGGCTTCTGATATTTCGTGGAGTCGCGAAATTCAGGTAAATCCACAAAATCCCACGAAATTCACAAAAAACGCAAAATAGCACAAAATTTGCCAGTACTCTTATCAAAATTAATACACTACTTGCTGTAAACTTGCAAATTTATCTTGAAACTTTGTCACTGAAACAAGCAACAATGTCCTGAAACTACCAGGCGTAGACCATGTTGTGATAAACTGGGCACTTATAGCCATGATGTTAAAGGCTTTGCCATTTAACTTTGCCATTGGATCAATTCTGGAGTGTATTGTTGTTGACAGACTGGTCTGATCAGCGCAAAACCGATTGCTTTCTAGGGAAATTTGCCCTGAAAATTCCCTCAAAATCAACCGTTTTTAACCGATCAAGCTTTTAGGTGAAGTTTGCCCTGAAGATTCTTGCAAAATTGGCCGATTTTTCCAGGAATCTGTCCTGCACAGTCCGCAAAATTTGACTTTTTTTCCCCACCAATTCTAGCCCTGTGATTTCAAACCACCAAAACTCTTTGTACTCGTGTACCTTCCTGTCTTGCCCAGGTTTGATTCTAGGCCAGACCAAAACCCAAAACTTTAATTTAACATATGGTATTAAAGTCCCACAGTATATTGTATTTCACTAACTAAAAATGTTTACTATAAACAAAGTTAACACTGACACATCTAACAATGACGACAAACCGTTTTATGACATACCGAATAGGCAGGACCCATTGCAATTATAGCATGTCCAGTCAGGGTTGCTATGGTTACTATATGAGCCTTATCAAGTGGAACCTTGTCATCATTGAGAGCCTGTGGAAGAATTAAAAGAACCCAAATTGTTATGAGACTGTGCTAAACGTGGAAGCCCCTGGACATCCCAGACACTCAACCTCCACCAAGCATTACAGTTCTTCAACTTAAACTGTAAAAGCCTTAAGCTGAGGATAAAAATGAAAAATATCTGCAAGAAAAAGAGGTTACCCTCTGTTTCATATGATGAATTGCATCAGCCATGGCCATACGCCCTTCAGCATCAGTGTTTCCAACCCTCACTCTGGTTCCAGCAGCAGATGTGATGATCTCATCAGCAACATAACCCTCTACAAGAGAATCAGGATTGGGTATCATGAACTCAATAACTCCAATCAGGCTGGAGAACAGACATCTTACATTGTTACATTAATTAAAATCTCTTCTTTAAGTTTAATTATTTACCACCCAGGGGCGTAACGTCCTTATACGCAAATATGCCCATGCGTAAAGCTGAAATCTGGAAAATATATATTTTTCATTTCCTTAAAGCATTTTTATCATTAAATCGGGATGACTGATAAATCTTTCGCATTATATTGGTGTCTTTACCCGTCTGAAGGGTAGATATCTCGCCCTTTGCTGGTAACCTCCCTAATAGCATCACTGTTTTACCTTTTTCCCGTAAACACTACACCTTACCGATTATTGCATTTTCCTTCGTATCTGTTTACTGAAAATGTCCTGCGGAAAACGCAGGAAATGGCATTTCTGAGCCCCTAAATTTGAAACATTTTCTGGGGAGCATGTCCCCATACCTCCCTAGTTTGCAGTACCTTCGGAGGTCCAACCTTTCTTTCCGTGCGTACACCTTCAAAACCTCAGGCTACGCTCCTGCTACCTAACAATAATAATATTTATTGTCAATCAAAACTTGATGTTTAGGAGCTCTTTTTTAAACTGACTCAAGCCTCTTAGGTTAAGCTGTGACAGATTACGGGTAGTATGTACGATTCTAGAAGAACGATTGCCTACCTCCCTGCTAACCCATATTATAGTTTAGTACATTTTACCTGCTCCTACACTGTTGCGCACCATGGCCATTGTCCCAAGGACTTTTATTCCTTTTGGCTTAAGTTTGGCCAGAGTCTGGATAGTAACAATACCACAGAATAAAATGATCAGAAATACTATAATTCACAAAACTAAAATACTACCTAGCATACATTTTTTACACTAACTACATTTTGTTCAAGAAAGTTCATTTCTTATTACCGTAATCAATAATGAACTTTCATGAACAAAATGTTGTTACATGTAGTTTAATTTATTTAATATGCTTTTTTACTGTCTCTGTAATAATTATTATGTTGCTCTTTGATCACGAATATTACTTGCATCCCAGTCAACAGTTTGTCAGTATCATGGACATTACAAGTCATTATAATAAATTAATTTATGTTTTTGTAGCTGGCCCAAGTTCTTTCTTACAGTTGGTTTAATTTTCTTAGCATAAGTTAATTATGCAGGCTTATAAGTAATTATTACTTGATTTAATAATTCAGTGAGCTAGGTTACCCTCAGCTATTTTAATTATTATACTACTATATGAGAAATTTCTGCAATTTGATTGGCTCAGAGGAGTGGTATTTCAGCTTAATTTGAAATACCTACATGTGAAAATTACAAACCGTCTGCAGGTAGTAGTATAAACAAATAATTGCATGATTTATACGTGATATTTGACTTAAATACCACTCGTGATATTTCAAAATTGTCGCGAATTTCACTGGCCTAATGGCTTGTGAAATTACGTATAACAATTTTGAAATATCACTTGTGGTATTTATGCCAAATATCACTACAAATCATGCTATCACCTATACTAATTGTCAATTAAGGGCTTGAAGAAAGATTGTTCAATTTTCCAGCTCTTAATAGGTAACTAAAAATGCACTTATCTATTTTAATTATTAAGAGTGTGTCCATGAGAAAACCAGGCAGAACCAGGCAGGGGGTGATAATGCTCAAATCACCGATTTCGCTCAAACTCGGCACAAACGTTAGGTACCAGGAGTTAACTTATGTGACAGAATTTCAGGTCAAAATATTAAATTCCCTGGGAGATCCGGGTATCCCCTGTAAAAAGCGCCATTTTGCCCGTTTTATGCATAATTAATTAGCAAACTTTACGATGCCAGTGCAACAAACAGAAAAGCCACCTGGAACTTAAATGCACTGAGAGATTATCTGAGTTCATAAGACTTTAAGCACAATAAACTTTTTAAAGTCGCCGATTCGATTTCCCCCCTCTTAGTCCCCTTAAGTTGGGTCATCATTTCCAAGTTTTGAGTAAGTCGTAAAATTTGGGTATTTTATTTCCCAATATCTCTGATGAGCAACAGCTTATCTTTATAACTTTTGCATGAGTAGTTAAAGCCATCACTTAAGTTCAGAAAAAGATCATAAAAAGTTTGGGCAATTCACTTTCTTCCATGTGTTGACCTAAACTGTTCATGTGACTGAACGACTTTTGCATACTTTCATCAAAATTCAGGCCCTCACAATATTCGTGCGTTTGCCTCTGAATGAGGAGAAATCGAACAAAAAACTCATCAGACAATGATTTAACATTAATAAGGGTAAAATTGTTGAAATTATTGTGCAAGAAACTCTAACGATGATTTTTGATAGCTATATACGCGATCTTTTCAAGGAAAAACAACATACAAAGATTTAATTCACAGTTTTACTTACTTTAATAATTTCGCCCTAAAAACAATATAAACGGTCAATAAAATCCATATACGTATCTCTTGGATGTCTCAACTGCTAGTTTGTGCCCGCTTGAATTTGTTCCCCATGACCAGTTCAGCGTAGTTCAGCGTCGCGACTCGCTGTACGACTAAAATTCCTTAGCCATCAGTTTACGCACAAAAATCCAAATCAAGTTGTTTTAGGAGAAAACAATACGAAAAGTAGAAAGCCGATTTGTAATCCATGGAAAGAATTATTTCTGCCACTGTTGTAGCTCAATTCACATGTTACAAACAACAACGAAACGTCCGCCATCTTTGACATTAACTGGAGCCTGCATTTTTAAGCAGCGGTTGGCCACCATACGGAAACATCGTATCGGGAGTCAGGAGCCAGGAGCCAGGAGCCAGATTCCAGTGAACAAAATATGAAAAATATGACTTTCCGACATTCTCTGAGACATATTTTATTGTTATTGTATGCTAATAAAGATTTTAGAATTCCAAATCTATTGGCAACTCTATTCAGACCGTGATTATAAATGATCCCATTTCTTTTCAAACTCGGAGATAGAAGTCGCTTTTCTTTCGTGTTTTGGAAAGAAATATTTTTGTCTATTTTAGTTGCACATCAAATAGCAGCGAAGTGAAGCCGGATCTTGGTGCAGACCAGCTCAAAGGGACAAATAAAGCGTGAGACACGTCCAGATTAGCTTGCGACAAGAATTCCATTTTGTTTTCATACTGGAGCCCCCACTCCCCGGGGGAGTGGCCAATTTGCGTACAAATGCCCTACCCTGCTGGCACCAGATTTGACTGTCATAAACACTGAATTTTTTACCTAGCACGGTCTTTTGGGGGTCTTATAAAGCCTAACTATGGCAGTAATGTTCCCAAGTAGATTCAAAATACACCACACTTTCACATTGCGTTAGATCTTTTTCTCAAACGACCGCTTCCATATGTTTAACACCCTTCCCACATTCCCTCAAGAGCTACTTCAACTGTGATACTTAGATTTCAAATTTCTCACCCTACCCAGGTAAGGTCAATTTTCTCATCCTAGACATCGTCGGAAGGGCCTTTTTGCATACTCTTGGGACACCAAAACCAGTTTAGTGCCCAGGTTAGTGTGCCATGCTGAGGCAGGCAGATGTTGAATTATGGACAGACACAACAATTAAGTTACAGACATTTGATGTTCCGGTCCGTGCGTGGTCGGAAGACACCCAGTAAATAATGCCCGTGGGGTTGCTCTTGGAAAATTAGGGTTTTACGAGAGTCGAACTGCAGGAGGTCTCTAACGAGGAAAAGTGCGGAAACATCTACTTTTTGGAGTGAATGTACTGATGCAATTTTTAAGTTACAATATACTATAGACAAATCTATTTTGTTTCTTAAGTTACTCTGATACTCCGAGGAGCGCAGGACATACAGGGAACGCAGAGATCAGACCATTGCATTATTGAAATTAGGTAAAAGCATACAATAAGGTAAAGGCATACAATTCAGTTTGTATTTTCAAGTGTAACCGGACGTGTATGTGAAAAAAAGGTAACTCTGAAACGGATATATAAGAATGATTCATAACAGTGACAAACAGCGATATGACTGTGGACATAATATATTAAAAAAGCACAACATTCAGAGGCGGATAAGATTTTCTTCCGGGTGTCTGCTTACGAGAGCTTTAAATCAAAGCTAACATCTAATTCACCGGTAAACCCTTGAGTGTCCGCGGCCGCCTACGGGAATGTAAAAATCCAGAGTTTGTGTGGGAGTTGAAACGAGGTTTTGTGATGGTGGTCATAAGTAGAGCTATTCGCTATATACGAGAGTGTCCGTTAAGAGAACTTGTATACTGTATGAATCCGCAAATGGCAGCTTAAATGAGAATTAAGTGAATATTGTGTATTAGTCTGTGTTCAAAAAACTGTTCTTAATTTTACACCTTCCTTGACTAGCTAAAGAAGTCTAGCCGACTTTTTTTGCAATGTATTAGTGCCCCCTTTTGGGTCTTTTGTATTCCTCAGAAGTTTTTCCTCGACACTTTTAAACGGTTATTATTATGTTTTTGCAGTCAATAATTTACCCAGATACAGATACCATCCTGTATAGTTGTAAGACTACGAGGATTAAAATATAAGTAAGTAAGTAAGTATGCCCAATGGCAAGTCATTAACTGTCAAAAATTGCATGGCACGGTCTGACTATAAAAAGGGCTATTATGGACGATTATTATCATGGTATTTAACGTCAACATCGAATAAACTCAAAATTTCAAGTAACACGACTTTCACAACCTATTTTCAACACACCAGTTATAACAGGATATTGGCGCGTACAAACAATAGATAGTGCATTCCGCATACCGTAGTCCGGTAGTCCAGCGTAACAGATTCCATTATTTAGGCAGAGTCTAAAGTCACAAAGATGGAGGGTGTTCGAGCAGGTGGTTGTTTTCCATAGATATAGACGGATTGTCAGTGATCCTTCTTGTCCTTTGAGAATCATTTTGTTGCCTCTGACTACAACTTATGTCAAAGACTTCGAATGTTCGGTGAAAAGCCGACACTTTTAATTTTGCAATGTTTCAAGATGTTTCATTACCTCGTCACAAAGTAACGCAGAGTAACGCCACAGAGGACCGGACGAAACTGGAGCAGCCAACCTGGACTAAAGCATCTCAGGGGTTGATCCAGCATTTTCCGTGACTAGTTTCCACCAAAATGAATTTTTCCATGAGACTTGCCATTACAGAAAATTTGTGAATTTCTGACTTTCCGCTCGCATGGCTGTCGAACTTTCCACGTGACGTCGTCCAAAATGTAAGCGGGGATCGAAACAGCTTGCCTAGTTTGGCACCATTTTTGCCACACTCCATTCCGAAACAGACACAAGGCAAACAGAGCGCACCATCCAAGTACTTGGAATAAACAAGCCAAGGGTATTTCACGAGCCATTCCTGTCGAAACTTTCGCTGCTTTCCACAGGTTTCTTTCGATGCCGGGAACTCGAACAGTAGATCTGGCTTCCAGACGCTTTCAATAAACCTAAACTTTTCAGCGTCGGTAAACGAGGCAATGACTCTGTACACAGTACCGATATCAAACGGTGAACAATCTTCCTTCCACAAACAGGCTCCCCGCTTGAAAGTAGCGACGCCATAACACGTCACTCAGATCGAGCAGTTCACGACCAGTGCACTGAATCGCAGCAGCCAATGAGAAGAGACTTTGACTGGTGCACAATTACACTCAGCCAATGAAAGAGAGTTTTGACTAGTGCACAATAAAAAAGAGAAAATTTGCACTAGTGCAAATTTTTTACGCAGAGATGTACGGAGGGGGAGGGGGAGGGGAAAGGGGTGAGAGGCTCAGTGAAACTCAAGGTGCTGGTCCGCTGGAGGCTTGCAAAAAATGTAGTGCACTTGGAATTGACAAATTCTGTATTATTGCTAAACACCAGGGAATTGGCATCTTGCGGTTGAGACATTCTGACACGGTTTTCTTAAGGTTTTTTAAATTTCTTAACAATTCTGACTAGTTTCTGGAAACTAGTTGCACTAGTCTGTATCCAACCCTGCATCTGAGAGACCTGTATGTAACATTTATTCACTATCTTTTATCGTTTTTGGGTCTTGTAGCACCTACAAGTTGGACCGATCGAAGTTTTGAACCAAATCTTTTGCTCCTTGTGTTTACTCAAGCCTTCCAGAAAATATCCATCAAAACGTCCATGAATAACACAGAAAACATGCCTCAGGAGACAGTTTCTAACAATTTCGCTATTAGTATCGATAATGAGGCATCTGATTTGTGACTTCTCGCCAACATTGTGCTATTTTTGTTTAAAAAAACGAATGTTACGTTTCTTCCAATTTTGGTCAAATGACAAATAAGCGTCAAGTCAAATGTACATAATACGTCATTATTGATAAAGTATGAAATTGCCCAAATATTTTAGGATTGATTTGATAATCTTAAAGATGTCTTTCAAAGAATATGTGAGAATTAAGTGCATAGGTTGTTGCTCATGGGAGATGTTAGCAACTAAAATACCTTAAATTTAGGGTTTGGTCAAAACAGTGAGAAGATGACCTTACTTTAGGCTAAATAATAGGAAGAGATCGAATTAGAGAGTAAAAATAAATTACTGAGGATTAAGTCTGATAAACATAGAAGATAATAAAGTTGATTAGGTTTGAAGTTGTCTTTTCTACTTGTTGAACAGCCAAACCAAAGTTAGCTAATTAATTATGCAAAAATGAGTAGATTTTGTGATTTTTAGGGGGGGTCCCTGTAAATCCCAGGGAATTCAATATTGCGACCTTATTTTTTGTCGAGGTTAATATCTCACCAAACCCATCAATTGTGCCAAGTTTGAGCGAAATCCGTGATTTGAGCATTATCACCCCCTGCCTGGTTCTCTCATGGACACACTCTTAATGCTATTAATACAGTTGAACCTCCATAACGTGGTCACCCACAGTGTACTGGCAAGTGGCTGCTTAAAGGGACACACGTTCACAGTTCAGTGCATGCTCATTTATCAAAATGCTGTTTTTCTGCCGCAACATGCTGTATCATCTATGCAAGCAATATGATCATGTCCTAATGTTGTCAAAGCACCAATCTGCACACTCCGGTGGCAGGTACTTGCACTTGATCAACTTGAATATCTGCAAATAGCTGTAAATCAATCAACCATGGAATAAAACCTTTGGGTCAACAATAAATTTACATTAGTAGTGTTGGCATAATCCACTGAATCAGATTTTTTTCTGCGATTTTAGTACTCCTCTCGATCCTACTTCAGGTTACTCTGAAAATACACTTCTATTTTGAAATAAACTCGAGATCGCTGAGATACATGTGAGTAGGATGATTATTAACCGATAGAATTAATAATAAATTGGAAGAAGGTAATTTAATTAATAAGCATGCACTTAACCGTCAACCTGTCCCTTTAATAGAGGTTGGCTGCTGCAATGGAGGTTTATCATAAATTAGCTTAACAAAAAAACACAATGGGAGCAACATTACTGGTCCACAACTAGTCATCACCATCTGCCTCAGATGGAATTTTCTTTCATCATATTCTTGAAATAAAGCAAACTCAGTGTATCAAACGCTTGATGGCCACTTAATAGAGGTGACAACAATGAGAGAACTCTTGTTGGGATGGCTATAAGGAGGCTGAGGCCACATAATAGAGGTTTAAGTTCCCACTCTTTTCTATTTTTAGGAGGTGGCGGCTTAATAGGTGGCCAATTAATGCAGGTTCAACTGTAACAATTTTAAAAATGAATACACTGGCGTGCAAGTGCTGTCAACTCTCCCAGATAATCCGGGAGACTCCAGATTCTGGACCGTCTCTCCCGGTCTCCAGATTAGAGTCGAAAATCTGTTGCATGATCACCAAATTTTGCCATTTCTTGTAGTCTCGACTTTTTGACCCTAAACGTTTTTTTTTTTGCGTTGTTTAAAGTAATTTTACTGTTAACATGGGACGTTCCTCATGAACTCTGGCATGATAGTATGATGCCATCTATCATCCCTTCCATATCAATTCTTAATACTAATTTTGAATACATGGAGGGTTGACAGCCCTGCGTGCTAACATAAAAATATACCTGAAAGAACCCAGCCACAGCAGCAGCACCACATTTATCCCTTGAAAACAAAAATAAATCAGGTTTTTTGACCAGGCTTTAAACACCAACCCTTCTAGTGGACTGTCTTAGTCCAACTACCACTGTATTATTCAGTTAATCCCTGGCTGTTTCTTGGAAAGTCCCTTGCAGTGTTGAAATTAAGGTGTGTTTTCTTTCAAATGGCAGCAAATAACATAGTAATATGATAATAATGTCACTTTGTATTTAATAAGGCTGCAATCAGGGGGGGGGGGGGGGGGGGGTTGGAGAAGCTACTCCCATGTTCTCACAATTTGCAAGGCGATCAGCAGGGTCTTGCCAGCAGATTTTGTGTACTGATCATGCGCATTACGTCAAAATCCATAGATCAACGGTCTTGAGAAGAAACAAAAACATGGCGGTCGAAGGCAGGACTGTTTCTCACTATTATGTTTTGGTAATTCGCAAATTTGTTGATTTGATGTCGCTTTTCAGACATAGTGTGTGGTTTTCTTTTTCTGTTAAACAATTTCCCTCTGCAGAGTTTAGAATGTGCAACATATAGCTCTGTACTGATAAGAACTGCCGAAGAGTTGAGCTATCGAGCAGTGTTTTGCAGCAAACCTTGGGAAAGTTAAAGTCACTTCAAGGTACAGAGCTTTCAGTAGTAGTTGTGACTTGTAATTATTGGGATCGTTTTGAATTTTAACTTTGGATTTAAGGTGTTGACTGATCGTAATAAACGAAGTGAAATGTTATGAAGTGTGAATGTTTATTCAGTTATGATATGTAGAGCTGTAAGCTCATATTTATATGGCTCTCTGAATATACTTGCTTCCGATAAATTTGACACTTTCTCCAGTAATTTTTATCAACACCAAGTTATCCTTGCCTGGCAAAAACGATGTAACCTATAAATCGATCGAGCGCATTGTTTTTGGTTAAGATCTAACGCAGTTCCGTTTTACTTTCCCCCACAATTTTAGTACCGAAAGACAAATACGATGTGCAAGAAAAACAAATATGCATGATATTACTTTTTTCAATTTTCTAAGCATTTCTGATTTCCTCTGCCGGTTTGCTTCTTGCTTCTAAAAAGTCTAAAAATATTTACTGTGGGAAAAATACTGCAATTATCCACTGACCATGACACTAAGGGTGATCGCTTTGCAAGTTGTGAGAACATCGTTTCTCGGTTCCAGACCTCGTCTCTTCCCCCCCCCCCCCCCCCGGCTGCAATGATACACTGATTCACAGGTGAACCACAATAATTTTTTCTAAACATATGTGCGCATAACATATTCCACATCAAAATAATTTTTGAAGTCACTACCTTTTTTTCTTTACCCAGAATAGGCACGTTTTAGTCCTTGAAAGACGACTTAAATTGTTAAAAAAATGGCCCTGTCTTGCATACTCCTCAGTTTATTAATCATAATGACAGACAGGATGGCAAACATCCTTGTGGTCTTGCATTCTGTGAAATATTGTTACAATGGTACCACCGCTTACCAAAAAGAGCTAGCAAAGTGTTTCACCAGTTTAAAACAGGCTGGCCAAACAGGAGACAAAATGTGGAAGAAACAGAAGTGGCACCTAAATCAACTTCATATACACAGGGTTCATACTCTTTCAAGTTCTTTAATTTCTGTGACTTTTAATTTTTCATCAATTTTTCCAGTTTTCCATGAACTTGGGTTCAGCTGTCGCTTTCAAAATTTTCAAACTTATTCTTGTTTTCAAGGTGATTCTTTTCTACCTATTAAACTCCGTTCAACAGACACAAATTATGGTGCCCACCAAAATGCATGCTGTTTGCGCTATTCAATTACTTGTCACTAATACTTTGTCCATCTTGTGACATCTGCAGTGACTTATATACCAAATGGAAGTTAACTTTTCCATGACTTTCCATGACCAAAAATTAGATTTCCTGACTTTCCACGCCTGGAAAATGAAATTTGTAAATTTCTTGACTTTCCAGGTTTTCCAAGACCCTGTAATTGAGCCATGTATGAATATTATTATAATGGCCCATATATTGCATTAGTTGTAGGAAACTGTATCATAAGATAGCAGCTTCATAGTATCAACCAATGGAGGAGATGAAACGACACCGAATGATAATAATCATTCTGTGTCGTTTCATCTCCTCCATTGGTTGATAATATGAAGCTGCAATCTTATACAATGATATTAACATCAGGTAGACACAAGACAAAAAAACAAGTTCTAATAGGGAGCCAGACATGACGAGTTTTACCCCCAAACAATTGAAGTTTGACAGCCATTAAAGCAAACTGTCATGCCAAAGGTTAAGTTGTTTATATGTTTTTGATAAGTGTGTTTGACTCATTTTTTTCAACTTTCAAGCATATTTCTTGCTCATAAACAGCACATGCACTTGCGTCCAGAAAATTACTCTTGACATCTAAAAAGTCTTGCAAACAATATTTTTGTTGAGCAAAAACAAATCAAGTCGACAAGAGCAGCCTATTCCAAACTTTGAGTGTTTTGCGACAAAACATGTCATGTTTGCACCCAATTAGAACATGTTTTTTCTCACATGCACAGATGCTTAGATGCAACCAACTGTATCTGTACCTGCTCATTCCAGCCATATGTCCACCTGCCTTGATATCAGCTCCTCCAGTGTCATAAGTAACACCCTGGGATGATAAATTGGACAATACAGTCAGTGGAAACTCTCCTAATGGCCACTCTGGTATTAAAGCAGGGCAGCTACATGTATGCTTATGGCCGCCTTCACAAAACCTTGTTTTTCTCAACTCCCATAGAAACTGTATTTTTACATTCTCATAAGCAACCAGCTCCACTTATGGACACCTTTTTTGTGTCCTGATGGTGTCTGCTTACAAGAGCTTCCACTATAATTCACTGAAGGGTGAAGATAACACAGTGAATTCTATACTCCCTGTGACACAAAGTCAAGAGAAAGACTTCATACAGTATTTCTTTAAAAAAATTATAAATTATTCTGTTTTTGAGTTAAAATCTAGATGCGGCAAGTGCATCGTCTTACTTCTTGCCAGCTATAAGGCCCTGGTAATAAGGCAGATGAAAGAACCTTTGATGGGGTTGCCCCAAGGAAAGACATCAGTTCTAGCCAAGCATATTTATTTAATACTATTTGATTTGCCATTACTAACCTTACTATAAAATTGTAAGGTGTTGTTAATAATATTATAAATAACATTGAATTTAAGTCCAAAAAGAAAGTATTTCACAATGAACTGTATGTATTGTTACAGCCCTGGCTAAATCCACATACCTTCCCTACTAGAAGGAGAGTTTCTTCAATGGATCCCTCTGGTACATATTCCAGATCAATCACTCTGCCAGCATGCCTTTCAATAGCTTAATAACACATAAACATGGAAGCTAATAAATATGTTATTTGTGTTGTGTTTCAGATGGCAAACATTATTTCAGACAAGACAGTTTATGAACCACGATGGCACATGTAAATCACATATATAAGAGAGGCCATAGACAAACAAACAAAATGTAATAATAATAATAACAATGATAATAATAATAATTTGGGATGTTGCTCTTAATTTATGGAACATCTCTCACAAAACCTGAAATCTTATCAGTAATTTATTACACTCACTCTTCTTTAAAAAGAAATTGATGGAGAATAGGGGGAAATAATTAATTGTTTAAAATCCAAAAGCTCTTTGCTCTTTGTTTAGTATACAAGTGTAGACAAGACTGTTAGTTCACTTTGTAGCAATAAAACTTGATCAAAGATCTTAAATAAACCTTAGCTAATAAATCACTCCCTGGATCAGAAAAAGGTATGGCATATGACAACTCTAGGCTGGGATAACATTTTTAATGTTTACCTCTTGAACACCTGTTGACTGCTGCATAAAGTGGATACTTTGTTTCAAACTCTTGAACATCTTTGATTACAGAAACCTGTAAACCCATTGCAAAGTAAACAGCATTTTAAAGAACTTGTGACAATGCCTGTCTTTAAAAAGGATGCTCTGGTTTTTATAGCATTGTATAAGAGTAAAAAAATCACTCATGTAACTGAAGGAATACAAAAAAGGTAAAGTGTTAAATTTTTGTCAGTTTAAAAATTAATAAACTTAAAAAAAATACTGCTAAGTATATAGTACTATAAGTGCACACATTTACATCGTCCCGCTACTAACAGTAATATTTTCATGTACATTGTTCACAAAATAATGTTCTTATAAAAATGGGGATAAAAATAAGAAGGCATGTTTTTTTTTTGTTATTTGTTGTTATTTTTTTCATGGACTTAATTCCACTAGCATGCAGACAAGATCAGAATTATCTTTGACACATCCTTATTCTAACCAAAAATTGTACGGTGAATGACAAATAATTGACAAAAATACATTTTTGTTTATTTAGTTGATTTTGTCCAGTTGCAAATTTTGCAGTATTCACGAGGCCATCACCAAAAGTTGTTAATTTTGTAAATTTCACAGCAGAGTTCAATCCTAAGCAAATTTAATTGTCTGCCGTGCCTAATTGAAGATTGTCCTGCCTGGGACAAAAATTGTGAAGTCGCAACAAACCATCCACATTATTATAAGCATTGCAGGTGATAATTGCTAACAAAAAATAAGCACCACTGTGGAATGAATGAAATATTGTAAAGCATCCATTTCCCAGTTTTGAATGACATTGCAGAAAACATTTTTAAACAGGTTTAGATTGATGTGAAACGTTCGAACCATGCAATGTTGTGGAATGCCTGGGACATTTTTATGGCATTATTCCCTGTCTTGCATTGCCTGTGTGCAGACGTCTCCTAGCTATTTCCTTTGTTCCACGAACAATAAAGCCTGCTCCTTAAAAACCTTTTTGACAGCCCTGTGTAAGGAGAGCAGTCTGGGAATTCATAAGTGGACATACTGGGGTTTAAAAGGGTTAATTAATTCATGACAATGGGAAGACTCACTAGTTTGATATCAACATTCACTAGCATCACCACTGGGAACAGGAGAATTGTTAGATTTATAATAATAAACAAAAATTTCAACATCACTTACAAAAAAAAATAATTGTTCCATTTTATAAATACATTGCTATGATATAAAAAATGCAAACCTTCACAGGACTTTTAGGATCTTTAAATAATTCTCTTAGATATTCTTCAACACGAGGAGCTGCCATTCTTTCTGGGTCTGATCCTCCTATGTCTCGACAGACATACCTAAATTTTAAAGAAAACACATTGTTAGTATGTACATAATCATTCTATGATTAAACCAAGGTTACAATGCTTGTTTGTGCAAATCTATTTACATGTATTCTCAGGCAACTCAAATAACTAAATTCTGCTACACCCTGCAAAAAATAGCTCATAAAAATTTCATACCACTCAACAACAACAACAACAAAACATTAATCATGTCTCCTACCTTCCAGAATCAATGGCTTTGACATACTCCAAGTTGCAACCCTAAGAAAAAGTGCACGTGGTTATACCCACAAATCAAAATCAGTTTTTAACTTACAACATATAAATCTTGACAAGAGGTATACAAGTCAGGTGTATGTCTAGCGACTCACATCATTAAGGACAACCACTCCAAGCTGTTTCACTTTCTGCTTCTTATCAGGACAGGCTTCTCTCACTTCTAAGGGCTAATAAGAAATATTTACATTGTACAAAGTTAGATTTAGAACACATCTTAAATTCAATAGCTTAGTAAAGCCGACACAACAGAGCTGCCAGGCTCGATTATAATTTACGTGTTGCCTACACTGAACACCCTAGTACAGAGAGAAGATAAACCACACCCTGGTTCCACTGCTCTTTCAAACAGCTACAAGGCTGTGCTCTTAGAAAAATTGAAGAGAGCCCAGAGCTCTGAACCTGTGAAATTTGGGGTGCCCAGCATGGGATTTGTACAAAAAAACTATGATTTCCCAATTGACCTTTTTACCGATACAGTGGCCATATTGAATTAATTTGATTTAAGGAGTATTATAGGATGCCCAGGGAGCATGAGCACATTTCGTTTGTATTTTCGAGCACTTTTCGGGACATTTTTTCGTAAAGTTTTCTTAGAATAAGATTGTAATGGGACAAAAGATCCTTGTGCCGTGTTTTGATATGTATATAATGATCGCCCTTTTCCCGAGAAATATACAGTGAAAGACTATATTTTTAATACTAAACTAGAAAAAGGCAATCATTATTACATCCAAACACAGCACAATGATCTTTTTTCCCATTACAATCTTATTCTGAGAAAATTTTAAGAAAAATGTCCCAAAAAGGGCTCGAAAATACAAACGAAATGCGCTCATGCCCCCTGAGCATCCTATAATACTCCTTAAATCGAATTAATTCAATATGGCCGCTGTATCGGTAAAAAGGTCTATTATTTTCTTAAGGAGGGATAAACAGGACCAGGCCAGTGCTTCAGTGAAGGCTGAATCTGTGAAGCTCTGCTTGGCAGAATATGGCACACATCCAACTGAGAGCTAACCACGCGGCAGTTAGATGTGGCAATAAGAAGAATTTTCTTGTGGAATGAATGCACCCTGTAAACTCACCACATAGAGTTGATGAAGAGCTCCAAGCAATGACACAGACCATGCATTGGTGAATGTTTCACCAGGTATAGTCACCAGAATGGGAGAGTCACTGCCAGCCTTCAAAGCCCTGTAAGTAATGGTAAAAATCATTAATCTATTTTACAAAAAGAAAACTTAGTTATAAACATTTTGCTGGATGAACAGTTAAAAGACAAACCTGAAAGATATGAGGCTTTGATCATAAACAATTATAATTACCGTATTTATTCGGCTACAAGCCGATCTTGGCTATAAGCCGAGACCCCAAACATTGAACATGTAGACTCGGCATAATGAGAACCAAAAATAAATCGAAAACACCCAGCTATAAGCCGAGACCCATTCATTATTACAAGACTGAATTGTTAACTACGGGAAAACCTACCATTTTCGGAAAAAAATCACACTGATTGTCATAAACGAGGCTTTAAACTAACTGTGTTGTTACGGTAACAGGCATCACCAGTCTACAAATCTGTAAGTGTCTTCCAAACAATCTCGTGTTCGCAATCATTTATTTCAAGTCAAGTTGTCATGATGCCCAAGGCTCGTTGCACGTCATACAACCTTGCGTTAAACTTAAAATAGTCGCTGAAGCAGAAGCTGTTGAAAATAACTCTGAAATCGCCAGAGAATATGGCATCAGTGAGTCCATGGTCTGTCGCTGGAGGAAAGATCAAGCGAACCTTTTTAACGGCGAGATTAAATTGTCAGCGAAACAGAAGACGATGGGATGCTTCACGCCGTAGTATCCGGAGGTCAATCAAAGAATACTGGAATGGTTTACAGAGCAGAGAAGCCAAGGTAAGTTTTCTGTCGAACAACAGAAACACGATCACGAAAATCAATCAGCTGATTGCAGAGTGAATGTGAGTTGAATTTGTGACTCTCAAAACTATCGTAGTATCATGTGACAACATATTGTGTATGAAAGATTCTCACTGGCCAGTTTTCACAAGTGTCAGGACAAATTCATCACATCATCATATTTTTATCCTTTTGATCATTTTATAGTAACGTTCTCACTTCGTTTCGCATAGGAATGGCTGTTAGTGCATTGATGCTACGTCTGAAGGCAAAAGAATTCAGCGATGATCCTGAGTTTAAAGCGTCCCTCGGTTGGTACCAGAAATGGAAGCGCCGCCATTCCGTCAACCTTCGCATCAGTCGCACTCTCGAATTCAGCATGTTTCTTTACTTTAGCTCGGCTTATAAGTAAATACATCCCGATTTAGTAGAGTTTCCATGTGCTGGAAAAATTTTTTTTCAAAAACGTTTGGCTATAAGCTGAGACCCCCTCTAGAGCCCAAATTTTAATTCACTTCAGTTTTAATTTGCGTAAAAATCGCTCGGCTTATAGTTGAATAAATACGGTATTACATAATTATAACATTTAAATTTACTCGGATACAATTAAACACTTTATGTCTTAATTAACACACCGAAAACAAAATTGCCTGAGAAAATTCCAGGTTGAGGCACTCATTGAGACATAATTATTTATTGAATACCAACCACACAAAAAAACCAACAAATATCTTAAATTTCACCAACACCATCTCTAGCACTCTCGCACTCCTATAACACTTGAATAAAAAAGGTGGCTTTTACTATCAGGGCTATAAATATGCTCTTTGACTAGCAGCACCCGCTGGCCCCCGTAAATAATTGCATGATGAGCCAAGTTAGAGTCCAAGTGTATCAAATTTTCTCTGATCCCCCGGTATCTTTCTCACAAAATTCTTGCAACTTAGTAGGGAAAAAACACATTAAAACTTTACATTACAGTTGGCAATGCAATCATTTAGAATAATCTAAAACTGTTACATTCTAGCAATTATTGATTTAACAAAAGAGAGGAAAACTATAAAATTTCAAATACTGTGTCATTAAAGATGTGAATATTGTTCATCGTGGTGTCAGATAGGAATGAACGTTTATTCGTGTGTCTCATGATAGAATCGCTTTGAGATATTGATCGTGACGTTTTGACTGCAATACTGCTAGTCTTCATCAGGCGATGAGGTCGATTGTTTACGTGTAGCTATTTATGCACGTTGGTTCGCTGTGATTGGTGTATTTCGATCCTCATTATTCCGACTAGCAGATGATGTTCCCTCAGGGGTCCGCTTTGCAGTTGAACGGCTGTTATGCTTTCTGATCGTAGGCATCCATGCTTCAGGAATTTCGATTCTGTTGTCTCTATTGATGTTATTAGAATGAAGTCTTATTTGGATAGCCTCTTTGACCCTACGTGTGTATCGGTGAGGGTCAAGATCGATAAACTTGACTTGATTCCATAAAGGAAGATGCCCCGTTTCATTTGCGTGCTCCAAAACTGCGGAGTTTTGTGTATGAGCAAGCCGTATATCTCTGTCATGTTCTTTTATCCTGTCTTGCATTGCTCTCCCTGTTTCACCTATATTTCAAATACTCACCGTTTGATTCCATTCACAGCCGCATCATAGTAACGTCTCACATCATCATAATCTCTGTTCACAGGTCCTGTAGGTGCATGGACCTAAGGTAGAGTATACCATAATAATTACTTATTTTTTCAAATTTTTACTTAGTATTCACTGTCATGCATCTGATGTATGCATAAATATCACAAATTCTATAGCCTGCGTAGCAACTGCAAGCATTTCTGTGCGGTCTAGGAGCAAAGAACAAGGAACGAGAGTCAAAGACCGCGCGACAAATGGCGCAAGTAAAAGAGCGGGGAGGGGGTGGGGAAGAAAGGAAGGAAACGCTTGCAGACAAACCTCGGGATTTTGAAAACCGCCCACTTGGCCTGTCATGCCTGAGGTCGCGCACCGACATTTGATGCTGTCATCAGCTGTCATAATTGATCAATAAAATGCTTGGCCTTCCATGGAGAGGAAATGAACTTTAGAGGATGCATGTGTGAAACCAAAACAATTTTTTGTTAGCATTTTGAGTCACAATGCAGTCCTCCATAGTGGATGTAGCTTCAGTTTAAGGTGCAATCCATTCTTCAAAATTTGGATCTGTAAATCACTATCCGAGAAAAATTTAACATCCCGCAAGAAAAAAAAAACACAGACGAGCTGGGTCCAGCATGACAAAACATTGCAGGAAATATCACATTCCCTGACAAAAGAAAATCGCTTTTAGTTATTCAGATCCAGGAGAAATAAATTAAACGGCCTGAAGTCCTTATGTAGTCGCAAGAAGAGCTATGCGTTTCAAAAGAAGTTAAAGAAATGCTCTTGCTTCGGAGGGCAATGAGGGCAAATCTTGCTGACCAGAATAAACAACAACCACAGGAAATTAATATGCATGTCACGTACCATACATGACCTCTCAATATGAAACAAACCTTTGATCAGTAACCTTTGATCATGTCAGTAATGTTCGACTTGCCGAGCCAATCCAGGCGCTGCGTTCACTGGTGAACGCAGGTTTTCAAAATCGAGGGGTTTGTCTGCAAGTGTTTCCTTCCTTCCCCTCCCTCTCCCCCTTCTTTCATTTTTTGGCTCTCGTTTCATTTCTTGCGTGGTCAAAACTGAAAATTCCCTTCCTTGGTTTTTCTTTGCTCCGAAACCTAACGGAAACGCTTGCTATGCAGGCTACAAATTTTATGAAAAACCAAAGGACAGATATTCGAGATCAGGAAAACAAAAAGAAAAAAACACAAACCAAAGGGGTCTATTACCAGTGTAAACATTATGAGACAGGTCAAAATTAAATTTAGGATAAAATTTTCTTTTTTCCCGAGCGATAAATCATGAAAAATTAGGCTAGGAGACAATGGTCACTGAGAATCAACCTTGCTTTTTAAAAAACATCAATTTTAACCTTAAATAATATTGTGACCTGTAACAAAATACACTGTACATTGAAAGTATGTAACAGTTGTTTCAGCAATGTCTGTATTCATTTTCATTGTTTTTAAAAAGTTAATAAAAATCATAATCCTTCAAAGGTCTATTCTGGGTACAGTGTATCACAAAGTAACAAGACTCACCAAGCTTTTATTCTTCTTGCGGAGTGGAAACAGCAAAGTTTCATTATAAACAGCTTTGTCAACCTACAAGGACATAAGTGGTAGCTAAGTTGTAAGCAAGCGAAAAGGCTACCAGCACTTCAATATATTATATATAGCTTACAGCACTGACTTTAGAAAAGTACTAAAAAATGCACACACTTAATCCAGTAAATTTTGATGAACTATAGAGGGGCTTTTTGTTTAGGAAAACTGCAAACTACTGTACTTAGTCTTGCAGAAACCCCAATACAACATTATAAAAAATAAAACTTTCTGCAAAACTATGTCACTCACAGTGTTAACCTGATACCTTCCTCTCAAGCCCCTACTTTTATAAAGAACTTACATTATGTAAATACTGATAGGGAAACTAGTACTACAGCAGCAAACAGGTTTAATTTGCAAAAAATTTAGTTTATAAACAGAATATATACCTCTGCAGTATTTTTTAACTTCTTCTTCAGAAAATTCCATGTGGAATTGTCCCATTCCAGATTTTCACACACAAGAATGTAGCAATCAAATCCCTCTTCTTCTGGATCAGATACTGGAACCACAGGACAAGGGAGCCTAAAGGAATAAAATTATAGTACATGTGAAAAACGACACGTTCAGGCCAAAAAAACAACAACAACAACAACATATGTGTGGCTCAAGCTCTCCATGATGCCTGACCTTAAGGTACAGAAGAAAGTGGTCTCACTGGTTAATAGGACAGACAGATCAAAGTGGCCATTGTGGAGAGATGGGGGTGACTGTTACATGTAGTAGATATACACTGTATGTCACTGTGCTCTGTAATAGACCAAATCTGATATATTAAAATTCATACTTAGCTGCGAGTCTTGGGGGAATAAAACAAAAGAATTAATTCATCTTGAGGCTCCTTAATATATGAATAATACATTTTTTTGGTTCTATTGCTCCAAGCCTTGGTGCCAAGTATGGAGTTTAATATATCGAAAATGGTCTATTATGTACAGGGTTTCTACAGAAGCAAACTAAGATAACATAAGAAAAATGTTTTCAAACTGTTTACTAGGTAAATCAGAACAGTGACGGAAACAGTGATATAAAAGAGTAGGACTGGTGGAAGGCAAAAAATATAAAATAAGAGATTATGACCAAAAAATTTCCAATAAAAGATACTCTCACTCTGTTGTAGTGACAATAATTGTCACTGTAACAGATTGAAAGTATCTTTTATTTGAAATTACTGACTACATGTATAATACAGATGTATAAATTGTATTGTTAGTGAAGAAATAACTTCTTCAATAGAAACAATTTAATGTATCTCCTGAGCATCATATTTCAAATAAACAAACAACAGAGAGATCAACTTTGGAAACTAGTTATGCTGGACAGTGGAGGGGGACAGGGGGGCGGGAGCCAAGGAGAACAGGGGGTGGGAGGGGTACGGGAGACGGGAGAAGAAAGGGCGGGAGGCGGGATCTCTATGATGGCAGGAAGCGGGAGAGAAATTCAAAAAGGCAAGGTTTTGATGGGGCTAAATTTTATTTAGGCTAAGTTAACCTTGAGCCAATGCAGCCAGCGGTGTTCCCGTATTAGCATGCGTGACATGTGGGGTGGCCCGCTTGGGGGTTTCAGGGCTGCTATCCTTTTGCGTTATTTTGCAAGCTATTCTAGCTGATCGTTGAGGATCACCTTTTTGCTTTGTGCTGGCGAATCTCTGTGGATTCTTGCTCCTCTCCTCCCTCCCTGCTGTCATGCGGGGGTGTGCAGGTAAGTATTCCACATGGGTAAGTATTTTCCACTGAGTATTCTCTCAGTATGACGGTGCCAGTTAGCGGCTGCTGGCAGGGGTGGTTCCCGCTTCCAGGGTTGCCTGGTCACCTCCTTTGCCGTATTTTTTCACAGCTGGCCTCCCCGCTAACCTTTTAGGCACCAGTTCCCAAGGTCATCAATTGGCGATGAGTTTAACTATTTGTTAATGCTTACTTCCAGTCAAAGAAACAAACCCAAGAACGTTTCTTGACTTCCATTTAATGTTTTCTGAGGCTAACAGCAAAATTTTATACACGAGAAAAGTCAAAAAATGAAAATTCGTGCTCAGGATAAAAAAAACGACAGCATTACTTCCTGTGAAATTGGAAACCCTTCCAACTCGCTTACATCATAGGACATGAATGAGATAGCATGACATATGTACACGTATGTCGACTGTGTCAGTCGTGTCAGTGTCTCGTCTGTCTTGCTAGCTGTCGAAATTCTCCGTAAGAACGACAAAGTGAGTCAGATCAAATGTCATCAAAGACCATTTTGGTCGGTCTTAGTATTTTTCAGTTTGGTGGGGAAAAATCCGTCCATGGAAGACCTTCCTGGGAGCTCGCTCCTTACAACTGTAGTTCACAAAACACTGTTATGAAGATTTTGCCACGTGGTGCAAACTTGTGTCGAAGGAATGCTGCTTCAATGATCGCGCTGGAAAGTTCAGAGTGGTTCGATTTACAACACAATTTTTTATGTTGGACAAGGCCAAAGCACTCCCTATCAGAATCTGAATAGGAAGTCAAAAACCCTGATTTACATGATAACAGGAGAAACACAATAAAGAGCGGGAGTTGGGAAACAAAGGGACAAAAACGTACGGGAGGCGGAAGATTGTGACCCCCCTGTCCCCCCCACTGGACAGCTATCAAAAGTACCCACAACATTACAGGTACAGTGCAACTTTATAATCAGTTAAAAAATTTCTTTCTATAGATTAGTCAGATGGTCAAAGCTGCTCCTTAAGCTTTCCATCAAGGAGGAGTATTGTTAACCCTTAAAGTCCTAACCAAATGACCAACATCAATTTTCTGTCAACAATATCAATACATTATCACGAAGAAGGTTATGAGAATTCATTAAATTATCACCAAAGGAAAAATAATGGTTTGATCCTTTATAAAACTCTCTCAACTAATTCTTAACAGAAAATGTATGGAGAACAGTCTGGAAGAATTTGGATGTGGGTATTTAGTGTAAGGAGTTATGATCACAAGGATTTACGTGCCACCTGATGGTCATTTAGACCCTATGATACAAGACATACCAGTTTTAAAAAATAAAACTTGTTTGTCAAACCAGTTAGAGGAAAAATCAAACTGCTTTAGAGAAAAATAATAAACCAGTTCAACAGCCACTTGTCTCCACTACAAGGTTTTGGTTACAAGTCTCTTTATGGGATATTCTTATGGGGTAGGGATATATATTGAGATTGAGAGCTCTTGTCAGGTTCCAGAGGTGTAATAATATTATAACTCCTGTCTACAGTCTTTTTGAACATCAGTGCTAAAAAACAACTCGAAATCCAGCTTGTCCTTTGGACAAGCACCTCTCACATCACTTCTTGTTCACCTTAGTCAATGATTTTGTTAGAAGATAACTTCCCTGGACCCTCGCTCATTCGGCAAGAAAGCTTTTAAAAGTTAAAGTTACTTGCCTAGCAAACCACTCTACTACTTGTCCCAGACTACTGGACCAGACATTTTTCAAGCCCTACATGAACACATCTGGCAGCAAGCTCTCTATAGGACAATTGCACGAAGACGATATTGGACTACAACTACCAGAATTCATTTTGGTTTTGCTTTGTTATTTAAATTTGTCAATCCCGCTGAGGATTAAAGAACAATAGCCTTAATTTGCACAAGAAAACAACAAACTCGAGGATTCTGGTAGTTGTAGTAAAATGATGTCATCGTGCAATTGTCCTATTGGATGAGCAGAGAGATAGAAAAAACAAATAATGTTCTTAGTTGATAACAAATCAGACAGACCAAAAGGAGGAAAAAACCAGTTGGAGCAAACATGTCAACCTTATCTTACTTCAAGCACTATAGTGTTGTTTACAGTAGGCATTAACCTTTTAAGGAAGTTCAAGGGTTAACAGACATGACAGTGTATCTTGTGTCCTTGTTTAATAATGCTGTGGGCTGTCAAATTTTGGACATGAAAAATTAATGACCTAAAACCAAACATGGGCCAGACAAACAACATTCTAATGAGATGCATATAACGTACAGCACATACATGTAGTTGCATTCCCAGAAAACTTGTGAACTTTAAAAAATAATAATCTCTGTAAATTTGCATCTAAAAGATTTCCAACATAATTTTGCTCTCAAAGATAACAAAATTATTTCCAAAACAATGTTTTTGTAATGCTATCAAAAAACAAAGAAAGTGAAACCCCAGAGAGGAAAAGCATGATACATCAGATAAGCTTCTCTCTAGCTCCACCCTAGGTTTAAGACCTCACACCATATTATCTTCAGGTTTCTCTTTTTTTCTCACCAGCAAAACTTGTCATGAATGTTTGGCTACACCCATTATTAGTTAGCCATAAAGAGAGAAAAATATCGAGGACGTGACTAAAACAGTTGCTTTTTTTTTTACCTAAAATGCACTCTTTGTTCTATATGATTTATGAAAATTGATTAAAATAGACCTTAATTTTATCATCCTGGGAAGATAGAGATCTTTTTCCTTGCTTTATGCAAAATAGCGCGTAGCGCGCTATGCATATGCTTTGGGCATGAACCTGTATCCAAATATAAGAAAGAGAGAGAAAAAAGGTAATCACTTTAACAGAAAGCTTATACTATACCTCAAATCCTCTCCTTCCGACATTTTTTTAAAGCAAAAACCCAGAAACGTGAAGACAACGTCCGCACGAATTGTGATGCTACTAGCAAGTGTGTGACTGGCAGTGACTCGCGTGATTCTATAGTTTGTCGACTGCAGTCCTTGTGGCCTGCGTTGGCTACATCCAGTACGTCATATAAACGTCACGAATAACAATCGTTGAACGTTTTCTTCTGTCTGCAATGGCTCGATCGCCGGTAACTTTGGGTGACTTTTTAAGAAAAGATCCTTCCTGTACCATGGTTGGAGTACCGCGACCAAGAAGCCCGAAACAGACCGATAAAAGGTTTACTTACGCGGGTGGAAAAAACGAAGACTGGAATACCGTCTCCAACGCGGTTACTGCGCTGTTTCAACGAAAGAAGTTAACGAAATTCGAATTGAGCAGTCTCATGGAGAAAGTGAAAACAGTGAAACAAGAAACCAGCGGCCCTGCTATATGTGAGCGATTTAAAGAATCTTTAGTAAAGGGGATGATTATACTGCGAGAGGACGTGAAAGCCAAGAATGGCGAAGTTCTTTTGGACAAACTGGCAGATAGTTGGTCTTATTTTTTTTGCACTATATTGCCTCTTCTTCAGGCGATATTTTTAGATATTCAGTCACGGGAAGCTCAGTCTACAAGGGCCATTGCTTTGTTAAGTTTTCGAGACGTGGTTGTTTTGAAAACCAAGCTGGAAGAAGCGTTTGTTATGGACTTGACAGTCCCCCCTAAACTGGTCCAGATGTTATTAATTTTACAGGTGAGAAATACTAGTGTTTACGCTATCCCCTATATTTTTTAAAGTTTTTCACTTCTAACGGTAACTTGAGAGAAAATTTACAAGACATTCCAAATTTACTTTTTGTAAAATCCTAAACATGTGAGAGGTTTTTTTGAATGGTAACACCGTAGGATTTTAACCAGAGATCCAGAAGTTAGAAAGACATGTTATCTCATCATAAACTGGTCTACCTGGGAGTAAAAGTGTTAAGGCCAATTTTTTTCTTTTTCGTTTAGCATTGAATTTTGGGTCGGTCGATCAGATAAGAAAAAAGAAAAAGTCATGTTAAAAAAAAAAACATTACAAGATGTCTGAGAATAAGAGGCTGAAACTCCAGCAACATTGCCATGGAACCTGGAAACAACAAGACCTGGTCATCAGATCGACACAAACCAGGGCTCAAAATTAATAGCGTATGAAAACATCCGTTTCTCCTCGCTCCTCGTTTCTCCTCACGTGGAGGAGCGTCTGTGACTCAGTGACAGAAATTCCATACTGATGACATAAAATCTGTCCGGAATGCGGCCAGAAGTGGTTGATGGAGTAGTTACATTGTTTTAGCTATTGTTTTCAAATGACAGACAAAAGGCCACAAAGGTCAAATGTAAACACAAAGAATCTCTAGCGAAACAGTCAATATTTGTGGAATCAGATACCTTCTCTAGAAGAAGCATTTGAGTTTTGCTGGAGCTCGTTAGCTGATGAACACAACACTTTACCAAAGTCGACCAGAGGATATGTAAAATTGGACAAATTTATATTTGGAACCCCATGACTACCGGATTTATTAAGTAAACATTGATTTGTGTCATCAGTATGAATTTTTGCTGCTGAGTCACAGACATTCCTCTGCACGAAACGTGCCCAGTGGCGAAAAGTGAGGAGAAACAGATGTTTTCGCAGGCTGCAAAATTAATAGTAACCCGTTATCCAAAGGTTAGCAGTTTCTAACCTTTGGTTACTAAAAATAGGCCTTACTATCCTGACATGGTCAGTAAAAATTTCTGTCATTGAAAATCTTACACCTGTTTCTTTTCTGCATGACATTGTGTTCTATCCCGATCAATTTATTGTTCTAAAAGATACACTTACAGCACAATCGAACAACACGAAAAATGCACATTTCACAGAACTCAAGGTAACCAGGCTTTTGTTGGATGAGGAGATCTTAACACAGCCTTAATATGTCTTTTGAAAGTGGCTAGTGCAACCTATTTATTATGTAGATCATATACAGATATGCTTGGATAGTTTTATCAGAAAAAGGTTGCCGCCCAAAATTTGTGAAGAGGAAATGGAAAATCGAGAATAACAACAAAGGAGAAGTACAGTTTCAAACACTGTAGAGGGCTCCCGTGTGGAGGGTATATGAAGAAAGAAAGAACTTTCCACCAAGAATTGATGAGTCTAAGCAAACAATGTTTTGCAGTGTTTACGTTGAATTTCCTGCCTTCATGTAACCTAATTGAAAAGAAAATGTAAATGAGCATTAAATTTTCTGTAAATTTTGTTTTGCAGATCATCATGTAATTTGAACCAATCCATCCATACATTAGTTTAAATAGTTCAAATATTGTTATTTCAAGAACATACTCTTGGATAATAAACTTTATAATTTGGTTAGTAAAAGTTATGCCCACTAACCCAAAGGGTTAGTTATCCAAAAACTTAATTTTGAGCCCTGCAAACTCAATATGGCAGGAAATATGATGGTTGATGTCATAGTAACAAGCGAAAACGATACACCACCAAAACTTCTACATGTACGCCTGGAAATGGGTGAGTCGGACGACGCTAAATGGAGGAAAGAAAGGGGATGGCCTAATATTTATTCAAAATATTTCTCTTCTATTTCTTAAATCACTGTTGGCCAGCTAATGTTTCATAACAAGTTTGTGCTGACCAAATTTTGAAAGATTATTGTATACTTCAATATCATTCAGCAACTTTTCTCTTGTGTCAGTTATCAAACACTAGAAAAATTTTGAAGAATAATACATGTACATTTATGTATATATTAAGCATCTCACAAAGACATTGGTGCAGCAGTTGAGCTGTTTTGGCAGGGTAGAGTAAAATTAATGGGTGGAAGATTTAAAATGCTTACTGAAAACCAAAAATCCATTCAAATTACTGACTTAAAAGTGAAACTGCTTGAGAATATTGACTGGGTTTTAAAGAATTTCTACAGTGCATCCATTTGTACTCCAAAACTACTGTGTAGCACCAGGGCTTTTACTATGATTTCAAGTTCCCAGTTATATAGGTATGGGGCGCCAAATGTATTTTTATTATTTAGAGTGGTTATTTGTATATAACCAAAACAAGGCTGGTCATTTACAAATAACCACATTACGGTTTTATTATTTCTAAATAACCACAATATAAAATTGGTTATTTACAAATAACCAAAACTGAAATTTGGTTATTTAGCAAATAACCAAAAATTAAAAAGTGGTTATTTCCAAATAACCAAAATGAAAATTGGTTATTTAACAAATAACCAAAATGCGAGATTGGTTATTTATTAAATAACCACAATGCAAAATTGGTTATTTATTAAATAAACAAAATGTGAAATTGGTTATTCAATAAATAACCAAAATACGAAATTGGTTATTTAATAAATAACCACAATGGTTAAATAACCAGAATGTGAAAGTGGTTATTAAAAAAATAACCAAAATACGAAATTGGTTATTTAATAAATAACCACAATTGGTTAAATAATCAAAATGCGAAATTAAATAACCAAAATGCGAAAGTGGTTATTTATTAAATAACCAAAATGCAAAAATGGTTATTTACCTAATTTGGTCGCAGGAAGTGACCACATGACCCACTTTCCCGCTCATTTCCCATAATGACTTGCAGACCTCTATTTCCAACATGGCTTCTTCCAACGATGACACTGTACGAGCTGTTGTGTGCAACACAAATCCTCAACAACAGGTTCGTGTCAAGACATTTAGGAGGTTCCTGTTTTTAAACATGTCTTTTTGGGCAGTAATTGAAAACTGACAAAGACGTACAGCCCTTTACAAGTGTTAATTTAAATAAGCTATACAGTGATGTTTTGCCTTTTTGGAAATATTGTTGGGATGTTTGCATTCGTTTAGAATGCTTACTACCTTTAGGAAAACGTCTTACGTCAACGATAGACTTCTTTAGCCATTACTAATAACGTTCCATGTTCAATCACATTGATTCTTGGGAGATCAGAGTGTGTGCATGTTCATATCTGTGTAAAATTATGTATTGAAAGAATCCGCTCCCAGTGGTAAAAGTATGTGGTGTGAAGAAAAGAAAATCAAAGTTAACAAGCTTTCCTACCTCTCTTGAGCTTCCTCACACAAAAGTCCCAGGAAACAACACAACATTGCATCTCAGCCAAAGTGCTTTTCTCCAATCAAGGGTCACACCATGTTAACCCACGTATTATTAAGGCTCACTTTACCAATCAGGCCTAACTCTGCCAACTGAGCCCTTCGCGTTCCTCGTGGAATGGCAAAGATGTCACCCTCCTCAAATGGAATGCATACTACATCTTTGGTGACAACTTTTGACTTCCCTTGTGCCAATCTTGTTGAAGTAGCTCGTCTTCGCTTAGGCGCTGGGAAATACGATTGTGAATTTTCCACGTTCCTTTCACGGCTTTGCCTAAAGGCTTGAAGAAAGGAGGTTGGCAACTGAACACTGGCTGCAGGTGCTTGTTCACCAGAAAGTAGGGAATGATGTTCTTCCTAAAAACAATCGCATAACTGTAGCATAACCACGGGAGAAAACATCACAATCGACTAATGAAATAGCAACAGTCAAGGGTAGGAAAATGTCTTCTAAAGAAACCCTGATAGTTATGTCAATATAAGGACAAAACATCAAGTTTGTTCGCATGTCTTCCTTCGGACTTTTAAGAGTGTTTCAGGCGTGCAAGACCTTTTCAAAGACAGAAAACCATTATATTAGCGTTGCACGTACCTGTTGCTGGGAATTCCTACAAAGAGCGTTCCGCACTGCTGCAGAAATTCTTTCCACAATTTCATCGTCGTTGGAAGAAGCCATGTTGGAAATAGAAGTCTGCAAGTCATTATGGGAAATGAGCGGGAAAGTGGGTCATGTGGTCACTTCCTGTGACCAAATTAGGTAAATAACCATTTTTGCATTTTGGTTATTTAACCATTGTGGTTATTTATTAAATAACCAATTTCGTATTTTGGTTATTTATTAAATAACCAATTTCACATTTTGGTTATTTAAATAACCAAATTTCAGTTTTGGTTATTTGTAAATAACCAATTTTATATTGTGGTTATTTAGAAATAATAAAACTGTAATGTGGTTATTTGTGAATAACCAGCCTTGTTTTGGTTATATACAAATAACCACTCTAAATAATAAAAATACATTTGGCGCCCCATATATAGGCAGGGAATTCAACAGTTGGGAATTTCTTTTGGTTGTATTTTCCTTTCGATTCCTTTGAAAGTGGCCAAGGCACATGTCCAGAATAACCTGGGGAAACCCCCGGCCACCACTCCCTTAGCAACAGCCTCGAGCTGGCAAATGTTTTGAAGAAATCCTATGCAGAGATTATGAGCTTGAAATAGTTTGAATGAATAATAAATTTGTTGAATTCTTCATTCATGTCATATGAAAAATGCAAATCTCAAAGGGTACAACACCCCCGTACTGTAACTTGTTGTTGATTTTCATAATTCTTCAAATCATATGAAGTTCAAATTCATTAATTATTTTTATTGTTAATAATAATTATTAACAATAAAATCATTACTAATCATTAATAATAATATCATTAATAATCATTATCAATACTGATAATGATTATTATTATAGAGACCCATAGGCCAAGTTACTGTTGATAGTGCAGGTGTAGACCTTCCTTACTTTGCTGGAGTCTTTTCAGTTAGTTATTGGTAATTTTGTGATGGGTGTTTGCCTCCAAATGGAGTAATTTGATGTTTGGGGCTGTAATCCAAACAAAGTTTCCATTTTAGAGAATTAAGCCAGTATTAATGGGTCTTGTTCTTACATGTAGGCTTGGCAAAATTTGTGAAGGCTGACTTTCTAAAACATTTTAACACTTTTTATGTTGCAGGGTGTTCATGATGACCAAACCAGTAGAAACTATAGAAAACTGGAACATTTAATTTCCTATGTTGTTCAACCATACCTGAGTTCAATAGGATTGAGATCAAAGCCTTCCATACCAACCATGGAAACTAAAGTGAGTGAAAGCAGTGAAGAAACAACTAGTGCTAGTAGCACTACAGACAATGTTTCATCCTCCATTCGAAAGTCTCGACCTTTAAGTGAGAGTTCTCTAGAACTTCAGTCAAAATACTCGGCGGATAGACTTCATGAGACTGCACTTCAGGCAAGGAAGACCAGACATTTTACCTTTGATGAAGGTGTAAGTGAATCAAGTGGCAGCTCTGTGTTTGCATCCAGCTCATCCACTGTTGTTTAAATGTACTATCAATTAATCAGCTGGCTTTTCTGCACCTTTCGAAAACACAACCAACTTCACAATTGCATTTTTATCTGCTATCAATCATAGCTTTGATCACAAGCAATGAACTCTGAAACACAATTTAATTAAGCATACAAAATCCACCAAGACACGTGTAATTGATGGCAGCCAAAAATGCAAACGTTTAAAATTGGCTTTTGAACTTCAGAGTTTGTGTGTTATTGAAAACTGCAGTAAGTTTCCCTCAAAATATTTTGGAAACAGATACCAGTACATGATACAAACCCTTTTATAGTTTCAAATCTTTTGTGTAGCCAGCCTCCTGGGCAATATGTGCAGGAGTTGTGTTAGCAGGTATATGTAGTAGCTAGCAGATTCTAACTGTACTGAGACATGGAATCACTGTACTATTTCAAATTTGTGAAAAGAGGCGGTAGAGGGGGGTCTGCAGAGGGGCTCCTCAATCACATCATTCTGGCCATTATTTTACTGTAATCTTACAGTCCCAATACTTTTAAACCAAACCAATCCTAAACTTGTTCAAAAGTATCCATCAGAGAGGCAAAATTTCCTCCCCTTTAGATACTTACTAAAAGTATAGCCAAAACAGATATATGTGGAGCGGGTGCAATGGCCTCGGCAGCTGGTGGGATGGTTGTGCCTGAGGTAGTTTCTGCATGATGATTCGCGTGGCGACTCTGCTGCCAAAAACTACAGCACTAACCTGCTAATCCTGCCAGCTATGCAGGCTAAATTTGCAATAGATGTGTGACAGGTTTGACAAAAATATATATACCTTGTACATACCTTGTAAAATATTATCATTAATCAAAATGATTAATAAAGTTAGCCTGTACACAGAGGTTGTTTTATTTTTCTTTTTGTTCTTTTCAAAAATTTCTCATGGAAGTCGAGGAAAATGAATGTCAAATTTCACAAGAATTGTGATTAAACAGGAAAAATTCTGAAACTTTAGTGTGTAAGATGTAATTGTGTGAAATTTGACATTCATTTTCTCAGGCTCCCATGAGGTTTTTTTTTTTTGGTGTTACTGCAGATGATTTATTACATCTTTAGCCCCTGAAAAATGTAAGAAAGAATGCAATGTGCTTTAAATTATTCTGCTACGAGATTTTTGTCCACTGAAAATAAAAAATACTCAATGTCGTGGTGGATTCTGTCTTAACTTAATTTATTATAAAAGGCCAACAAGGCAGGAAACAACGAGCCATAGGTATGAGGAAGAAGTTGAACTTAGGGTTACCAAGAAACAAATCCAGACCGTGGCTAACCCATCCTCGGAGACCCAGGGGCAGATAGTGGGGGTGAGGGAAAGTCTAAACGGGCGGGAAAATATGGCACGAAGAAAAGTAAAGAACGGCGACAAGAGCCCCTGAGGACAATGTCTTACCAGACCAGTTCCAAACGGTAGCCGCCGTTCTGGCTTCTGATCGGTACCAAAAAACTTTTGTGTTCTTCTGCCCAATCAGAAGCCAGAACGGTGGCGACCGTTTGGAACTGGTCTGGTAAGACATTGTCCTCAGGGGCTCTTGTCGCCGTTCTTTACTTTTCTTCGTGCTATATTTTCCCGCCCGTTTAGACTTTCCCTTGCCCCCACTATCTTACCCTGGGTCTCCGAGGATTTGGCTAACCTCAATCAGTCCTCCTTCTTGTCTTTTCCTTTGGATAGCCATTGCCTAGGCTCAATCCGGCCTGTCACTCTCTCGGGTCAAGTCTTGTTTCTCTGGAGTGCTAACTCATTCCCCAAACAAGAACTAGTAATCTAGCCTGCACACGCAGCTCTGCGTGGCAGGCGTTCGAAAAGGGAAGGGAAAGGAAATTAGGACGCGAGGCCACGCGCGAGGGAGAAGGTTCCTTTCCTTTCTCCCTCGCGCGCTCAAATTCGCCCTTCCCTCTGTAACGCCTGCCACGCAGGCTACTAGTAATCGAGCCTGGTCGACTCTCACGCTTTGCCCCAGACACTAAGCTACAATCGGCAACAAAATGGTTCTCTAGAGATTGTCCCAAAATGGGGTAACTTCGGAGATTAAAACAATCCACACCCGAGCCTCTCCTCTCCCCTCCATTCAAAGTTGTGGTATTTAATTCTACAGGTGGTTTGAACAGCAGCACAACATTGCATGGAGAGGATTGGGGAAGGGAAGCTTTATTTTCCATGTTTTTAAGTTGGCAAACTGTTAGAGGGACCCTTTCGGGCAAAGTGTGCTGTGAAAAAGACTGAATATGTTTCTATATAAACCAGAGTTTGGCGCCTAAAACCCGTGTTGCATTGCACCAGCGTTTTTAGTTACCCTGGCAATTTTTTTCAAGCTGTTCCAACCCTTTCAACTAAAAAACTACGCAAGAAATCGATTTTCGGTGTATTTTTTTCTTTTTAAGAAGATTATCAACTAGTTTTAAAAAAACCTACGATGTTTTGCGCTAACCTTACGTTTTAAATCGTGTTACATCACTCCTAACGTGGACTAAAGTTAATTTGCTTTCTACCTTTTTGTGGAAAAGGAAAAAGGTTGCATCTCACAAAGGGCATCACAGGACCCCTGCCAAGCTCCTCCCCAGTCCCTCGAAAAAAGAAAAAAATTAACGCCTGATCGCTGGCTAGATTGTGGCTAGAGTAAAGAATTGAACCGGTTGGACGACGTTGCAGTGTAACAATACTCAACTGCAGGCATTTTCACTAGCTAACCGGCTATATTGCCTCCTTCCTCAAAGGTGGAAAAACGAAAAAAAAAATGAAACAGTGGCAATAATTCGGCCAACAAAGTCGTGCAACTTTTTGCACAACGTTGTTTTGAGAGTTTCATGGCGATGTTGCTCGTCTTATAGCCTCCCACGCAGACGTTCTTAGGGGTTCGTCACGGGTTCCTGCTCCACGTTAGATCCCAGAGAAATCCAAGATCATTTGTCATAGTCTCAGACTAAACCTACCCTTGGAGTTAATAATCTTGAACGAGAGCATGGAATCCATGACTTTACTTTGTACTGACCCTCTTAGCTTGCAACTCAGCAATGTCTGAATAATAAAAAGAACCTTTAAAAGGTCACTTGCCGTTTCTATAAGGTTCGTACTGGTAAGATATTCAGACATAGATAGTGAGCAAAAAAGAATGTGTTCGTAAAGCGGGGTTGACGATATATGATAGTTTGTGCCTCGGGACACAGAAAAGTGTTTGTTATCCATATTAACCGGTTTCCTTATAAAGTGGGTTAATTTTAGAGAAAATCTATGAGATTTTTGTTGAGACGTCGAACGAACTAAACTGCCGTTATAGTTGTGTGGGTGTTTTTACATGTATTAAGCGGGTATATCCGTACAACGGGTTTTTCAACTGTAAGAACATTACTATTGGTCTCATTGCGTTCGACCACCAGGAGAACGCAATCCTGATCTGGTGAATTTTGTGGGGGTTCCTATTTATGACAGCCACTACAATTTGAGATTCCGAATTTTTTTTACTTGACTTTTGTCAATTTGCTTGTTTTTTGCATCACTCGTATTTTGAGACATCCCAATGTTATCAACATGACTAAAGCATCCACCGAGACCAATCGCTGTCACAGCAAGTAGTTACTTATTTAGGCAAGCCTTAGTTCCTTCATTTGGCACTTGAGAACTTGACAGGTGAGAGAAGAAGAGATGGACATGCCGTAAAGTTCCGATTGCACACAGTAATTCAAGGAGTTATAATAACTCCTCTAGTGGGGTTAATCTAACTCCTTACAGTGGAGTTATTTTTTGGGGAGTTATTTTCACTCCAAAAAGGAGTTTAAAGAACTCTTTTTCAGGAGTGAAAATGACCCCAGATATTGAGGAGTTAAAATAATCCCCAAAAGTTAAAGTAATTAACTCCAAAAAGAGTGAAAACAACCCATGTAAGGAGTAAAAATAACCCCATTTTCGGAGTCATTTTAGCTCCAGACTGGGGAAGTCATTACTCTCGGACGATCGTTTAATTACTTTTGGGTAGTTAAACTCTTCCCATTGGCAGTGTCTTTGCAAAAAGGCTATATGCCGGGTACCACACAGAAAACACACAAAAGGTAATGGCAAAATTCTGGTGGCAGGGAAGCGCTTAAATCTAGGGGTAAGGGGACCAGGAGAGAAGCCCTCCTGGGGGGGGGGGGAGACAAGATCGAGTGGTACCGGGGGTAGCCACCCTGGACAGGAGTCCTGATCAGTCCCCGGGGATGAGGCCCATATCCCCCAGTCACTAGCATTACACGTTTTTAATTTTTGTTTGAGCAAACTGTAAGTATGATAACGGGAGGGAGCTTCGCTTTTAGCTAAATCCAGATTCAGTAGTGAGAATGAATGATCAAGAAAGTTGATCATACACAGTTAGGTTACCCTGGGAGCTGACCGTTATGCGCGGTTCCCTGTTAAGACATGTCACCCTGCGGCCGACCCTAAACCATCACCGCCGCACTGAATCGCCGCACGCGAGATCAGAAAAGATCTCTGGTACCTAGAGTACACATAGATCAAAGTCAGGATCGAAGTATAGGTCGAGGTCGAAACACGTTGACGAAATCCCAGGGGTGAGGGGGGGGGGGGGGGAGAAGGTTACTCCGGCTTTCAAGTCAAAGGGATGATCGAAGGATTTTTTGGGGATTGAAACTTTGGACTTCGGGACTTTTTTGGGTAGGAAAATTTTGGCAAGTATTTTTTGGGTTTCTTGATTTAACGTAAGGATTTTTTGGGGTATGTTTCTAGTTTTCATGTTATATCATTTAACGATTTCTGGAAATTTTTATGCCTTGGAAATTCGGCATGGGATTTTTTTGGTGTTAAATTTTTGGTCAAGGGATTTTTTGGGGGTATGGATGGAAGCCCTAGGGTTGCCCCCAATCGATCCTCCCTGTCTCTTGAAATCTGGAGTACCCCATGGGGACTAGCCTGTACAAAGACATTGTTTTATTTTTCTTTTCGTTCTTTTGGAAAACATCGGCGTGCGAGAGAGCGAGACGAGCACCTAAGTTTATGATTCCCTCCTGCGTGAGAGCGAGCGTGGAGCGCGAGAACGAAAAATATTTTCTTCTTCCCCCACTCCTACCCCCTTGCGCGCGCTGGCAGTCAATAAATCCCCCGCGGTTTATTTTTTATCACGCCCGCTCGACGGACTTTGAAGAGAAAATAGAGGGTCTGTGAACAGGCTACCCGGGGACGAAATATCTCTTAAAATCTCTTCAGCCTACATGTATCTTGTGGGGAACCCTAACTGCTGAGAAACGAATTTCAGGGAAAAACAAGAGAATGAAAAAACAAAACAAAACAAAAGAAAGAAAAGAGAAAAGGAAAGAAAGAGGAAAGAAAATAAAAGAAGAAGAGGGGAAGTGCAAACTGAAAGGCCACATAAACAAATGGCAATGCACGCATGTCCGCTTCTGTTTACTTGTGACGTCAAGTTAGAGCGAATATCAATCTATGCGTCACTATTCATACGAATTTTCTCTATGCCAGGAATTGAGAGAGGCAGCTAAAATCAGGGGGAAAAACTCTCTGTTGCCGCCGTTTTGGCGGAGCAGTTTGATTCCTTGGTTTCTTACTTTATGAGCCAACCGTTAATATGGGAGGCTGTATGGGAACATCGAGAGATCCGAGTGTTCGAGTCAGTTCCAGCGATCAATTTGGTAGTACTCCTGGAGGTATGTGCGTTAAGTTTTCTACGAGCCACATTTTGCTGTGGCACGTTCTAGGCTCAAGGTCTGTTACCAGCCGAATCAAAGTGGTTTCATAGTGTCAACTGACGCTTGCTGTTTGTTTTTTCTAGTTACTTTGGGTAGAAATCAGCCGCTGAAGAAGGAACGTCCGCCATGGACTTCGGAAATACCGCTCACAGAGGGCCAACTCAGGTCCAAAAGGGATGAGTTTTGGGAAACTGCGCCAGCTTTTGAAGGGCGAAAAGAGATTTGGGATGCGTTGAGAGCGGCAGCCGAAACAGATGACCATACCTGGGCACAAGCAATCGTTGATGGTGCAAACATAACACTTCCCACTGGTAAGTTTAAGTTTATGCTCGAGTTTATGCTTTGCTGAATCATGTCTATTTCAAGTTCAGTTGAACGAAGCGTATCGAAGGAACCTCACGCAAATATATTTTCATATCTGTGGCTTCTCTAGCCTTAACAGGGATTTAGATGTCAGTATTATAACGATTATTAAATGCTTTTTGATGTAGATCCTTTGTCAAGTGCGTCGTTAGGTGTCTGCGATATACCGCAAGTTTCGATCGCCAACGACTTCGAGGTTTACAGAGCAATATAAGTTGTCACGTCTTTGAAGAATGAGACATGTGTGTAATTAATCACTGTCCACAAAACAGACCTAAATGGCCCCTTTAATTGTGGAATTTCATTAATTTCTATTTCTTCATGTCTCCGTGATGAAAGTAGTGGGTAAAAAAAATTGACACATTTTTCATTGTCACAAATATGTGATAAGCTGATAGTCGGTGTAGCTGAAAAGCGAACTCCACTTTCGACCATTCACAATCAAGTGCAGTTTTACAAGGTCGCAGAGTGCTGATGTTTGTGGTTTTTAGTTTTTACGTGAACACTAAGTGACAATTTTTACGACGATTGCTTCAGATAATTTGGCATGTATTTTGAAAAGAACGTATGAATTTGTTTAATTATATGATGTTTGAAAGAGAATTCATGTTGAATGAAATTTAATTTCAAATTCGACAATGCCAGAGGTTTTCTCACTCCCCGGTGGCGAGAAGTAACTCACTTTCGTGGCTCCACCATTCAATTCCATTGCCCCTAAACAAGGCTGTGCCCCTGGACCTTAACTTTTGTTCTCGTGTGACTAGAAAATCTTAGCTTTTTCATAGAAATCATATGCTGGGCACCTTGGATTTCACCTTTTCAGAGCACTGGGCTCCCTTCAGTTTTCCTTAGAGCACAGCCTTGCCCTAAAGAATAACAGTTGAATTTCCATGTACTGTACGAGCACCTCTCAAAAGAGAGCACTTGCAATAAGCACCCCCCTCTCTACAACGGTGAAAGAATTGAAGTTGAATGGTTCCATTATTTCTTATTCTAGTGAGCTTTCTAATGCTTTTAATAACCATTTTTCAACAATTGGGCCCTGTCTTGCCAATGAAATTCCACCAAATGATAATAATAATGATTTAAGTTATATCAATTATATAAATGTAAATCACAACAAGTTTAGTTTTTCTTCTACATTAGCAGTAGTATTGTTTTCTCACATCTAAACAAATTATGTAGATCCAAAGCTACAGGTCTTGATAATATCTCTGCTAAAATAATATGTGAATGTGCCGATCTGATTTCAGTTTCTTTATGTGATCTCTTTAATAAATCTTTGCTCTCTGGTATATTTCCTGACGATTGGAAATGTGCTAGGGTAACTCCGCTATTTAAGCAAGGTGAGGCATCTGATCTAAATAATTATCAACCTATTTCAGTCATTTCCGTTCTAGCTAAAGTTTTTGAAAGGATTGTTTATGACCAATTGTATAATTTTTTGAGCAATGAAGATATCATTTCTACACATCAATCGGGCTTTCGCTCTTTACACTCAACTGTAACTGCTCTCCTTGAAGCTACTGATAACTGGGCCTTTAATATCAATTGTGGTAATGTTAATGCTGCGGTTTTTCTAGATTAAAAAAGGCATTTGACACTGTTGATCATGATATCCTTTTATCTAAAATGAACCTTCACGGAATACAAGGAATTTCTCTTGATTGGTTTAGATTGTATTTGACAAATCATACACACAATGTCTCGTTAATGGTTCCCTTTCTAGAATATGTTCACTTAAATGCAGGGTACCTCAGGGAACAATTCTTGGTCCCGTTTTATTTCTTATTTACATCAACGATTTGCCAAACTGCCTAACTTCATTTCAGCCTAAGATGTATGCTGATGACACACGCATCACTTATGCAAATGTTGATGTGAATTCAGTACATTTAATTTGAATCGCGATTTAGGTAATCTAAACAAACGGCTTATTTCCAACAAACTTACTTTGAACACTGCTAAAACTGAATTTATGCTAATTGGATCAAGACAAAAATTGAGTCCTTTGTTGAGCCAACCCGAGCTCTCGATTGATAATGTGCCGATAGAAAAAGTTACCTCTGTAAAATCGCTTGGAATATTTATTGATGAAAATCTGCGGTGGCAAACACACATTGATAAATTATTTAAAAAGATCACTTCCGGGATAGGTGCAATTAAAGAATTAGAGATTTTGTTCCAGCGCCTACTCTCCATTGTATATACAATGCTCTCATTCCAACAATCTCAATTCAATTATTGTAATATTGTGTGGGGTAATTGTGGAAAAACTTTGTTTGATAGCCTACAGAAGCTTCAGAACCATGCTGCTCGTGTTCTAACCTTTTCTAGATATGATGCTGATGCCAACCGCTTATGTAGACAACCTAATTAGAAGACTTGAGCACTCAGTTTCAAATCCAAAAAGCCCTAATGATCTTGTTCCAGATATTTTAACGTCTAAATTTGTTAAACGATATGAAACGCCCTACTCCCTAAGGGACTCTGTTAACAAAGTAATTGTCCTGTTCCCGTGAAC
This sequence comes from Porites divaricata, assembly GCA_038088405.1. Lineage (NCBI taxonomy): Eukaryota > Metazoa > Cnidaria > Anthozoa > Scleractinia > Poritidae > Porites > Porites divaricata. The sequence goes on along the minus strand of JBBMOI010000002.1, from coordinate 30,917,988 downwards.
TAACTTCATGAACAACAGCTTCAGTTATAGCGGAGCAGTTCTCTGGAACAGCCTGCCTTAATTGTGATATGAGAGAGGCTAAATCTTTAAGTTATTTTAAACGATTGGTCCATCTAAATTTCTCATTTTTAAAGTACTGAGTTAGGTTAGTTGTAGACAGTTCTGCATATTGTTTAGGGTAGTTTGGTTTATTTATATTTTTTAACACTTCTGATGAATTTTATCATGTTTAAATGAAGAATTATTCTAGTCTATTCTAATAAGCCCCCCCTCCCCCTTGCATATGTTACAAGTTAATGGTGATAGGGATAAACATGTAAATATACAGATTGAGTAAACTGAATTCAGGGTTGCTATAGCAGCAACAAGAAGATTTATTCTAAAATGAATGTAGCCTTTACAACAGTACAATGTATATCTCTACAACAACTCTCAACTCTGGACTTAATGTAAACAGCAGAAACTCCCTCTGCCAAACTTAACACAACCTCTGTCTCACTTGATTAAACAACATGATCTCTGCCAAACTCTCTTTGCTTGTTAAAATGAGTTAAACTTTATGCTATTGTTGTTTGCTTGTTTACTTGCTAAATCAAATTCTAGAACCTTCGAAAAAGTCTTAATTATTATTTTACTATTGCATGGCGTATTGAATTATTTACTAGCCTGCGTAGCAAGCGTTTCCATAAGGTTTTGGAGCAAAGAAAGACCGAGGAAGGGGATTTTCGGTTTTGTTTGAGTGAGAAATGAAATGAGAGCCAAAAAATGAAAGAGGGGGGAGGGGGAGGGGGAGGGGAAGGAAGGAAACGCTTGCAGACAACCCCTCGATCTTGAAAACCTGCGTTCGCCAGCAAACGCAGCGCCTGATTGGCTTGGCTAGTCGAACAATATTGACATGTGTCAATCAAAGGTTTGTTTCATACTGAGAGGTCATGTATGGTACGTGACATGCATATTAGTTTCCTTTGGTTGTTGTTTATTCTGGTGGGCAAGATTTAATTGCCCTCCGATGCAAGAGCATTTTGTTGAACTTCTTTTGAAATGCAAAGCTCTTCTTGTGACTATATAAGGACTTCAGACCGTTTAATTTATTCTCCAAAGTGTCTCCTGGATCTGAATAACTAAAAGCGATTTTCTTTTGTCAGGGAATGCGATGGTTTCCTGCAATGTTTTTTCATGCTGGTCCCAGCTCGTTGGTGTTTGTTTTTTTGCGGGATGTTAAATTTTCTCAGATAGTGATTTTTACACATCCAAAGAATGGATTGCACCTTAAACTGAAGCTACATCCACTATGGAGGACTGCATTGTGACTCAAAATACTAACAAAAAATTATTTTGGTTTCACTCACGTGTCCTCTAAAGTTCGTTTCTGCTCCACGGAAGGCCAAACATTTTATTGGTCAATATACCTCTTTCATAATGGCGGCCTATTAATATATTCTTTTATATGTATGATAATAGGCCTTTCTAACCTCGTTAGCATGTGAAAAATACAAAGAAAAACTTTCTTTCAAACGAGGTCAGAAAGGCTAATTATCATATATGTAAAAGAATACATTAATAGGCTGCCATTATGAAAGAGGTCTATTATGACAGCTGATGACAGCATCAAATGTCGGTGCGCAAACTCAGGCATGAAAGGCCAAGTGGGTGGTTTTCAAAATCCAGGCGTTTGTCTGCAAGCGTTTCCTTCCTTTCTTTCCCACCCCTCCCAATTCTTTTACTTGCACCATTTGTCGCACGGTCTTTGACTCTCGTTCCTCGTTCTTTGCTCCTAAACCGCACAGAAATGCTTGCTACGCGGGCTAATTATTTACAAACACTTACATGAGTTTCTAAAATAAACAAACTGATAACACAATGTAATCAAGTAACTCCTAGCATTATGTCTCACTAGTCACCTTAGACAATTTTTTTTGTAATAGCATATAACAATAAGGTTACCATAGTAATTTAGTTTTACCTGTTTATTTGTTTCTTTGAGAGTGTCTGTTAATGTTCCTTTTTGATTTAATAAATATCAAAGCTTTGTTTCACACATTTGGTTGTTTCTCAAAAAAGAAATAAGAACCCTGTCCCTAGTAAACACCCTGTTTCAAATAAGCATTCTTCCTTGGGGTACTACAAGTAAGAAAAAAAAACTGGTGCTATATTGAGCCATTGCAGTACCCTAAAGACCAAACTAAGTTTTCCTAGTGTAGTCAAAACCCGAGTCAAAGCACTGTTGTTAGAACCTCTTATGCAGTTACCAATGTTTGGATTGAAAGGGGGGGGGGGGGGGGGTATGGGCGTAGCCTATTGTTTTATTATCATTTTGCCATACAAACAAATATAAATATGACATTAAAAAAAAAGATGAGGCAAGGGAACCTAAGGAAGCCAATAAGGCTTGTGAATAGGACTACCTAATTTAAAAAATATAATATATTTTTTAAAGGTAGTCCTATTCACATATTATTTATTAATTAGATAATATTATTATCTAATTATTAAATAAAATACTGACATCAGCAAGACAATTTACCACCAAGCACACACAAATTCTTTAGAAAAGAAAATAATCATTAAATAGGATAAAATTAGATAAGGCTGAATGTGTAAGTGCAAAAACGAAAATGAAAAGATGAGAAAAAATAATGCAAGAATATACATCGCAGATGTAATTTAACGTCGGTTAGTAATGTCTACAAAGTAATGCCGATATCCTTGTTCTGGGCCACTTATGGACTCAACAAATGACCAGAAGAGCATTTCAAATTTCCTTTCATTGTGATTTTCAAATTGACACTGGCTTTTTTAACAGGCCAATCATGGTGCGTACTAAAATCCTGGTACACAGGTGGGGACCCAGAAGAAGGATTTTGGCACTGTTTTGCAGATGGACTTAACCAGAGTTTTGTTTCGCTCACGGCGCATGCTTTTACAGGCATAGGTACACCATTGAATCATTTTACAGTTTTTTTTGGTGAAATTCCTTCTTTTTATGGGCTACCCATTTTGGAAAGGGAACATTGAAGACAGAGTAAATTTATTAGAATCCAACGTTTTAAATTGCTGTCTTAAGATAACAACAGCCACTTTGCGTAAAATAGGTCTTAAAATGAGGGAATAACGTTTCAGAGAACTTAGCTCCTAAACTTTCAGGTGAGGGTGGGCCATGTCCCTCACTCCGCTACCCCCTCCCCCTAGGAAAGTGCACCACTGGTGCATATTTTTTCCCTTACTGGCCATGAATGGTCTCTTACCTTTTAAGCTAAAATTTGGGGAGAACACTGAAGAGAGGCCTGTTTCTTGAAAGTCCTCGTAATTACTGAGCCTAGAAAGCCGGTTTAGTTTGCTGTGTTTACATTCAGAATCAATGTTTTGATAGGTTGGAAAGTAATATACTAAAACTGCCATTATATCAAAACAAAATTGACTGATTTGTATGTTAGGACCCATGATACCACTGTTTAGCTTTATTCATTTGAACATTTGCCTTCAGGCCTGTAAAGCTACTGGGACTGTCAAGAAACAGGTCCCAGGTGTCTGTTGTGCACGGCACAGCTTCCAGGTTCAGTTGTATTCACCTGTGTGAACATCTTTGGTGGTCTGATAATGTTGTGAGTGTTGTAAATTTAAGTCACACTTGGTTTAGTTGATTTGTTCACCTAGTAAATAGGGGTGGCGAATGGTAAAATCCGAGACTCACCAAGATGCTGGATCCTAGTTAGAAATCCGAGCCTGAGACTCTTTGGTAAAAAGTTTCGAGACTCAAAAAAAGAATGAACAAACCATGCAAAAATGAGACTTCGAGACTTATCAAAAACGTTTCAGAGATTTCGAGATCCTGCCAAAATTTTCCGAGACCCACGTTTTTCGTGGTACCATTCGCCACCCCTAGTAAATGTGTGTTTTTTTGGTAAATATGCTCGCATTGTTGGTGGCTTCTTCTAAAATGTTCTGCAATAATTTTGATAAATGATTCAGTAGAGCTGAAACCAATATTGTGGAGTTGCAGATGTGTTAGATGTCATTCTGGTGGATGTCTACTATGGTTAGATATCCACAGGAAGAACAATGGTTTATAGCCTGTCCCTTTTGAATAATAGATGAGAGAGGAAGTTGGCTGTAACTAAATAAAAAATTTAAAATTTGAACCTTTTTTGAAGGGGTGGAGGAGGGGAGGGGAAGGGGGTTCCTCTATTAAAGCAGGGCTCTACTGTATACCATCTACTCCACTAAAATTTATTTATCTGTCAGGATCCTTGCAAGATGCTTATGACGAACTGGGCAACAGATATGTACTTCCAGTTTACTGCATCAGCAGGCCAACTAATCTAATTAAGGATGAGGATGTTAGTGGGGAGACGAGCAAAGAGGCCGATGATGAAAACGAAACTCCACCGACGGGAGATGAACTGTACATTAAACTTCGATTGTCATCTGGAAAGGACCTGAAAATGACTGTTTATACTTCTGATACTGTCCTTAAAATTAAAAAGAAGCTTCATAAGCTGGAAGGGTTTGAACCTTCAAAGCAAAGATGGTTTTATGCTGGACGAATGTTAACTGACAAGACAACAATAGGAGAAGCTAAAATTCCCAAAGGCTATGTTGTGCAAGTCATTTTGCCTCAGCCAACGCCAGTTGAAAACTAGAAATGAGACTATATTGTATTGTCAGAGGACTGGATTCATTGATCATTTTGTTTTGGAAATATGAAGGAGAAATGTAATTTTAAAGCATTATTATTTCACGGAGAATTTTCAGGTAAAAAACAGCTAGTGGTCTTGCATTTTTTTTTTAATTTGATGGTTGATACTTCCTATTTAAACTAACTGACATTATCTCCAGTTCATTTGTCTAAGGGAAGATCACCAATTACATAACCAAATATTGAAAAGGTAATGTTGAGCAATCTCTAGACTGGGAAGGAGGGGGGGGGGGGGGGAACTAAAAAATGTTTATACAGGGAGGCTCCACCCCAAGGCCCAACCCCTTACCCTTTTATATACCATTTTTACATACTTGTCCAATACTCCGACAAATTTATGCATGGCTTTGTTAAATTTCTCATTGTTTTGCTTCGTTCTTTATTGTTATGCTTTTGTACAGTATTGTAATGTGAAGACAATTATACAATACAATGCCATGCATAAATTTGTCGGAGTATTGGACAACCCTCCATTTTTAAAGAAAAAGGTATCCCTTTCACATACCTTGTTTAGAACTTTGCATCCCTTTTAACTTCTGTAAATGTGCTGTCTTTTAAATGGGAATCAATTGCAAAAATAGAATGTTTTCTCGACTTTTTAAAGCCATAAAATTCATCTGTTTGCACTTTTGGGCCCTTTCATAGACCCAGCTAGTGAGGTAGTGAAATCCCTACCCTTTCATATACCTGAAGCCTGCAAAAGGTACCCCTATTGGGCAGAGCCTCTCCATATAGGCCATCATAGGGAGTACCCCCGCCCCCCCAGGTCTCTGCACCACAACACAGCCTTCAACACCAAAAATAGCTTTGTGCACTCAATACAACATTTTCTTGTTTTCATTTAACTTGAGGCAGGAAATGTTAAGGCTAATGATAGTTTTGCACATCAGCTACATGTGCTCCATAACATCTTGTTTGGACTGCAAAATAATCGTTTGTATTTAAGCAGAGAAACACACTCACTGTTGCAAAAGCTGTGATCCAACGTATAGGCTATTTTCACACTAGAGATTATCCATCTCAGATAGGTAATCTCTCTTGAGGTGAAAAAGGAGTTGGTTTTAATTTTGGATGACTAATCCGTCTGACTTAATCCCTATTCTTATTCCTCTATTTTCGGTCTCAGAAATCTGTCTCCAGTGTGACAACGGCCGTAGTGACCATTAAAATTAATGTGACAATTGAAAAGAATAACTTATGATAGTTTTTTTCACTCTTTTTCTCTTAATGCTTTTTTTTTTTACAAATAAAATAATTACACTGTAGAGAGAATTTTTGTTGATCAATATTTTTTTTTTATAATTTTCAAGGTATTCTTAGGAGTTAAAACTTTGTTTTACTTACAGTAAGACTCCTGTATTAGAAAAAAAATACTTTGGCTGGGTAAGAATACAGATCGACAGTAATCAGTTATGTTTAAAGCTTATAAATATTTTAAGTAAATCTTGTTTGCCTGTATTTTTGACTTTGCCCAATAATCATTATAATGCATTGTATAAAAAGGTACCAACCAGGCAGAGCATATTTTGATTTGCTCATTCTACGGTATACACTGTAAGGGAATGAGAAGATGTGCAGTGCGGGCTCAGCGACACTGTAGTAATCTGGCTGGCTGCTTCTTCAGCAACAAATTAGTAATGGTAACAGGACTGAGTGGAGTCCAATTCGGTCTGTAATCATACGAGTGATTAACAAAATCGGACGACCGCGTAGCGGGAGTCCGATTTGTTTAATCACGAGTATGATTACAGATCGAATTGGACGACACGAAGTTCTGTTACCAATTAATCATAACTTTAACAAAATTTGTAGTATAATTAGGCTATTTTTTAAATCCAAACACAAGAAACTCGAAATTTTGTTTTGCTAGCAGTGAAAAAAAAGCCATTTAAGCGCGCGCGTGATGGCGCGTATGTCCAATTACTTAGGCATGACGCGTACTGTCCTATTAAACTGTCCAATTAAGGCTGAAATCAGGGCAGTTGATAGCCAATCAGATTTGACAATTTTGTTATAGTTATGATTAACAGTGAAATACTGTAAACTGCTACTTATATCCCTCTTACTTAAGCCCTCTCAGTACTAGTGTTAGGCCCATCTACCTGTAAACAAAAAAATACATCTGATTATAATCCTCTCCCCCTCCCCCCCCCCCCCCCCCTGGATATAAGCTCCCTCCAAATTCAATTTGTTATGGAGCTTGATTTAAAACTAGAAAACGCAAATATATTTTCATCAGTACTGCTGTTTTGCAGCACTATTTATTATTGCAGTTATAAGGCCCCGCGGATTATAATTATAAGCCCCTACGTTTACACCCTCTATGGAAATGTATACGCCCAGGGCTTACAGTGTATAAGTGGCAGTTTATGATATTATTGTTTACAAGTGTACATACATTCGCTAAGTGCTGCGGAGGGAAAGATTGATACACTGGGTTGCAAGAATTGAGCCAGGTTACTTATAGCAATAAAATTAACTGAAGTAGTTGAGAGATCCTATGTTTGTTCAAATAGACACCTATGTTCTAATAAATTTCTCTCTCTTATTGATTCCTAAAAACATGTAATTTATTATCCCTTCTAATAAATGGCCCCCTACCATGCATGTATGCAGTTGGAGATTATTGGATGCGAGTGGCCCCCCACCTTATTTATGAGTCAAACTGAGGCCGGCAGGGCCAAGAAGGAGATTGAGCCCGCCTCTCTATCTGGATGAGAAGACCCACCACTCCAGGTGATCTGTAACGTCACTGCAGGGGCCTGGGGAAAGAAATTTTAATGCCGTATCCCATAAACCAAAGCTGACGGGAACAGATTGAATTGAATTGAATTGGTGCGCGCGTTGGTTTATGGGATACGGCATTAAAATTTCTTTCCCCAGGCCCCCGCAATGACGTCACAGATCACCTGGCTGATTATAAACAATTAGTATCTTGAAATTGTGAAGGTAGTAACAACATTATACTTGCAGTCTGTATTGTATATTTTGATGATTCCACGGAATTCTTAAAGACCTCGAGAAACAACACCGCTAAAATCGTTTAATAACGCAATAAAGATTGATAGAGTTCAAAAGCCGGAGACGACGATCACAAGAGGGAATTCTTTTAACATAACATCCCGAGGCTAAGTTCACACGGCACCGGACAAATTTTCGACCGGATGTCAGTAAAGCGCGGGGTCGGGATCGGGGCCCATCTTTTTTAAAAGAATGCTGTTTTAGGGTTAGAGTTAGGGTTTTGAACGGTCCCGTGTGAGCTAAGTGTCCGGTCAAATTTTTTTAGCCTGCGAAAACAGCCGTTTCTCCTCGCCCCTCGCCGCTGGGAACTTTTCGCCAGGAGAAATCGAACGTCTGCGACTCACCTACAGAAATTCTATACTAATGACTTAAGTCAATGTTGCAAATACAGTGTGTTCGATTTACGTTTCTCCTGGTCGATTTTGGGCACTTTCCATTTGTCAGAACTGACCGGCCAGACCATTCCCGTCGCAATGATAATTTCCCTTTTAATCAAATCAGTCAAATCCTAAATGGTGTACACGAAGGAGATGAGTTTTTAGCAAACACTCTTGGAAAAAGCCTATTTAATTTTCAAACTGACTTGGCCAGGTTGTTCAAACCAGGGTTAAGATAACCCAGGGTTAGTACGAAATTTGAATTCAGATATGAAAGGTTAAAAAGAAAATTCAGTTTAATTCTTTTTGTCTACAATTGACGATTAGCTACTCTAAAAAGAATAGAGACAAATTTCAGAGAAAATGCTTTTGATGAAAAGAAAAAGATACCCAGGTTAAAATTTAACCCTGGGTTAGCGCTAACCGGCCTTCGAACAACTCGGCCCTGGGGCTCGTTTCTCGAAAGCTATCACTTAATGCAACAAAATGGAGTAGTTAGCTAGCCAGGACCCGCGCTCTTATTTTTCATATTTCAATTTGAATATTTGATTTCGGCCCCGAAAAGTTAACGGGACTTTCGAGAAACGGGCTCCTGGTCTTTCGTAGAATTTCCAACTTGCGATAGAGAGAGATTCCGCTCACGCTGGTTCAACAATCGTGGACTGTATAATTTCGTACAAATCTGACTTTATTCTTCACAATTCAACATTACACGTTCCGTTCTACGATCGATTTCAATCTAACTAAATTTTACAAAAAGGCTGCGTATATTATCCAAGGAAGTCCACAGCATACGCAGTAAGGGACGAGGACTCGAGGTACGAGATTGGTCCACACCCAGAATTCCGGCGTGGACACAATAATCAAATGGGGTCTAAGTTCTTTGCTCACGTTTAACATCGATTCGTGGCACTAGTTTTAACTAATTTCCTATTAAGCGTGCGGTTTACTTGACAATTATGGTGCTAATCCTTATGTGCGGTTAAGCTAGTAATACCCGATTAAACACAACATTGATTAATTCTAATTATCTTATCCCAATCTCTTTTAGCGGTGGCGAAATAATAGCTTACTTCATCAACTACTGAAGATTTAATGAAATAAGAAAATACAATCATAAGCATTCTAACGTTTCACAACATGGTCCAGCCACGGTCCGGCCGGCTAGTTCTGACAAATGGAAAGTGCCCTTTGGTGAGTGTTGTGTTCACCTGCGAACGAGCTCCAGCAAAACTCAAACGCTTCTTCTAGAAAAGGCTATATTCCATAAATATTGACTGTTTTGTTGGAGAATCATCGCGTTTACATCCGACCTTTGTAGCCTTTTGTCTTTTCAAAAGTAGGTTGCAATTGAGTTTGATCGTCCGGGTGAACGTAGTCCTGAATAGGACTGTTGTTGACAGTGACTGACGTTTCGACAACCTGTGCGGGCGGTAGTCATCTTCAGCGCACAGGTTGTCGAAACGTCTGTCATTCTGTCAACCACAACAGTCCTATTCAGGATTACGTTCACCCGGACAATCAAACTCAACCTACTTTTGAAATGACTCCTGGGTTCAAACCTTTCACACTTTGTCTTTTGTCTGTCATTCGTAAACAATAGCTACAACAATGTAACTACTCTGTCGACCAATCAGCGCTTTTGATCGGATTCCGGTAAGATTTGACGTCATCAGTATGGAATTTCTGTCGCTGAGTCGCAGACGTTCCTCCTGCCGAAACGTCTCCAGCAGCGAGGAGCGAGGAGAAACGGCTGTTTTCGCAAGCAACAAAATTCATCCCGTGCAGTATGAAAGTGGCCTAAAATCTCAAAGAAGTTGGAAATGCTGGTTGTAACTGATTTATAAAACTGCAAAACCTTTACTTAATGCTATTGAAAATATGAGAACCCAGGAAAACGCCACCAAAAAAGAACAAACAAAAAGAAAGAAAAACAAAAACAAACAACACCCTGCGAGCAGAGGTCTCTGACTTGAATGGCTTTTAGTGTTTACGAAGACGTTCGCGTCGTTCGTCAGTCGAATTGTTGGTTTGTTCTATAAGCCCTACGACTGACAAGCGACGCAAATGAACTTCGCAAAACGCCAAAAGCCATGCAAGAGAGAAACCTCTGGTCGCGCTTTCACCGCGAATGAAAATCTCAATGGCCCCCTTCTTTAGATCAAATAACAGAGTTACTGAATAATCTTGACTGCACTCGTGGCTTATTTTGATCCCACAAGAGGAAGAAACGAGCTGAATTATACTTAGGTTTAACAAAAATGGCGTTATCAGTTTTGACGATAATGGACAACTTTGCATCTTACTTGTGCCGAGGAAAGAGAGCTTTCAATTCACACCGAATGAGCACGAAAAAAAGAAGGTAGAAAAAAGCCATGTAAAGATGACTTGAAAATTTAAATGAATACCCACCAGCACTTCCTTCCATCAAATCTTACGATCCTAAAAGTTTTCCCAAAATCTTTTTCCACCGAAATGAAGCCTAGAAAATGCCCAGCATGAAAATGGGGCAAGAAAGGAAAAGAAGACCGTAGAAGAGAAAGCGAAAATTAAGTCTTGAATTGTGCTTTCATTGGATGCCCAGACTTCAGAGGCTTGCGAAGTGCTTGACCTATAAACGGGGTTTTGGGTAGTTTTGGTTCTATTGGGCCAGATAGGCTCGACCAGCTTCAAAACACGTTTCTCCACAAAATCTCAGGGAGCGAATGGGTTAAAAACACACCTTCTTTATTATTGATTATCATTCTTGTGCCTGTATTTTTCTTTGTGATATTGTATTTAAGATAGCAAGAGCTGCAGATAGGGACCTTAAGATCCGACGACGACGAAGCAAATTTTTATACATTTCTTTGCCGTCACTTTGGGTCACTGCTCGACAGTGCGGCGTAAAGCCTGGTTTCCATATGATCGTCCGGATCGTCTCAAATAATGTTCAGACGATCGAAACGATCATATTGAAACGCTACCCGGACGATCACAAAAGACCCGGACGAGAGTTCTATCCGGACGATCGGAACAATTATCGGGTAAATTTTGCAGCGATCACACGGAAACGCTCTCAGACGACTGTGACGATCGGGACGATCAAACGCTATCCCCGAAATTATCACTTTTATTCCATTAATCGAGAATAAATTCGGTCTGGATAGCGCTGAAGTCGAAACAAATAATACAAAGATGTTCGCACCGCGTATGGGCGCTATTTGAAATTAGAGAACGTCCGTGGACCTCTTCTAGCTTCTCGACGCCGCAAAATCGAGAAACAAAGCAGATAGCAAGGCACGAGGTTCGCTTTCCGCTTTGTCTCACCCCGCGTCTCTTGCCTTTGAGGCAATCGAGACGATCATATGGAAACTACCAATCGTCCCAGTTGTCCGGATCGTCTCGAAAGTTTTTGAAACGACTAGAGCGATCGGGACGATCATATGAAAACCAGGTTTAAAAACGCTTAATTTCACGTTTTATAAGAGACATCACTGTTTACAAACATTGTTTTTGTTATTCAAATTTGTAACGAATGACACAATAGGAACTTTGGTTCAAGAACCAATACGCTTCTGGTTGGCACATAAATATCAATAGGTGACGTTAACGTGTGTATCGCTATAGAGTGTTTTCACATGACGTCACGGCGGCCATATTGGTGTCCCAAAACAATGAAACGGCGGCCATGTTGGTGTCCCAAACCAGTCCTCTGGGAGTTGAACTCTTTTCTTATGCAAACGTTTTCTTTTGTTCGAACATATTTACATAGATGCTGGCCACGTGAGTGAAAACCCTCTATAGAGGACGTAAACAAGACAAGGCAAAATTTCTCTTCTCTCTCTGAAATTAGACATGATTCTTAGAATTTAAACTCTTGGAGAGTTCGCCAACATTTGTCAAAGTAAGTGAGATGGAATAATCGCGATGAACATTGAAAAAAAAACACATGCTAATTCTGAAGTTCAAAAGTCAACTGACGATAACTGACGATTGCGCTTTTCGCTGCCGTCAATCATCTTAACGGACCTCTTAGGAAACAAAACTTTACTTTAACAGGTTCAAAAGGTCATGGTTTCTGATTTGTGATTGGTGGATTTCGATCCGTTTTGTGTGTTTCTGTGTTTCAGGGTTCGTTGCTTGTGATCGTAATTACGATTGACGGCAGCAAAAAACGCTGTCGTGAAGGCGGCTTGATTTCACATGTTTCTGAAAAACGCGCAGTAAGCAACGACGTTTTTAGAGACGAACGTCAACCGGAAGTAGACTTCTTGCACTCCTCCGCTGTGATTTTAAACAAATTCTTACGCAAATCGTCTCTATAAGAGTGAAGACACTTAGCGATACAAATCTGGTGGCGTCAAGGCATATTAAGAGGGAAAAGGCCTCACTTCCGGTTGACGCGCGTCGTCCAGAAACGTCTGTGCTTCCGCCGTCACAGTCCTCGGATCTTAACGTTCCGAATATCCGCAGCCCTGGATGGGTGCCAATAGAGGGCGAAAGCCGAACAGAGGAAATATATGAAGGATACCGATGGCAAAACTTCTTGAACTTTCAGTTGAGAATAAAGTCTCTTGCCTGGGAACACACCCGTCTTTCCTCGGTGTATTCGCAGGCTAGACGTCTAACTGTCCCTCAGCTGTTTTCACGTCTTTTGACAACTTGGGGTTTTGTTATTACAGTCTGGCAGACCCAACAACGTTTCTGCTGTTTTCAGAAATTCTCAAGTCAGCATTCCTTTGATCTTTACTGACATAAAGTTTCCAAGTACAGCATCAGAGTACATCCTCTGGTCTGTCGGACGTTCGCTAAAATTTCAGGTATTTTCAACGACCTGTTCGTCATGTCTACGAGTAGGTCCTTTTCTCAAGGCAACAAAATACTTCCTCTTGGCTGTTTACATCCCATTTATCATCAACGGGTTTCCTTTTTTATTTGTTCTAAATTCTGCAGCGTTTCTGCTACTCTCCGACATTTTTCAACAATCTTTTCATCTACGCTGGTAGCACTTCTCCTCAATGCAGCAGAGTACATTCTCTTAGCCGCCTCCAACCCGCCCCAGTCCTTACTTGACTTGCCTTTATTCTTTGACAAAGTGTTTACCTTTACAAGTTCTTTCAACACGTTCGTAAGCCGCGATTCCAGGATCGGGACCAACTTTTTCAACTCGTCAAAATTTTCTTCCGAGAGTTGGCGTTCCTCACTGTTTTCTCTGTTTGCGGCCTGACTTTGACAAGTTCGTATTTCGCCTTTTAACGTCCCTAAATATTCCAAAGCTCTTCTCGTCGCAAAAATATGGTCCAGAGCAGTTTGTAAAGCCCTTACCACTGCCGCGGATCCACCGTAAGTTGTCACGTGGTATTCACACATGGCGACTTGTTCCAAGTGGATTCGTATATACTCACAGGGGTACTCTTGGGCTCTTAGACTCGCTGAAGCCTTGCCGTAATGAAGCTCAGCTAGTGAGCGTGCTTTCTTTTTCGAGTGATCAACGACCTAACGGGAAAAAAGATGCGGTATCAGTGTGCCTCGTTCCCAGTCGCTCACAGTGGCTTACCCGGAAAAGCCTGGGGACGATGTAGCCACATGACCTTCATTTTGTGTTAACCCTGTAAAGGAGCTGTGTCACGAAATTCAGCCAAATTAGGAAATTACAAAATGCCCGTTAAATTAAGAGAAAAATAAAAATAACCGCTTAAAACTTTAAAGGAAGGTTAAAATAACATAACAGAAACAACAGATGCCACGGATGGACAAAAATGAAGAAGGTTGGAACGGATTGAAATCGGAGGGTTTTTGAAAACTGCTCAGCCTAACAGTTTTTCAAAGTTAATTCCTGCTGCTTGTAACTCCAAAAATAATGCTCAGGAGACATATTTGTTTGACTCGGATCTCTGATTTTGTCATTTACCTGTAATTTCTTCGCTTACTTTAAGTTCCATAGCGATTTAGGGCGAGTAATTGGCCAAATTAAACAAAATGAACTGGACTGCCGTGACATAGCTCCTTTAAGCATCAATAGTGACCAACATTAATTTTCTCCTAACAATATGAGTCAATATCCACGCGTTGTCAAGAGATATTGTTAGGAGAATTAATCACATGAACACCAAAGAGAAAATGCTTTGATCTTTTGTTAAAATCTCTCACCTTATCTCTAAGGAAATGTATGAATATCAGTGTGGAGAATTTGTATGTGGATATTGGGGCTTAAAGGGTTCAAGGGGCTATGTGACAAGGATATTGCTGTTTTAGGTCAATCCCGAATAAAAGCGATTACTTAGTACCTTTACCCAAACCCAAAATGCTCCTTTAAGGTTGTAAAGAAGATATCAAACCAATTTTATCGGGAGCAATAACTGTAATGATTTTTTTTTGGGGGGGGGGGGGGGGGGTGGGGGGGGGGGGGTGACTTTTGCGGGCATAGCATCAAAACTTTAAAAGTTGGCCCAATTTTTGGAAGTTTCAGTCCATTTGCATCCTTGCCATCCGTGGCGACAGACGACAGGAAACAGTAGAGACCTTTAGATTCGAGGACGAGAACTAGGACGACTACGAGCACGAGAGTTAACTTGAAGTTTTTTCGCGTCTTCTCAAAATATAGAATTCCCGGAAAGCTTTATTTTATCATATTTCCCCAGAAAAGTTATCACTGTTATATACCTGCCAACTTTTTCTGAGATATAAGCGTGAGATTTTTATCCTGGGAGTGCTGGGATTTTTGAAGACGACACGATCATTTCCGAAGATTCCCGAAAAAGTCCGAAGTCTTCCGAAGACGTCCGAAGTCTGCAAAGGCGAAGTTATCGAGAAAACGCTTATCCACAAAATCAGAGATCGAGAGGAAGGTATTGTCATTTACTCATTTTACACATGGTTTTCGTTCCTTACATAGGTCTGAGTTAACATATTTTTGGAAATTGTGTCAAGCAAGCCGGCAACAACTCACATTTTTCAATCAGGCATGAGAAATTGGCCCGCAAGCGTGAGCGGGCGTGAGAACGAAGTTTTCAACCCGCAGGCGTGAGATTTGGCGGGTATACTGTTACCTGTAGTAAAGGAGGTTACGCGCTTTCCCAATCGCAAAATGATAAAACTTCTAACATGTGATATCTTGTTTTTGCCACCACGACATTCGCCCGAAAACTCGTAGTAGAATGATGAAGGCTACAACATTTTCCCGCCAAAATGACGGTGGTTGACGAGAGTGCACTACTTAGGGGGACTACTTAGTGTTCTCTGTCATCCAATGTTAAATGCTGTGATAATTTTAAATCCTTCAGTAAGCAAACATTATGTATTTTAAGGGAGCGCTGCCGGAATAGGGCGGAATGATTTCTTGCCTAGTTTTAGATAATGTATGTATATATCGTATAATTACATTTTACTGTTTATTACCTAGCTTTTTACAAATACATAATTCAGATTTATGTCAATTTCCTCATTTTACTTTTATATCAGGCCAAGAGCCATACCAAGGATGTACTGATATTAAACCGTTATTATTATTAGAGCGATTTTCGTATGACCTTGAAATGAAAACGCCCGAACAAAACAGAAACAACAAACGAACGGAAATAGAGCGATTTGATTGGTTTATCGAACGGATACAAACGCGCGTGGCTTTTGGTTGGTTAAGCGAACGCTCGCGTAAAAAAACTTCATGCCCAAGAACTTTCTAGAAATCAATGGATCCTTCGCTTTGACGTCATACTGCAACACGATTGGCCAATCGAACAATGCCTTCTCCATATTAGGGTTTTCTTTGGCGGCAAAACGAAGAGTCCATGTTTTCATCTTCTCATCCATTGGCTTATGAAACAGATGACGAACACTTACCGAAACCATTTTTCAAGGTCATACGAAAATCGCTCTATTATTAGTAGTAGTATTGAGAAAATCTCGTACTCGAAGTCGTACTCGTCTTAGAATCTAAAGCTCTCTAGTTCCAATGCCCAGGTATACCGTAAATCCTCTATTAAGCCCCCCGTTTCAAATAAGCCCCCTCCCTCTAATAGGCCCCCTTTTCAGGAGAAGAACGTTAACAAGCCGCCCTCTCAATTAAGCACCCATCTCCCCTAGTTATTTTTCACTAATAAATGATAGACTGTTTTAATCAATCACGGCTGTAAAACCTCGTGTGGACTGATCCGGGATGGTTTATTTACCAACTGGAAGTTCGGATTTGATTCTGATACTCGGCTGCATGACCTAAAACGTCTTGTTCTTGAGCTTTTTCACTTTGTATTCTAGTTCTTTATAGAGAACTGATACCGCCGTCGTTTCTAAATTAAATAAGCCTTCCCCCTCTCAAATAAGCCCCCCCCGCCCTCAAATGGGCTTCAAATAAATAAGCCCCCCCCCCCAGGGGGCCTAAAAAAGGATTTACGGTAGTATTAAATAACAAAACTGGACTATTAATATCAGTTGATGCGAGGACCACTTTTTATCTTTTTTTAAGTTAACAAATCGCGTGAAATAGCCCCTTTAAGTTAGGCATTATATACAAGCCAGTCCCTTTCTCTCTCCAACACCTACTTAGGTGCTGTGCTTGTTATTTCGCCCTCACTCCAAATTGCGAGCTTTCTTCGCACAGAAACGCTTGTTAAGAAGAAAATATTATATTCCAAAAGGCCGGTTTATGCCTATAAATTTCCTCGCATTCCCCGAAGGGAACTATTCACAGCAATAAAGAACTAAAAATACACAGTTTCCACTCAGGAGTACGGGTAGGGAGAGAGGCCTGTCATGTGTTCAGACAAAAGAAGGCAATAGTTTTCCAAATGCAACGAAGGGGTATTAGTATGCCCCTACAGTTGCAGTATTTCGAAAAGATTTTTTGATCAGTTGAAAGCCTCTGAGCTTCTAAACAAGATGAGGTATATTTTGTGGGTGGTGGCGCTACTGGAGACCTGTGACGTCACCAACAATGGTCGCCATCTTGGATTTTACCAAGAACAAGACGCTGTGGGAGCGTATATTTGGGCGTCGATGTACTAGGCGTGCGTGAAGTGTTTTTATGAGTAGAAGCGTTGTATATTTTAGGGGTTGGTTGAGATGCGTGAAGTGGAAGGCGTGGAGTTATATTGGACGTAAATTTGTAAGATAATGGCTGTAGTTTGTTAATCAGTAAACCGTGTTTCTCGTAGAATTTAAAATGAAGTAACAAAAAATAACTATTTGGGAGGCAAAACGTGATTTTAGGTGTTGCAGTGAGGTAGTTGTGGAAGTGCTAATTTGGTTATGAAGGGATAGTGTGGTTAAAGTGTGTTGAAATGAAGCGGTGGTTGTGAAAAGTCTTATCAATAGTCGAAAACATACTTGTACTTATTTTAAACGTTGATAGGCTTTCTGTTTAGGATTGTTTTTCGCTTATTTTTGGTAATATTTGTAAGGAGAGAACATGGATGAGGCCAAAAGTTCATTTAATATAGAGAAGGGGGTATGAAGATGTTTATGGGGGGGGGGGGGGGGGGGGGAGGTGCTCGGGGGCTTCGAAAAATCGGTGAGGTCAAGGGGAAGGCGTAAAATCTGGCTATAGAACTAAGGACCTGATTACATGAGCCGGGCTGGCTCGCTTTGCAGAGATCCCGGCACCTTAGCTAAAGGCACCACGCAACAAAAATCAACTTTGCGATTGTATGACAACCGAGTCAACCTGTTAGCTGGGATCCCACTATTGCGATGCCGGGATCCCGGGTGAAAATTTCCAAGTAATCACGATTGCTGGGCGGTCCGGCGAATGAACCAAGCGAGAAACAGGACAGCGGGTAACACATTGTTCATACGCGTTGCTTCCCCGGCTCATGTGATCAGGCCCTTACTGTGACTGACATTGTCACGCAGTTTTGCACGTGAAAGGTTTGGAATTTGCCCTTTTCGTGGTCCGTGTATGAGAGAATACGACTTAATCTAATTGCCCCAAGGGTTTTAAAAAATAGAACTCGGTTTGCACGTAAAGATGTTGGACTGCAACTTGTTTACAAGGTCATTTTGCTTAATACGATTTTAAGAAATTACTTTCCCTCCGAAAATGTGCAATAAAATTATGCATCGTTCAATGTTACCCTTAATTATCGCATGCACGAGATCATGGAATTTTGTGTGACATCTTGTTTGGCGCTCGACAACTGGGAGCAAAAATATTGTCAAACTCTTGGCAATGAGCCAAACCACTCACACCGTGTGCTGCGAGGACGATTATTTTCCAAAGGGAAAATTTAAATTATTCAATAGTTTGTTTCACTCAGTGTACCTTATTTTTCCAAAAAGTTTGTTTTCTATTGCTGATTTGTTTGCCGAGCGTTATCTGTGGGTCGTATGTAACGAAGATAAATGCTGTGTTGTGACACAGCGCGCTGCAGACATTCGGGTCGCTTGGCTTGTTTACGTTCGCAAGTATTGCGTACCTATTGCAACTTTGAATCAAAAAAAGCGAACTTAATTATTCTAGGTTAAAATCTGGAAAGGCAAAGTCAACATATTTGGGCGACGCCCAAATAACTAGAAATCTGGTTAAATCCGTAAGAAATGGTAATTCTAACCATGTTAGCCATGCATTTCACTCGAAAATGGCTTGACCACCTCCTACTTATGACGTCATATTTCGTAACCATAGTAACTGACCATCACTAAACTTGTCTCAAAACACTTGCGAAGGATAAACGAACAGCTACTGAAAACGTCAGGTGCAGATGTTTCATCGGCTAGGTAAAAACTCAGAGAAACCTCCGAGGGGATAACAACCTTCGCGATATCCATAATTCTTCAGACGATACGAAAGCCGAATTCAATGATTGTTTTATTATTCATTCAAAATAATTCCTAGTTTAAAAACAAGCTAAAACATGCTTGCTTCCATCGATGTTAAGTTCATCTTCAATCACCTGTTTATTGGCGGGCAAGCTTAGGAGATAAAGAGTTGTTCAGTGCTGCAAATATTCTCCACATCGCGAACGTTGTTCGTCGAGTCGTCTTCTTGCTGTTTTTAGCCAATAGTTCTCCAATTGCTTCCTCGTGAAACGAGTGAAATGTTCCGCCAGTCATTTTGTATTAACTACCAAAAAGACTCAACCTAGTCCCCTGGTCTTCTAGGTTAACTGTTCAATTTTCTGGCAATTTTGCTGCACAGTTGACCTCATTTTTCACACATCGCAAAATTCTTCCAAATTTTGTCGACAGTAGCTGGTTACAATGAATTATGAGTGGGATTTTAGGAAGTCAGAACCAGAGAAAGATTTGGAATGAATAATCATACAGTTTATCTCACCTGATTTCTGTAGGAATTGTGGTACAGAGACGCCAGACGGTGGTGTATGGAGAACATCCGATAATCGAGCTGGCGTGAAGTCTGGGATCTAGTATACCACATTTTCACCAAGGTACTAGATTCGCACAAACGAAGAGCTTTCATCATTAGCTCAGTAACTTCTTTCTCAACCTATTAATAAAAAAATAGCATGAGCAATCACAGGCTATGTTTGACGGCTGGTATTTTCTTTGCTTTACAACGGAAAGAAAATAGGAGATAGGTAATAGAAATAGAAAATAAATAAGGAAAAACGGAAGTGCCGTGTTTTGCCCCCAATTTTTCACTTTCGATCCTCCCCACATTTGGGGGTCTAAAACAAGCTACATGTTTAACAGCCCTCCGTTGTTTGACTAGGTGTGATTAAAATCTTGCTATGTTTGCATATCAGAAGTCCACGAGTCCTTCTTTGATACAGTTGTTCACGAGTTACCTGTTCCTGGGCATAAGTAGAGAGAGGAGCAAAGTCTTGAAGCAGTGTAGCCATAGTGAAATACGACCCAGAGAGCTCCCACGTGACTGTATCCCAGACTTCTGGGTTCTTTTTCCTGTCCGCCAGGCAACGCAGAGCTCTGTTGTAAAACTCAAAAGCCTGGAACGAATAAATATATAACTAACTAAGCAAATAAATGAATAATGACTCTAAGATTTATTACCTATTCGATTTATCACTAAAGAGAAACCTTCCGACAAAAATGATACCATAAGAAGTAAGGGGTATTTCACATATTTACGAAACTCCAATCGGCGACAAAATCACCAAAGACACTTTGGCCTCAAAGGTATTCTCACGTTTGGCCGACAAGGTAAAAATGAAGCTTTCCCTTCCCCACCCCTTCTCTTGCCGAGGTGCCGTCAAGCGTCTTGGACAAATAAATTTAATTTGAACTGGTAAACCTGTTTTAAAACAAGCCAAGGCTTGCGCGCATTTGTTACCGAGCTACCGTCAAGCACCATGGACGAATAAATTAATTTTGAACAGGTAAAGCCTGTTTTAAAACAAGTTAAGATTCCCGCGCACTTCTTACCTAGCCGCCGTCAAGAAATAAAGTTTTATCGTTGCTTGTTCACGTTATCCATTAAACGCGAAATTAGGCATTTTCACGTTGCGTGCAAAAACGGAAAAGACGTGTACAAAAAAGTGTGATGCAGGAGCAAAGCTCCTGTTTTGCTTGTTAAAACTATTGTTTTTTTTACTTTCTCGTGGGAATCAAGAGGAAGTGCCGTCATTTGACGTTTTGACGAAGGCGTAACGTTTACGCGCATGCTCGATGAAAAAGCAAATGATCGCTCGCTGTAGTTTCTCCCCCTTGGTAACGTAACGTCTAGCCTTGACAGACCACTGCTCACAAGGTACAAATTCTGTGGTGTTACGATTCAAATGAAACCTCTTTGGCAGAACTTTCAGGTAGTACTGTATATTTCTAAGGATTTTACGAAGAGAAATTGGATTTTCTTGGGATGTTCATGTACTTTTGTTAACCAACCTTGTTGAAATATCCTCTTTCCTCCTGACTGAACTCTCCCCTCCTCCCTGTGGTTTTAGATTCTACGCCTCCTACGGCCTGGGCACATATCCGCATTAATCGCCCTAAATTAGACAGCAGCAAAGCTTTGTTTGCACTGAGGGAAGAGTAAACAAGTGAAATGTGAGCGCCGAAACTGGCTTTTTGAATAAAAACCAATCTCCTACCTCGAGTTATTAAGATCACTTTCGTGACCAGCGGGAGATCGTTCGCCACTACGCGCGGGGTGCGAGATTGAACTGAAAATGAGAATTACCCTACGACAAGTAGTAATTCACGGATTACGTTAACAGACGAACACTGAAACGTATTCGGGTCAGATCGGATCGAAGCTGTGTGTATTGAGAAAGTATTCGATTTTGAGAAGAGGGACAGGCAGAGAGAATTTTTTATACAGAGTAGGTAGAGGCAAACCCCTTGAAGCAAGGGCGAAAATAAATAGCAACAAACTCGACCAAATGTGCCATCGACTCTACCCTGAGTAGCAGGCGCCGGTTTTTTTTTTTTTAGGGCAAAGGGAGAAATGTCGAGGACGCACGGGCGCGCGAGGGGAGGAAATGGGAGCGCGGCCTGAAACAAAAATAAAACCGGCGCCAGCTACGTAGGCTACGTCGAATCTGGGACACGAACCGGGGTCACATTAATGGAAGGCTGAGTCGTTACAGCGACCCTTACCTCCCCAAAATCCCATTCCCATCTCCGCACCCACTACGCCAGGACTAGCTCAGTTTGTAGAATGCTTGACTTCTGATGTTGTGGGTTCGATCCGCGGGACCCGGGGCCCGTTTCTCGAAAGTCCCGGTAACTTTTCGGGCCCGGAATCATATATTCAAATCGAAATATAAAGAATAAGAGCGCGGGTCCTGGCAGGCAAACTACTCCATTTTGATTCATTAACTGATAGTTTTACCATGTTAGATGCAAAACTATTGAAACCTCGATCTTTAATACAAACGGAGACAGCATACCGGGCCCGTTAATTATCGGGACTTTCGAGAAACGGGCCCCAGGGCCGGGTTATTCAAAGCTGGGTTAAGACAACCCAGGGTTAGTGAAATGTGAATCAGATATGAAAGCTATAACAGCAAACCCGCTCCAATTCCTTTTGTCTACACTTTGGTGATTGGATGCTCGGAAAATTATCCAAGAAAATGCTTTTAAACAAAAGAAAAAGAAACATGGAAATTATAATTTAAAAAGGGGTAGCGCTAATCGGTCTTCGAACAACTGAGCTCAGACCGATGACCTTATTTTTTCAATTTAAATGCCGTCTACTAAGGGTCTTTAAATAACTTAGAAATGAAGGGACTGTCTTAACCCTACATACGGCTTTACCTTCCCGTGGCTCAAATTACAAGGAAGAAATGGCGGTAGTGTCTCCAGTATGAGACGTAAAAAACAGTGTCCTCGATTAGTACGTTTGGCTAAATACATTGACACTCAAAACAAAAACAAACAAACAAAAACTGTACCCGCTTTCCTCTCAGGTTGGAGTTTGCCCGCATGCTAACAGAATTTAGACTGACAAGAACGAACGGAAACCGTTCGTTTCGATACAAATTCTTTTCGATACCAACTCAAGTGAAATTGCACAAAAATTTTGACCACTTCAAGTAGCGCAACTCTTGAAGAGGAAAAACATTTAGGGTGAAGATTCGTCGTCCTTTAAGCCAAGGACGAGAGACTATCTATTCTTCGACTGAATAACGAAACGACTCTGTATCTAAACGACCAGTAACCGAAAAAATACAGCAACACTAAGGAAGCTGAAAAAAGCGAAACCGTTTTTTCTTACCTGTCATCTATAACGTCAAAGGTACGAATCCCGCTCTCAAAATTCGAAAAGCTTTTCTTCCATAGGTCTCTCTCCTGTAACGTGGGTTCTGCGCCGCCATCTATTAAGGCAGCGGCCTTGTTCATATAGAGCACGCCCAGTTCGTTCTTCACATTTCCAAGCCGCTTGGTGATGTTCACCACCAGGGGGAGTTGGGTCGACGTTGTGCAAAGTTGAAGCGCTGCGTCGTATAAGCCAACACTAAGGTATCAGGAGAAAAAAGGAACAAAGCAGTACAGTTTGTGGTATCACAACTGCAAGTGCTTGCCTTTTGTACGCGGAAAACCCGGTAATTCCGGTGTGAAAACTATTTGTTAAACTTAAACATCTTTCGGGGAACCGACCCTAGGTCATTTTCTTGCAAGAATTCGTGAGTATAGCAACTTCATATGGAGACCACAAAACCTTCAAAACATGCGTCTTCAGTGCTTTTTTTAACAGTCAGAGCCAAAATGAAACTGAACCGTTACGAATGCGACTGCGAGCAGTGTCAGCGGTTACATATTTTGGCATCTTTAAGACTACTGTATGGTTACCTCTGTTGCATGTTTTGCTCCAAATCACACACGAATTTAACGCTTGAAGAATGTCCTTGTTCGCTCGAAATGCAATCTGCTGCCACTTCACATATAAACGTGTCTTCATCAGATCTGAAGTGGAAATCCTCTTGATGAACAGCTAGATTTTCCTGAGAAGTCGCTAGCATCAAGTAAGAATCTCCGCACACGTACAAGATTTCGATCATCAGCTGGTCATCTACAGAGAATACGTCAAAAGAAGAAAGTTAGATCAGTCTCTCCATCCCTCGGGGGATGCGAAAGGTGTTACAGGGCGAGTCTGTTCGTGTGCCCCTACACTTTTACTTTCGTCAACAACCATAATGGGTCCCATTATGGCTCTTGATTTTGTTCAACACCAATTTCAGCGCAAATGTGTCCTCACAACATGTTCCTATAGTTAAACTTTGTAAGCGATAAAATGCTGTAAGGGTGCAATGAACATCCGTGTTTACAGCTCGTGCAACCACATCTCTGTGACGGAAGTTGGGACTAATATTATGTTTCATTTTTTTTCCAGTTTGCTTACATTTTTTCCCCCTTTATCCTCGAAAAGCCCCTTACAGAGAGAAGATAACTAGGGGCGATGAATGGTCCATTAAAATTTTTAACTGCTCGTGCTCGCAAAAAAATCGCAGTGCTCGGCATGCTCGCGAATGCTCGCAAAGACCATTCGTCACCCCTATAACTAGCAGTGCTTACCATTTGACAGAAAAATCCGGTTGGGGTGTCGAAAGCATAATGGTAAGCGATTTACTAGTTTACCGCAGAATTGCCACATCCGTTACGGTTTGAATCCAAACAAGGGGCGAATTTGCGTAGCATGAGCCTGGAACCGAGAAACTGGTAAATGGTAAGCAACTGAACGGAATGAACGGTCTACCTCAAAACGTACTCCTCAATTCTCGGTTGGAATTTCCGAAAAGTGACGTTACCATTTACCTTCCATCCGGAATTTTCCGAAATTTTCTATCACTAATTAAAATTGTAAGCAGCCTGGGTATTTACTTTAGACGTACTTATTAACCTCTATTAGCAGTAATTATTTACTTTCTTTTATGTCAGATTCCGCAATAAAAGCACGGGAAGCTTCGAGGCACTTGAAGGCAAGTTTACAGTTCTTCAAACCTCTGCCGAATTTTCCATTTGAATTAAACATACACGCCAATGAATGGTACACAGCTCTCGCCTTACGGAACAACAAACCAGCAGTCTTGTCTTGCCAACGAGCCTGCCGTTTTAGGACCAGCGGTGTCCTTTTTTCTTTGCAAGGTTGTAGCTGATTTTTCAATGAAGGCACCACTGCAAGAGGTGGACTGGGACTATATTTCGAATCAACGTTTTTGAAAGATGGAGACTGGGGTGAAGAAGAAATGCCTTCGCCCGAAGAGCTGCTTTCTCTGCTCATATCAAGGTCGTCTTCTCTAGGGGCAATGTCTGGTACTAAATGCTTCTTAACACATGCAAGGCCCTGGAATGAAAAAGATCATCATGCCTTAGTATTCGATTCTTCAGATAATTGCAAACTTAAGTGAAACGTGCACTTGCCTTTACGATATACGACAAAGCCACCTTACACCTTTCCTCGACGTTGCATGGCAACGGCTTCGAAACCTGAGAGGAGAGACAGAAAAGATCACAGGGACAAGGTAAGACATCAGCGACTCACCCCGATCTATAAAATGCCTCCAAACAGACTATGCCACAGAAAAATACTTCAAGATTAAGAAAGACTGATGGGACGATGTTCTGTCGGATTACGCTATGGAAATGTTTTTGGGTCGCTATCACTCCTATAATAAAGAGCTTACGCCACCATGACGGTGACGTCTGCAAAAACGTTACTTAAAAATTGAGTTAACGCTGCTGCAATCTTTATCACGATAATTCCGCTTGGTTCAATTTGTCAAAGGTAAGCGAATTTTTCAGGAGTTGTATTGTTAAGGATCGTATCCAAGTACAGAAAAGGTAAAAGAAAATCGTCGTCTCTTGTTTACGTCCATAAAACTTGCCCCCCCCCCCCCCCCCCAAATTTTGCATAACCTTTGTTTTTCATTTCTCCTGGGTATTACAGCCGACCCAAGAGAAATTGAAAACAGTGCTTATGCAAAATTTTGGGGAGTAAACAAAGTGCATCATGGGAGATGTGCAAGTGGGGTATTAGGAAATTTGACGGCGTGGTCGAGTAGTGACGGTAAAAAGATGAACCAAAAAGTGCGCTGAACCTGCAGACTTGTTGTTTATCTTATTAAACCATTTTTGGACGTGTTTAGACGTTCTCGTGGCCATTGCCGTCGTGGTTGCGTGTTAAAGCTCCCTGAATTACGAGGTTGCGGGGGAAACTCTGTCCTTTTCTTACAAAACAGTCCCACGGTGCAATTCGACACTACACCGAGCCAGTCTCCACGCCACTACAAAGTGACCAATCACCAACGCAGGTTTTCTCCAACGACAGCTTTATATTTGATTTACAATATTTCCATCTACGACTACAGCCGTTCAGTGACTTTTCGTTTTCGTTTCGCTCGCCATTAGGGGGATATCGTGAAAAGTACACGCGCGAGTGGCACGCGAGGGGAGACGCCCCTTACGGCTTCGTCGCTCCCTCGCGCGTACCGCGCTCGCGTGGCTCGCTTCGCTCGTTCAAATGGAGAGCTTGCTCGCAGGCTATTCGTTACCGATCTTTAAGCCTTGTTTCATAGTAAGCAATTAAAATTCAGAATACTGTGTTTCAAAGCTCCTTAATTGATATCTATCTTCTGGCCCCCGTTGCTCAAAAGTTGTATATCGGTATCCACTGGATAAATCTCTGTCCAGTGGATCACGCAATTGGTTTCCCAAATACTTATCCGCTGGACAGCGATTTATCCGGTGGATAGCCAGCGCTATCCATCCTTTGAACAACCCGGGCAAGAAATAAACTTTCTCCGTCTACAGCTAGGAGCTTTATCAAGGACGAAGAACGGTCAAGAGAACTTCCGTAAAGAAGTAGGATTATTAAGTGAAACAACGGCTTTGCATGTGCATCACATTCTTTTGTACATTTCTCAAACGATTTTTATTTCTCTTTGTCAGCTTGGATACGGTCCCTTAAAATTAATCTCCAGCGAATTCACTTTTACATGAGACGAATGGGAATACATGAAATGACTCATATTTTAAACTGCGGATAACGATATGAAAGAGATGTTCAACTGCGAGGATCAATTCCACTACCGTGAATTCACTTTTATTTGACATTGTAAGCGTGCCGTTAGAATACGCGACAACACCCAACTTCTATCTAACCTTAATCCAGTCATCTTGTTGAGTTACCGGCGTAGATAGCTTTATTACCTCTACAGACTGAAAAGGAAATAAAAGAAATCACATATCAAAGTTAAAAGATCTTTCTTCTTTAGCAAATTTTTAAAATGTTGCCTTTTGATCATCACTGGGATTGAAAAAAAGCAAATCAACCTTGTCCTAGGGGCTTTTCCTTAAAAAAATGGAAAAGGCCAGCCTTCCCATTTTCCAACTGGAAAAGCCCGGGGAAGGGGACTTAAGGGCAAATAATCTTTTTAATTTTCACCTTTACTCAACTTCAATTTTTTACAGGGATGATTATGCTGGCTTGCAAATAGCGCAGAGCTAATCGCGGCAAGCCAGACTGCACAGAGATAACTTTCTCATATAGATATACATTTCATCATACAGAACATATAAATTAACATAAAACTTTGGGCAACATATTAAACAAACAAACGAAAACAAAAAACAAAAACAAACAAACAAAAAAAAGCAAAATGCAATATGCGAAGAGGAAAGCTACCAAATGAACTTAATTTAATTTTTTCATTATATTAATTAACACACGAGTTTCAACATAATGAGCAACTAGCACCTTCGAAGCCACGGCAGTATCATCTTCATCTTCTCCAAATGAAATATCTAAATAGTCGGCCTCGTAACTGTCTAAGTCTTCTGTTGCCTGTTCTTGTTCAGTTGCGTTGATGGCAGACAAAGCGTGTACATCATCAGGCGAAAAAAGGTCTGATAACAAGTAGCTTGCTGATGCAAAAACCTGAAAGCCAGTGGGCCCATGAAATTTGCCATAAAGCGTTGAATAACGTTAGTAAAGGTATGATCAAACGGGCAACACCCACGTTCAAACCTCTGTCTTGTCTCAAATTAGGTTGCAGCAAGTTCCGTGAATACTGACTTTTGATTGGATACACGCCATGATAATCACGCCTTGCACGGGAGTTACATCACTTGCTGCAAAACAAGTTGGCCCTGGGGTCCGTTTCTCGAAAGTCCCGATAATTAACGGGCCCGTAGAGCTGTTGTTGTTTTCATGCAAGATAGAGGTTTAAATAGTTTTGCATCTAACGTGATAAAACTATCAGTTAATGAAACAAAACAGAGTAGTTTGTTAGCCAGGACACGCGCTCTTATCCTTTATATTTCGATTTGAATATTTGATTTCGGGCCCGAAAAGTTACCGGGACTTTCGAGAAACGGGCCCCTGGGCCGGTAAAACGCGCAAGATGTACAGATTTAGTTGCAACAAGAAGAACTAATCTCCACTTTCTGCAAGAAAGTTTCGCAGCCTGCAACATCCTGATTTGTTGCAAGACAGATTTGAACGTAGGGTTGAAATACGCGCAAATACTCATTTTGCAGCAATGATGCAAAACAAGCTGCTTTTTTGTTGCCTGTTTTACCGCATCTTAACATGACTGCTTTAGCTTGTTTCGAAGCGCTTTGTCTACTCCGGTTTTAAGCCCTTTCAGACATAAGCTCCTCCGTTTATTAGTCCAACATTTTTCATGGACAAGTTTGGGAAGATCCTTCGTCTTTGCTGGAAAAAGCGCCTTTTTATGGCGGGTGGAGGGGAGGGGGGGATTTGCGCCCCCACCATACAAAAGGCTCTAAATTTTCGCGACTTTGAAGAGCTATTTCTTCGTTAGTTTTCAACAAATCACTTTCAAACTTCCAGGTGATCTGTGACGTCATTGCGGGGGCCTGGGGAAAGAAATTTTAATGCCGTATCCCATAAACCAACGCGCGCACCAATTCAATTCAATTCAATCTGTTCCCGTCAGCTTTGGTTTATGGGATACGGCATTAAAATTTCTTTCCCCAGGCGCCCGCAGCGACGTCACAGATCACCTGGTTGACAACTGAACAAACTTAAGTGCTCTTTCCAGTGGTGTGGACGGATTTTCCCTACCTAGTACATGCCAAAAAAAAAAAACCGTGGAAGAGCCTATTTGGGTGTTTTAACACGCGAAACACACGCGGGGGAGGAAAGGGAAAGGGCCCCCCCGGGGGGTTCCCTTCATTTCCCCCCCACACACCTTTCGCATTCGCGAGCGTCCACATGGCTCTTTCCTTGTTCTCTCCGAACTCCTGCCACCCAGGCTGCTTACTGAATGGTTCCCCGATCTGATTCGGTTTGACCTCAGCCATTAGAGACATTTTAGAATCAGGTTTTGCAACCGGTAAAGCTGAGGATTTCACGTGACATCCGTCTTGCGGTCGCGCTTGCAGTCTTCAGTTGACGTTTCAACGATAGGAAGGGCTTCCAGCGGCAAGTGATTTACGGCAAGTTTTTTTCAACATAAAAATTGTCGAGCCTGACGTTCAAAGGTAACCAGCAGGTCTCTATACCCGCCTGCGATGTACTAGTTAGATGTTTTTCACTCGAATCAATGAATTCTCCATATTTTAAGCACTTCGACTTGACGAAAAATGATATGGCGGTACCAAACAACGAACGCCTTTGAAACCCTGGCAACTTTAAACTGCAAACGCCTTAACAGTTTCCCATGTAAAACCTGATGCTGAAGGTCTCTATTAGCGTCGATTCAACAGAAATAGTTACACAGATTTGAGACGACTTTTAAGAAAGGATTCAGGTAAAAAGCGAGCAAGAATGTTAAGCACAGTAAAGACTGTCAAGTTAGAACCGATCTGCAGCCTTTTCCCTAGCTAAAAACTGCAAACCAAATTACACCCTTAATTCTGTAAAAATGACTTTAATTATTAATAGGAAAAACTGAAGCAGTGAAGACTGTTCACATGTCGACTCATATTATTTGCCCAGGTGTACACATTGTTTTTGTAGAATTTAAAAACTAAGAACTTGTTTCAAATTTTAGTCTAAACAGGTTCTTTTATAGAGGGGTTCTTATTGGTAAATTTTAGCCAAACAGGTTCTTATAAGCTATGAAATCATTCCATGGTAAAAGAACGTCTTACCTCGGGAAATCTTTCACTGTCTAAAAGAAGAAGGCAGTTACTAAGTAATTGGCGGACCGTTCCTTGTTCTCTGAAAAGAGGAAAAGCATCATATTTTTTAGCCTGAGAAACTAGCCGACTTTTCACGACGATACCTCTGGTTTCCCCGCCTAAATTCTGCTGAGTGAATTTAGGCGCGCTCACCAAATCCACTCTCACTTCACCAGACAACGTGATCAGTTGCGGCTGCGTTGGCTAAAACCACCAAATAACAGGGCAGTTTAAGGATTAATGGTGCACCTGCCTATAATTAATCTCTAATCTGAATAAGATTTGCAAGGGACTTAATTACGTTCAAGTCCTTGGCGAAAAGGCTTTTTAAGCGCCAGGCTATCTCTTGAATCTTTTTAATCGCTTTGTTTGTTTTTTTACGAGACTCTGTTTAAATTAGCTTCATGCTAAACCAGTTGTTCCTTTCTAAATAAATAAATAAATGACGTCTGAGAACAGAGCGCAGAAATCCCATACTGATGACGCGACACTAAGCAGACCTGGGTATTGCTTCTGATTAGATGAAGCAAATTTCAACCAATCAGCATCACTACCCAGATCTGGGTAGTGATGCGTCATCAGTATGGAATTTCTGCGCTCGTGTCTCAGACGTCATTTGGCGGGGAAATCAGTGGTGGCGTCTCAGAATGTCGGCTGTTTTCTCAGGCTGCATATTTTTACAATGTGTTCCTGATGATGCACTTTTAGAAATAAAGAACTTACCCTGCGCTAAGTGGCGACTGATTCATCATGTTCTTCGCAACTCTGGTGAGGGATAAATGAAACAAATTAGTCAATTTTTGTTTTACAATGACATAGCGAACAGTTTTTCGCGTGCTAATTGCTCGAGAGCTATGGTTGATGCTGTTCAAAGTGAGACAAAGAAAAGAAGAAACTGAGACAAAAAAGGTTCTAGACGTAGGCGTGGCAGGTACCCTGACAAAGATCACAGGTCACAGGTCACAAGCGCAGGTCACTGCTCTACTGATAAATAACTGATATAAGCAGTTTCCCCTTTAAGCTCAAACTCTATTTTGGACTGTGATTAAGGCTAAGGGACACTTTTAGCGTTGTTTATTTAACGTAACACCGTGACCTGTACTCTACACTGACTTGTGACCTGTGATCTGTCACTTGCGTTTTGTACCTGCCATTCCAGGCGATATGAAAAATACCTTAACTAGAATTAAACTCTGCACTTATGAGCGCTAAGTAACCTGTTCCAGGCTGCCAGATGGTAGGCTCCGCGAAACTGAGAAAGAGCAAACAAGAAATTAAAACGGGAGGAAACTGGGGAGAGGAAGGGCGGCTTCCTTCCTTTTTCCCGCCACCGCCCCTTTTCCCAGAGCACGTGCTCATATTTTCGCGCGCCTTTCACTTACAGGTCATCCCTTCTATCAGAGAAGGGCTCAGAGAGCATGGAACAGGCTAAGCGCTGAAAGGCAACAGTTTCCACTTTGCTGCATATATCATTTTAGAAGGCGTCGAAAGGGACAAGAACATTGATCACCAACACGTCTGCGGCTCGTTGTTTACTTTTTTTGGACTGGGATTTTGAATTGAATTCAGTGAATAAATAGATAGCGAGTCATACGAACCTATAGAACAGCATGGCAACTGGAACAGTAAACAAATTCTCTGTGTTGTCGTCTGTTCTCTATCAGTTAAGTAATGCAGCAGGGAATGTGTTAAGAAGAAATAAATAAAATAAATGAATACAGTAAATGTTTTCTTTATTTACTTTCAGTAGTATTATAGGGCAAGGGCTAAAGGGGCCAAGCAAAAAACTAAAAGAACACAACCAGGGCTCGTATAGTAGTGTTTTGAGCTCTTACAATTCCATGACTTTTCATGACCTTTTTAAGTTTCCCAAGACCCTAGGTTTAGCTGTCACTTTAAAATCCTTTTTAGGACTTTCCTAGCTTTAGGGTATTTTTGGACATAAAACAGTTCAACAGACACAAACTCTGGTGTCCACCAAACTGCGTGCCGTTTGCGCTGTTTAGTTATTCTTCTCTACATTGTGTCTTACATTGTCCTTGCCTTGTCATCGGCAGTACGTAATCTACCACACAAAACTTTAATTTTCCATGACTTTCAAGGACCGACTATCAAATTCCATGACTTTCCAGGCCTGGAAAATAAAATGCTTAAATTCCATGACTTTCCAGGTTTTCCATGGCCCTGACAACAGAGTAAAGAATTCCTACCATAGTCTACTAACTATGTCTTTTCTGACCGGAGGCAACGAAGTTGGCTACTTACAAAGCGTGGCCGAGGAGATGAACTCGAGACTACCTAGAACAAATCCAGCTAGTGGCTAGGCCAGGACTTGAACTCGGGGCCTCCAGATTGCAAGTCTTCAGCGCTTTAATTGCTCGGCCAAGCTGCTTCTCAGATCAAAGGTAAAGAATCATCATGGATAACATGTACAGTAGAACCCCAGTAACGCGAAAAAGAGTTCGAGGTAGCAAGGAATTCGAGTTATCGGGGTAAATTTCAGTGAAATTGTGATCAAGGGAAAGGAATTAAATTTAGTTCGAGTTAGCGGGGAATTCCAGTTATCCGAGTTCGAGTTATCGAGGTTCTACTGTATTCAACCCTTCTAGAAAGCCATACCTGCTGGCAAATTGAAGTCAGATCATATAACTTGATCACATCACTCCCAGTTGCTGCAATAAATCGAGCACAAGGATCTCAGAGAAAACGTCCTAAAGTCAAACTTCTCGTCAGCGATCCTCTAAAATGCGAAGACTTTGTCGTGGTTTACAACAGTCGAAATACAGAACTCTGCATCTTGAACAAATCTACGCCGAAAATAATTCTTTGCGTTCAATTTCTGGTTTTAATACGAACAGTGCCATGTTGTAATTGAAAGTGCCTCCTACATTCCCCAAAAAACGAGTTGCTGCAAAACCAGTTGAAAAGCGATGTTGAGTGCTTTGAATAGGTGATCTCTCTTACGAGACATAGTCATTCATCAGACGTAGTTGGGCACGTAGGTTAGGAAGGTGGATAGGTAATACTTAACTTAAAAATTTTCAAATCAAAAGAGAAACACGCTAGCCCCAACAACACTCGGCTGGTTTC
Organism: Porites divaricata; assembly: GCA_038088405.1. Lineage (NCBI taxonomy): Eukaryota > Metazoa > Cnidaria > Anthozoa > Scleractinia > Poritidae > Porites > Porites divaricata. The sequence goes on along the minus strand of JBBMOI010000002.1, from coordinate 30,885,321 downwards.
AATGGAGGGCGTGTTAACATATAAAAGCCGTATATCAACTGTAAAGATAAACATGAAAAGCTTGGCTAGACCCAGCTACATTCTAATACACTTCTTAAATGCAGGGAGTGACTCGGTGAGTTTTGTTTCATTTGAGACTTGGTTCTAAGACATAGCACCGCTCAATTTAAAACTTCTTTTCGAAACTCTCTCTTCGGTTTAGGAAGTGTCAGGTTTCAGAAGTTAAGTGAAGGAATCACCAAACAACATACTCACCCTTAAAAAGCCAATACGTGTGTCCCTCTCTGGTGCAATTCGACTTCATGAATGACAAGATGTTTTGCGCTACATCCTTAACAACCTAGTGACAAAGAAAAAGAACAAGTTTAGTGCACGAAAACCCGGTCCCCAGATAGAAACATTTTGGGTCGAACACTTAAGAGTCAATTGTGAATTATCAAGGGTGCCTTTCTAGCGCGCACTGTGCTCGTGGTATCAGACAAGAGCAAGCATATGGCGTAGTCGACGTACCGTATTTATTCGATTAACCGCCCTGGGCGCTTATTAAATTTTTGGACATAGAGAGTGCAGGGCTGTCAATAAGGGCAGGAACCCCCCAAAACCGCCGGCTAGTTAGCCATCCTTAGCCGGCTACTTTCATCTCCTTCCACCATAACTGCTAACAAAAAATAAGAACCATCGAATAAAATTGTAATGCATCCGTTTCCCAGTTTTGAATGACGTTAAACGCATATTTAAAGAGGTTTAGATCTGTGAAACATTCGAACCGTGCGATGACGTGGAATGTCTGGGACATTTTGACAGCATGTATTCCGACGAAACAACATCGCGTCCGCGGTGGAAAATACCTCTTGAAAACCCTGGAAACGCGATTTCCGAGACTCTAAAGTTCAAAATGTCCCCAGATGCCTCGGCCCTAAGAAACTTGTGCCTTTGGTGCGAGTTCCAAAGCCGCCTACTATTCATTATCAGCCTGCTACTTAAAAACTTTTTGACAGCCCTGAGAGTGGGCGCTTTTTCGAGGCTGGGAGCTTATTTTGAGCAAGCGTAGTATGTTAATTTGGCAACAAAACAATAAATGCTAATAACAAAACGCGAAGTTGTAACAAAGCAAGCTTTCTATAAAATACTCTGAAGAAAACTCCGTCTTCGGGGAAGTCTCTTATTAGTACTTATTCATTTTTTGGGGGGTGGGAGGGGGAAGAGGGGTGGGCTGGGGGCGGGCGCTTATTTGAGTTTGAGTGGGAGGGGGACGTGGGAGGGGGACGGGGGTGGGGTGGTGGTGGTGGGTGCTTATTAACATTTTCTGCCTTTAGGATGGGATGGGCACTTGTTAGAGGTGGGCGCTAATTCGAGGTTGGGCGCTTATTCGAATAAATACGGTATTCACTTATTCACACTCTAGACACAATACAAGCAGACTGCTATTGAAAAGTCGCCCTGGAGAATAGAAAGCTGACGTTTAAGAGAGAAGGACATTAAGTAAAAAAAGCAACTGATGAAAAGTGATTCACAAGATAAGTAACAAATGTTACCTTTGGAGAGAAGCTACTTGCTTCCAAGTTTGGAAGCTCTTCTGTTTTGTAGAGGTCATAGTACTGCATAAAAGAAACCAGAAAGCTCAAACAATGAGAGAGATAACTCGGCAATGTTCTTCATTGAATACAAAATGACTTATTAATTTTAGGACTACATGGGTCTTAACAACCTAGACTAAAGGGTGAAAATCTTGAAGATAAGTTTATAGAAGCGATAACAAGCAATCTCGAAGAAACAGGGGGGAAAGCAACAATACAATACGCGATCAGCATCAAACAAATTATGGCAAATATCTTATAGGTTCTAAGGGAGAAATTAAGCTCACGCGGTTAATCAAAACTTTTCTTCAAGCAATAGTCAGGACGATCGGATTCTCAGACGGTCTGCGTGACCCAAACCCTCTCGAGGGAATTTGAGCCAGCGACCTGGTGCCGTTACAAAATCAGGCTACCAATGTAACCAATATCATTGTTGTGTTAACTGCCAAATGACTTCTATGATGACGGTATTCAGTGAACAGTTAGTTCAGCCCGGGCTCCTTGAAGCTGTACAAGAAAAGCTTGCTGGCACGCAAATGACGCATTCGGGCAAGAAAACGAGGAGTTTACATCACCTATACATCACTAATTTTCTTCTAATTTTCTTTTCTTTTCTTTTTTTTTCTTTCTTTCCTCTGCGTCGGAGCATTTACGTCCGAACAAGGTGTTCTGCACTGTTAAGCTGTAAAGAGCCAATTATTGCGCAACATGACATCTTACGTCTCGCACCCTTCCCTGATAACAGAGGCCTCTTTCCCACCAGGCATTCGGCGGGCGGGAGAAAAGGTAGCCTGCTGCAAAAATCCGCGAAATTGAGACAGCGCGAACACGAGATCACGCGAGATCACGGGTACGTATTTTCGAATGCCTTTCACTTCCACGTCATCCCTACTAGTTGAGAACCTGCAACAGGCTGGAGGAAAAGCAACTCTTTTCCTCCCGCCCACGGAATACCAGGGAAAAGAGGCCTCTGCTAGCTGGGATCTCGTAACCATGACACTTACATTTTGACCTCTATCAATGTTTGGTTTGGTTTACTGTTTACAGCATTAATGACATACTTGTACAATTCCATCCAAGTGGTAACACATAGCCACTTCTGGAACATTACACATCAGATTATCCAGCCAATAATCCAGCCCTGTTAATACGTTTATTGGCTTTCCACACTCCCTGGAGAGCAGACAAAATAAAATCGTCAATTCAAAATAATGACAAAAAAGTACTAGAATCCACAACCGAAAAAACGACACTTGGAGAGAGAACCCAAACAAAAACAAAGATTACTTCAATGCTAAATATGTTCAATTCAAGCATATTTTCACCCGCACAGATCGGCTTATAACCTTGGGGGTTTAACCGGTATTAACCTTACATTTACCTTAAATGCTCTATTAAGCCCCCCCCCGGGGGGGGGGGTATTATTTTCAAGCACGTTTGAAGGGGCTTAATAGAGAGGGGAGGCCAATTAATTTACCGAAATGGGAGCGCCACACTGCTTTTTCAAAGAACCAGAAGATGGTACACGTATCAATTCTTCATAAAGAACTAAGACGCAAAGTGGAAATTCTCAAGCACATGACGTCAGAGGTCACAACAAAATAAACCAAACCAGATCAGTCCATATTTTATTAATTTGGTAGTGAAGAATAAGGAGGAAGAGCAGGGGGGGGCCTTAATAAGTTTCTTCCCCTGAAAAGGGGGGGGGAGCTTATTAGAGAGGGAAGGCTTATTCGAGAGGGGCTTAATAGAGGATTTACAGTAATATCTCTGCGTAAGACAAGCGCTTTTGTAGACTAACCTCAGTCTTAAACTCACTGCAGGGTATTTTCCACCTCCAAAGATTGGAAGATTTGATCCTACAAGCATCTGGATGTCTTCAAACTGCCACAAGACATTGTGCTGGAAAGACGAGTCTCGGTTAACCTAATAACACAAAAGCACCACCAAAGTAAGAATCATACTGAGTGTTAAGCCTACTGTAATATAGTCTCCACATAATTAACCAGCTCCTAACATCAGTGACTTCTTCGCTTAGCTGGTTAGAGCGTCGCACCGGTATCGCGAAGTCACGGGTTCAAATCCCGTTGAAGTGCTGAATATTTTTTAGGCTTCTTACGAAATAAATTGCGTTCACAACTGCGAGGATCATTCGGATAATTTTAGGTTTCTGGGAAACTGCCCACCTACCCCTCCCTTAAGCCAACATTAACACTTACTTCTCACTTAGGGCAAAATGTTGGCTTAGGGAAGGGGTAGGTGGGCAGTTTCCCAGACACCTAAATTGATCCGATCATTCTTCAGCTGAACGCTGATAACGGTGACAATGACAATGAAACTGATGGTGATGATAATTCCCATGTTACCTGAGGAAATTGAAAAGGTTCCTCCTGTGAATCCACTTCATGTATATCAGGAGCAAATAAATCTGCACTGTTAGCTGACTCGTCAGAAGGACCAGGCACTGGGTCACTAAAGGATACACTTTCACAGTGGGCACTGCTGGAATCAGCAGCAAAAGACGAGGGCCCTGGTGCAGGGTACGTTGTGAAGCTTGAATCACCTGTAGCATCTGGATTTACATTCTGAATGCTTTTATAATGTCAAGAAATAAGAAAATGCACTTACAGTGCGACTAGTATAACTGGGGCTATATAGACAAAGTTGACAAATCAAATCACAGGAAAATAACAATACATTCCGAGAAAGTTAGTTGTCAATCATAATTACCACAAAACGAAATAAACAACATGCATTGAAATAAACCAATTACAACTTACAGACGTGACCTTTTGAACCCGCCGAAGAAAGCTAGTGTTTCCTGACAGTTCCGTTAGAGTGAATGGCGAAAGGGAAACCATAAAACTGTTAACTTTTTTACTTGAGGTCAGATCGTTATTGCAATATGCTGCAATGGCAGCGAAGAAATTGCTGGTAGATGACAAAATAACAGCTTCTGTCAGAAAAAAACGTCTCCTGGGTGTAATATGTTAAGTCTTGAACAGAAAAACATTGTCTGGTAAAACATTTGCTATCAATGTTTAAATTTTGTGCTTCGAGTGACTTATTGTTCTATTATGAGCTGCTGATTGGCCCACAACCAACTTTCTGGGAATGTGTTGTTATTTTCCTGTAATCTGATTGGTCAACTTTGTCTAAGTGGTCCCTGCTACAGTGGTCGCACTGTAATACATTACATTACAATTTAAGTAAACATCATTATTTGAAATAACAGGTAACCGTACGAAAGATAGGAGTATTATGGTATGCCCAGGGGGCATGAGCATGATCTAATATACTCAATCAGTATTTACGCATGCTTTTCAGGCCAATTTTTCTTTAAGTTTTCCTAGAAAAAGATTGTAGTGGGAAAAAAAGATCCTTGTGCTGTGTTTGGATGTAATAATGATCGCCTTTTCCCCAAGAAATATACAGTGAAGTTTTCTTTTTGCTTGAAAAGTGTGTGTAAATACTGAGCGAATGCCCCCTGGGCATCCCATTATACTCCTTAAATCTACTAAATTCAATATGGTCAATAAAAAGGTCTATTGGCATAGTTGGCTAGTGCCCAGCCTTCTGGTGGTGTAAGGGGTCCCAAGTTCGATTCCCAGGTGTGACCTCAAACCCTTATAATCACTTCTTTACTTTGACTTCCACGTAGCTTTAAAGTAGCTTTAATTACCCGCACAATGGAGCAGTGATGGAGAGAGGGGGGTAAAATGAGAGGATCGTGTGTCAGCCAGCCTCTTGGTCAGATGATCACTTTCTCAAGCTACCAATGTAAAATAAGGATCCTGTATTTTTTTTCTACTTTTACATAAAACTTAAAAGAAAAATAACTTGCATGTACGCATCGTACTTCAAGTTTACTGTTCTTGGTTTGAACATTTTCAAAGCAGTTTTAATCCCATTCTCCCTTTTCCCAAATCACTAAAAAGCAAAATGAATCCAACAAGAAAAAGAAATGAAACAACATTCTCTTTGGGATGGCAAAAAGGTGCATGGCTGTGGTTGGTTAATAGAAGTGGCGCCGCTTAATAGTATAGTTTAAGTCCCCTAGCATGCAAAGAAAGTAGTGTCCGATAGCCCAGTCATGCTACTGGATTTTGCTATATGGCTGGTGAATTCTGTTCTTAACTTGCCCAACAGGCAAGTGAAGTATTTTGAGAAATTTAGCTTACAGAAGAACTATGAAATCAATTCTGCTCATCAAAAAATGTTTGGGGCTAGTTGAAATGACGTTTGGGCTATTACATGCTAACTTCAGCTTTCCCGAATGGCAAGCTGTACAAATGACTTTCTTTGCACCCTGTTCCCCATTCTTTTCTACAATTGTTATTTCAGGACTTTGATTGCTGCCCACTTAATAGAGGGTACCGCCAGGGGTTTCAATAAGTACCGACGGCCTACGAAACACGTCGGCTACTTTGCTCATAGAGGTCACCTACTTTTTTTACAGGAAGAAAAAGCAACTAGTTTGAATAACGTTATAAACAAAAAATAAATCATAAAATCTGAATGAAAACGTAATTGGATTTGTTTTCCGAAAGGCCCTCTGGTTTTATGTTATGCTCTAGTCATGTGAACACTATATTTCAGTCATTTTTTCAAAAGTTTGATTTTGATTGAATAAAGACTATTATTATTACTATCATTATTATTATTATAGGTTTACGCAGAATTTGTTTACCTGCAAACGTGCATAATTTATTGGTTTTCATCATTTGTTCATTACTCGTAGGAATTCATTATGTGACTGATAAATTGAAAACTACATTTTCTCGAATGAAAACACACGCTCTTTTCTCCTCAAATTTAGTCCCCAGAACACTGAAAATTGCATTTTTAGGGCTTTGAAATTTCAACATTTTCTGGGGCGGAACGCAATTAGAGCCCCCCCCCCCCCCCCTCTAGAAAAGGGGACCAACGGCCCCTTGTTGATACGGTCGGTTACTCTATCCAAGCCGCTGGCTACTTCCATTTTTATTGAAACCACTGGTAACCACTTAAAAAGTGATTGCTCAGTGGAGGTTGGACTGTAATTACCTGTAGTGGAGGAACTTTGAAAAGATGTGCCGTAATTTTTTCTGGTCTTTTTTCTTCTTTTTCTTTTGAAAGCTTTCATCCTATGGAAATGACAACCCAGTGGTCAATAATAAGTTACAGGGAGTTGGTTTTTAAAACAAGGCTGATCATTCTAGGAGATATTTAAAAATACCTTTGGAATACCAGTCTGTTCACAGTAGAAGTCATAAAGCCACTGGGGATTTATGCTGCCATCTCTACCCTGTAAAATAATAATTATACAGGCAACAATACCCATAATTATTGTTATTGGACATTCTTAGCTCATGCTATTTGTCTTCAAGTGATCCCCTCATCCTGTCTGAAAATGTTCAGCTGTTCAAGGTTGGAGATGCCTGCCACATTATGGCCTACCTAGCTTGGGGGGGGGGGGGGGGGGGGGGAATCCCATATGAAAGGGGTGGGGATCCTTGTCAGACATTTTAGATTAAACCAATAAAAGATCAATCTGGGATTGGCCCAGCCTTTAAATTTGACCCCTAAAAGAGACCATTTTAAAACACAGACAAATAAAACAACCAGTGATGTAATGATAGCAAAGTCATTATCATTGAATACTTTTACCTGTACATTGTTTTAACCCTAAAAGAGACCTTTATGGCTATAATGGTATTTTGCCCAGAACACCCTAAGTGAGGCCACAATCTGAAATTTACACCCCTATTAAAGTGAGACGACGAGCATCCCCGCCCCTTTCATATGGGAGTTCAGTTCCCCCTGGGCTATCTACATGTATACAGGACTCGAAGAAAGTCCCGTCTGCTCATCTGGAATAAGAAGAGTGTTTTTGGGGACCCTGAGTAACTTTTTAACCTGAAGGGTCCATGCAGGTCATCTGGTAACTAAATCATTAGCCATGCAAGGCAAAGAAGCAATTATGGCCCTGTATGGGCAAGCAAGATGTGAAAGCCGCTTACCCAAAGGATAATTTGGAATTCAAACCTTCATCAAACATTGCTATAATTATCCTGACAATCTCAATTGTCAAATGCCCACTATTCCTCACTGCTAATGGGTTTGAAGGCAGCAAGGGGATACGAGGACTTAGTATAATTACATTGATGACTATCGAAAATAGAGCGCTGTGATTGGCTAAGAGCTTCGCTCTATCCCGCTATAATCACCGCGTGGTGATTATAGCATTGAAGGCAAGCAGTTTTCAAAATGGCAGCCAGATTTTTTGATGTTTTGGGGTCGGAAATTGATCAATAATTTTATTTTCTTGAATAATCATCAATGTAATTATACTAAAACAATTAGTCGCCTTCGGCGACTAATTGTTAAATGTTAGTGATGATAGGAGTTCCTTATTATGGGTTATAAAAAGGTGTAGCCTCCCAAGCAGACATTTTTAGGACTTTGTCACATGTTCCATCAAAATCCCCACGCCAAAAGAATTTCTGCGTGGGAGGCTAAAAACGGGTAAAATAACAACACGACAACAATAATTTTATGACAACTGTGGGTTGATGATGCTGCAACCTCTTTGAGTGCACTTTGTCACAGAGACTCAATCATGAAAATAAAGTACTGTAAACAGCCTCTGGACTTATATATCTTCACAAATGGTTTTTATAGTCCAAGGGCTTATAAACACAGGAGCTTCCCCAGGGGACTGACTTATAACTGGAACAGAAAAAGCCACTTTTAAATAATTATTAACAACCTATACCAGTGCTTACTGCATATATTATATACCAATCTTTACTTTAAAATCATTCAAAACATCATAGTAAATCAAATTAGGAAGGGGGCTTATACCAGTAATCGGAGCTGCACTGTAGAGCAGGGGTTTCAGCTGTACTCCAGGCGTGGGTGGGGAGGGGGGAGCATTATAACGGATGTATTTTTATGTTTACAGGTAGATTGACCTATGACTGGGGTGCTTAAAAGAAGGGGGCTAATATAAATAGCAGTTGAAAATTTGGAATTTACAAGAGCCAAGTAAACCAACCTGAGAGGCATAAGAGATGAAAGCTGGAACATCCAGACAATCCAGCAACAATGTTTGCCCCACTCTATGAACAGCTAAGCTCACTTCAGTATTGGCACTAAAATGACAAAGGAAAATTCCAAGTTAGTCTTTTGTAGAAGTAGAACATGATCCATTTTTTGCATCAAATGGAAACTCAGAAAAAACTCCAATGCCCAGATGTGACTAGAATGTACAGTATAGCACACTAGGACATCCAAGGTATTATTTTAATGCAATATACTATTAGATGACATCTGACTGGTGTATACTTCACATCAAACTAGTTGTTTAAACATGCATAACTGACCAACTATAAGGTCAAAATGGACCATATCTTTACATGTACACAGATGCAATAAACAGAATAATATACCTGTATGGTATCTTGAGCAGTTTCTTGATATTCTGAGTTGGAAAAAAATTATGAAGTTAACAATACAGGCATTTCTCAGATCCTTATAAACCAACTACAGTCAAACACCACTTTATGGACACCAGCTTAATATGGACACCTCATTTTTACGGACAGTTTATTATGTTTTGCCCCTACAAAAAAAAAGCCCTTACATCTCTAGAATTCTCAACCCACTTAAGACAGACACCCTGTCAATATGAACACTTTCTACTGTCCCCTCAGTGTCTGTATTAATTGGGTTTGACTGTCTGATTATATCTGTCTAATTATAACGTGGGCTCAGTTATAGGCTCACTGAGTTCGAGTTTCTTGAAGTTATCCACTGACAAGTTTACTTTTCAAATGATTGCATGCTCAAGTTCGATTTTTTTAGTGCATAGGAAATACGAAGTTGTGTTTATGAGCCGCACTATTAAACTTTTAATTTCAAACTGATCTCGGACGGAAGAATTCAGCCAGCTTAATTTTGAGACAGGGAGGTTGCTTTTGACCTTTCTCACCATGGTCACTCATTGGTCATGCTCTACGTCCAATTTCTATGTTCTGATTGGTCAAAATTTGACAGGTGAGTTCACGCGGAAAATTTATGCACCATCTTGAAACTTGTTTACTGCCCGAGCTCAAACTGACAGAGTTTTGTGTAATGTTGTCATGGTTTTAACTGTCTTTTTCCACTGGATACACAAAATGAAATACAGCTGCTAGCAAGATTCTTAAGTTATTCATGGCTAGTTTGTCTATTAGGGGTGATGAATGGTCCATTAAAATTTTTAACTGCTCGCAAAATTTTACCTTCGCTCGATTTGCTCGCAAAATTCAAACGAGTGCTCACTTGCTCATGCTCCCCAAATTTTTGCGTTGCTCACAAGCATGCAAAGCAAATTTTTTATTTCTGCTCATGCTCACAAAAAAATCGCAGTGCTCGGCATGCTCGTGAATGCTCGCAAAGACCACTCGTCACCCCTTCTATTGGTTTTTTGATTGAGAAATGCGCTGCTTGTCAAAGTCATCTGGAATCCGATTTCGCATGGATCACTTTTACTCACTTTTCCTTGCTCAATGCGTATTATAAAGAGGGTTCAAAAAAGTCTCAAGCGATTCTGTTGGCCTTCAGGAGCTGCATCTTGACTGGTAAGCCTGAGTTATTATTGTATTTATTGTGTGTGTGTTTTTTTCTTCTGGTTTCCTAAAGTCAAGCGTACTTTCTGCGCCTAGTTTTATGTACAAGACAGTGATATGACCTACAATAGCATCAGGTTTGATATATACAAAGCTTACCGATTTTTAAAAGTCTTACAGCAAATAAAAAGAAAACGTTTCAAAGAATACAATGTATTTAGTTATGATTTTGGCTGTAAAGAAAAAGCTCTGAGCAATATTCTTGTTTCTCGATTCATCATGAAGTATAGCAAACACCAGTGGAACCGGCTTAAAACATAAATCTGCAAGGTTTTAAGTTTATAAGCATATGCTTACCTGACTCATGATTTTCAGAGACACTTTACTCTCAAAACTTATCTTCGTGAATGAAAGTTGTTCAGTCTCTGTACATGTTTCACTGAATTATATTCATTTTACTGATTGTTAGTAGTCTCTTTTGCAATTTTAATCGCTGCACCAGTTGTTTTCAGTCGAACATAAAACAAAACATCGCATGCAGGAGTACTCAAAATGCTGTGCATAAAAAACAGACGCTTTTAAAGAAAATGCATATTTAAGAAAACCATAAATAAAGCATAATAAGTTCTCTATCATGTTGAAGCCTAACTCTATTAATGTTAATTCTAACGGCTCCGACAGCTCAGACTGCATATTTGGTGCTTGACAGAAGTGAGAACCTTCTGGCTGGCCGTATATAATATTATAGGTGATTTTGGGGATTTTTTTTTATCATTTTCACTAAAAGCCTATAATATTATTATTACCCTGCATATCACATAGAAGCAGATTTTTCCGACTAAACAGTCCCGGTATTATGGAAAATTTGCTTCATGAAAACGTTTTATAAATGTGGTCAAAGGAAGCACATGCTTCGATCGTCCTGGATGTAATATCACTCAATTTGAGTGAGCCCATTTTTTCTTGCAAAATTGTGAAAAACTCCAGAATTATAGGTTTAAATAGGGCAAGGAAGAACAAATTCTGTTCGAGGCACAGTACTGTTTTCCTCAGACCTGTGTATAAAAACACCGATAAAAAGTATATATTTGAAAGACTGGTTAACACGGTCAACAGATTTGTCGCAAAGATTTAACTAGTTGTAAAGTAAACCTGTCGAACATCTTTTTCGAAATACAAAAAATCCGGCTGGATTTCTTTTCATTTTGGCCTTCTCTTTAGACGGAGGAATGCAACGTGTAAATTGGCTGGAAAGCGAGGACTATCATGTGCTGCATAAAATTATGTGTCGGGGATGTCCATTATCTCCATAGTCTCTCCAACGGAGTGGTTGGAAAAGACTACGAATTGACATCATAAAATAAAGGTGGTGTAGGTGGGTGACTGGGTTCAACTTCTTTTGTTTGGGAAAAATTTGTTTTCTAGGTCTAATCTACTGTGATGGCGGAAGATTGCTATTTTTTGGCGTACATATAAGACTATTAACTCAATGTAAAATTTGTTTCACTTATGGACTGTCGAATTATTTTTCTCTAAAATCACTTTTCCTCAAAAGTTTCATGAATGTACCTTAAAGTTACCTGATTAATGTTTATTGTTTGATTTAACTAATTATTAATTTATTATCGTGAGCTTTGCTTTTAGCCTTGGCTAAATCTATAATATATTAGTAAAGAATCAATGGACTGAAAAAGGTAAGCTTACACTGTACTTACTTCAGCATCTGAAATCACATCAACATCACTAATGGAATCAACAAAACTGTGAGCCATGCCAAAACTGAAAAGTCAAAAAAGGGAAATATAACTATGAAAAAAGAAATCGGTACATGGACTTAATGTACCATGATAGTACAAGGCTTTTGGAGAGAAAATACATCTGCTCAAATAGATAGGCTACTAACAGTCTAACCAGGAAAACTGTGAACACCAGAAATATTATTTCTGGAATATATTGTGTTGCAAAAAATAAGGCTAAGCAGGCGTGAGAAAACTAAACTGCAACTAAGAACTTTTTTGTGGCTAGTTCATGTGTACTGATCTTTGCTGGGATTGGTTGCAACACAATAAACATTCTTGAAATATTTCAAGTATTCATGGTTTCGCGAGTTCAATAGCCATTTCTTCCTTTTTTTAACAAGCTATGCAAAGGGAATGCACAAACTGGAGGGGAGGTGCATGTAACGAAGATCCTAGTTTCTGTTTTCTACGTTCTCTGATGAAGCATAGAATGCCATTGGCTAAGAACACCCTTTGGGAGTTAGTCTGCCGCTTCAATGCATTGTTTTGTCACTCAATGGAAATCCAAATCTTCTTGTAAACAAAACACATGTGCGGCATCACAACAGCTGAGTTTTTTAAAGAGCTTAGCCCAAAGAGATTTTCAATTTGATTTTAATTTTCAAAAAGAATTGCATTATCTGTTTTTAAAAGATCTCCCAGCAGTATCACCAGCTAGGTTCAGAAAAGTTTATTTTTCCAGTTATTTGTATTGAGATGGGAAGACTGGAACTGTCTTCGCAAGCATTATCGTTATTTTCAAGCAGCCGAGGTGACTTCTACAGGAATGTCAGCATGTGGCTTGAAAGGAAACCTGGACTGTTTCAGTGGACTGTTTCAGTTTAAAAAAAATACAGCAAGGAAGGGATAACACTGTATATGTCAGCTGAAGCAATGATGGGACAAAAGATCGATAAATTTCATTGAAATCGCCATCATTAATCATCACGAATATAGCAGCATCTCTTGTTGATGAAAAAAGCTTGCACAGGACTTAATAGGTAAGCCTGTTAGGACTTAAGGGTTAGGGTACTGTTTGCTCTGAATTTAAAATTGCATTGTTTGCTTTATGCAGATATAACCAAAATACACAAGGTTAGTTTTCCCTTTAAATCTGATGTCAGTTTCATGTCATTAGATGATCTGCTTTCAATCAATTTTTGGACAGTTGATGCAGTGCATGGCCACATAAATGGAAAACCAGGGTCTCCGTAGCAGGCAACCCCTCTCCTTCTCTCCCCTTGGGCATCCTCAAGATTTCTTTGATTCCTTTGCCCCCCAGTGCCTGCCATACAGGCTTCCGGTTTGACTGTAATACATTACCTACATATGCCCATTTAAAAAATAAGCAAAATTACTTGAAAATTGAATGATTACTGATATTTAGTGAGCTTAATTACACAGATCAGGATGGCTAAACATTAATGTATAACAAACATGACAGTGCTAGCTATTACTTGCGTGTTTTGTCTTGATCTTATTAAAAACTTGACATTACTGTGTTTTGCAGCCTCTTCCCCAGGCCACTTTGATTATCTGAGTGAGCAGAGGAGGCTTAGAACCAAGAACAATTCCTCATGAATTTTTCTGAAAAGCTTGACAGGTGACATCACATCCAAAATCACTGCTGATGAATAGGGATGTGAGTTTTCTAGTCTTTTACAAAAAGTCATGTTAAAAGGAAAGTGACGTTTTGTACAGTTTTTTAAAAACATATCATAGTCATGTTAGTCAAATAGGGTTGCATCTCCTTTCCTCTGCCTCTGCTGTCCTATAGCATAAGGTTCCTATTATTATTACAGACCTTGAGAAGTCAACAGGGTCTCGTCTGTGGTGATCAACTTCTGAAAACCTTCCATCTCTCAGCCAGTTAGAAGGGGCAACATTCAAGTTGGTGTCCTACACATGAAAGCAACACAAGCCAATAAATAATACAGTTTAGAATCTAATTCCAATGTTTTTTTAGCTATTAATTAATTAATAATGTCAATTCAAAGGACTGAGTGTAGTCCAGTTCATTCCGTTAACATACAGTGCTAATGATGGGAGTCCGATTTGTTTAATCACGAGTATGATTAAAGACCAAATTTAAGATGACACGAAGTTCTATTTACCAATTACCGGTAATCAATCTATTTAAAGCTTCCCTAAAATAAAAAAACACGATATTCCAAGAGTTTTTTGCTAGAAGCAAAAGTAAAAGCCCATTCAGGTGTGTTCATTCTATGGTGCATTATACTGTCTAATATTTTATTACATAGGCATGATGCATACTGTCCTATCAGTGCTGAAAAGCCAATCAGATTTGAGAATTCTGCTATAGTTACGATTAAAACAGTTTAAATAACATGCTTAGGGTAAATTCCTTAGGAAAATCCAATTCTGGATTCTTGAAACCAAAAGCAGATTTGCCATTTCCTATAGAGAATGACTCCAAAGAATTTACAGTACAAATGAAATTGCCTTTAATCAGTAATTAAAATTATTGGATTAAATTTAAATCCTAATTATTCATGATTCGTGATCTTTTAAAGCCAGCCATGTTCTTACCAGATCACATCAATAATTATTGCTGTCAGGTGATGCTAAAGAATCCATTCTTGGAGGTTTTTGCAGCTGGAGTAAATCAATTGCCTAATGCTGACTGACCATGAAGTTTAGAGACAAGATTAGAAAAGTGAGTTAATGAAGTTCAAGGTCAGTTCAGCCAGTTTAATGACCCTAATAATTAGGGAAACTGGAACTTGATTCACTCAGTTTCCAAACCTTCATCACAAAACTTCAGTTACAGCGGTATACAAGACTGTACGGCATAATTTTCATCAACCATTCAGCATTCAGCAAAATATCCCTGGCAGAATTTTTGTGTCATCCATCAAGACGAATATAAAGAATTCTTGCGTTGCAACTTTATCTTCAATTCTTTAAAAAGAATGCACCTTTAATATTCTTGATGTAAAGTACATGAAAATAATTCATTGAACTGCAGTTGTAGATGAAAGTGGAGAATGAGCATCGCAGTAAATTTTCCAATTTAAGCAATTGGAAAGAAGAAGCCTGAAAAAAATCAGGGCTTCAACGGGATTCGAACCCGTGACCTCCGCGTTGCCGCGCCCGTACGAACGATACAGCGCTGCCGCAGCGCTGCAGCAGTTCACTTTTATGGTTGCACAGCGCTTAAGCGTCTGAAAAGCAGTGCTCGTGAGTCGCTCAAGCAGAGAACGTCACATTTCGTGCACTGCGAAAGCGCTGCAAAATTTTGCCACGGTAAAGCAGTGGTAAAGCAGCGCTGCTGACCGCTGCTTAAAAGCTGCAATGAGACTTAGACATAAACATTGAAACCACTCCGTATGACAACCTGAATACAAGCGATGCTCGAGGCTGCATTATCGCTGCAGATACCAAATAAGGACTTTCGGATCTTCAAAATTAAAACCCTGGAAAGCAAAATACATCACTGGAGGTTCGTTTTAAAACAATTTATTACCTTGGCCGTGAAAATCACGAACGATCCGGCGTTACTAATGATATTCGGTGCATGTTTCTAACTTGCTGCCTCTCACTTGTTTGAATGCTCGTTTGGCAGTTAGAACGGATAAAGCAAGATACCATGAATAGCAACAGAGGTGTACATGTTCTTCCATATCGTCGAACTTCCAAGCAACAACTGAGCAAGACCTCTGCCACGCGTACATGGCATGCGACCTTACAACAACCGGTCAGAAAACTGTGTATGCGGTGATGCTTAACCAGCGGCAATGCTTTGTTGACAAACGCTGAGGAAATCCGGAAGCCGTCGTCGGCAAAATCACACTACGTTTACCCTCTCTATTGCTGCCCGCTACAGTGTTTTGAATGAAATTTAATGTTATTTTTAAGTCCAACTTTTAAGACCCATCTTTTTAGTGCGTCTAAAAAGTTCGTGTTTTATTTCTGGGGTCAATTGATTTTTTTGTACTATCTCTGTCATCTGATCTAGCATGCGTTGCAGCCGGACTTGTCACTCGAGACCTAAAAGTCTTATACATAAAGGACTAATCTGATCTTGCAGCAATGAAAATATGATTGAAGTGAAAGTAAAGGAGACGGCCTTTTGAATTATAGCAGTATTTACAAATTGCCATGAATTATAACTTTAATATAATTTTTACATACAATGTATAGGTCTGTATTCTTTCTGGGATAGAGTGGTGTAATAGAATGATTATTCAATAATAAAGAAGCACTGAGATTTCTATTTCAAAACTGGCGTTACTATGGAAGGTATTTCCTTACATAACTCAAACTATCAGTGGCGAATTGTGTTTGATTGGCGTTTAGCTTTTCCTTCCAACTGTTTAATTTTGCTCCCTCTAAGGAGACTTCAACTTCATAAAAAACGTCATAGTCAAACTCGACTTCTTCGTCCTTGGACTTATATGTAGAAGTTGGAATTATTTATCGTTATTAACCAAGGCTAACAGAAAACAGAAATACGTCGCATCAGGTTGTTATTTTTATAAGCGACCTACGTGCTGTAGATAGCGAACCCTTACATCCTATTGGCCCAGAATGACACTGCAATTGACACCTTGGAATACCATGTTACCCCAAGCGATGTGGTTTTCTGTTTGCGCGCTCAATTTGAAGTGAAAAACATCAATCGATCTGTTCTGGCCGTTACTGTTTGAAACTGTATTCAGTGTAGCTTATAGCGAAATAACTATGTCTATTCAACATCCTGCAAGCGAGCTTTTAACCCTGGAATCATCAAAGAACGTCAACTGTGAAGTGAGTAAGGTAAAAAGTCCTACCAAGTATGCCATAGTGTACTGGTAGAGACGACAGAGTTTAATGTCATGCCACTATCGAATATTCCTAAAGACAGTAGAGAAGAGGGAGCTTCAGCTACCTTAAAAGCTGAGCGTGAAAAGTGGGAGACTAAGATAGTGAAAAGTGGAGGTAAGAAGCTATACATATATTTTGTGTTGTACAATATTACAAAATTAAAGCGGGAAATGTTTTAAAAGGGATAGTTAGAGCTATGGATGCATATAACTATCTAGTTCGGACGCGAATGATAAGAGCTGATTTAATTTCTTTGTCATTTAATGCTACGGTGACACTATAAAAAAGTATGTATCAGCCAATTCTACCCGAGTCTAATGCGGGAGATTACATCTGGGAGCACCAGAATTCAGAAAATTTGCCGCGATGACTTCGACTACTTCTGAAGTCAGTTCCTTTACAAAAAAGTTGGACTAAACACGATAAGCGAATGTGCTGGATCAGAGGATTGTCCATGCAATCATAGGTAAGATATCAGTCATTCCAGGGTAAACGTGAATTGACAAAAAACAGTGTGGTTGTGTTCAAAGCCCGGGGTTCAAAGCACTCTGCAAACTGTCCTTAAGTGGAATCTCGGTTTAGGAACAGAAGAAATCGATTTATCTATTATGATCTACTATGCGTTCTCCCCAGTTTTTTCGCTTTTTCTCTTCTTCCTAACCGTTTATGTCCTGCCATACAAACGCCATTAGCGTTAGCTTTTATTTCAGGTATTTTTTATTTATTCGATGTTTTCCTTTATATTTTAGTGTATGCTAAGAAGTGCCATTCTTTATGGGTAAAAGGAAGACAAAAAGAGCAAGGAAGCCAGGTGTGATTTGGGACGAATTATACGAAATAAATGTATAACTATTGAAAGGCGATTGAAACGGAGATTGAAAAAGGAATAAACTCATCAGTGATTAGGATGTCCAGGATATTAGATTGCTTGCGCAAAACCCGTAAAACAATGGAAGTAGTATCTAAGGTCTATTTGCCTTATTCCTATCTCACAGGTTAGACTGGTTTAGAAACCGTTAAAGACCATGGACACTAATTCCATTCTCGTTTCGTTTATTTCTGACTATTAAACAATGTTGCTTAATTTTGTTTCACGGGTTTTGTGAAGTCACTCTAGGTGATTCCACTCTAAACCTGACTGATTTTCAATGCGAAAGTATTTATGAATAACAGCACTTTGAATACAGTAACACTCAGTATGTCTAGTAAAAGCGACGTAAGTGCAAGCTAGCTACGTCGTCATGAAGGCTTTAGATTCAAACAGTGTAAACAAATTTTAGAATTTGCCTTTACTTTTTTGCTCCCCAACTTTTTTAATTGCGTGGAACGCGAAATTGTCAGATTAACCACGTAACTCGAGGGACACTTCATGTATCGTTAAGTTAAGTTGTATTTTTAAAACAAGTGACTGGTCGAATGAGAGAGTGCATTCAATCAGTGAGTTAATACATTAAAGGTTGTAAATTTATGTCTGTGTCGTTAAGTCATTATAGAGCATTAGTTCTGGTATTGCTGTTGACACATGTTATTACTAAGAAGTATGAAATGGACTGCGCTTCGTGTGGCAAAACGCGCTGATTTGCATGACCGAATGACGCCGTTCGATCGAAGGACCACAGGTAAGCCCGGGATTCGTTATCCCCATATCCAGATGACCGATGTTTTTATTGATTTTTTGTAAATTATCGATTGAATCGCAATCGCGCACAGCAACTGTTCTTTGCAGCGCTTCACCAACGCTGCACAGCGCTGCATAAAAGCTGTTTATCGACCGTGTGGCTATTTTTTTGCATTTTTACGGCAGCGCTCCTGCAGCTCTCAGTGTCGCTACCGCAGCGCTAACGCAATCACAAAAATGCACTGCTGCAGCGAACGGAAAACAGCGTTCGTGCAACCTTTCTGCAGCGCTTGTTGCAGCGCTAAAAAGTCGCTAAAGCAGCGCTGTTTTAATGTATTCTGTATCGTACGGGCGGTGCGTTGCTCTACCAACTGAGCTATGAAGCCACACATTGGGAGCGAGGTCAATTTATTGAGTTCATATCTCCCGTGAGGAGTGAAATGATGTAAAGTATATGAAAATAATTCATTGAACTGCGGTTGTAGATGAAAGTGGAGAATGATCATCGCAGTAAATTTTCCAATTTAAGCAATTGGAAAGAAGAAGCCTGAAAAAAATCAGGCCCCAGTTGTTCAAAGAGCAGATAACTTTATCCAGCGGATAGGCCTATCCAGTGGATAAAACTGTTATCCACTGGATAGTTATCCAGTGGATAAAAAGTTGTTGCACAAAGCACGGATAGCCTTGCGTGTAACTATCCGATGGATAAATCGCTATCCACACAGTTGCCATGGTAATAAATCTAGTCTTGCGTGAGCTTAGATTGCGTGTGCCAGATGGACAACAACATGGCTGAAAATATTGAGCCTTCACCGGTCAAGCACCCTAGAAAGCCTAACTTTATGCCAGCAGAGTGTGCGGTAATTTTTGAAGAGGCGGAAGAGTTTCTAAGTACAATTAAAAGCAAGTTTTCTTCAACGTTATCAAACACAAATAAGTCACGAGTTTGGGAAGAAATTACTTCTAAAGTGAATGCCCTCGGTGTATGCAAAAGAAGTGTTGCGGAGGTGAAAGAAAAGTGGAGGGGTATGGTCAGCTCAGCCAGGAAAGAACACAACAAATGCACTGTCTCACGAAACAAGACTGGGGGAGGAAGAAAACCAGACTCCCCAAAAGGAACAACAGTTAAGATAATCCAGTTGTTTGAGGACGACCCTTCGTTCAGCGGCATTTCCGGTGGGACAGATTCAGGTAAATCACTGCTTTGCTAGAAATTCTATAATTTTTAATAGCAGTATATATATGGTATGCAGCTGTCTGTATTTCAAAGGTACATGAGCGAAACGATAAATCACTTAAGTAGTTATGTTTCGCCTGAAAGGCATTTGCGTTGAATTCTAGTTGCTGATAACTTTTTCGCCTTAACAATTAAGTCTTAAGCTTTCATACGCCACATTTTGCCCAGGATGCATTGGATCCAGTAGAAGTTAAAATGTTTCCAGCTAAAGTTCACTGAAAAGTGAGAATTTTCTTGTAAAAATGGCTTATATTAAGGCTCATGTCGTAATGTATATTTTTTCGTTGGTATACTGATATACGCATGCATGACTTTGAAAAAACCAAACCAAACCATTCTCCTCTTTAATATGAGCGAGTGAGCGAATAATTTTTGAAACCTGTACCAAACGAATCTATCGAAAACGGCTACTTGCACTATAAGAGCTAACCTTGTTTCGTTTCCTTTAATTTTATAAAAGATGTTTTGGTCAAGCTGAAAAGCTCACCTGTTTCCTCAGCGGTCCGCATATTGTCAGCTGCGAATTTGTCAAAATTATTAGCTATTATTCGGTATATAAAAAGCTGCCTTTTATTCTATCGTCAAAAGAATTGAAAAATTGTCAACTTATGCTAAGAAAGGTGTAAATATTAAGCTTATTTTACCCCAAAATTTCAATATATTTAATCTTTAAACCCAAGAAGCAGATAAAGAGTGAGAAAAACTGGTCAGCTGCATTGAGATTCTCTAGAGTACTTAGTGGGAAATAAAGTGTGAAAATCAGACTAGTTATGGGTTTTAACACAATGTTTACACAGTACAATTTTTATGCAGCACAAGTTTCAGACTCAACCAGGGACGGTGTGCCACCCTAATTATCAACAGGATGAAATTTGTTTGTAATCCAAGCATACAAAAGCAAAGACTATAATGGGTATTTGTTTTATTGAAATTGATAGAAAATGACTTTAAAAACAAGATAAAGTGCAATAATTTGTCCTTTGGTCTAAATCAGGTAAAAACAAGGTTGTTGTCCTAAACAGATTAGAGTATTTAAGCATTTTTTTGGTTGTTAATAGGGTCAGGGTTTCAAACCCTCAGTAGGTCACCCTTTTCCCAAATATGGGACAAGTATAACCCCCGGGTACACCAGTTAAACATGTGTAGATTATTTATTCCCACCACATGAAGAATGAATCACACAGATTTATTTATTACTTTTTTTGTCCTTTATTATTGAAGTCTGAAACAAATGAAAAAAGTAACAAACCAATATTTGAAGTATACATATACATGTTTTCATTGGCAACAATAGAGGCAATGTTCAAAATTATTATTGGTTTTATAGTTGTGTAAATATATTTTTGAAAGTGAATATTATATTTGAAGCCCAATATCCTTTAACTTAACTTAGAATTTGGTGTGGGCATTGCTACATACATTTGTACATTTACATGATTATAATATTCAAGATTGCTGATTGCTCCTTGCATACCTGCATGCCTATAGTTACAGGATTCATACGGAGTCTTGAGTTCTTGAAAATGTCTTGAAATTTGCCTAGGAATTAATTTTCCTGGGCAAATTTTGCAGACCTAGAAAAAGTCCAGAAATCTTGAAAAAAGGGTAAAAAGTATTGAGTTTTTTTAAAGTTATAATATAAAGTGCTTTTAACAGCTACAAGTGAATTTTTTTTTGGGCTAGTGGTCCAATCTTATTCAATCTCTCTTGTACGTTTGCAGTGCATTTTGGAAAAAGGCTTTGTTCCTTCAGTTTTGGTAAGGCCTCTATTGATCACCTATTTGATAACCTTGAGTATGAAAAAAGAAATGATTGTTTTGGAAAACGTCTTGAATTATGGATTCAAAAATCTGTATGAACCCTGCTATTAATGCGACAACATAAACATATGTCAATTAACTTTTAATTATTACAGCAGTATTTACAAAAAATGACAAATTCTTGATTTTTAACATGACAATGAATTATCAATTTTAAAAGTAACTATAAATTTATATACAAATCACAATAAGTTGTAGTGTTACCACCCATTTCCTGAAATGTGTAACCACACTGTGAATAAAAAGACACTACGCATTCCCATTATCAGTTTTGTCTCTGATGGCTGATTATACAGTTGTATCTCATAATATCCATCTCGTAAGAGCAATGAATTAGCAATGGGGGTTGTTAACTCAAGGTGACAAAATTCCCTTCCACAACTGAAGCAATTACCATGTAATGTTATCTTTTTTTCCCCACTAAGTACAGGCAACATAAAATCTATGTCACATCAATCTGTATTAAAAATTCAAGCACATTAGAGTACCAATGGACGTAGTTGCCTCTAAGCATAACAAACAGACTTTCTCTGTCATTTCTTAACACACAAGTTAAATCTACTCATTTCAGTTGACTTTCAATGTGCCATCAACTATGTCATTTGCATGTTCAAAGCAGGATCTTACAATAGCTAAGCAATTTTTTTTGCAGCACTTTTTGGTCAACAAGTATGCAGTCAATAAGATTACAGACCATGTAAATGACATGATGGAGAAACAATTTTTTTTTCTTTCTTGAACACACAATTTTCCAACAAGTTTCAATGGAAATGGTTGTTCTAAACTGTCAATAGTTATTTCATGTAAAACAAATCAAAAACAATTACCCAGGTATGGCCTTTATTCAACCTTTATTCAAAAATTTATAGTCCTGCAACAGGGTTACCATCACGCAAGACGCCTAACTAAGTAAGAGGAAAATAAATAAAATGCATCAATCATTATGCAATATTAAAATTCATTACGACTAAAATACTCATATAACACTTCTTTGAGACAATCTGCGGACTTAATATTAACAATTTCGCTTGGTAATGCATTCCAGCCTATACTTCTATTGACTATAACATCTAATGATGTCAAAATGTTCAAAACTTTGAAGTGAAACCACACCCCCCTGCGGCTTGTGTTAAGAGTGAGTCCATGGGTGCACCAGGCAGGTGTGCTACATGCCATCTCTCCGATTTCATTGAAACTTGGTCAGTTTAAAGCGTCTACCTTAAAACTCAAAATGACAAACTGGTTCGTAGTTTGGATCTTTATGGTGGGAGATAGCCCACCCAACTGGTTTAATTAGATTTTTTACCAATAAAAGTGCATTAATAACAGGCAAAAGTAGGAAGCTCTCAGGACAACTGTTTTTAACCTTTGACTATGAGGGTTTGTATATATGTTGATACATCTTTGATAAATGCAAGGATGTAAGTTTCAGTCAATTTGATTGACAGCTTGTCAATCACCGGCCTTGAATATGGGACCACCTTTTTAGCCATTCAAATACTTGCTGATTTTGAGATCAAATATCTCCGCTTGCCAGAAAGCTATAACAATAATTTTGCTATTCCCTGCTTAACAACCCTTTGGTCTATAATAAACATAAAAAACATTTCTGGGCTCTGCCTTTTTTGGGCGTCAGATGCCACTTGAAAACTACCCCTAAATCAAGCTTATTTCCACTTCACATGTCCAATAATTCAGCAATTAACGGCCGCCGAAGTTACTAAACCGACACTTTCCAGCCCGTTATACAAGAATAATAATTGAGGAGTTTAATGCATGCTTAAAACGTTCAAGACTTTGCGAGAAAATTAAAGATTTCACACTGATTAGTAATGCATGTCACCAAAATATAGAAGGCAAAATCGTATTGTTTGTGACCTCGTTTTAATTTTCTCGCAAAATCAGAGATTATTCTTCTTAGAAAGTAAACTTTACAGAAGTCCTTCATTCAACAAGTGTTATGGTCTTTACTGTTACAAGAGCAAGCTGTTTTTAATTTCCTGGGGACATTTCAAGGCCACATAACTCGCGGTTGTTGACAAGCTTTGAATCACGGCAGTATATGCCAGTCACAAAGCAACGTCAACTCGTACATCTAAAAACAACATTCAGTGATGAGAAATTCTTCCCTCTAGCAATAAAGAAACTACGCCTAAAAAGTTCGTTACGTTCAGGCTACAACCTCAGAAAAAGAATAGTGTCAGTTTTACTTACCGCCATCGATCTACGCCGAATTATTATGTATGCTGCGTGACCAAACAATGACAATATTTGTTTAGAATCCACTTCTTTGAATCCCAAAGACTTTCAGAAGGTCCTGCTTATCTCTATAACTATATTTATCTCCTCCTATCTTCATTTTTTTTTTTTACAAATACAGGTTGTTTGAGGATCTCTGTCACTCTCGATCAAAATTATTTACGACCAAGTATTACGTGACAAAAAGAAAGAGCCTGCAATGTTTTGATCAGCGAATTTCCCGTGCCTTCCCCGGCAATTTGCATACATTTTAAACAATTTTCGGCTGTCTAAACTGCAAGAGAGAATGAATAAAAATAAGGCTAAAAGAAATAGCCACGTTGACCAGAAATCTGCTGAAATCAAACTAGCACCACCCTTCTCTGTGGTTGGAAAGCTACCCTTCCTGAAGGCTCATTCCACTGGATAAGAGCCCACAAATTCGACCAGTAGGAGTCGGAGAGGTTTTGAGACGAATAATTGGCAAGACCATATCCACCCAAAAGGAGGAGATCAAGCAGGCATCCGGTCCCCTGCAGGTTTGTGCTGGTCACAGTGCGGGTGCCAAAGCCACCATGCACGCCATGGCCCAGATTTTTGATGATGGTAGTATAGACGAAATCCTGTTGATTGACGCCAGAAACATCCAAATTACTTGCCCTGAAATGTCCATGTATATCATCAACATGTACAGAAGTCCCTCGAGATTGTTCACCTGTGGTGGAGAAAAGATCTTATCC
Source organism: Porites divaricata (assembly GCA_038088405.1). Classification (NCBI taxonomy): domain Eukaryota; kingdom Metazoa; phylum Cnidaria; class Anthozoa; order Scleractinia; family Poritidae; genus Porites; species Porites divaricata. Next base: position 30,860,892 of record JBBMOI010000002.1, on the reverse strand, counting down.
CAGGAAGGGACAACACAGGGTGACCCTCTGGCCATGCCATGGTATGCAATCAACATATCCATCTTGATTCATAGCCTAAGAGCACATATATCTGAAGTTAAGGTGGCTGAACACAGTTTTGGCAGTTCGTGAGTATATGTCCTTTGCCAAATCATGGCAAGAGAAAGGTTGCAGCTCACAAGCTGAAACTTGGCAAGTGAAAAATATACTGATAAAAGATTTTGACTAGCAGGTAAAATGTGACGTTTTCGTAGTTTCCATGGCAACATTAACGATTGAATACAACCTTAAAATTTCACTTTTGCTCAGTTTACATAAAATTCGCTCATTAGATTTTCCTATAAACTTGCACACAGCATACTATGATTAATCATTACCATTTGAAACTTATTTGACCAAATTTTAACAGACGGGTTTTTAGATAATCAATATTATGATTGTACTGTTATTATTTAATGTGTCACAAAATTCGTCTGTTCAACTTCCATTTTAAAATTCTTATTATTGAAAGTACGATAAAAGTAAAAATTCTGCCAAATATCACAAAATTTTAATGAGTAGATTTTGAGAAATCGTCTTCTGTGTATCATTGCTTTTTCGCCGCCATGTTTGTTTGTCTAATTTAAAAGAAGCTCCGTCACGCAAGTTACCGCCGACCGCCCGCAAAACTGTGTTTAGCCACCTTAAGCAAGTGTGGCTGGCTTATGACTTTGCTGGAGGCGACCCAATTAAACTATCATACAACTGGTACAAGCTTGTTTGTCAAGAAGGAAAGAAATGTGGCTACCTAGCCAATGGCTCCAAAAGTTGGCTGATAGTAAAGCCCAGGTAGTAAAGACACAAGATCTAGCAGATGAGGCCAAGTTGGTGTTAACAACGGAAGGTCAACGACACCTAGGAGCAGTCATTTGATCCCAGGGGTACAAATACCAATAATGTAGTGGAAAAGTTCAGGGATGGAGGCAAAAACATCGACTTGCTGGCTGAGATCGTAAAGAGTCAACCCCATGCCACCTACGTCGCCTTTGCAAAGGGCTACAAATCAAAATTTTCATATTTTATGTGTAAAATTGACTCTTTTGAAGACTAGGTGGAACCAACTAATAAAGCGATCAATGATATTTTCCTTCCAGTTCTTTTTGGTCAGACGGAACCGCTCCCTGATGAGTTGCGAGAACTATTCACAAGGGGGTCTTGCTATACCAGACCTGAAAGCTGAAGCCTCACAGCAATACACTGCCTCAAAGTTAACAACAGCACCGTGTAGCAGCTAGACTTTCTAAGGTCAACACTGCATGCCACAGACAAGGGTGCAAGCGCGTGGCTCAACGCCGTAGCCCTTGAAGAGCAGCACCTGCCATTGAATAAGCAACAATTTAGGGACTTGCTACGCTTGCAATACAATCTGCAACTAGTGGACTTGCCGAGACATTGCGCATGTGGAGATCTATTCGCAGTCAGCCACGCCCTGTGGTGTAAGAAGAAGCTTAAGGGTTTTGTTTCACAAAGACATGATGGCATCCAGAACCTTCTCTCATCTCTGCTCAGCAAAGTCTGCAAGGATGTCTAGGTAGAGCCCCACCTCCTACCGATTGACAATAGCCTGCTTGCAGTCCGCCTTTTCTCTTACAGTCCGTCAGTTCTTATATCATCCAGCGCGATTGCAAACCACGTTACGCCCTCGTTTCTCACGACAAGCGGCCTCGCTGCTTGCGAGCTTAGGCTTCGCGTGCAGTAGCTTTGCAAAGAAAAATAAGAGACTGCTCGCAGTCTAATTGACAATGACGTATTCAACCTAAGCTCCACCGTCACAAGTCCTGAGGTTAGACTGGACATAAGGAAGTTTCTGGTCACGAGGAGAAACGTAATTCTTCGATGTATGTGTTTCGCATCTGAACTCAACGTGTAACCAGAACAAATCCAAAGAATCGATCTTCGTGGAGGATGAGAAAGAGAAGATAAGGAAGTACCAACAAAGAGTTATGGTGATGGAAATGATATCTTTGCTCTCCCCTCGGTTTTTGACACAAACGGAGGAATAGGGAAAAAATGCAAACTTTTTCTAATCAACCTAGCGGACAAACCTTCCCGAAAAAACGGCGAGTCATATGCCAGTGCCTTATCTTGGCTTCAAACATGCATATCTTTTGAAATTTAAGATCTCTCCACACATGTTTACGAGGGTCCAGAACCCCTTTTCACAAGAATGGTGACTTTTTAGATTATGCGGACATTTTTTAATTAGTTTTAGTATGTTTTTTTAGAGTAGTCTTAGTAGACAGTATTTTTATTAATTGGTTATAGTTTTTTTAGTTGAGACCATGTATTTTATTTAGGACGTCTCTTTAAATGTTATATATTGTTTTTATCATTGTCATGACAATAAACGCCTAATCGACAATAAATGTCATGGCTTTTAAACAAATAGTAAACGCGGAATATTTAATTAGTAAAACAAGATCAGGTGATTTAGTGACGGGGGTGGGGGGTGGTGTCTGTTATCACCAGGCTAGTGTTTCTCAGCTTTGGCCTAAGGGAGACGAAAACAAAAATGTAAATATCTATTTTTTTAGTTATGCTTTGTTTTCTCTATTTTTATTCATTCTTGCTTCCAGTTTGGACAACCGACATAAAAGATTTATGTAAATTGTATAGGGGAAGGCGCGAGAAATTTGCTGATCAAAACAGTGCAGGCTCTTTCTTTTTGTCACGTAGTACTTGGTCATAAATCATCTTGATTGAGAGTGACAGAGATCTGCGAACAACTTGTATTTGAGAAAAAAATGAAGATAGGAAGAGATAATATAGTTATAGAGATAAGCAGGACCTTCTGAAAGCCTTTGGGATTCAAAGAAGTGGATTCTAAACAAATATTGTCTGGTCATGCAGCATACATTATAGTTGGCGTAGGTCAACGGCGGTTAGTAAAACTAACACTATTTGTCTTTGTAATACTATTCTTTTTCTAAAGTTGTAGCCTAAACTTAATGAACTTTTTAAGGGCGTAATTTCTTTATCGCTAGAGGGAAGAATTTCTCATCATTGAATGTTGTTTTTAGATGTACGAGTTGACGTTGCTTTATGACTGGCATATACTGCCGTGATTCAAAGCTTGTCAACAACCGTGCGTTATGTGGCCTTGAAATGTCCCCAGGAAATTAAAAACAGCTTGCTCTTGTCACAGTAAAGACCATAACACTTGTTGAATGAAGGACTTCTGTAAAGTTTATTTTCTAAGAAGAATAATATCTGATTTTGCGAGAAAATCAAAACGAGGTCACAAACAATACGATTTTGACTTCAATATTTTGGTGACATGCATTACTAACCAGTGTGAAATCTTTAATTTTCTCGCAAAGTCTTGAACGTTTTAAGCATGCATTAAACTCCTCAATTATTATTCTTGTATAACGGGCTGGAAAGTGTCGGTTTAGTAACTTCGGCGGCCGTTAATTGCTGAATTATTGGACATGTGAAGTGGAAATAAGCTTGATTTAGGGGTAGTTTTCAAGTGGCATCTGACGCCCAAAAAAGGCAGAGCCCAGAAATGTTTTTTATGTTTATTATAGACCAAAGGGTTGTTAAGCAGGGAATAGCAAAATTATTGTTATAGCTTTCTGGCAAGCGGAGATATTTGATCTCAAAATCAGCAAGTATTTGAATGGCTAAAAAGGTGGTCCCATATTCAAGGCCGGTGATTGACAAGCTGTCAATCAAATTGACTGAAACTTACATCCTTGCATTTATCAAAGATGTATCAACATATATACAAACCCTCATAGTCAAAGGTTAAAAACAGTTGTCCTGAGAGCTTCCTACTTTTGCCTGTTATTAATGCACTTTTATTGGTAAAAAATCTAATTAAACCAGTTGGGTGGGCTATCTCCCACCATAAAGATCCAAACTACGAACCAGTTTGTCATTTTGAGTTTTGGGGTTGACCCTCTGAACTGGCCAAGTTTCATTGAAATCGGAGAGATGGCATGTAGCACACCTGCCTGGTGCACCCATGGACTCACTCTTAATTTCCTTTTATTTTCTCTTTTTTAAAGACCATTAGTTCCCAACTAATCAGCATGGTAGAATGTGGTTTTTGTTTTAAAAACCTGCTAACAGATAAATTCCCAGCTATAGCGCTGATTGTTATTCACGATTTTCAAAGATGACAGAATTTTGAAAGAGATCATCCAATTGGGCATCACAATAATTATTATTGTAGGCACTATGTTACAAATGGGCAGAGAACACTACATGTACAAGGTAATGATTGCACTAGCAAGTCAAAAGAATTAATTATATTTTGGTAATCATTGCATTACATACCTTTGGGTTTCTCTTGCAAGACTGTAATTGTTATTACATAAAAGGGTTTGTACTGGGGGAACTCCCTTTAATATACAACCTACAGTGGAATTGTGCAGCTGGACAGCGTTTGGTTTTTGTCCTCTCTATCCAAAACTAGATAATTTTGCACAAGTCTGTCTTAAACATGGCGCAATTTTATGCGAGTCTATCCTTATTATAAACAGGGTATGGTATGTATATGTGACAAATGAACTAAAATTGCTCTGATTGCAATAGCCAATATAAATTATCTTAGAAGAAGATGCATGCATTTTATAGTTGTCCTTTTCCCTAAACAGGGTAATGATCGGCAATAAAGTGAGTGAAATATCCCAAAAGAGTTAACATATATGAATTTTAGGATTTTGTGTCCAGAGCAAGGTAAACCGTCGACAGCAGCATGGCAAGGCAGCCCCCTGGGTTTGGGAACTCAATAATAATTCATATTGTTTTTTTTTTGGTAACAGTACAACACCCCTTCCAAGGAAAAGTCTGACTCAATTTCTCTTTTTATACAGTGACAAGTGTGCACTCCCTATGTACATTAAATTTAAAAAATGTGTTGGTTATGTGCTATCGCACTGCATTACCAGTTTCATGCCCATGGTACTGGCTGCGAAGGTCGGCAGCACATCCCTCATCCTCCATGTCACAATCCTCTGGATCTGGCTCCCCAAGGATCACTGCAATATTGTGTAAAATGCAGCAGGCTACAATGATAGTGCAAACCCTGTCGGGAGCCATCCTCACTTCTAAATGTAATACATGGAACCTCCTCTTCAGCACACCAAAAGCCCTTTCAATGATGCATCTGGTCACCTTGTGTGCTTTGTTGAAGAGCTCCTCCTTGCGGGTCTTGGGGTCAAGGTAGGGAGTCATCAGGACGGGTGAACAAGCATAGCCGCTATCCCCAAGGAATACACCATCTGTCAGACTATTCCCTTCAAGGTGACGACCTATGGCAGAGGTCCGGAAAATGTGGCTGTCATGAGTTGAACCAGGCCATCTAGCCACAACATTTGTAAACAAACCTGTACAATTCAATTAACATTATTAATTGATTAATTAATTACTTTGCTGTATGTCCAACACAGCATTTCCAGTAAACAAATTTTCAATTCAGTTTAGTATTTCTAAAACTTTACAATTTCCCATTCTAACCATAATGTTAGCACGTTTCCGTTTCTGTTTCCGTTTCTGTTTCCGTTTCCGTTTCCGGATTCCGGATTTTATTGCTGAGTATAAAAGTAATCGAGCCAATTGCTCGCATGACAGAAACCCTTGGTTTAAACTGAAGCCTAAATTAAGTAATGGACGTATTATTTTGCTTACCTCGATGGTTGCAGATTGCCTGCACATTGATCGAGTGATAACCTTTATGGTTCACGAAGTCTGGCTCATTTTCGTGAGGGGCTGTTATTCTCACGTGAGTACCATCAATACAGCCAATGGCACACGGAAATCCACCAACACGAAAAAGACCTTGCTTTATTTCGTCTCTTTCAGCTCTCGTTGACGGAAATTTGACGAAATCGCCAACCTTTGCAGATAAGGTCTGTGTGACACGACGTACAACTCGGCTGACTGTTGATTTGTTGAAGCCTAAAAATGTGTCTCAGATTACTTGAAGAAACGAACCCGACGCCAAGTACCTGAGGGTAATCAACACTTGCATCTCCACTGAAACGGCGTGGTTCCTGTTCGTTTCAGGCATAATGTCATCTGCAACAAGTCCAACGATGTAGTTGATTGCTTCTTGCCCAAAACGATATCGACATCTTAACTCAGAGTCGGTGTACGACGTTAACGGGTCAAGCTGCCGGGGGAAAGTTCTCCTTTTTCTGGGAAGTTGGTTTAGACGGTTTAGCGACAAGTTGCTCTGTAAAAGATGCAACTGTCGACCGGCCATGTTCGTGTCGTTTATCCGGTGGATAAAAATTTATACTACCTACCTTACCATGGATAAATTTATCCGCTGGATAGCGAGTGGATAATGCTATCCATCTTTCGAACAACCAAGATGGCGCAAGTGGATAAATTTTATCCACTGGATAGTGATTTATCCGCTGGATAGGACTTATCCGCTCTTTGAACAACCGGGGCCAGGGGTTCAACGGGATTCGAACCGTCACACAATACATCATAACACGACATTAATTAGACGTAGTCACCTGTTGTAATTTGTAGTAAGGCAAGATTTCCTGGGCTGAGTACTTAACAATCGCTTTTGAACTGACCTCTCCTGTCTTGGATTTCTGGCATAAAAAGACAAGTACAACAGTACCAATACGATTAAATCAACGGAGTACAGTGAATCTCACAAACAGATCAGTTTTAATAAATTTTCACTATATATGCCCTTTTAACTCTTTACTACACATTTCTATACACAGAAAAAAAAATAAGCAAGCATTAGGTTCACCAACAATGACAACTAGAGCAGTCGATGAAAGAAAGTGAAAGACGAAAAAGTTCTTTCGTACGCGAAGTTGAGCTTATTGACCCTACGCGTACCGTATTTTCTGCCGATCCTTGCAGTTTAGTGCCAGAGTCGCCTTTCTCGGGAATTCCATTGCTATCTATACTTTCTTTCTCCATCACCGCTTCCTTTTCTTGCATTAGCTAGCTTGGCTACGTGAGAGAAAACAAAAAATGTTGGAGAAATGTTTATCACATTCCGTCGTAATTGCCGCCATCTTGGATTATTGCCACCAAGGATCTGGGAACAAGACGTCCTTTGTAGGACGCGAAGACGCGAAGGGACCTAAGAAACAAAACCAAACCAAACCAAACAGCTGCGCATTGGCTAATCCAAAAATAGCTTCAAGCATGGTACAAATATATGTTCGAATTTGTCTCTTTTAATACTTTCTTTTTTTAACGAAACAAAGCAAGTACATTTTTGTTGTTATCTGAAAAAGTACATTTGTACTAGTTTAGCTACTGTTCAACCTCGTCCCCAGGGCGTTTCCCTTAAAAAATGGGCTACCCATTGTTTTAAGGGAAAAGCCCTGGGGACGAGGTTGGTGAAGAATTACCATGCGATTTTACCATGCATTGTGAATGTTATTAAATATTCACAAAAGCATATAATGCTATTTTTAAAGTAGAAACCATCACTTAGATTTGATCGTTGATAACAGAGAGATAAAATATAAGCATCTGGCCCCAGTTGTTCAAAAGCTGGATAGTGCTATCCACCGGATAAATCACTATCCAGTGGATAAGTATACAGGAAATCAATTGCGCTATCCAGTGGATAGTGGTTTATCCGATGGATAGCAACTATCCAGCTTTTGAACAACTGGGGCCTGGAGTTTTGAGATTTTTTTTATCCGCAAGCTGTTCCCGTAAGCTGAAATATTTTAATTAATTCATTTCATTTATGATGAAAACGCATGACATCACGGCTAATTTTCGTGACGTCACAAACAAATCAAAATGTAGAAAAAATTATTCAATCAGGGCCTCAAATTGGCGTAAGCTACAAGAAAGTAACCTGTATTTTCCTGTAAAAAAAATCATACCACGTGATAGTTAACCATGCGTACAACTTAAACCAATGTGTGGATCGTTATTATCCAAGTTCAAGGAAAGAAGTAACAAAATAGCTCCTGTATTAAGCGTCGAGTATATGGATCCACAGTGGTTTTCGAGAAAGACATGTCTTGCGAACGTCGCCTCAATGCCGTTGAACGGAAATTTGTCAGGAGAAGATTTATCTCTTGACAGGAAATTCAGTCAGAGGATGCAATATTCGGACCTTGGTAATTTTATTGAAAGAAATTCTAAGATGAGCATGGCGGAGGGAAACACCTCATCTGTGTTACCTTCATCTGTTTTTACAAGTGATGAAGCTAACACAGCGGAGCCTGCCTTCGAAGTCGATGCCACCGATGAAGTGCTGTCTTTGAGTAGTGGGATCCAGATGTTAACAGAAAAGCGATCTGATACTATTAGTCTTCAGGCTTTTGCAAGATCTCAAATAAAAAGTGCGGATTCAGTGGGGAAGAAAGAAAAAATGACAGCGAGTCAACGTAACCTGCTTATCACGACTTCGACTTTGAATCAGGCTTCACCAGACTCAGTTCTTGGGTATGGAGATGTGGAACCCGAAATTTTGGGTTCAAGTACAGTTTCCCTTGATTGTGCTATTGTAGTACAATCAGAGGAAACTGTACTTGAGGTTCAAAATAAACAGGCGTTAGGTCCTCTCGATGACCATGAAGAACGTCTTAGGCCAGCTCATTATGATCGGGAAACGCAAGAAAGCTTCATTACTTTCGAAGGTCTTTCTCCTGATATACTGGAAAACGTTTCAGCAAAAGAAAACGTGATGTTAAATAGAAATGAAAAGGGCAAGTTGAAGCGCGTCTGTGGATCATTTGCTGAAAAGGAATCGAAGTTTGAGGTACCGCCTGTTGAGGTAGGGGTCGTTTCTTATCAGAGGTACAGACCTTTGGTCATCATTTAAAGATTTTGATTGGCTAGAATATCCCTTGACACTTTCTCAGCCAATCAGAGAGTAAGGAAAACTTGCGGTCACTTGCTTGAGACAAGAAAATTTGCTGCACCTTGTTCTCTCTCCACCAATGTGCATATATAGGTACCGGCAACATACTTCTGAGAATACACCCCCCCTCCGATGGATTAGCATCCCCTCCATGGGGGTGGGGAGAGGGGAGGGAAGTATGCTCCCGTGTACTTCGTGTCATCGAAACCGAGGTCGGGAGATTCAAAAGCAACAACGATGGTCACGGCAACTAAAAAAGCATAAAAGACAATGGGCCATTTCTGAGATTCGCCAAGCCTATGTTTCAAAGCGAGGCTGAGTGCGAAGCTATGGATATGAAAATGATTTTGTAATCTCATGCAAATAAAACTCATCTTCACAAGAAAAGTTTTGCACGTAGTCTCGTTTTTGGAACTCGGAAAAGGCCTATTTTTTTGGGAAACAACATTTTTGCACAAGCCTTTACGCGCTTTTGTAAAGAAAAAAAGACACAACAGAAAAAATATGTCAGAGTAAATTATCAGATCTGGGAATTAATGGCAATCAAGCTCAGAGTCAGTCAAAATATTTGATTCAAGATAGTTTAAATCATACTTTGCACATGAAAACGCCATGTAGAGTATACAGGGAACGGTGACAATGAAGTATAAGCTTAGCTATTTTCTTGTTATCATTCTCTCTACCCCACGCCGCAACCATTCATAGGGTGGAAGTAATTAGATACTAGACGCCACGTCTGCTTCCAACCAACAGGTAGTTGATGAAATTAAGGAAGAGCAAACTCAAGAAAAAATGACGACTCATTCAAAATCCATACCTATGATTTCGCCACTACAAGGCCAAGCTGAAATGAAGGTTAAACCCTTACCTTCACAAGAATTGGCCTTAGCGGGTAAATGTGAAGCAAGGATGATCGGTTCAATTGAAGATGGATCAAGCTCTGTTACCTTAGAACGAGCACCCGTTTGTGCTAAACGTCTGACTGTCAGCGGGCAGGCTTCCTTCACAGTGGCTACCAAGGAAGAGCGGAATGATCGATTGGTGGTTGAAGCCGATCCACTTTCTCCGATCAAAAGTAAATCTAGAAAATGAAACACAGAATCCAAATAATGTGCAAATTGATCGTGACGTGGTTCTTCCCATGGCCAAAAAGCAGCTAGAAATCAAGGTTTTAAGCGTAAGTACTGATCTAGTCTGAATGATATTAACTTTGCAACAAAAGAACAAAATGACATAATAGTTATATGATGTATAATATCTAACAAAAGAGGCCTTATCAATCTTTTAAGCTTTTACAATCGTTGAAATGACGTCAAAATATTCAGAACTTTGATGTAGTTTTTAATTCACGTAGATGACTGCTGGAAGTTCAGTCAAAACAAGAGAGTTATTGTTGGCAGTGGCTACAAGGGAACTGGAGAATAGGATTTTCCAGGTAAGTCAAATCACGATGTTGCATGTGAGACTGATAATGCGCTTGTTTTCAACTGAAATGCGGGAATGTTCAGAGGCATGAATATTGTTACAGATTCCCAACCAATCTCAAAATTGTTAACAGAGGAAGCGGTTGTGTCGCCTTAAAAAAAATCATTCTTATTGACCATTTTCACATGTACCATAATGTACCTTGGTTACCCTTCAAAAGTTTGCATAACCATTGTCTTCGATTGCCCTTGGGACGCCTGTAATACCCAGGAGAAATTAGAAGCAATGGTTGTGCAAATTTTTTCTTTTTGGGGGGGGGGGGGGGGGTGGGGGTAATCAAGTTGCATTATGGTCAAGGCTGAGATCCGTTTGGTCAAAGAAGGAAAAGAAAGCTCTGGGGACGATATTGGGTTCCCGGGTCTCAATAACAACTTAAAAAATATCCAATGCCCTGTGGTCAATACAGAACTGTATATAGGTCCACAGTACCTTATAAGGCATGCCTGTCTAGTTTGTTTATATGTTAAACGTGTCTTTACTAAAAGAACTGACAGACCCACCCAAAATGACGTTTTTTTGTATTGAAGTATATTTTTTTACTTAGTCAGTTAATATAATGATTTTGTTGAGGAATTGTTAGTGTACTTAGAGAAAGGCTGTTATCTTCTAGATGTTCACTGCCGAGGGTGGATTAACGTCCGCTGGTATAAACCGGATTGCTGAATTTAAAACAACCCACATGGACAACCAACAGCAATTAAACGTGAATGCTAAAGAAAAGCTCATTGAAAAATTTAAGACGAAACAAGGAGCGTTTCAAAGCGGCTTATCTAGTAGCAATAATGTGCGCTCTCTTGAACTCGGAGAGACGAAAAACACGATTGCTTTTGAAGTTCTGGACGGAAACAAGCGCAAGGAAACTGTTATTCCCTGGGCCAGGCTACCTTTCAGCCTGCGCAGACTGGACGAACCTCCACCGCTGACCTCTGAGAAGATCAATGTCAAACTGCTTCGAGCGGAAGGAAACAGAACCAGAAAACTACAAGAAATAAAATCTCAAGCTCGAAACATGTCTACGTTGCGCTCAAAAGAAGCGTTGTTAAGTTAAATGGGTCTATCTTCTTGTCTCTCACTTGCCATATATAAAATACAAAGATGTGCTGGGTAAAAAAGGAAACAGAACCCTATGCTTTGGGAAGGAAGGCATGGCTGCAGCAATTCTTGGTTTGCAACCACGTGACAAGGCGGCTATGTTGGGGGTCAATACAATGGAATGTTTTCTCTAAGAATTTACATAAAAATAGATTTCAGTTCCCACAGGAGAGATATGCTTGTGTTCTTGACCAGCAAACATTGCCGCCGTGACGTCAAATGCAAACAAGCAATATGGGCCGAGTCACCTTCAATGGTCGGCATAGTTAAAAACATGTGTGGCATAGAAAATTTGAATGTGAAAAAAAATGTATGAAGGAGGTCAATAAGAAAAACAAATTGTTTTATATTTTTGCTTGCATGTGTGCTTATTAAATTTTTAAGTTTTATTCTTTGTTCGTTATGTTGCACCATTTTGTTTTAATGTTTAGCTTAATTGATCATGGCTGTTTTTGTAATGTAATAACCTGCCCTAACATGCATTTGAATTAGAAAACAAAATCTATTGGGTTTCTCCTAAAAAAAATTCATGGCCGCCCAAAACAAAAAGGGAGCATCTTAATAGCACACTACTTTTATGCAAATTATTCCTTTTGGAATCCTCACTAACAACTGGGGAGTCTGGCATCCAGAATCCAACTTCCACTGAAAAAGACTGGAATCTAGTACCCGTCTTGGATTCCCTTACACTAGCGAGATTTGGCGAGACAGCTAGTCACAGTGTAAAAATAGCCTAAGTCACTCAGCATTTGGTACCAAAATATTTTTTAGAACCCCCGAGTTTGGCACAAGAAAGGAAATCTTTTCCCTGGTTCTTGTGTCTGAGCTTGTATTTATGCTTTGATCCTATAATCCGGCAAAGAAGACTGTTTGTTTGTAGATAGTGAAACCCAAGATAAAGGCTTGGCAGGTTATGCTACCTGACATTAATTAGGTACGATTCTGCCTACTTATCATAAATTAATTAAACTTGAATATCCAAAAGGTTGGATATTTAAATCTCTGACGTAATTTGCGTGATGTAAGCTGGGGGTTGACCAGTTCACTTTCCATTATTGTTAAAAAAGAAACCTGTTTCTATGGGTTTTAGCTTCGAATAATAACACCATGGAAAAAGTAAGTTCAGATTCGTATAAGGGGCACTTAAGCCAAAAACAGGGGGACATTTTCCATGCGGGCAAAACAGAAATGGCATGAGCTTATTATGATGTTATTATGACCAATATTTCATGTATGGAAATGACTTATTTGTTTTCCCTTTTTTTAAAAAGACTCATTTTCAAAAAATTGTTTTGCAGGGATACTCCATTCCTTCATACTCCTCATTCATGTTTATTAGCAAAAAGAACGAAAAAATTGGAAACGATTGTGACTCGTGATCGTCTATGAAGTTGCTAATTTCATCGTTACCAAATCATTTAGTATGCATTTTTAATCACTCTGCTTGTGTGCAGACGCGAGATTGAACTTCACAACATTAAACCCGTTTGTTTTAATCCTCTTGCTGTTTGGTCTGTTTGATTAAGCGAGGTTTCTGTGGAGACACTCATTTCATTTTATTGCTTCTCGCTCATTACAACTGGGAAATTTGGAACGATAAAAATTGTTCCAAAATGTTTCTCTTAATACGGTTTTGAAAACCTCCATGCATTTTTAATCGCTTGTCTTTAGAGTAAGGTGAGACGACCTAAAATAAAGACTTCTTTGCCTTTTAGGGTTGGCACGCGAAAATTGCTGGTGTTCGAAAAACTTCCTTTGTTGTGGTGTTGGGTTTTTGAAGATCTCAATTATCGGCGCGCGCATTTTCTTTTTTTAGTTGTGCACTGGAACCCAACTGTACTGAATTTACTTCTTTTTCGTTGAAAAACGAAAACGATGATTCGAATAAAGTAATTAAAAGCAGACTCCACCTTGCACTCTATTAATTTTGCGGCTTCACTGTTCAGTGTTTTTTCGGGGCTCATTATAAAGTAAAACGCCGGCTTTAAAATGTCTGTTCATTTAAATTTGTTATCTCAATAGAACTGGAATATCAATTTATTTTGCTACCTGTCTTTAGTTCTCGTCTGCTCTAGTATTTTAATTAACTGATGAAACATGAGAAGACGTTTTAACAGTGTGGGATTTTGGTTGTGGATCACAGCTCTTTGCTTCGTATTCTACTGAACTTAATTCTCTAATTAGAGATAATCCAGCTGGAGTAAATTAAGAAGTCATTGGTAAGAACGAAATACGTATACCTGCCTATCCTATATAATATTTATAACACTAAATTCATCTGAAAATGTGAAAAAGGAACACATTTCCCAATAACTTTTGTCAGTTACGTTCAGAGGTTTTGAGGAAAACATAACATTAACTTTATGGTACTAATAGCTGCCAACTATTTGTTGGAAATTCAAGAAGATAACAATGCTAACGCAAGCGAGTAGTCTGTTTTAAAGACAAAGAAACGATGTTCATGGGCTTTGACGGTCCCGCCTTGCCGTGTGGGGTAAAGAGATGCTCTGTAGTTTGTGGGAAAATTTGGCTCAGTCAAGTGAAATTCAGACCTGGTAATAAGAGAAAGATGCTTCATTTCGTGCGAGACTTTTACGATCTCTGTCACTAGCGAAAGAACAAGAACGATACTTTGCACTGGAGAGAAATGTACAGCACACATTTGACGGCATATTAGCACTGTGATAATCTTGTGTTTCGGAAAAGGAAATCTTAGTTGGACATAATCCCTTTTGTAATGTGCTGTTTGAGTCCTGTTGCGCTAATGTTAAAGGGAAAAAAAGAAAGGAAAAATGAAAAGAAGCTTAATGCCTTTTTGGTACTGGTAATAAACTAAACCCACAAAGAAATACATTTGCAAAATTTTAAAAATTGCGTTTGACTGACAGTTCACTTTACAGTTCATAAATGTGTCTTAACAAACCAGGATCTGTCAAAAGAACCCATTCATGGAACGAAAACGCAATTTAAATACCCCATAGAAAATTTCTCAAAAGAGCATAATGGACTGTATTGATATAGCCATTAAAGCAGTAAAAATATGGTCTTTTTTATGTCTGTTATAATATATGCTAAGACGTAAAATAACGCTTGCACCTGTTTGTGGGATTTATGATGATTAACTCACGCAAAACGATATCTTTCAAAACTTCGACAGCTTCATTTGTTGAAATAATTTTTTGTAAACAGAACGAGGGCCCCAAAATAGAAAATATTACTTCCATTTCTATTCAGTATCTAATATTTACGCCTTCGAGCAAAATACAGCAGATATGACTTCAAGCCACTAATACTGTAAGTATGAAAAGAGAAATGATGAAGGCTTGTCTTTAAAGTTAACACGTCTCGATTAACGAGTCTTAAAGAAGATTTTCTTTTCAAATAAGTTCAACTCTTCAAAAGCGCAAAAGCGATCAAAGTCTCGTACACTCATAAAAGTAATCATAATTATAAGCGTTGCTTCCCAATTATTGCGCCATTGGCAAAACATTTTTCGTACAGTTTTTGCGACCAATATGTTTGTATGTAACGGAAAAATAATCGGAACGCGAAAAGAGTATCATTACAATACACGCCCTCGAGAGATTTCCCGAATTTCTTTTGGTTATCGATTGGTTACTTTCTTAGTGCGATCTCCGCGCATTTCGATTGCTAGCAAATATTTTAAGACCAAGAAAGTTCACAATATGCAAACGATGAATTTTGGAAATTTAATTAATCCTCATAAAAGCGTTTTGCATTCAGAAGGCGACATTCGTCCAACGCGGAAATGATATACAACATATTTTACCAGTCTATTACGTGGACAAATAGAAACTGTAGTTTGCACCTTTCATTCGTTCTTGAAATGAATTTTCGTATCAAGAAACAGTAGGTGAAATTATTTTCCATTGAAAATTTTGATATTGACTTTTTCCCCCATCGATTTATTTTGTCAAGAAAATTTAGTTGCGCTTGGACCCAAACGATCCCAATTTTTCTTCGTTTGTATCGCTTCAATGGGTGTTGCTTAGAAATTGGAACATTTTCTACCACAAGTTTAAAAAAATTAAGGTATCAAACGCGCTTAATATTTTTTTCAGATAAACAGTGCGCGAGCTTTAATTTTGGTTAGATCTCGTAGATATATTATCAATCCTAATTCCATTGTTTTAATTTTTATTTTAAAACACCCTTACGCTAAAAGGAGATAGCCAGATCATTGTGGTCGTCTGAGACCGAATTTGTTCTTGCTGAATTATAATAAAGTTGACCAGCAAAGCTAGTGTAGTAACACCACAAACTTGAAAGTTAGTTATTTTAAATTGCACAATGGTTATCAAGTGTTTCGAGTAAGTTAGATGAAATAAAAGCTCAGTAGGGATTTTACCGGCCATGATAATGGCGGCCTTACACCACATAGATCCCCTTTGTTGTCAAAGCATAGAAAAAGCAAAACAATTCTCGAGGAGTTATTGAGGCTTTAGAGACAAACTGGCGACCGATCATAATAATGAATTAAATAAACAAACGTTGGGCCGATAGTTTTGCAATGATAGAAGATAGCGAGTGGAAGATTGGATGGAAACTGCGGTTAGATTAATTCATACCGGGGTTTTTCTTTTGGGGGGGGGGGGGGGGGGGAAACCTTACCGAAGCCAAAAGACTGAGGAGATTCAAAATAAACGGTAAATAAATGTCTTTTGCCTTGGTCAAAGGTTGGAGAATTTTGCGGATGCGAAGGCGGACTCATAAATTCCATTGAAATCACAAAAAAAATTTCTATACAAAGGCCACTAACAGTGGCCAATAATAAAGTTAGCTTTAGTTATTATGAACCAAGATCCAATAGGCGGGCCTATAGCCTTAAACATCACTTATTACACCCTAGCGAGAGAGAAATAAATATTTTCAAGAGCAAATTCTTCAGTATTTGCATTTTTATTGCAGCGCAACGGGTGCAGAAGAGGTCGACTATATCCAAACCGGTTACCACCAAAAAACGAGTATTCCTTAGATAAAGTTCGAAGAACTGCGAAAGTGCGTACCATGATGTTTTGTCCAGGGAATATATTCTTGATTATACCTACGGAGAATTTGTTTGCGGATTTTCTGATAAGAGTATGAAAATTGAAGCCAACAGAAGCAGGTGTTGTAGAGTTATTTTCATATGTGCAGTTTATAAATTATTCAATATGTTTGCAGGTTTCCAGACCTGACGAAATGTGATTGGCCGATAAGTTAATCATCCAAACGGAACACAATGCAGAGATCTATCTGAATCCCCATGACATAAAGTTGTTAAAAGATTTCGCACTCACTGAGTTGCTATAAGATGAAGCTACACAAAGGAAGACCACTCAGTCTTACAGAGACCAGATTGCCTAAAGATCTACGCTTGAATCGCGCCAAATTTCCTCTCTAAAAGGAACGACTTCGCATCGCAACGGCTTTGACAAATTCTCGTATTATACCGCAAATCTACTGCAATGCCGAGATCTTTTCTGCTGAAAAGAGATTTTGATGATGGTAATTATTTCAGTGAGGAAAGAATACTCTTCATCCATCAAGGTCAGTTCTATACTTCTATTTTCTGAATCGAAATCATTTTAAGTATTTGCTAGAATGCGTTAATTCGAATTGTCTCAAAATTTACAGCGTCTCTATGTAAACATGTCACAGGCCACTTTCATGTTAGAGCTGTGTGTTCATTTTAACATTTTGGTAGAAGTATCATGCATGTCGCGTTTTTAATTCGCAGATGAGGAAAAGTCGACGAGCAAAGATTTCTCAGACGTCAGACGAAGCAAGCAGCCGAGCGGGCCGGCAAAGATAAACAAAGAAGATGCCGAAGAGGAGTTGCTTAATGCGTTTCAGAAGAAAAAGAAATTATCTTATCCAGCCGATGTCCGAATTGACGGACGCGTAAATGATATCGGAAAGATTTTGAGGTTTGCAGATGATTTCATTAATAATGAAAAGAAAATGTCGGAGAAAGATGCTCAAAAAAGCAGCCTTAGTGAAATTTCATTGATAGCCGGACACGGAATTCTCCAGGGAAACGAGTTGTTTCAAAATTCAGGAACAGGTGGATTCGAATCGAGTAAAAAAGCTAACTCATCTTCGGGTGATTTGAAACGGGTGACACCTTCCACGAATAGAAAATTCCCTCCTATGAATAAAGCAAATGAGCTGAATGGCACAGGCGCGAAGAATCGCTCAGATAAAACTGTCCACAAATGCAATCAGTG
Source organism: Porites divaricata (assembly GCA_038088405.1). Lineage (NCBI taxonomy): Eukaryota > Metazoa > Cnidaria > Anthozoa > Scleractinia > Poritidae > Porites > Porites divaricata. The sequence goes on along the minus strand of JBBMOI010000002.1, from coordinate 30,843,228 downwards.
TGGCAAAGTTTTCAAGACCAAGTACACTCTGTCAATCCACTTAAAAATGCCTGATCACACTCAGAGCCGACCGTTTGTGTGTAACGTTTGCGGAAAAGGGTTTCGTCTATCGAGTACCCTCTGCCGGCATAAGATCATCCACACCGAGAAAAAACCGCATAAATGTGACGAATGTGGGAAAAGCTTTAACCGGTCGTCCACCCTCAAAACGCATCTGCGAACGCATAGTGACAAGAAGGCCTTCATCTGCGACATCTGCGGCAAGGGCTTTCACCAAAAGGGTAATCTGCGTAATCATATAATGATTCACACGGGCGAAAAGCCGTTCCGATGCAACCAGTGTAATCGAGCCTTTAACAAGATGTCCAACCTGAAATTCCATATGCACACCCATTCAGATAATTTGCCATTTCACTGCAGGACTTGCCGCAAACGTTTCTCGAAAAAGACAGACTTAAAAGAACACGTAGAACAAGCGCATTGAGAATTCTCAAAGATTTATCCGAATAATTTGCTAAATTCGCTGAAACATGACAGAAGCACTTTTTTTGTGCTTAATTAACATTTTTTTACTTTGTCGAGGAATTGACTCTAATTTAACTCCTAAATAGCAAGAGCACTCATTTATACAAGTCAGTTTACTATATATTTGCAACAACATTTTTTCTACCTGGGAATAAAGGCATTTAAAGATTCCATTCGCAAGTGGAAGAACGCGAACAAATTTTTGAAAAACGCAACTTGCAATTTGTACTTAACTGAAATATTTGTACTTAATGGTGTTAACATAATTTACAATTAGGAAGCACAATGAGCTGAATTTTGTAGTATTTATGCTCTCTTGAATAATATTCCAGATACTTATCCTTTACTAAGCATGATTGCAACCAAGAGGCACTGGTGGTAACGCTGTTATTTTAATGGCTATGAAATAAATTATCCTCATTTGCCAAGAACAAGTACAAAGAATTCATATCAGAACGATTCAGTAACCTCTTTACAATGTTAAATTTTAAATTTAGCACTTAACTTTATTTACACGATCATTGAATAAGACCACACTATTGAATATTCTTTGCATGGCAATAAATAAAAGATTACTGAAAATGAAGACTACTGGTTGTTTTTGCCTGAAGTTTTAAACCGTCAAGTAATTCTCATACTTGTTAATGACAAAACCTTAAGTTATAACTGCCATCTTCCCTGTTCTAATTGACTAGCGCTGTTTAACCTATTTCGTGTCGTACCCTGCAAAGCGACACTTCAGTCCCTTTGTTAAAATTCCGTTGAATAAACTCTGGCAGGTGGAATTCTTGTTGCTTAGTTATTGAGGTTTTGAACGCCGGAAACATACTTTGAAAACATACTGTTCCTTCAATTGTTTAACTGCAAAAAAAATGATTAACTGTTCACAGTATATCATTGCTTTCCCGCCTTTGAAAATTGTTCACTGTCAGGGGTGAATTGAGCGATAAGGCACTCGCGAGTCTATTAATCCACAACATCTTAACTTATTGCCACAAAAATACCTCCCGCTGAGCCATTTTTTTTATTTAGACACCCTGTATCACTCTCCAGACGTAATGGAATACATTAAATTAATTAAGGCTTTTCTAATACAATGCGCAGAGGAGCAAAATGGATTCGGCTCTCGTCAAGGCAATTAAAACCCCTCCAGGAATCTGAAAATCATGCTGATATTTCGTCTCTTATTTTTTTTAGATGGCAAAGAGGAGAAGCGAATGCCATCTAAAAGCAAAGACACCACCAACGTAAAGTTGACCCTTTAAACTTTAAACTTTTCAGAAAAGGGAATATGTGCCATGAAGGCGACTTTGCAACGAAACTAACTTGGGTGGCTTGTCATTCAGATGTTTCATAAAATATCGACTTCACCAATTAAATCAGCAGAAAAGGAAACATATTAGTCGCAATAAAGCCACTGAACAACCTGCTAAGAAAGAGGATAATTTCTATTTTATTGTGAATGCCTTAAATAAAATTGTCGGCAAAAAAGTTCGTCCCTCGTCAAAAAGAATTACTGGCACATGGCCGATAAATCGAAAACAACTATTTTTACTAGCAATTTTCTTGGGACATAAAACATTTAAATAGTTCAAGGATAAACAATTTATCTGTTTCTACTGAACAAAATTTCTTGTCAACATTAGTTTCACTAGTCTTAATCAGTAAAATTGTTTCCTCCGGTTTCCTCTACAACTGGCTAAGGCATTCAAAAAATTCGGCTATATATTTTTTGGTACATTTTCTTTTTCGCGTCGATTGTATCCAGTCTTATTACCTAAAAGGAAAAATTGCAAGCAAAAATGCGATTGAGCAATCACGCCCACAAACTATGCTATACCGAAAATACTCATTTCGTCAAGCTCATTAAAATTTAAGAGACTAAGCAGAATATTGGAAACAGATAGAATTACTAAGGAAAAAAAAAGGGGTTTTATAAGCATTGAGAAAAGAAAAATATGGTGAAAAAAGAAAAAAAAAAAGAAAACTTTATCAGAAAGCTAACATTGGATTCCTGATAGATAGAAAATTGTTATTTGGTAAACATATTAGGGTTATTTCAAAACAGATTTCACAAGAGGGACATGCTTAGCCTTGATTCATAAATTTTTAAACTAGCATATAAGCTGCAAAAAATTTGGAGGTTTTTTAAAATGTGAAATGTGGAAGTAAAGTTCATATATCCTAAGAGCTTGCTTTCTTCTTTGTTGTCGTTTGCCAGGATTTCTGGTCATGATAAACCTTGATAAAAAAAAGAATACGCTATTGCACTAAATATTTTACGAGCAGTTGGTGGTTGTGACAAGAGGATGATCAATTGAATCTCAAGTGAAATAAAGACAATATTTTTTTATTAGAAAAGAACAACAAGCGCGCGTGTGGCGTCGCAAGCGTTTTGTTGTTTTTAATTTATGAGTTGTTCTTGTGATAATTATGTGTATTCTGACTGTTCATTGACTCCAAACTTCCCCGCTGATTAGCAAATAGGAAAAGGAGAGCAACCCGCTAATATTCGCACGTATCATTACTAAGAAAACAATGGATGTTCACCTTGATGTTAACGTCTATGTTAAATTGTTTTGATTGTGTTTTGCAACTGCAAAAGCTCCAACCCCATTTCATTTCCGATTGTCAGGGTTCCAAAGAAACAACACGTGCAGTACACACGCTTCTCACCTAACTTTATCCTGAATCAGTTCTAAAGTACTTTGGGTGATTCTACAGGGAAATGTTAGAAACTTCTTTTAAGGCAAAAAATAAAAGCACAACAGGGCATAAAGAAATATTAGCGTCTCATTCAACAACTTTCTACTGATTTGATTGTTCAATAATCTCGTCCATAAGCTAAGCTTCAACAATACTGTTTGGTGTTGGAACAGCCTTACGTTCAGTGAGCTGATGTTGAATTCAAAACGAAACTTAATTCTCTTTAAGTGGGCGTAAGCTTAAATTCTGAATCACCTCGAGCGGTGCTCAAGCAGTCCCGCGAGCCGTATATTTTTCTTAATATTTTCCAAGTTAAGTTGCTTAGAGATATACTTAAGAAGATTATTCCCTGATTCAAATCTTTATTAACACTTTTGGGCAGCTAATGATTTTTTCAGTTTGTAGCTTCATTTTATAAGTGAAACCGCAAATGTGTCTTAATATTAGCATAATGATAGCGTGTGTTTTAAGGCTAAAGGTAGTCTATTTGGAACCTTTGAGGCATGCAAAGTGGAATATATATCTAGATGCAGAAAAAAATGAATAAAAACAATGACAACTGTATCAGTCAAGTTTCAACTGAAATTGAATCAGCGCTGAAATTTAAATTTTAAAAGGTGACTTAAACGGCCTGTTGAATTATTACTACAAAAAATTTTTAATTCGTAACTGGAAATGTTTTATACAACATTGCAAATATCGATAAAGGGAAGATCTTCAGTGGACGGTTAAAAATTTCATTTTATAGACGTTTCGTCATTATCAAAACTTAAAATACCAGAGCCGGCAAGTCTATTTTGTTTTACGCAAAACAACACACAGCTGCTGACATTAACAGCGAGATGAATTTGAAATGACGAAGAGGTTATTCTTGAAACAACAAAACAAAGCACATTTTGTTGAAAAGATGGTAAATCAGAAAACACATCTCTTTTTGTACTGTATTAGTGATGTAGTCTACATCTTTCGTAGTATAAGCAACGGGCCGCGGAGCTTGGAATCATTTTTTCTAGCTGGAACTTGGCAGAATATTTTTAAAAACAAACCAAAAATGTTGTTTTGATTTTGTGTAGTATTTAATGATGAGTTTTCTCTTTACGCAAGAAGTCTTCTAAATGGAAGATATACTTTACACTTGAAAAGAAAGCCAAAAACAGTAATGTGACTTATTAATAAGGACTAGGAAATCCTGTCAGACAATCGTTATATCGTTTAGAAAGAAGCTGAAACTAAAAACTCTGAATAAAAGTTCAAACCCGATAAATAAACTAGCCAACAAAATAACAGCATGAATGAGTCACGCGGCAAGAAGGATCGAAAATGTTGTTTGTATAAACCAACATTTTGGCTGTCCGTCATGTATAAAATGTGCTATGGTTTCCTAGATGGGAAATGGGAGGACTATTTGATTCCAAATGGAGAAAGGAGAACACACGACGAAGCCATGATTTAAAGTTTATTGTACCGCGAAAGGGCAGAAGGATAGTATTAGATTTTCTTTCTTTCACAGCACAATAACTGAATGGAACAAACTCCCAAAAGAAACTTTCACCAGCCAATATATAATCCTTGTCTACTTTTTAAAAGCAAATTCTTTTAGGTTATCTTTTGTTAGCAGTTAATATTAGTTTTATTTGTAGTTTCAGCTTTTATTATCTTTTTTTTTAGAGTTTTAGAGTTGGCGCGATGTCCTAGATGTTGCCGACAGAACAATATTTAGAAATGGAAAACAAAAACCTAACTTACTTCGTAGCCCTATCATATCAACAAAACCATCACCCATCCTCTGTTTCGTTCCCAGTCCCCTTATTTCTTTTCCTTTTCCCCGGTGCTCGTATCCATTTACCGTTTCTAGTTTCCAGTTTTCCTGTTCCGTTCGCTATTTAAGTAGCATCCTCTATACATGCGAATTTGCACTAAGATAAAAAAAAAAAAGAAAGTTTATTTTACAATCTATTTGGAATTCTGAAATTGGCTCATACATCTCCAGGCAATAAAAACAAGTCTTCTTTTGTTTTCCGGTATGAAAAATCGGGGCTCATTTCCAACGTAATTTTTGCACCTTTTAATGGCCTTCAATGTACAAGCTTGTAGCTGCATTCTGCTGAAGGAAAAAAAATCATTTAAAAGGTCATGTTGTTTCAGTTATTGCGGTTCAAAAGACACATTTTTAACGTCATGGGCCTTTAGACAAGAGTTTAACATATACGTAACAACCCAGTACTCGTTACTAATAGACCCTTTATAGCCAGTTTTTCACGTGCTTAAAATCCCAAAGCCACCGAATACAGTCCATTCCCTTTATAGCGGACACGGTAGGTACCTTGACTTAGCGTCCTCATTAGCGAGAGTCCGTAGTAGCGGGACTTTATTTTTTTGCCGGGGATTTAGCTGCCGTCCGTATTATCGGGGGGTCCGTTATAGCAGGGTGTATAGTTGACTGTACCAACTCAGTACTCATTACTAATAGTAAACTAATTCACATTCGCATAAAAGCCACCCCATGCCTCTTGATAGATAAGTTATGGGGGAAAAATTTTGCATAAGGCATAGGGAGAGCTGATAGAGAAAATTCGCCAGCGACGCTGAAGGGGAGGAGGGTGGGGAACTTACTTGCCCGTTGTACAGTAGACTTGCGAGAAGACGGCGAATATGTTTGCTAGAGCGTATAAAAGGCCAAGGGAATTTCCCTGGGGACCGTATAGGGCCAATAGACTGCCTTACAAGGAAGCAGGCAGTTATCTGGTTGATTAAATCACCACGCAGCGGCTTTTATGCGAATGAGAATAGGCCCTTTATTCATTCACGTGGTACATATCCAGGTGATCTGTGACGTCATTGCGGGGGCCTGGGGAAAGAAATTTTAATGCCGTATCCCATAAACCAAAGCTGACGGGAACAGATTGAATTGAATTGAATTGGTGCGCGCGTTGGTTTATGGGATACGGCATTAAAATTTCTTTCCCCAGGCCCCCGCAATGACGTCACAGATCACCTGGTATTCTGGAGGGCAAGGAAATGACTGTGACTAGACAAAAAAAAGGCTATCCAACCTCGTTCCCAGGTTCTCTCTCCTAGGGACGGGTTGGAGGGAACCCTGGGAACGAGGTTGAAGGCTACATCATTTAAAGAGGTTATGTGACCTGGGCATTAGCTTTTTTAGATCAATTCTGTGCTGAAGTCATTACTTAATGCCTTTTAACCCATACAAAAAATTCTCTTGTAGATTTATGAAGAAGATAACAAACAAATTTCACTGAGGGAGCTCTAAACTGAGATTTTTTGGTCGCCTTGCAGGCATAGCATTGAAGGACAACTTTTTCAAATTTCAATCCATGTCCATCCTTGTCATTCGTTGTAACAAATCGGCGGCAGGAAACAGTTTCAAAGCCTGAACATAGTCTTAAATAACAAACTGGACCATTTTTATTTCTGGAATTCAACTGATGCGAAAAAAGTTTTAGCCTTTTAAAACAAAACAGCAAATAGCGTGAAATAGCCCCTGAAAGCGCCAAACAATGTGGAGATTGGCTGCGCGTTGTCCATATTTATACCTGTACGTTATACAGCAAACTCTCCCCTGACAAAGAATCAGTGAAACCATTTGACCAAAGACTGTAACAATCCTGTGCTGAAGTCTCACTGGAGATAGTTATTGGCAAGGAAAACTGAGATCCACTAGAAACTGCCTGATGATGAGGAGGAAACTGGAAACTAGGCAACTCGTTAAATGTTGGCGGCGGGGGAACTGGGAGCTGAGTCGGATTCGGGTACTCGGAGATCCAGGGTCCCGATTTCAATCCTCCGTTTGGATCCATTTCATAAGCGGGTGGGTATAACATTGGAGTGTTATATCCATCAGGAGTATTGTTCTTAATGGAATCTTTCAGACTTTGGATGTAGTTTGTAGCGATCCGCAGCAGCTCTAGTTTTGTCTTCACGCGGGTTTCCTCGTAGTTCGGAATCGCACTTCGCAGCTCTTCAAAGGCGTCGTTCATTTTTCTGACCCGTTCTCTTTCTCGACGATTTGCTAAGACTCGCTTGGCTCTTGACATTTGCCTTTTTCGTGTCTTCTTTGCACTTTCCTCCATCGTAGAGTCAATGACTGGGGAACTGGATAATGAAGAAATGTCACATTAATCTTTTGCAAGGCCATATTTACACATATTTCGGATATTATTTGTACCGGCACGAAAACCATACCGGATAAGGTTTATGTTCACAGATACGAACATTGATTTCGGGGCGATTTTTGTAACGAAGGGAAGATGCGCCACGCCGATCACTAAAGGGAGAGTAGTGTATAGGATAGCTGTTCATGAATATAAACCAGATAGCTTTTCGTGTCGGCTCGAAAAGCTATTCAGTATTGTATGAACATTGCCTCAAGCTCTTCGTTCTTAATTTTCACCATTATATTCAATGCTGAAGGCGAAATACAGCCGTCTCGGCTCCTTGTTCCTCGCCGTCAGGGACATCTCTAGCGGCGAGACGGCTGTATCAGTCGCAAGATAATCATTGTGTCGACGAAGTCATTTATTGACTATTCAAATGAATTCTCAAACTCTTTTGCAAATTACTAAAATTGTATCACACTAAAACTTAAAACTGACAACTGTTTCATATGGTTTGAATATCATTAAAGCATTCAAATTATCAAAAATTTACCATTCCTTGGAGGAGTATTGAACAACAAATTTGTCCACCAATTAAAAAAATCGCTGGCAAAGGACGAGAAGTGCATTTAAGTAAACTTATCTTTACAGAGACTGGGACGCTGTAACTCTTAAAAACAACTGCGGACTATAAGGTTCTAAGGTTCGTTTTTAACTGATAAAAGTCAACTCTCGCTTAGACTCGATGGACATCGGGACCCACAATATGTGAATGTCTTAATTAAGGAAATGTCCGTCTTATTGCAAGAGTCAGACCAACTCTGGCCAACTCTACGTGTCCGTTTTAGCAAGGTATACGTACAGTTAGTCTAAGACAGAGTTGACAGTTTATAAAACGTACGAGGAGATGACCTTTTATAAAGGTGTTAGCTACGTAGAATATTCTTGATAGTTCCCAGAGAGTTCAGGTGATTCATTTGAATTTCAGCAAGAGGTGACTGAACTCAGTGGTTAGTATCCGAATACTAGCTATTAGAAATATCAAAGGTTTGGGTCATTCAATTTTCATCCATCAGTGAAATGTGATCGTTTATTTACATACATGTGTACAGGACTGAGAAGAAAAATAAATAATCAGTTAATACTTCCCTTATTTTTCAGCTGTTGGTGATATATAGTGAATCTACTCATTACGTCAGAAAAAAAAATATGTTAGTTTTTCACATTTTATAAATGAAAAGATAATTATTTGCAATAGATTTACTTGAAGTTGGTATGACCACTCAATTAATGGCTGACAGGCTTTTCATTTGAGTCATTATTGTAGGTGCTTTACTTCCCGATTTTCAAAGATTGGTGATCTTTATCCGACTCAAATAACCGCCTCCCGAGCATGCCATTTAAAGCAAGCAAATGCTCAAAACTAAGAATCCGTTTAATTGTTTTGAACAGTATTGACCTAACACTTACAAGCTCTTCCCTTAAAAAAATTCTGATCACCAACTAGGGGATATTTCCCTTTAAATTCTTTTCTGCATCTGTTGCATCACAAGACAACAGCTGAGATTGCGGAAAACAAAGCAAAACAAACAAATTAGTGTAAATTTCGAGAATAACTGCTTTTAATCTTTTCAGGAATATCTTTCACTAAAGGATTTACCTTCCTGATTCACCCAACACAACTCAGAAATTATGATTAATAAAAAAGCATTATTTTGGCTAAATTTCAGGTAGAAATGCTGGCACATAATTTATTTTTAGGCTCAATTTGTATCAGACGTCAGCTGACTTACTCAAAAAAACATTATTTCCCCTCCATAACAAAACATGCCTTTCAACATATTTTTATTCTCACTGCTTCTGATTTGGGTATTATTATAAGGCTATCGAAATTAATCATTGCGAAAGCATATTTGGCCACACTTCGCCCGAATAAATGGTATACTCTATTCACACGAAAATTCTTTCAAATCCGACCTTAACTTGCTCATGTTAAGGCCATTTATCAGGGAGGAAGTGGGTCCGGAAAAGCGTGGTGAACGGTTTAATTGTCCACGTGCTATTATGATTCCGCTTTCCTAAATAAATTCCACAGTAAATAAACTTAAAAGAGAAAAGAAATAGACCATTTCCGAGTTGCCTTAATCTGTTTTAAAGCGAGGCTACGTGCCAGGCTATTGATAAGAAAACGATTTTTTATTCTCATTTTCACAAGAAAGGTTTTGTACTTAGCCTCGTTTTGAAAGTGAGCGTTTTTTGGAACTCGTTAATGGGCTGATTTGGAGTGGGAAGGTGGGAGTCACTAAATCTAACTGCAACGATTGTGCCATATTTAGGCGGAAATCTTGGACCGGTCCTAATTGATAATCTATTGCCAACACCACGGTGGCCAACCCTATCGCTGTCGCTCCCTTGGCCACTGTGTACCTGCCTTCATAGACTGACTTCCATGTTATACCGTAAATCCTCTATTAAGCCCCCTCCCCCCCCTTCTCAAATAAGCCCCCCTCTTTTCAGGGGAAGAGAGTTAATAAGCCCCCTCTTCCCTCCCCCGAATAACTATTCACTATTAGTATAATTACATCGATGATTATCGAAAATAGAGCGCTGTGATTGGCTAGGAGCTTCGCACTATCCCGCTATAATCACCGCGCGGTGATTATAGCATTGAAGGCTAGCAGTTTTCAAAATGGCAGCCAGATTTTTTGATGTTTCGGGGTAGGAAATTGATCAATAATTTTATTTTCTCGAATAATCATCAATGTAATTATACTAAAACAATTAGTCGCCTCAGACGACGTGAATATTGGCGAATAGTCACCTCGACTTCGTCTCGGTGACTATTCGCCGATATTCACGTCGCCTTCGGCGACTAATTGTTAAATAAATGATAGACTGTATTTGTGTATTAATCAATCGTGACTGTAAAGATTCATTTCGACAGATCCAGGATGGTTTATTTACCAGCTGGAAGTTCAGATTTGGTTTTGATCCTCGGCTGCATGACCTCCAACTTCTTAACTTGAGCTCAGTCCACTTTGCATTCTAGTTTTTTGTGGAGAACTGATATCACCGTTTTAGCTATATTAAAAAAGGGCGCCTCTCAAATAAGCCTCCTGTCTGTATCAAGTCCAAGCGGTTTGAAACAAATAAGCCCCCAGGAAGCTTAATAGAGGATTTACGGAGAAATTCTAACAATTGTCAGTACTAAGTAAATGCCCTTTAACCAGTGTAAGAATAAGTATAAGCAAATAAGTTAAAGTTGATATAAACCTTCGATTGTTTTTGGTGTGCGAACGGACGCAACACGCAACATGTTCCATCTAACAATGCGTCCGTTCGGCACGCGATCAGTCACGTTTACCACAAACAGAACACAAGTCAGATTCAAGTTGAGAATTTCTCAAAATAGAAAATAGGCAGATAAAAACTTTCCAGAACAATTCTTATGGATAAAACGGGCGTGAAATTAATAATCTTTTTTGCAGAAGTAATAGTCAGTAAACGACAATTAAAGGGGTGACGTGGTACAAATTCACGTCGTCACGTTTGGCGTAACTTTCTAATATGTCTATTGAATATTTTAGATGAGATTTTGAATTAACGAACTTTAAGAAGAGCCGATCTTTGTTCGAGTAAGTTAAGGCTCTAGATAATAGTTTTTACTGAAAATTCTTTAACAGAGGAAAGCGGAGGGACATGTTTCCCGTGACATTGTCGGCAAACTGTTTTTTTTTTGACAGTTCGGTATTGTTTATTTTTTTACCTTATCTTTAATGATTGTGTGTTGTTGTCTCAAATGGCTGTTTTGACTGAGAATCGAAACTGAGAATTAACAATGTGTATTTTATCTGTCAAGGTTTAAGCGAGTGTGCCGACTTGAAATTCAAGTGACGGATACTCTAATGTTTCCAATTAAAAATCCAATCTTTTAAGTAAATTCAATTCCACAAGAAAGTACTGTGCAAGACTCGTACATTAAAAGAGCATTTTCTCTCCAACTTGTACAGCAAAATAAACGTTGCTGCTCAATTCAAGTTTCTTCGCGTTTCCCGATTTTGTATATAGAATTTCATCCATAGTCTCAGAAGTTTGAACCTTCTGAGCAAGATAATAAATACCCTTGCATCAATTTTTGTTAATGATCACACTCTGACACAAAAGCTTAGGCCCCTTAAAGCATAATATAGAATCCAAGGATTGAAAAACTGTTTAAAAGCGGCTAAGTATTTGTCAAAACTCAACTGATCGACATTAAATGTAGATAATTAAACCTTCGATAAAAGATGGCCAAAACTTTTTCAGGGATCATGCACAGAGCTATCGGCGGGGAAAAAATATGAATGAGAAGGTCAAAAGTCGACATTTAAGAAAACTACGAGGAAACCTAAGGGTCGGTTATTTAAACGAAGTCTAACTTAAACCGCGGTTTAACAAATCTTTGGACCTCCAGGTCTCTTGAGCAGTGGGTTATTTTAAGATCATTAATGCTTTCCTCGTCTACTCTATATTCTTTCACAAAACGTTTCACAATAAATGGTGTTTAGATAAAACCATTGGGCAAATTGAAAATGGCTTAGAACGTGCCGGTTTCGTTAAACACTGGCTAAACTACGTTTAAATAACTGGCCCTAAAATTAGTGTCTTACAAAAATTACTCACAATCCACCATCTACCGCATGGTTGACGGCACCCTATCCGGTTAATCCAAGAAAAAGGCCAGTGTCGAACGGCCAAATTCACATGTGACAAACCTACTGCTAACAGAGCAATATATATATATATATTTTTGCCATTAGATCAGGTTTGTCACAGGTGAAGCTCTATGATTAGGCTTCGGGTACCTGCGCCTTTTCAGCTTCTAAACGGTCCAAAGCCTGAATTTTTAAATTTCCGAATGAATCGCGAACGACAAAAAGTGGAGTTTGATGCACCGAAATCCTTTTGGTCAGTTTTTTTTTAATCTCATATGACCAACTTAGAATGCAAAATCAAAAGGTAGGTTTATCCTTTGTATGAAATTAACCGACAACTGGAATTCAATATTTCATAATGCAAGTCCGGATTACCATCCCATCGAAAGCACAAGGGTGCGATTTTCAGAAAACATTGGCTCTTGGCTTTGGGATAAAAACAGAAACAACCACTCGCAACATAGCAAACCGGGCACGGATCTGCCTCCTTTTAGCGGTTAATTCTGCATATTTCCTTGGACAGTTTTATATACATATTTTCCAATCACGCAGTCACTGACATACTAGGCTTAAAAAGACCTTTCTAATCCTAATTTGAGGCGTCAAACCAAAAGTAGTGGAATCTATCTATTCGAGCTTGTTGCAAATTGATCGCAGTGTTGTTCAATGGTCTTCAAACTGAGCACTGATCGAAAAGAAGCGTGTAAAAAAGAACTAAAAGTTATTTTTTTAGCTAAAGACTCTAGCCTTTCGACCATAACATGCACGCGTTCGCCTCCGTTCTTTGCTGACCAACGAAAAGTGGCAAGCGCTTGCCTACGTTTGCTAGACCATCTGTAACAAGAATCACTTGTTTGAGCGCCCTCGCTCAAGAAAGAGCATCTTACAGGGGCCCCCAACAACTGTTTTCTTTAAGATATCTGTTCGGAGAAGCAAAAATTGCTTTGAATTTTCTATAGCTTGAGGAGGGCTAAAATTTCTAGATGTCCTTTTCATTCATGTACTATATTCGAAGGTTATCTAAAAAAATTCCCTACAAGATTTTCTAGAGTTAAATTTTTCGTATTTCACTCCAAGGTTGAGTTATTTTTCGTAGACAAAAGAAACCTAAAAATTTTGAACTCGAAAATGCGATGGAGAGAGGAATCAGAAAAATGTCCACTTTCGTAATACGTTAAATAGCATCTATAATTTTCGGGAAAATGATACTGAAACCCAAGAATTATTCGCCATGTTGCAGGGAAATTGCCACTGTTTAGGCTGCCCTCATGTAAGAACTGATGCCAACTCATAAACTGAACATATTCATTGACGGAAATGTGTCGACTTTATGGCCGAGAATATCTATAACTTCCGCTTATAAGTTCTACACGAAATGATAAATCTTGACTTGATGTTTTGAGGATAGCAAATAGGGAAAAATAAAGGCATTGTTCTTGAACTATCTCCCCAAATTACTGTCCCAACGTTTAACACTATTTTGTGATTTTCATCTCAATCCAAGTTGCTGTGAATACTGATCCGGTTGATTACAAATTAAAGCCGTTATCTAAAAAAGGGCTACATTAAGACAGCGCAAATGCAGGCCTACAATCAAAGCTTTGGTAGAAATAAACTGTTTTTCTCAGTAGCTTTGATATCACGGATTACTTTTACGATAGCTATATAAGAACTTATTAGCAGGCAAAGATTTAAAGTAAGAAATACCTTGTGAAAAAGTACTTTCTTTGCTCTACAGAAAAGCATTCTCCAACGTCAAGTACATTTCTAGAACGCTGGCTTCTTCTCTCGCAGCGAAGGTTATTTGGTAATTCTGTCTTTTTTGACCTTATATTTTGTCAAAACTCTACTGACATTAAAGGAGCCGCTGTGTTACGCATTTTACCAAAGTTTAAACTGTGGCGGAACTACTACCAGATTAATTGAGTGAAACGTAAATATCTAACCGATAAGAATACATCCTGCGAGCAGTGGTTTCTTTATGTCGGACACTGCACCAGCCACTGCTCGCAGGGTACTCAAAACATTAAATGATCGCACGGATGATAAAACCAAAAATTACAAAAACGGGTTGCAGCACCGTAATTTTTTAAAGTTTTTAGCCTAAAAATTTTTTAAAGTTCCCTTTTGTTGCTTGGAACGTTTGACATAATTTTTGAAATACATATTTGTTTGCCAACGCAAAGCTGTGATTTTGTCATTTACATTAACTAAAAGTAACTTTTTTCCTATATAACGTTTACTTCTGTAGCGAGTATAGACGCGCAACTGGCAAAAAAGCAGCTTCAAATCCTTTCAATTTCACTCTAAGAAATTCTAGAACTCTACAAGTAAGATACCGGCCTATAAAACATAGTTCTTGCTCAAGAGTACGTGTAGCAATGGAAGCAACCCAAGCGCTCTTAACACGATTTTCCTCAGCACCTCCTTGATCTTACCTTTAAATCAGAAGTGATCCAATTTGTGAATTTCTCTGAAATACAAAAAGAAGCTTGTCCTATACCGATCTAGCACTGTCACGATTCAGAAGACTTTAAACTGAGCCCGTGTGAGCCTGCTAGAACTCTAGAAAATCAGCTTTTTTGCCACGTGACTACTTGATTTACTGAAACTCGGGAATGTAAATAAAGGCAGTTTACAAGAACTTTAACTAACCAGTGTCATCATAAAAAGTAGTAAAGAAAAATACCAAAAATTATTCAGATTTTTCTCGATTTCTCAAAGTACAAAAATTACGATACTTATAGCCAGAAGACTAGAAAGTGTTATTCGTCGGCAGCGTTATTGTTGCAAAAAGGTATTGTTAATGACCTTTGGAAAAAGGGTCACCAAGACTGTGCGCCTGTCCTTACCCAAGGTATGAAGATTCCAGAAGATATTCTTAAACCTTTTATTTGCGATAAAGAGTTCTATGTTAAACGTTTCAAAATCATTTGCTCTGATTCTACTCTCAAGTTAATGATTTCCAGATAAATGGTGTTGTTAGATCAGTGCTTACTCATTGGAAAAGATTGAATATTGGAAGCATGACACTTGAGCTCAAAAAAAAAATGTTATTTTTCAAAGACCATTGTACCAAGAAAAATAAAGTTTTTCTTACTAAGATTTGAACAAAAAAGATAAAGTGCAAGAATTTGAAATCCCGAGACTCGCATTTGGCTAATTATTTCACCACGAAAGGACGTTTTCGTAATGTTTCATAATTTCCGCAACAGTTTTAGTGATGAAGGTTTAAGGAAATTCTATTTTTTTTTGACAAAATACCAAGTATTTCAGTACTTTCTTTGTTCTATTAAAATTTATAGTTAAGATATTAATTATTTTAGCAATTTGATTTGAGATGTTAATTATTTTGTGGGAAAGAGTATCCTTCAATGAGGGGGTCGCAGATCAGCCGACACCATTTTATGACCAAACGCAAAAACAAAACTGGCGATGGAATTTGAAGCAAATCAGGAACTTTTTTACCGTTTGAAAGCAATATCTTTATATTTTAAACTTATTTTTGTTTACTGGAACTTGAAAAATACAGTTTAAGCGTATTTTTGCCAAGTAATATTGTTGAGAACATGGGTGCGTTTTTTGAAGGTACATTTGGAAGGGCGTGGCCTTCTGGGTCATTTCTTTATGCTCTAAAACCGCGTTATGCCATCTATTTCTGGAAAGAGTCAAAGCATTTTTAAGCCAATGATTATTTTCCTGATAACCTGTCAAAGCTTTAAAGTAAAGAGATAAGTTTTAGCCAGTAAAAATCCAAGAAAGTCTATCGATTTACTGTTAGCAAATAAACATGGTCTTTCTCAGCTGGGCAAGGGTTTCCTTTTTTTGAAGTGGGGGGTTTGTTTTGTTGGCACCGAGCACGAAATATCCCCTAGATTGCCACGCGTTTTCGTGTTCTAATACGACTGGCTTTAAGATTTCTGACTCATTCATGTTCAAACTATAACAGACAGAAATTAGTCAAGAAGAACAGCGAAAAAAAGAAAGGACTGTGCTTCTAGATGGATGTAAAGAAGTATTGTTTCCATCTAGGTGGTTCAATTTAGAGGGTAAACATTTCTGATCTGCGTCTCAAATGAAGTTCCTTCACAGCTGTGATGGAAAATCCCTATTCAATTAACTTCCGAGTAGAATATGCCAAGTATTTTTATGGATTGTGTAATAGACAAGCATTCCCTTCTGGAGTGATAGAACTAGACTTTTCGTAAATGACTTCTGATATGTTTCAGGGGAGTTAACATAGTTCCTCAAGCATGATTTATCAATTGCTGTAATCTATGATCTATGATCTATGGCTTGCTATCAGTATAATTAGACATGCCAGGGACATTTTCACTAATTGAAGCTTCATTTGAATTAATATAATGAACAGTAGAACCCAAGTACCACCTTTTATGATAACATACCTCAATATGAAGGTGAAGAAAGATCATCGCAGTGAATTTTCCAATTTAAGCAATTGGAAGAAGAAGCCTGAAAAAAAAATCAGGGCTTCAACGGTGGCTATGTGGCTTCATAGCTCAGTTGGTAGAGCAACGCACCGGCAACGCGGAGGTCACGGGTTCGAATCCCGTTGAAGCCCTGATTTTTTTCAGGCTTCTTCTTCCAATTGCTTAAATTGGAAAATTCACTGCGATGATCTTTCTTCACCTTCATCTATAACCGCAGTTCAAAATGAATCATTTCATATATTTCACATCATACCTCAATATGTGGAGAAATAGCTAGAACTATGCTTGAACGTGTCGATGAGATGAGATGAGACTTAATTCTGACCAGCCTCGCTTCTGCTCTGTTATATCATGTTACTCGATTCTTTTTTTGATAGACGTTAAGCTTAGCTACAAGTTGTCTCCACCCACCCCTCCCTCCCTCCCTAGAACTGAAAGCAATAGATCGAGCGGAAAGACTCAAACGCAATACACTCGTAAGTTCTGCCCTGAAACCCCTTTTGTTTCACAGTCACCTAAAGATTTTTCATGACTATGATTTTCTTTACTTAAGTGTATCGCTGTGTAAGCAATTTCTTGAAATTTCACACGAGTTCTTCCTAAAATAATTGCTCTGTTCACTATAAAATTTCGAGAATTGGTTTTCGCCAGCGTTTTTTCCAGCAATTTCAAATAACGAATAGTTGGAATAGTTTAAATACCCTCATTTTCAGTTTAATTTCTGTGTATTAACTACCCAGCTGGAGAACTAAAAGATTTTTCCCGCGTCCGACGTGGCGTCAAAGGAAACCCTTTAACTTACTTCCTTGGAGAATTCTCTTAGATACAAAAAAACATGAAACAAAACGTAAAAAACTGACAAACAATTAATATTTGGGCGTCTGGAGGCATGCTTCAAGGAAAGAAAACATTTTATTCTCGCCACAAATCTCTTTCATTGTTGCTTAATTATTGTGATAACTTTATTTTCGTCAGTCTTAAATTGGTATTGGATACATTGTGAAGCTTACCGTGACAGTACAATAATCATTTATAGCAGTTAATGTCCACAATTAAGGAAACCACAAGAAAGAACCATTAGCACTGGCAAATAAAACCTTGTACCAGCTCATTGTTGATTTATCGTGTAAATGGAGTTTTCACTATTTATTGACAAATATAGTATTCTTGGCCTCTCACTGGAATCCAGTATTTAAATAGACCTTATACATATTTGGATAATGGCGATATTGTCAAGATAATCCATTGCGTCTTTCGTCATAATCATCGAACTAAATTGAAAAGGGGGAAGCGGGGGGGCGGGGGGGGGGGGAGAATGTTTGGCGATGATTGTAAATGTCACGTTGGTCGATTGACGAATGAAAACTCGTAAAAGCGTCTTTCATAGGGCTGGCGACTATCTGAATATTTTATAACAACTGGTCGACCAATAATCAATCTCAGAAGAATAGAGGCCTTTAACTTCGAGGGCCACAACGACTAATATGAGAAAAAGATTTGACTTCAATTTTTTTCGTGTATTCTCAAAAACATAGACGCCGTGGGAAGCTCAATTGTACTTTATTTTCACCAAAACAGTTAGCACTGTTATCATTATCGAATGAGGTTAAGCCCGGCTCTCCCGATCATAAAGTGATAAAACTTACAACACTTGAAAACTTGTTTCCCTCAGTACGACAATTTCGCTAAAGAATGAGAACGGCTACCGCGCTTTCCCGCCAAAATAAGGCGGGTTCACGCGCGCGCAATACTTAGTCGCCCTCGTCTCAGAATCTAAAGGTCTCTAAATTTTTAAGAAAAAGTAACATTCCTCAATTACCTTACTACCTTATGGGACCTTAAAACAATAAGTAGCTAGCTTTATACTTGTTATCTCCAATCGGATGATGTATCCTATGTTGCGCCCATCTTTAAGAAAGAGATCAAAGGAAAACTTTTCCCCTGGCTAACAAAGAGTGTTAAGCAGGAAATGAACATAAGAGATCAGCTCCTGAGAAAAGCGAAAAAAAAAGCAAACTGGGAAAATGGTCTTCCTACAAACGTCCAGGAAACAAAGTTAATGATATGATCAATAAATCTAAAAACAAATCACATCGTGACCGTCCACAAGAAAATGCGGCCTCTCATGATAAGTTCTGGACAACCATTAAAAATTTTTTTTCCCTTAAAGCCCTAAAAGGACCTTGGCTCCGCTCAAATTCTTGATCACAAAATCACGGATAAGAGTATCATCGCCAACACTTTCTGTAGCTTAATTCTTCACTGAACTTGCGCGCACTTTAAAGACGTTCATTCCACGCTGCGACCTTGTCTAGAAAAGACCTGTTATGTGTAACATTCAACCAACGCATGAGAACTTTTAATGAAAGCAGTTCCCGAAGAGAAAATCAATAAAGAACTACATAAACTCAAGCAAAACAAGTCTTCTAGCCTAGACAATTTTCCCCTTGGGATATTGTTGAAAGATACGGGTGTAATGAGCCAAACCTTTGACTCGAGAATGTAGTATATTTAACAATTATTCCTCGAGGCCAAATGGACTCTGAGTCAATAGCCCATGAGACCGAAGGCCGAATGGGCTTTTGACTCAGAGGCCATGAGGGCGAGAGGAATAATTGTTTTAGTAAAATCCAACTAGTTGGTCAAAAATATCGAGACAAAACAACTTTATCTAGTTTAAACTAAACTTTAATCCTTTTTTGCCGCCAACAAGTCAGCGCTTTTCGCTACTAGTAGGCTATAACATATAGCCTAGTAGTAGCTCAACCAATCAGAACGCAGCATTGATAATAGACCACTAGTTGGATTTTACTAAAGGCAATTACCGTAAAAGACCCAATAAACGCCCGGGGCGTCTATTTAACCCTCTGACGTACATACCCTCACCATGGTGTAAGGGGAGAGTGGATGGAACCTCTCCCTGGAGTTTTGATATTTTGCAGTATTTTGAAACGATTTTACCTTTAGTGGAAAGCCTTTGATCTTCTTAACAAGATGAGGTATATTTTATGGGTGGTGGCGCTACTGGAGGCCTGTGACGTCACCAACAATGGTCGCCATCTTGGATTTCACCAAGAATTAGAAATCAGATTAAAACCGCGAGAAAAGTAATTTTTGTGCTTTACTTGAAAAATAACACATAAATAAGGACTTCGCATGATTTTAGACACAAGATTTACTTTTATTGTTGAAAGAGGTTGAAAAAAAAAAAAGAATTTTCACTCAAAAATGGTTTGACCATCTGCTACTTATGACGTCGCGAGGGTTTAACGATCAGCTACTGAAAACGTCAGGGGCTGATGTTTTATCCTATACGAAAAAACTCAGAAAAACCATAGGGGAGCATCCACACCCCCCCCCCCCCCCACCTCACCTCCTTGTACGTCCGAGGTTTAATTCTAGGGGTCCGAGCGGGAAGCGTTTTATTGATAGAAGGCGTTTAAAAGAGAGGGGCGTTTGATTCTCATAACCGGAACACTCTCAACAAAACTAATTCAAAGTAGACAGACTGTAAATTTTCTTAGTTGCTAAAAAAGATATATATACGTGTAGCAACTGTTCGTCAGTTGGATGCCTAAAATATAACGAGAGTTTAAAAATAGCGGAATATCCACTCCATCAATTGATACCTCTAGCTATATATCACTCTTTCAAATCCCAACATCGATGTCAGAATCCTTGCTCAGGGTTATTTTAAGCAAAATGAAATACGCAGCCTTGTTAATCAACCAAGAAACTGAATGAATTAAATGATTTTGCTCCCGTTTTTGCTAATTCCTAGTATTTTTTAGTATTTCTCATATGGGGCGTCTATTAGACAGGACAATCAATCAAACAATCTGATCAATCGATCAATCAATCAATCAATCAATCAATCAATCAATCAGTTAACAAAGCAATCAATTAATCAATTAATCGATCAATGAATCAATCAATCAAGGTATGTTATAAACCGCCAAACTTGATGAACAGGCTCCGTTTCCATAGAGGGCAGGAACAGGAGCCAATCGTAGGGATTCTTGATTTTGGAACAAGCAAGTTTGGTCAAGCAAGGCGACTTCTTTAGAGTGTACAAACTGTCCAAGGATTTCTTTGAAGCGCTTGCAAGAGTCTCAAAGGGAGTTTGAAAGAAAAACTTAAAGAGTAATTATTATTGTTAAAAGAGGCTGGAAAAAAAAAGGATTTTTACCCAAAAATGGCTTGAACACCTGCTACTTATGACGTCATATCTTGTGTCCATAGCAACTGACCATCACTGAACTTGTCTCAAAATGTGCGTGAGGGATGAACGAACAGCTACTGAAAACAGGCCTACCCTGGGACCTTAACTCGCCTTAACTCGCCTTAACTTGCCCTAACTCGCAGCTTGAGATTATGTTCAAATTTCCTTATCTCGCCTAAACTCGCATTATCTCGCACAAACTCGCCCACCCTCGCCACTGCAAAGTGGACACCAATTTTAATACCTCATCCTAGCTACTCTCAGGGTAATTTCACAATTAATCCACAAAAGGACGACACCAAAAAATGGGGATTTCAAAAATTTTAAACAATAGTGATTTGTAAGTCCCATCCTTCTAGAATTTCCAAAAGCCTCTGTGGTGAGGGTATTTCACCACTAACATTTGATGAAGTTTTTGTTAGTACTTAATGGACAGTCAATGGAACTACCAGGAACAACCTGAACATGCAACAACTAGTTACCTAACAGAAAGGCTACAATGCTAAGCATTGCAGAAATTCCAGAGGCATGGGGTCACAGGGTCTAGAGAAACCCACATTGATTGCTAGTATTTTGGGCCAGCTTGGGCCACAAAGTAAGTGACATTAAGTAAAAGTAGAAACAGTGAATGCACGGAAAAGTTTTCATGAAATAATAAATTTACTTATACTTCTAAGAAATACAAAAACATAATAACAGAATGTTAATTTTTTTTCTTTTAAGCTAGCTAACGATTTACAATAAAGTTTGATTGTTGTGGAAAATTTCAAAATGCAATGCAATGCATGCAAGCTGTTTTTATAATGAAAAGCAGCAGCATAATTATCATCTTATAATATGATGAAGCTTATTCAGGATTATAGCTAAAAATATAAGTCTGGGATGTAGCCAGAATCCTTTAAATACTCCACATACTGATTGCAGTAAAAATACCTGGTACTAGACGATCTGTACATTGGTTCAACGTGACATCCTATTTGGCTTACATTGTAGTGAAGCTGGCAACCAGAAGCCATGATTCATAAAGACTTGTTACATTTAGCCCTTAACTGAATAAACGTTTTTACATTGCTAGCCAACTTCGTTCGCCATTTTGTAAATTACCCAGAAGATACTGGTAACTCGTGTCAATATTGATCCCAGTCCACTAGCAAGTTTTAGGTGGTGGGAAGCTTCAACGTGGCGTACATGACATCAAAACACGTTACAACACGGCTCAGCCGGTGGCCATTTTTGTAAGAATGGGAAGCAGGGCAGATTCATCACTGACAACTCTTAAGAGTTTGCTAGACAAAGCCGATAATGGAGAGTATTCTTGTTCATCAACTTAAATGAGGTATAGCTCTCCGCACAACTGTGAACACTTTGTAAAATGCAAGCAAGCCTGAACAGGAAAAGAAAAGAGTGAAAAGGCAATTGGTGTTTTCGTTTCTGGCAGTGAAACCAATCAATTGGGCTGGATTCCAAGGGAAACCATCAGTGAAGTGGAGAGAATGGGTCGAATGGAGGACTTAGAGATAAGTCTTATAACTTTCAAGGAGAGAGAAATTTCATTTCAGTTTAGTAAAATTGATTGTGTCATAAAAATTTCCTCATCTGAGATGTAGTTCGTCAACTTCCCCGTTTTTCTATACTAGTTCTTTGAAGAACATTGACAGAGACTGTAAAAACATTTTTTTTAAATTCTGGAGTTAGTGATAACAAGTCATGCAATGTAATGTGATACCTATTATGCACACCTGTCTAATATTTAAACCATAGTGTTGGTGAATTAAAAACATAAGTAAAATTAAATATCCTAGCTGTGTTTATACTACAATTTCATTTTCGTATCTATCTATGATTGTTTTGTTTACATTAGTTTCTTTTTTCACTAATTTATTATTCTGCCAAATATTTATGCACCTATAATAAATAATATATGATGATGACTATTTTTATTAGTAGTAGTATCATACAGCCACCAAATCATATAGTTTGGTGTCTGAATGCTATCAGAAACCCATGCTATATAATAAAATTATTAATAAAGAACAGGCCTGGGTTATTCAAAGGCTGGATAGTGCCATCCACTGGATCAATCTCTATCGAGTTGATAGTGCAATTAGTTTTCCCAATACTTATCTGCTGTATACTGATTTATCCATTGAATGGCACTATCCAATGTTTGAACAACCGGGGCCAGAACTCTATACTCAACTTGTCCAATTAGGAAAAAAAACTCAATATTACTAAATTTAAATAAGACTTTGCTTCAGTCAACTTTGGAGTTCATCTGAAATTTTTCATTTAATTTTTTTTGTAATTGGGCAACATGGAGACTATTAGGTATATATATACATATGACATACAAAGATTGCAAGGCATCTTTATATGTATGTTACTAAAACATATATGTTTTAACCCTTGTCACCTCAACATTAGGTTGATCATTTTCCCTTAACTCGCCTTAACTCGCCTTAACTCGCCTTAACTCGCACAAACTCGCAACTGATAGGCAAGCTCAATTTTTCCTTATCTCGCCTTAACTCGCCTAAACTCGCATTAGCTCGCACAATCTCGCGGCGAGTTAAGGTCCCAGAGTAGGCCTGAAAACGTCAGGTGCTGATGTTTTATCCTATAGGAAAAAACTCAGAAAAACCTTAGGGGGGGGGGGGGTGTATCCACCCCTCCCCACCTCCTTGTCCGTCCGAGAGTTAATTCTAGGGGTTTAAGCAGGAAGCGTTTAATTGATAGAAGGAGTTTACATTTAAACCCCTGCTGATGGCCACTTTCCTCCTCCCTGGGATGGGACTCCTGGAAGTTGTGAAAACAGGCCGCGATTCTGCCTCTAATAATTAAAAATTATTTGAAGAGGCTGATTACCATATTCTTACTAATATATACCTCTTATTAGCCGAGTTTTTGATCCGTAAAAACGAGGCTAATAAGATGTCATCCAATGTTGCATGCAGATCTGAACTTGGCAGATTCCCTTTGATCATTAATATAAATAACAAGATACTTACTTACTTAAACTATCTCCAAGAAAAAGATGAAAACTCTATAGTTAAACAATCTTTAAAAATATCTGTTGACCTTTATCATAGTGGTCAAAATAGTTTTTACTCCAGTCTTAAGAAGATGACTGACTACTATGATTTCCCAGGCTTTAATTGTAATTTACTGAATAAATGTAAAATTAAGCAATATGTAGGTCTTATGCAAAAGAAATTTTCTCTTACTGGAATCATACCCTTCAACATTCACAAAAACTTAACTTTTATTATAAAATCAAAACGAATAATAGCCCTTCTGCCTACCTAGATCTAACAAGAAAGAACCCTTCTAGGAAAACATTAGTGAAACTGAGAATAAGCAGTCACAAACTTAGGATTGAGACAGCTAGATACGACAATATACCACGTGACGAAAGGTTATGCAATCTCTGCAATTGCAACAGAATTGAAGATGAAACTCACTTTTTATTTGATTGTCCAAGTTTTTCTTCGATAAGAGATATGTTCTTCTCTAAACTAGAACCTTAAATACCATTTCTACAACTACAATCACATGAGTCCTTATTATCACATCTGATGAATTTTACTGACTATTTTATAACATCCAATTAATTTCATTTATTATATAGACACGAGTGTTTTACTGGGAAATATACCACTCGTAAAATTCATAAACGCTACATCCGGGACTGGTTTATTTTCCATAATCTCACTAGTGAGTTTATCGATGACGTAATTTCGGTCATTTCCCTCTATTACTTTATCGATGTCTTTTTGTCTATATACTAAAAAGAACATTACACGGCGGCTTGAAGATATGAATTTTATTTTCTCGTGGGAAAAACAATATTTTACTCACTCGCTGCGCTCGTTCGTAAAATATTGTTTTGCCACTCGAAAATAAAATTCATATCTTCTCGCCACCGTGTAATATCCTCTATTTATTATTCTTTCAAAATATTTCCCCGATTCTGATTGGCTAAAAGCACAAGTTTAATTCACCATAACCAGTTACTGATGACCAAATTTGGAAGAATTTTGACTTTAACGTGGAAATGACGTCAAAAATGCAGCGTTTTCGCAGGTTAAGGCACCGTTAACCGAGAAGACCTGGGGACGAGGTTGAGTTGTTTTGGTTGCGAACTTGAAAAAATGGCGGACATTTCACTCGTTTCAAGAGTAAGAACTAGGCGAAAAAATAGCTAAAAACATGGCAAGAACAGCAAGAAGACAACTCGAAGGGCGACATCTGTTATTTAGAGAATATTTGCGGAGCTGGACAAACCTAAACGTACACTATCGAAGATGAACTGAACATCGATGGATCGATGGAGGTACGCATGCTTTAGCTATGTTTTTAAACTAGGAATTATTTTGAATGACTAATAAAACAGTTATTGAATTCGGCTTTCGTATCATATGAAGAATTATGGAGATCTCGGAGGGTGTTATCCGCCTCGGCCTACGGCTTCGACGGATAACACCCTCCTCGATCTCCATAATTCTTCATAAGATACTCAGCCTCATTCATTAACTGTTAATTATATCAACTTGCTTTGAATTGAGAGACAAACTCATCTCCGGAATAATTAATCCTACTGATGGTTAGAAATAAACAATGATTAATAAGTTTTCAAATTATTTTAAATATTTAATTTACAAGGAATCAATGATCAATTTCAAGTAGCTTTTGCAATACTGTAATACTTTGTTATGGTCATGCAAATAAAGCTTATTGTTGTTGTTGTTGGCTTCTTCCAGTTTAGAGGACCGGAAACAAGTGCAGGACGCGCGATTTGACAATCATTTGACAGGCGTCAAGGAAGAAAGTTTTTAGTGGTTCACGAAAACAATAGCACACAACAAAGGGTTTCTGAGAAAGTGAAAACAAATTCGCCATGTTGAAAAAGTTTATTTGGTCAATAAAACTAAGAGCGCTGTAAGTTTTAGCTCTTCAATGTAACGCTGGAGTATTTTGGAAACCGGGCACTGTGTCTTTCTCGAAGTCGTTTCCATCTTCCCTCCGTTGGTCCTTGTAAAAAAAAAAAAACACTGAAAAAGGCAAAGGAGCTTTTCAAGGTAAGTTTGTTGTCATTGTCGAAGGATTCGCTCGTTAATTTTTCTGGGAAAACCTCTCGAATTTCTGCCAGTTCATTCTCGTCTTCAAGCGTGATCTGCGTTAAAATTTTCAACACGGACCATATTTTCTTCGACGGAAAGGTCACGATTCAGTTTCTACATCAGCTTCGTTCTCGTTCAAAAAAAGCTAGGTTAAAATCTGGAAAGGCAAAGTCAACATCCCAGTCCTCAGGGTTTACAGACATATTTTTAAGTATATTCGGTCAAAACAAGGAGCATTGTAAGTATTCACTCGCCAACGTGACGTTGGAGTCTTGAAAACTGGACATTGTGTCTGGCTCGGAGTCGCTTCTATCTTTCTTTCGTTGGAAAAACACTGCAAATGACAAAGAAGCTCGCCAATATGATCGGGTGCAGGCCTGTTTGTTATCATATTTGTCGAAGGAATTACTCATTTTCTCTTAGGCAAAACATCTCGAATCTCTGCCAGTCGATTTTCGTCTTCTTAACTGTGTACTACGATAAAAAATTTCAAACACTGTCTAGAATCGTCTTCGATAAGATTACGAATTAGTTTCTTCATGGCCTTCGTTCACAAAAAAACACAGTTTAAAATGTTGAAGGACAAAGTCAAAATCTAAGTCCGCAAGGTTGATAGACGTCTTGTAACTTAAATTCAACCTTTTTTCCGAGGTAAAGAGATTTAGAGCTCCGAAATGAGCATTTTCGTTGAAATTTTGGTCTGTATAGCAAGTTACGGACCGCAAATTGACCAATCGCATGGCGAAAACAGACTCAGCCATATAATAATCGCGAGTATTAAATTTCCCGAGTTTTCGCGATTTTGAAAAATTCGCGAAATTTAATGCGAAAACAAAACATTGCGAAATTTAATACCATTTTCGAAAACAAAACAATAAGAATTTTTAAAGTGTTCTGAGTTCGGGTTTTTCCGATCTTTATTACATCTAACACTCTTCTTCTGATTCACTGCTTTCTTCTGCTTGTAATTCAGTCAGTTTACCAGCTGGCATACCAACGAAATTAAAACTCAAATGCAGTCGGGAGTAACCAATGAGGAGATTGAAGTTGATCTGAGGTTCTCCCTTATCAATCCTTTAAATGCAACCTGGCTCATAAACTTGTATAACCACCTCACCAGCTGCGAGGGGAAGCGCCATATCGCGAAAGGATGGGAGAAAGCTAGCATTGCATCAGTGGTCAACGGGAAAATGCAATTCTCTCCAGAGGATCTCTTCGAGGATGGTATCCCTATCACCCTGTGATGGTCGACTTCTGTTTTTGTACTGTGCTTTTTTACTGAACCTCTCAAGTTGCGTTTTAAGCACTGAACTGTATGATTTACATCGCATAGACAGCATACATAGCAGGCAGTTATGTTTTGTTTTGTTCTTAACGTTCTATATGTAGGGCAGTTGTAAGTTTACAATCTTGCTTTGAAATATATGTTTTATTGATTTGTGACAAGTGACTTCTTACGAAAATAAACAAAATCACGAAAATTATACCCTGCTAGCAGAGGCTTTTCCCTTGTGTTTCTCAGCGTTGTACTGCCATTCTCTTCGCGGTTTTGGCTACTCGCGTTTTGTTTTGGTTGTTTCTGTGCCGAGGAAAAGACCTCTGCAGACAGCCGTTTGGGATTCCTGTTGAGCATACGCATTAGATACCTCCAAGATCTAGGAGGTAATCACATGACTAAACCGGTTGTGGAACCGGTTTTATCAACTCGCGCATCTTTTATGTACTAGTTTGCTGTGCAAAAGTGAGCCCGCTATATCAACATGGCGAGTGCGAGTCATTCCCGTGGGAAAATTGACTCATGAATACATGAGCAAACTCCGGCAGCGGCATCGTATTACCGACAAGTGACACAGAAATTCCATGGTAACCGCATTTTCATCTCGCGCATGCTCAACAGGAATCCCAAACGGCTGTCTGCAGAGGTCTTTTCCTCGGCACAGAAACAACCAAAACAAAACGCGAGCAGCCAAAAGAGCGAAGAGAATGGCAGTACAACGCTGAGAAACACAAGGGAAAAGCCTCTGCTAGCAGGATACGAAAATTAGTACGCTTTTTCTCTTTCTCTTTTTTTTTGCAATTGCGAAAATTAGTTCTCACAAAGTCCGGCTCCCGAATGTTCGCGAAATTAAGTAAGCGCGAAAATTAGTAACAATAAGGTAAGAAACAAAGAATTGTGAAGACCTTGGATGGTGTATCTGTCGATCTGCAAATTTTGATTTCATATAGAGCCTCATCTAATAATTAGCAATTATTGGATGAGGTTGATCTGCGAGACACTGACAAATCACGATATTTTGCGATAACCGAGTTCAATAATTGTTTTATCATTCGATCACTGAGTTTGTTTTTTAATAAATAATATCTTCGGAAAGCGGTTAGCACGCGCGCTGCCTTCCAGGAGTAATGACAGAGATCACATAAACGAGCAAGGAGCAAGCGTGGTTTCATTTGCGCATGAGCAGAATAGTATTTGCAGCCAAAAATGCGGCTTAATAAACAAAGGAGACTTTTGTCTGATTGGCTGTTTGAATCTTTAGTGTTCAGTCTCCTTACCGCGCGCCAGAAGGTAAACAAAGATGGCTGCTAGTGGGAAAGTTTCTTGAAGTTCTCCTTCGATCGTTCGTTCCGTCAAGAATTTCTGGCAAGAGTTGTTGATTTTCATATGACAAATAGTGGGAAAGGTTTTCAAGGACTATTTTAATCGACAGGGTGTTTTTTCCTTGGCCTATGAAAGAGGACTTCGTTGCAAATCGATAGAGGACAATTTTTTGCAACGTGACGATGCCTTGTAAAGCTTGTTGAATGTTGGCCAAAAGTGCGCAAAAAAAACCGTTTTAAACCAAGGTACATCAGCTGAGAAGGAATTCCTATGTACGAAATGCTACAGTAATCCTCGGAAGGAGAACGGCATGTCTTTTACGCAAGAGGAAACATTCCAGAGTGGTGCGCTCTAAGTCCGACCAACTCGATCAAACGTCGTGTCCTGGAGCCGAAAGAGACACAGGTAAGCTTTCAATTAGGTAGACACAAAAAGCTACAACAATGAATCCGAATTTATTGCTTACCACATAATAAAACTGATTGTTTTTTCTATGTGTGAAAGAGTCGACCCGGCCCGAGTTTTGTACCTTCCCTTTTTAGCATTCGTCCCTTGCATAGTGTGTTGTTCTTTTCTCTGTTTGTTGCCAGGTGGTGAATTACCGGCTGTACATTCGAAGATGCATGTAGCAACGCAGAGGCTGCAAAGCACGAGTTCCTTGGCTTAACACCCCTGACCCACGCACCTCTAGAGTTGTAATAGTTATTTACAATTGTTTTGTTCACAACAAAAACAGAGACTTGTTGTCAGTAGATGTATAACTGAGTGCTTACTCAAAGAGATGCAACCAGTTGTAAATATTTATGTTAAACGGAGGAACCCAAAATGAACTGCTGTCTTTCAGCAATAAAAAAATAATTGTCATTAGGTTGTCAGTCGTAAGGTTAGCTGTTCTTTGTTATTTGAATCCTTGATCAGTACAAGATTCATTCAGTGAATAAAACATGTTAACTCATGCTACTCACTCTTGACCTCACCAGTAAAAGTTGTTGTTTATAAATTAAATTCCCACACTCAATTCGTCAACGCGATTGTTCTCAATAAGCGCTGTCCTAGAGACCACAATCTTGTAAGAATAAGGAAGACGACAGTACAAGTGCGTTTTCTATCAGCGACCGGCTTCATTTTCAATACCGGTTTGCGCACTCCTTGCCAGTTAAATGCTCATTATTTTTCGCTCTATTTATTCTTCCATTACTCGTCTTTCATAGGTTTAAAGCGATCTGCGTCCCTCGAACTCTAAATAGACTTTTTGGCTATAATTGTCCGAACGGCAAGAAAATTTTCCCTCTCTTTCGTTAAAAATTCCTTGAGCGCAACATTAAAACATTCATTATTCGTCACAGTTGAAAGCAATGCATCAAAGTAACAGTACATATTACTTGAAATTTTGTACTTTTTCAGGGCCAAGACTTAAAGACACTAAAATTAGTGACACTGTAAACATAATTAGAAACTCTAAAAATAGTCCTGGGACGCCATTTTGGTAGTTTTCAAGTTGAGAAGATACAACGTTTTGGCTTTTCTTAAGTGTTATGCCACTTTATATTGTAGATTATTTGCACAAGCCTCTTCCTCGATTAATAAACTATCTCTAACAAAAGGGATTTCCTGTCCCGAAGCCCACGACAAAAGTCTCGGATACTTGAACAAGTTTTTCTGAAAACTGTGAATTTTTCTCCTTCTGCTTGGTGTCGACTCTCGTAAACGCAAGTGTTTGGAAAATTGTTGCAATTTTATCAATGAAACCATCTTATTTTTTCAAAAAAATTACTTGCTAATTATATTCTTGCACTTTTGCCTTGGTTTGGTGACCATCAAAGATCGTTTCGCTGAACTAAGCTACTATTAGTGAGTTGCATGCTAACTGTCATGTACTTTCAAATTTTTCACAGCGTCAGTGAATAGGCTCTTATCGCTGTTTTGGTCAAAATATCATCACTACGTTAAAAATCACACGTTTTCATTGTACAACAACTTACTTTATTTAACAGTAATTCATTCCTGTGCTGAAAACTCTGGTAAAAATGACGGACATTTCTTGAAAGGCGGAATTTTCCTCCACGTCTCGCGGGTTTCGTTGCGCCGAAAACGGTAGGTTTTGACTCACTGCGGTTAGATTGATCCGTCGATAACTCGCCACGATTTCCCTTTTTAGTACGAAGCATCTGCCACAAAAAGTAAGTACCAATCTATGTTTTCGGGAAACGAAACAGTTTCCATTCAAACGAGTACCTCTTTCCACAAACAGACGATCAATCTGAATGAGAGAAAATGTTAGTGAACGCCTCCAAAGCTGCCTCTCGCCTTCGCGTTCTTTCCCGCTCTTAGAATCACTTTTAGTAGATTGACCAATGAAAACACAGATGAGATTAACCAATCAGACAAAAGTCTCCTTTGTTGGCTTAATATGAGTTGCAAATGCATATTCCGATATTTTTAGAATATCCTAGACTTTTTGTAATCCTTTTTCTCCTATTCCTATGGGATTCGTTCCCTGCCATGCGCGCGGTTTGGCCGGTTTACCGGATTCAACTTTGCACTTGTTTAAGCGACCACTCTTGACGATCACGAAGGACAACAATATTTTTGAAGAAAGCCGGGTCACTAGAAAGAACGGCCTTTGTTCACAGCTTAATGCAGCGGAGAAATAAGACACTATCGGTCCTTTGAAACTGCTTGGACACCTGGAAGTTATTTTTATTTTTTTTTACCGAAAAGATAAAGCAAAATTATGCTTTCTCCAGCAAGACTTTCTAATTTATAAAAAAAAAAGCTTGAACATGAGCTAAATGAACTTTAGTGTCTGCATTCATCTTCTTTTCATTGTGAACGGGTGCAATTTTAATATCAAAACTTTAAAGCCGTCTATGCCCTTTTTTCTTTTCAATGGTTACTGTTCCTGATCTGAATAAGATAATGAAATTTTAAAATTAGGGGAATACTATATACAAAAGAAGGGAACTTTGATTGCAAATATGTTAATTAGAAAAAAAATACTGATTATAGTTCTGTAGTATATAGGTTAGAAAAGTGATGCGTAGTCAAAAGTGCTACAAAGGAGTAAAAACCCCAGATCTTTCCATTAAGAAATTTTATTGACTGTCTGGGACATATGCTTTCCTTGAGTACACATTTGTTCGTCAAAAATCTTGTTTGTGAGGCTGCACTTTGTTTGATTCGGGACCGCCAATCAATCTTTTCTGAAGAGAAATGAACAATAAAGTATGTTATAACATAGCGCGCGTGCTTGCCCTATAAGTCCTATTTAGCCGCTATGAACAAAATCTTTATTTACGCACGCCCGTGCGTAAATAAGATGACGTGAGCATTTTTTTTACCTGGTTGCAAAGTTGTCGTCTTTTAAGCTGCATTGCAGTTTTCCTTCTCTTTAAAATATGGAAGAAACCAACGAAGAACTGCCTAATTTTTCAATCGTCATTGACCTTTTACGTTCTGATCCAACAAGCAGCAAAAATAAAGCCGGATTTTAAAACTCGCAAGTTGCGCGTTTCACAAATTTGTCGGAAGACCAGCTGCAGCAAATTTTGGCCGAGAGACATTCACTGGGAACAGAAAAGACATCAATTGGCCATTAACAAAAAAGGTAAAATTTCCGTTTTTATTGTTGTTTTTTAATTTGTTATGCACTTTTGTTATCTCCGAACAATGCGACTCTATCAGGAAAATTTCTCTTGCAATAACAAGGCAAACTACATAAGAAGAGATAAATTTATTACTCATAAAAACAACCGCTGCCAGGTCTTCTCAAGTAGCCGTAATGACCAGCCATTGTTCGTAAATGAATGTAAAGTAGGATGACAGTCGTCTTCGCTAAAAAACAAGTTTTTTAGCCGAGCAAAACATAAACATCTTCTCAGCGCCGGATCCAAACCATACTCCACGACGTCTTAAGAACATGTGGGTATTTTAACTTTACGGGGACTTTAAGACACTTTCATCTTCGTTTCTGCTTAGTTTCAATTGATCGTTAACGAATAAATAAGCAAATTTTCTTTCTCAGTTTTACAGAAAGAATTTTCTTTCAAACTAGGCGATTGTGGCGTGTTTGTAACCAGCCAGTAGAAGCGTTTGTTTTTCTGTGGCGCGCGTTACGAGAATTTTGTAGTTAATCAAAAGGCAAGCGTTTTTGTCAGCTATGTTATAAAAGAATTTGCTCATGCTTTTAGCTGTGCGTATATCGAGTTATGGATGCACTTGGGAAGTTTGGAGAGCACTCAAGAAGCTAGACTCTTACGCATCTTTCGTGCTCTCCAAACTTCCCGCGTGCATCCATAACTCGATATACGCACGCTAAGCATGAACAAATTCTTAATTTTAACATGTTAAAACATGTCAGATACTTCAACACTGCCTTAGCCAACAGCTAAGAAGAAACTGAACTTTACATCCAAAAAGCAAAGTGAAAACTACTTCACTGTGAAACAACAACCACTTCAAATATATATCTCATTAAATTCAAACAAAACGAAGACCTGATGCTAAGAATAGAAACAAGCGATAATTGACAATGAAACTATAATGTTTGAATGAGATCTTTATTTGAGTGACATAATTCTGACAGATGATCTAAATTGCATATCCTACACAACTGCATTGTAACTGCATTTTCCCCCGGAGCCAATGACATTGCCTGAAATATATCACATGTCATTTTTTGCAGAGCATGCGTAGACATATTTCGCCGGTGAAGACAAAAACAGTTGAACGACATTGCGCATGAGCACACCATTATTTGTAGGCAGTTATTTGCAGGTCACGTGGTGGGCTCTCGGCCAATGAAAAGGAAGAAACATTTGCATTCAATGATAATTGTTCTTATTGGATCGGTCATTTAAAAGAAGTCTAACTTAGGCCGCGGTTTATTGGACGCAAATTTTTGGTCCTCCAGATATCTTCCTTAGTGGGTTATTTTAAGAAAATAAGCGCTTTTCCAGTCTACGCCTTATGCTTTCATGGGCCTTTTCACGATAACTGGTGTTAAGATAAAAGCGTTGGGCAAACCGAAAATGGCTTAGAACGCGGTTTTGTTAAACACTGGCTAAACCCTGTTCAAATAAAAAACGAATATCTCTATAAAGAAAGACCACTCGTAATAAAATCACAGACTACGCACGATTCCTACCCGTCCTCCGTTATTTCAATCGTCTTAAACATTTTTCTCTCTTGGTGACAACTATAAACTGGGGAGTGGGTTAAAATTCTTCTACTCTTAATACTTCCTCCTTTGAGGCAGATTGAGGTGGGAAAATCGGTTTTT
This sequence comes from Porites divaricata, assembly GCA_038088405.1. Classification (NCBI taxonomy): domain Eukaryota; kingdom Metazoa; phylum Cnidaria; class Anthozoa; order Scleractinia; family Poritidae; genus Porites; species Porites divaricata. The sequence continues at coordinate 30,809,515 of JBBMOI010000002.1, read as the reverse complement.
TTGCAAAAGTATTTCAACTAGTTAATGTGAAAGCCTCTGGTAGACGCTGATAAAGGGGAATGAATGATATATGACAATTGGAGACATATTAAATTCCTACCAAAGCAAGAGTACTATTAGCCTGATTAATTGCAAATGAGCCAGTCTGGCCCCCATGGCTTAGGTAAATTTCAGCCGGGTATATCAGATGAGGGCCTGCCAGTCCAGTCCTAAGCCAATTTTTGGTTCGAAGGTCTTGACTGTTTTGTAACTCGATTCCATCGTGTTGTAACGGTATTAACGCGATCGATTAATTCTCCACCAGATTGGGTGCGATCGCTAATGCAAGACCTTTGCTAAGCGGTATGACTTACAGTGACAAAGGTCGAGCAAACCGAACCATCCCTGCTCATATGTAATCAGGCCTTTAGAAAGCCAAAGAACCCTACTACGAAGAAATTCATCTCGGCGCCCTACAATACTATTCAACTTGGGTACGTTTTATGGTTAGCGGAGGAGGAGGGGGGGTGGGGAAGGAAACAGGGGACTCCAGACCTCTCGCCTCCCGTATCTTGCATTCCCGCCTCTTGACTTTTTCAGTTTCTTGTCTTCCTTTCTTTATCCGATATGGTTTTCGTACCAGCGCAAGAGACACATAGTGAGACATATACCAAGTCATTTTTCATGATGAAGTCTTCCACAAACGCCATGTTTCCGCGTAATTCAGTCAAACAAAGGCTTCAAAGAGAAGTTAAAATAGCCGATCCCCCCTTAAACGCACACCACAATGCTGGACGAGTGGGCACTTCTCACAGACTCAGTCAGTGCTGTAAGAACGGAGGTTGATTTGATTTATCAAAAGGAAGGATGCATGCTGGGTTATGGCTTCTAAAATAAGATACCTTTGATATCTTCACTCAATAATTTCATTTTGAAGGCTAATGACCAAACAAAGATAGCGACATATGCTGCGGCTGTGATCAGAAGCACACAAGTAAATAGGCTTCAACAGTCTTTTTTTTTCCTGGCTGCTAACATTATAGCCTGCGTAAAACTGGAGAAATGAGTGACAAGAAAATAAAAACCTGGACAAAACATGGAATATTGGATAATGAAGCTCCTGATGGGGCTTGGGTTCAAGTTAGGTTTATTTTTATTTTTTCATGTTAGAAGAAGGCTTAGAACACAACCACATTACGGTTACAGTTGATAGGGTAGAGAAAATTTAAGTTGTTAGGAACTTGGCTTGGTGAGGACGTAATGGAAAGAACATGTAAATGAGGTCACATCATCATGCGATAACTAATAGCAGTAGCCACTCTGAGAAGGATCAAGAATATGACACCACAAGAGACTAAGAAGTATCTTGTTCAAAGCCTCGTCCTATCCAAACTTAACTTTAATGACTCTGTCACTTATCCACTTCCCGCACTTTCTGCAGAAAAGAGTACGACGCGTTCAGAATGCTGCTTCTTTATTTCTTGAGTTGCTTCTGCCCAGAAAGGCACGTCCTTGAGCTCAGCTTGCTACCTGCACTAGAAAATACTCAATTAAACATTCTTAAGGTTGGAAATCGAGCTCTTTTTAGTGCAGCTTGGCCCGAATACTTGCAACTGCCTAGGCACAATCCCTAACGTACACTGCGCTCTAGTAATACGCCTGTAATCGAAATTTCTTTAGTTAAGGGTACTTACCAGGAGTCGTTAGCGATTTTATTCAATGCCCTAACCGCAAATGTAAAGCGGTGCCAGTCCAGACTTAAATACCTTTTTAAAAATAATTGTTTTACAATTTTAAAGAGTAAGGGCAGCATGCACTTAAGTTGAACCTCGTAAGTTGTCTTGATAAGGTTTCTTAGTTATGGTTTAATACTCATAGTGTTTATAGTATTTTAGATGTTATAGTTTAAAATGTTTTTAAGTACATTATGTAAATAATCAGCTCTTTTTAGAATTTATAGTTCTGAGTGATTTTTGGGTCACATTATGTAAGTAACTAGCTTTTAGTTAGTATGACGGAAGTAAAGCTACCAGTAGAAATACTGTTAATAAATCATTACAATTATTATTGTTATTATTATTATTATTATTACGGTGAATACTACAATAGGGTAATAAAGCATGAGCTAGATATCCGGAAGTATATTCATGAGCCGATGACAACTGTCAGATTAAAAAAAACTATCGCGTAAGCGGTAAAAATAGGATTCAGCAGACTGTAATTAACAGTTGCTCAATAAAAACAATAACTCTTGTTCTGAAACACTGATTAACAGTAAAATAAAAGATAGCTTGCTCAACAAAGCAGCTGTTACTTTTTAATAACTTACCAATTTTACTCTGAGCACCCGGAAAAAAGACCTCGAAAGCCACCCCCACCCCTTCGGAAATTGTCTCTTTTTGGATCCCCCTCCCCTACGAATTTCCGTTGTCCTCCATGGGGAGGGTATGAATATTTTCTGGAACTACACCTTTGATGAGCAAGACAATTTTTGTTTGCTTTGTGCTAAAAGGCCCCCTGTGCCTTCGGTTCTAAGGAACTTGATATAAATGTACAGGGTGTCCCAAAAGTTCGTTCTTCTACTTTATAAGTCTGTATTTCAGTACGATTGGGCTTGGTAAGCAAATCTTTTCAACAAAAGTTGTGTCTTTCAATATAACTCACTATTTTCATACTTGTTGTGCCATCTTTTGGCTCGAATAATCGATTTGTGTACTTCCGCGCCAGAGGTGCGCGTGCGCGAGTATATTCAGTTCCAGCCACATACTTTTTTGTATTTCATAGCCCGAATTGCTCAAACTCCTTCCTTGTTTTTTGTGAATATCACGAAAGATAAACCTCCTTAACGCAAAAACGTTCATCTGCGTGAGAGCACAAGCCTGTATACCTCGATTTACTATCTTATCTGTTGTAGAAATTTCTAAAAAACTGGAAAAAGCCGAATGTTGGGTGGTAGAATGATCATGGAGAAATGAAGGTTTTGAAGGCAAGAAACTAAGGGGAAGACCAAAAGCCCTGAATAAAGCAGCTAAAATAGTTTTAAAGAAGGCTAAATACAAAATAGAAGACTCGACAAGGAAGATCAGTCTCATATAGTTAGCCAGCCAAATAAAAGGGTCATGAAAAGCTGCTTAAAATGTTTAAAATTAGAGGCCCCTGAGATGGCAAAAAAACCTCTGCTTAGTCTGCCAATTAACGACCAGCTCGTTTCAAATTTGTAAAGAAGTACAAAAGCCTTGCTGCGGGAGGGGGCCCGGGATGATTATCTTTTTTGGATGAATGCTTAAAGTACATTTTTTTTCAGCTGCCTAAACTAAACAAATATTGTTTGGGGGTTGAACTGGATCCTGCGCACAAGGTGATAAAAAGCTCAAAATAGATCAATTGTGGGTCTACACGCTGTATCCTACTTCATGCCGCAAAGGCTACAGAATGTGATAAAAAAAAACAAATTACTGAAATTCTGAATACATGTACTTGATAGAGAAATAAACATCTTCTAGAAATTTCATGTAAAAATAAAGTTTTGATCAAAAGCTATAGTGCATGAAATTAGAGGAACGAACTTTTGGGACACCCTGTAAAAAAACAAAAACAAAAAAACACACACAAAATAGAAAAAAGAGTATTTAGCCTGAGAACACAGCCGACATTCCGCGACGCCACCACTGATTTCCCGCTAAATGACGTCGGAGAAACGAGCGCAGAAATTCCATACTGCTGACGCGTCACTACCCAGATCTGAGCAGTGCTCCTGATTGGTTGAAGCAACTTCCTCTCGCGACACGACCAATCAGAAGCACTATAATTCAGATTTGGGTGAAACGCGTCATCAGAATCAGAATTTTTGCGCTTGTTGCGAAGTGACGACTGCTGTCTCAGGCTACCTCTTATTTAAGCTATCCCCCTGATAATGTTTGTGTTTATCGAGCCAGTAATAAACAAGATACAGCAACTCAGAATCTCCATTAAGAAAGTGTCCGGCAGTCAATACATTTCTTAGAATTTTTTTTGTGTTTTTGAATGGCTCTATCTTGTTCAGTATACACACCAAACTTGAAAAGTTTAGAAAGCTTGATGTGCTCTTTCTGAGTATAGGGGACTTGTGTTGATAATCCCATTGTAGCCTGCGAATACAGCAGTTTCTCCTCGCTTCTCGCTGCTTGGGACATTTCGCCAGGAGGAACGTCTGCGCCTCAGCGACAGCAATTGACGACTCCAGAAGATACCATAACATACCATAATGCTCTTTGTTTGTCACCCGAAAATTTTGCATAAGCATTGTTTTCAGTTTCTCTTGGGGCCATTTTTGTATTTGTATTTGTATTTTATTTTTTACTCCATCCTATAGATAATACATCAGTTGTATAATATTAATTAGTACAAGGTTGTTTGAACTTCGTGTACATAACGTTAGCAGGAAAAAGAAATTTAGAATGGAAAAGGGCAATTATAGGACAACTAGTTATGGCCCTTTAACAAGATTGACACTAAACTAGCCAGCTTCAAAAGACGCGGCCATCATAATCGCTGACCGCTGGGGCCATTTTGAGTCCCAAGAGAAATTGAAGACAATACTTATGCAAAATTTTGGGGTGACAAATAAAGAGCGTTATGGTATGTCGCCTAGCCCGGCCTGGAATTTCGCCTTTGGAGCGACTTTGGAACGGCCTTGATTCATGATCAGACGCTGAACTTTTCATGTACCGAACCTAATGCATAAATTAGTATCACGTATTTTATTAGCAGTTTGACCGAAATGAGGTTTTTTCGCTTTTTGAACTTAGATCAGCTGCAATTAAGATCGGCGTCTGAATCAATTCAGCCGGTCTAAATAATTTGGGTCGGCCTTAATTCGAAGTAGGTTCGGCTTATGAAAAGTTCGGCGTCTGAACCGGTCCTTAGGCTCCATTTGATGTGCATATATCCATAGATTCCAGTTTGAACGCAGACGTATTTCGGGTGGTCGCTTCTCTCCATCCGAAAATTTGCCAGCTTGGGTTCGCAGATGTTACTTTTTGGGTGGAGAGAAGCGACGACCGGAAATACGTTAGCTGGGATTGCAGGCTAGTGAGAAGAAGATCCGGTGATAAAAAAATGTTGCCGTGACTTTATTCGAGAAGATCCAGGACTGTGCTGTTCAAAGCTGAGTTAAGATAACCCAGGGTTAGTCTGAAATTTGAATTCAGATATGAAAGCTTAAATAGAAAATTCAGTTTCATTCTCTTTGCTTACAATTCGTTAAGAGGATGCTCTACATGGAATAGAGAAAATTATCAGAGAAAATGCTTTTAAACGAAAGAAAGAGAAACCGGGATGGAAATAGACCAATTCCGATATTTTAAAATTCATACATGGAAGCGAGGCTTGGGGGAAGAAAACAAAATAAATCTTCTTGAGACTCAGTGATGAATAAAACATTTCTTTTGTTTTATTCCCCCAAGCCTCGGAGCCACGTATGAATTTTAATATATCGAAAATGGTCTATTCGAACCCGGGTTAGCGCTAATCGGCCTTCAAACAACTGGGCCCTGGACCCCCGAGTTTACACGGCTGGCAGAATAGAACATCTCGGGCTGAAAAGAGAATTTGGCTCTTATAAGATATAGATTTCACTAAACTTGTTACAAATAAACTCCACAATAATTGGCTAGTTACTTTTGATGTTTAATCGTGGAAAATCCGAATATTCTCATTGCAGTGAAACAGTAACACCGAGGAAGTTGGCAACTTTAAGCACAACTTTTTTGGTGAAAGTGTAAGCGATTTGCAAGGATTTCATGAATCAATGAATTTCTTAATTTAATCTTACGCCCGTATTGCTCCTATTGATCACATGAATTTCCTCTTGCTATTAGTCAGTTACTTCAGCATCTTGCATATTCGGCCACAACGTTGACTCTTTTAAGTTGTTCAGACCCCCAACCAGCTGCCCACATTCACCTCGGTTTTGCTTTATACTTTATCACTAGTTCAATTACTTGTATTTTTGGCCGTGTAAGAAGCCTCTTGATCCTTTAGCTATTCAGGGACGTGACCTTTCCAGTTAAAGGTCGTGCATCTGAAAGCTGTGGCGCATGCATGCGCCATTAAGATCCAACAACTAAAAATAGATTCCTACAACTTCGTTAATGTACACACTGAAATAACTCCCAAATACCCATCTTTGCATATCAATAATACGCTGCCAATGCAAACATGCGTCAAAACGAACCATCTTATTTTTTTCAGAAAAGAAAACCACACGATTTTGGATGATGGAGAACAAAAATAACATATGTAGATATGTAGGCCTCTTAACAGAAATGGAATGCTTTACAGCTTCAAGGGATCTTGTTGAAGTATTTAACAAGAAAATTACACTTAAGAACGTTACTCGGCGTTTCGATGTTTCAATTATCAAGAGTGAGAAAGGTTAAGTTTCAAAGTCTGAAAACAACTTTGCAATTTAACATTTCTCACTCTTGATAATGATGTTCGAAACATCGAAACGCCGAGTAATGTTCTTAACTTTAATTTTTGTTCCTATACAGCTTTAAAACTGAAGATGGAGACCATCCCCTATATAAGTCAGGTATTCATGTCGTCTAAAACCTTCATATTGGGATGACGTCAAATGCTGTACAAGGGACGTGGATGCACACTGGTGGTAGAGGCCTGATGATACGACCCAAGAAATTGCTGTTTTTCACTCCAGGTGATCTGTGACGTCATTGCGGGGGCCTGGGGAAAGAAATTTTAATGCCGTATCCCATAAACCAACGCGCGCACCAATTCAATTCAATTCAATCTGTTCCCGTCAGCTTTGGTTTATGGGATACGGCATTAAAATTTCTTTCCCCAGGCCCCCGCAATGACGTCACAGATCACCTGGCTGTTACGCCATCAAAAATAAAAATTGAAACCGTCGTTCAATAGACAAAGTTCAGAATCTGAGATATGAAGGAAGGTAAATATGCAAAGATGGTCGCCAAGATTAAGCCAGTGCAATTTTTCGTATGCGAGATATTTGGAGAAATGATTTTTTCCAAACTGTATAGAGCTTTGTAGAGCTTTGTTGGTGCCCATCCTCTGTCAGTGAGGTTTGCTACAGTGGAAATTTATTTCTTAAGGTACTATTGAACATTAAACTAATACCCGGTCTAATACAATGACTGTTCAGATAGCAGAATTCCCACAAAATAAGTCTCTCGGCCGCCATGTAAATGCTGCGTCACGAAAAAGCTTAGAAATTCAAGCGTGCTGTATCAGAAAACGACTCAAGAGCACTTTGGAGTAAAAATTTGTGTAAATATTAAATTTTTTAGCTGCCTTAATACTTTAACAGAGTAAAAACTCAGGAGGATCGAAAATTCTTTAGTTTTGAATTTGATGACAGCATGTGAAAACCAGCAATAAAAGTTAATGTTTTAAGCTAATGCGTGCGTGTTTCGAGTGGTTCACTTCGATGAAGATCAAACCCTCAAATAGAACTGAATATCCCAGTGGTAAATTCATTTTATCAACTAGGTTGATGAACTCTCTTCAGCGATCACTTGGCCTTTTGCCAACGATAATTAGATAAACTTCGAAAGGACTTGCCATTTGCAGATTCTAGAGCCATTATCAGTTTTATTCCCGAAATCAATTGACAGCCTAATTTCAAACTAACTTGCCCAATCAATTCTCCTTGCTTGTAACACTCTCATATTAGTCATATTTTAGCCACTTGAGTTAACTTCTCAGTATAAGTCAAATCACAGTTGCTTTAATTCAATGTTTAACATTCTCCCAGTGCTGCCTTAAATTCACTACCAGAGTGTTTCAACTCATGCTCCCCCCTTAAACAAATTTAAAAGCGCACTAAGTCTTACAATGCATTTTTAAATCTTACTGGTATTTTAAACCAAAAAGGTTTTCTTTAGGTTTTTCTGAATTTGTTGAATTTGCTGCACAGTCAAACCTCTTTAATACAGACACCAAAGGGACAGAACCAAGTGTCCACTTTACTGAGGTGTCCGTATTACATGTATAGAGGAAGGGAATGTATGATTTTTGGCATTTCTGGGACCAAACGAACTGTCCGTAATAGAGAGGTGCCCGTAAGGAGAGGATAGACACAGGGCCATCAAGGCCATTAAGGGTCATAGGTCTTCAGCCTCAATGCGGTTTTTACTGACCTTCTTCAGCTCCCTTTGCAGGGTACGCCTTGACATTTTCAGTGTCATAAAAGTCTTCAACTCGGGCCTGTACACCGTAATTTTTAGGGAGTTATTATAACTCCAAAAATGGAGTAAAAAGTTTAGGTACAGGTTAACCCCTACTTGGGGGTTACTTTAACTCCTACTTTAACTCCGAATTTGGGGCCATTTTTACTCCTGAAAAAGAATTCTTTTTACTCCCAGTCTGGACTTAAAATGACTCCGAAGTGGGGTTATTTTTACTCCTTACAAATTGGGCTGTTAATTTAACTCTGAAAGTGGAGTAAAAATTTTAGGTAGAGGATAACTCCTTTCTTGGGGTTATTTTAACTCCTCAATATCTGGGGTCACTTTTACTCCTGAAAAAGAGTTCTTTAAACTCCTTTTTGGAGTTAAAATAACTCCCTAAAAAATAACTCCACTGTAAGGAGTTAAATTAGCCCCACCAGAGGAGTTATTATAACTCCTTGAAAATTACTGTGTATTTTGCAAAATATACAGTTGATCAACCACCGAATGTTTTCCAAAGTAAAAATATCTTTTTGTAACGTTCAAGTTTGCTTTGATAAAAGGTGTTTTCTTATTGTGTTAGGCTAGATAATTAATTTATATGACAATCAAGTATAGATTTCGTAATTAAAGGCGTTACGAAATCATGCATTAGGTGTTGGAGAATCTGACTTTGTGGCACAGTGGCTTGACCCAGTATTTTTGAGGCACACCTTCTATCCTTGAATCTCTTATATCAAAACAAATTGATCTTAAAACACATTACTTCACATAGGCTAAACTTTATTATGATATCAATTTTTGGGAAATTGGAATAAATGTCACATGAACATTTTACTCAATTTCGCGCCTACGTTATACAAGTTTAGAAGTCTTCAATGGATACGAAATCCGGAGATTTTTAACACTGATTGCAGCACTGAAATTTTTAAAGAAAAGCTCTTAAAGAATTTTGGTTTAATCGATGTTTTCGTGAAAGAAGCCTTAGAAGTTACAAAAAGGAGCACAGCATTGGTTTTTACCCTGATTCACTTATTTTTATGTTTTTTGAATTCGCGCAAGTCTACTTCCGTTTAGCGGTTAGATGAGAACTTTTCGAAAACAGCCAAGAAGAAGCAAATTTGTTCATGCATGATTTATAAACTTTTCCACTTATAGATTTTTTGTGAGACTTCCGGCTACAGCAGACAAGCACCCAAAGTATACGTAGTGTAAAGCATTTCCAAAAAATGCTGATAGGGGCTGAAATTCGAGCTAAAACTGACGTCATTGTCACATGATATATATTTCGATCCCCAAAATAACATCATGATATAGTTTCGTCCATGTGTAATACGTGTTCTATAATGGTTTTACAATAAGGATACATTTGTTTACGTATAAGGTATTCAAAAATACTGGGTTGAGCCACCTTGATCTCTCATTGATACCCGGCATTATGCCAAACGATCGAAAGATTTCCAGTTCCAAAGCACCCTTTATTTAGTTTAGTAACCAATGCAAACCTTAGGTGTGGAAGAGGGTTGGGGGGTGGATGGGAGCCCGGGAAAATAGGCAGAAGAAGGGGGTGCGAAAGATAGGAGAGGACACAATGGGAGGTGGGAGTTTCTTAACATCGAGAGAAGTAGAAGGAAATTAGGCAACATGAAAAAAGCGACAGGAACCGGGGATTCAAGTACCGGAGGCGGAAGGTTTGTAGCCCCTCAAACCCCTCCCTCTTCGCCTTTACGTGTGTGCAGGCGGTTTTTCTAAACAACCAAATCGTAAGAAGTTGATTGTTTGTACGTATGAGAAAACCTGCAAAGTTATTTTCTGTAGTTGAAAGTTTAGCCATAATTTATTAAACAATATCGATATAATCTAAACCTGGGAAAATGAAATAAATTAAGAATTACTGTGCAAGAACTAACTTCGAATTATTTTACCAAAGTATGTTTACGCAAAAAGTTGCAAGTTGAAATCTATCAGGCTTTGGAAATCACACTGTTTCCATTTTAAAATAAAATACGTTATTACAAAAGAGAGTTTTATAATTCTTTCTTGGTTATTATAAAGACTGGCTTCTCCAAGGGAGGATTTCTGCTCAGACTCATCTATCTGCGTGATACAGGCTGGATGATGCATTCTGTTTGGAGAAAAACAAGATAATTTTTTTTAACGGCGCAACTTAAGACACTGTCTTAAATCTGATTAAAAACCAAGGTGAGGACAAAGCTTGATAAATGAATGTTTCTGACATTTACAGGGGTGTAACCATCAGTGTTCTCTGGAAAAATGTGTTTACAAACGATAGTTGATAATCACGAGCAGTTTCTTATTGCACGTCTAGTGTTTTCAAGTCTGAGAAAAGTTATTTAATATTCAGTCGCATCCACTTTTAGTTAAACATGGACAGATCCTGTTTGTTAGAATTGTAAAACAAATTGCAGACGGTATACTTTAGAGCATCTGATAATGAATCATGTGGCAAGGACAAGTAGCTCTTAAAGTAAATACTAAGTCAAAGTCGATGCCGGGTATCTCGTTGTATCAAGGTAAACTTCAAATTGCCCCTGTAAATAACGGCATTTAGTATAATTACATCGATGACTATCGAAAATAGAGCGCTGTGATTGGCTAGGAGCTTCGCTTTATCCCGCTATAATCACCGCGCGGTGATTATAGCATTGAAGGCTAGCAGTTTTCAAAATGGCAGCCAGATTTCTTGATGTTTCGGGGTAGGAAATCGATCAATAATTTTATTTTCTCGAATAATCATCAATGTAATTATACTAAAACAATTAGTCGCCTCAGGCGACGTGAATATTGGCGAATAGTCACCTCGACTTCGTCTCGGTGACTATTCGCCGATATTCACGTCGCCTGAGGCGACTAATTGTTAAATATTATTTTTATTATTAATATTATTATCATTAGATATCATCATCATTATCATTTTTATCACTTGTAGTAGTAGTAGTATTACTATTACTGTTATTATTATAATTATTATTATCATTATCGTTGTCATTATCATTTGTACAACATACGATGCATCAGGAATTATCTCTCACAAACGTCATCCGAGACATTCATTCATGCATTCGTATCCAGTCGTCTTCCCTACTGCAACAGCTAATTATATGGCCTGCCTGATTCCTCACTTAATAATAAGCTACAACGTGTACAGAATGCTTGTGCAAGACTGGTTTTTAATGAACACAAATTTTGTTACATAACGCCTCTTACTATGGAGTTACACTGGTTACCAATTAGATTTAGAATTGAGTTTAAAGTTCTTTGATAACTTTTAAAATTCATCATGGTTTAGCTCCGTCTTAATTTATCATCTCTTATTTCTCTTAGGCGTCCATCGAGATATAATCTTAGGAACTCAAATCTTTTACTTAGTTATTTTAGTTTCATATCTAAAGCAACACTTGCAATTGGTGATAGGTCCTTCAGTTGCGCTGCTCCAAAAATCTGGAATGCTTTGCCATTCGATGTCAGATGCGCCAAAGTCAGTTGATGTTTTTAAAGTAAAGCTTAAAACACACTTATTTAGTTCAGTATTTTTATTATCATAAATCTATCTTGTTTTGTATTTTAGTATGTCACATGCATTTTATCGTTGTAATATTTTATTGTGCATTTATATATTTAAGGTACTATTCTTATCAATTTAAATTTTAGATCTTACTTTCTAACTGACCGTCATGAGCATTTCAACATTTTTATGGAAAATTGCGCGCTATAAATGTATCATTATTATTATTATTATTATTAACATCATACATTCCAATTACTGACGCCATCTATTTGGTGCAAGCTTCTGTCTTCTATCACATGTTACAAAAACAAAACAAAACCCTGAAGTGGAAAATAGACGCTTCACAACCTTTACTCCGCTAACCTTTTTTCAGTCATTTTTTTTCAGTTCAGGGAGTTCGAGATTAACCCATCCTTCCATGCGTTAGTGGAATATCATTGGGTCAAAATCTTTAATGCCTACAGCTACAGACTAAACGAATGTGGATTCGTTGAATTGGTCTTTATCTCACTAAACTAGTGATAACTACCTGCAGATGGTAAAGAAAATCCCCATCGAAATGCGCATCGTTAAGATGTTACGTACCGGAATAACCAAGAGATGCCCGCGAACAAGGCACAAGTAAAAAGAATTCCCGAGTACGATATAAGGCACGCAACAAAAGTGTGACAACGAGCAGTTACCTTTTTTAACTATTGTTTATTTAATTATACACTGTTATAGTTACTAAGGTTAAAGATTAAGTTAAGCAGTTCGTAAAGCAGGCAGGCTTACTGTCTTTCATGGCCATACAGGAACAACTGTCAACTCAACTGACTTGAGACATCAATGCTTGACTTTCTTGATTATTTCACTGGATCCTTTCCACTCATTGGCTTTTCTGTGTTCACAAACTCGTCCGGGAAACTTCATCATGGACTCTTTTATCTTCTCTTTTCTGCTATCGTCTCTTTCTTTTCTCTTGATATAGCAATGTCCAAGGTTATAGCTCCTCCATAGTAATGTCAGTTGATTATAGCTTCCTCACAATATAGCATCCATAGCTGATAAGCTCAATCACAACTAGCCACGAGGGAAAACCCTCGGGCACACAGCAGCAACTTGATACTAGGAAGCCTAGTTTTATACTTTTTCTTTTAAACATCTAGAACGTTCCATTACTATTTATAGTGTATTACAACATCTACTATTTGTGGAAACTGCTGAGTCACATTACAGATATTTCTGGAATATTCCAGATTATAAGATAATTCTAGAAAAGTCTGGAATTGCATGACGGATAAACTAAAAATAATTCTGATCCTCATAACAAAGACTACTGGCACCTAGAGGCTGTAGAATTCAGGCGTTGAGTTTTCAGGACTTTCTACCACGGGGTTTATCATCGATCTAGAAAACTGGGGTCTGCTGGAGCTTGATTGGTGAGTACCGATGTGACGTAGGTTGAGTTGGGACGGTGCAAGAGGGGGAACTGGAAACAAAGGTGGGCAGGGATACTCTGAAATTCGATGCCCTGGTTTAGAGGTTCCGTTATCATGATATTCCATTCCATTCCAGGCCTGGCGGGTACATCAGTGGATTCACCGAACAGTTGTAGCCGCTATTAATTATACTTTGATGGTGCTTTTTTAGTGTTTGAATGTAGTTTGTAGCTATACGCAACAGCTCTAGTTTCGTTTTAACTCGGGTTTCTTCGTGGTTCGGAATCGCAGTACGTAATTCTTCGTAGGCGTTGTTCATTTTTCGGACCCTTTCTCTTTCATGGCGATTCGTAAGGAGACGCTTTTTTTTTGACATCTGCCTTTTGCGCGGATTCTTTGCTCGGTCGTCTATAAAAGGTTCCATTACTAAACAAGAAAACGATGAAAAAGTGGTTAATTTTGAGGTGTTTCAGTATTAGTCCTTTTCAGGAATAGTCAGTGCATTGAACAAACTTTCCTTAGATGTTAAGCTTCCGAGTTGCCTAGTAAGAAGGTCGGCATAAATTGAAGCAAACACAGGGTTCATACAAAACATTACAACCATTTTTCATAACTTTTCAAGGACCACATTACATTTTCAAGGACCAGCTACTAGTAATACAATTTCACAGATTGCATAAAAATGCACATGTCCAGTCTATCCTAATAAGACTTTAAGGCTTCAACTGTTTGCTCGACCAACTTCTGTACATTTTTCAGTTGATTATTGCATAAAACATAGAGCACTTTACGTGAATAACATTTAAATTCTTTGAGCTATGATTTACATTCTGTCTAGGATCACCAAAAATCATCAAAAAAATCTTTCCAGGCCACTACATTCAAAGTTGAAGAAAATTTAAGGACTTTTCAAGACTGTGCGAACCCCGAAACAGTTAAGGTTAATCATTGGTATCGTATGTTTAAAAATGTGCTCTGTCCCTTATCCATATTTCCAGTAGGATTTGTCATACACTGATCGGCCATTTTCTTTGAGACTAGAAATTGGTCTATTTGCGAGTTACAAAGATACAGACAAGTTAATTCCACAGTTCTTTTTCATCTTACCTTTTGAATGTGCTAGATATCGGTTAAAAGTCTATCGAGAATCGATTACTGGCAAACGCTAGGAAACTGTTTGGCAATCTTCAGTCCAGCCGAGGGACTTGTTTGATCAACCTCGCTGTTCATGAGCGGCGTCAAGTGCTTTTATCTCCCCCGTTCACGTTTTCGCAAGCATAAAGCGCTCAAGATTGAATGTGAATAATAGGAAATCGCCTTATGCCCCAGCTGGTTTTTGCAATTATTTTGAAATACCAAAGGCGGTATTAACTGAGTGTATTCGAAAATATGTATCTCCCCCACCTACGATCAGGAGCTATCGTAAAGCCGGCATTGCCTCACCATTTTTTTAAAACATATTACACAGTCATTTTTAGAGAGTTATAATAACTCCAAAAATGAAGTAAAAATTTTAGGTGCAGGATAATTCCTTTTTTAAAAGAGTTCTTTACACTCCTTTTTGGAGTTAAAATAACTCAAAAAGAATAATAATAATTATAATAACTCTGCTTTAAGGAGTTAAATTAACCCCACTAGAGGAGTTATTATAACTCCTTCAAAATGACTGTGTAGATCTGAGGTACCTACTAGTGCAAAATAGCTACAAGTAAACAAAAGAAGACAATGGATTAGTGCATAATACCGCGTAGCATTCTACTTACATTATTGGAGACGTGCAAGTGGCGAATTGCTTAGAAAGGTTACTTTGATAAAAGGCGTTTCCTTATTACGCTAGGCTACATACACTCTTTTTCTTCTATATTAAAGAATATATTTTATAAGAATATGGAGGCTCAGAAATTTGCAAAATTTTCAAGAATATTTAAGAACAAACCCGAGGCTGAGCTTCGTAAAGGATGATTATTTTGAGTGATCAAAATCTGAAAATGTTTTATTTAACTTAACCGTATCACAGCTTCCTCTCACAGCAAAACTACCTAACAAAACGAAGAAACCTGCATTGGTTATAGCCAAATGTTGAGGTCCTTCAGTGCTAATGTCTGTTCGATGAACGGTAAATGATAAATACTTTCTTTTTCAATTATAATTATAATTCAAGAATAATACAAGAATATTTTCGGGGTAAAATCGCCAGAAAAATATGAATATTCAGCCAGGCCCGAAAAAACAACATTCTTATATAAAAAAAGTGTAATTAATTGAATAAGACATTCAAGTATAGATTTCGTTATTAGAGTAATTTTTCTAAACCGGTGAAATATAGGTTTTCAATTTCTCTTGGGACGGCTGTGATACCCAGGAGAAATGAAAAACAAAGGTTATGCAAAATTTTGGGAGCCAAATAAGGTACATTGTGGGAGATGTGCAAGTGTTCAACCACTAGAAATAGCCTTTGCTATCTGGGTGATCCCAACTCGCTTAAATCATTAAGATGGATATTCCTGGTCTCTCCTCTTTATGTATGTTCTATTATATTGTCGATGTTGATTTTTTGTCGGCATTCTCTGTAAAGACTAGTCTGCTACTCCTTCCCACAAACGACTGCTGAGAATCGAACCACATTGCTTTTCCTTTGTGTTTGTGGTCTAACGAACAAACCAATCATGTATAAGAAACTTGACTATACGAGAGTCGCAGGGCGCTAGGAAGCGAACACGCTTCTCAATTTTCGACAAATCAATCAATCGTCGCTGAATTTGGACGGGCTCTCTGTCTACTTGTGGGGAGGGACGAAATAAGGGATGCCCGACTCGAAAAAACGCCTGCATGGGAGGCTATGGTCTGTAAAGGTTTATTTGTTTTAAGCGCTTAACAAAGTTCCAAGTGATAAAAGGTTTGATAGCCCTACAAGACCCTTACCAGGATAGGTTGGCTCTTTTCATCGTGCATATACACGATGAATTTCAAGTGCCGGATGTGCTATTGTGTTGCTGTACATGTGAAGAATAAACTCTCAAAGGTACTGATTCAAAGAAAAGAAATTAAATCATCGATGAAGGGTTCCCGAAACTGTACCTGGCAACTTGCTCTAATAAATGTTAGACTCAGAGCGACAAAAGTAAGATTTAGTCAGATTTTAGAATACTACGTGCACTGCATAATCTTAGCTAAGGAAAGAAAAAAAGGAAAAAGGTAACTCAAGGGTCACGCTTTTCACACTACAACGAGTTTATGAGTTGGTTTATGGTCACTTACCACGTAGCCTCCCCGCAGACGTCCTGTGGGGTTTGTTTTTGTTTGTCACGCATTTCATTTCTCTTCCGTGGGGAGAAATGAATGCGTGACGAACAAAAACAAACCCCACAGGACGTCTGCGGGGAGGCTACTTACCACGCGAATAGAACAATAGGAGAGGAATGTTGTTCTCGGTTGGGCAGGCATTTGTGGGGAGGGAGGAACTACGGGCTTCCCTAAAAACGCATGCGTGGGAGGCTAAACTATACCCGGTTCACCGGCGAAAAATGTCTGATTGGTCGTCGCGCGACCACGTGACATTGCCAAATTCAAAATGGCGGCAATACCTCCATACTTTGTTTATTCCAGTGGAAAGAAGGTTAATTGCGGCTTAATATGAGTTGCAAATGCACATCGGATATTTTTAGAATAGCCTAGACTTTTTATTATCCTTTTTCACCTATTCCTATGGGATTCGTTTCCTGCGATGCTCGCGATTTGGCCGGTTTTCGGGATTCAACTTCGGATCACGAAGGACAACAATGTTTCTGAAAAAAGCAGGGTCACCAGAAAGAACGGCCTTTGTTCACAGCTCAATGCAACAGATAAATAAGACACTATGGGTCCTTTGAAATTGCTTAGACACCTGGTAGTTATTTTGTTATTATTTTTTTCCCTAAAGGGTAAAGCAAAAATACTTTTCTCCAGCAACACTTTCCAATTTACAAAAAAAGCTTGAACATTGGCTAAATAAACTTTAGTGTCTGCATTCAGTCTTTTCATTGAGAACGGGTGCAATTTTAATATCAAAACTTTAAAGCCGTCTTTGAAGAGAACTTTGATTCAAGCGTTAGTTGAAAAAATACTGATTATATTTTTTCAGTATATGAAGGTTAAAAAAGTTATGCATATAGTCTAAAGTGCTACAAAGGAGTAAAAACCCAGATATCTCCATAAATAAATTTTATTGACCCTGTCAGGGACATGTGCTTTCCTTGAGTACACATTTTTTCGTTAAAAAATCTTGTTTGTGAGGCTGCACTTTGTTTGATGCAGGATCAATCAATCTTTTCTGAAGAGAAATGAAAAGTAAAGTATGTTAACATGTCAGATACTTCAACACTGCCTTAGCCAACAACTAAGAAGAAACTAAACTTCAAATCAAAAAACAAAGTGAAAGCTACTTCACTGTGAAACTACAACCACTTCAAATATATATCACATTAAATTCATGCAAAATGTAGACCTGATGAGAAGTTTATAGGAATAGAAACAAACGATAAATTACAATAAAACTATAATTTTTGAATGAGATCTGTGAGTGTCCTCTCATAATTCTGACAGAAGATCACAATTGGAAACTGCACATCCTACATCAACATGATCCAACGAAAATTTCATTAAGGCTCAAAGTTTACTCCAAGCTTTACACTCCTGTAAGTTTAATTTGTGATGATTTTTTTTTCTTGGAAGGAGCTTTTGAATACTTAGTAGCATGTTAACTCTGTCATTCATTTTATAACTTGGCTCCCAAAAAATTTAAGCCAAAAACAATGCATATAAAAACAAAAGCATTCACAGAAAAATTACCCTGTTCTTCTCCTTCCAGGATCCAATTTTCAAGCAAAGAAGCACCCCCCACTGAAAACCTTGTGTGTAAAAATTTTAGTAATCCCAAGTCAAATTTATGAGCAAAATAATCAAAACTTAGATCCTTCAATTATAAAACTGCAAGCAGTTGTGCACATTGTAAACAGAATTTTTTTTACAGATCAAAATGTTGCTGGACCTATCGAACTGTAGCTCCAAGACGTTAAGCATTTTAATGAAAACACTCTCACATTTTCTCATTCGACAGTTCGGATAAAACTCAAATTTCTGTAACATACAAAGCTGTAATAATGTGCAACAACAATGAAATGTGCACCGATCGACAAAAAGACGTTACGAACTACGCACTTTAGAAAACTGCTGCAACCCGGCCGCTTTCGATCCAGTAGCCACAAGCCAATTTACACAGCAAGACAATGGCCAAGAATATTTCTTTTCTACCGAGTGACACAAGATTAAGTTGAACAAAGCGTAAGCTTATTTTTCTGCCATAAACAGTGTAAACACACGGAGATTTATCATCTAAATATAGTTTCTCGAGCAATAAAGTACAAGCTAAGTCATATTAACAAAACAAAGCCCAAAAATGTCTGTCCCTCTACTTTTTTTTGTTGAATCCGTGATACGAAACTCGAACTAAACAACAAAAACATTTTGGGTAGCGTTGTAATACGCTCTTCGATCAACAGTCGAATGTTGTCGAATGTCAAAGTCGAATTTTGACACAAAAACGGGATACGCATTTAACAAAACTGTCGCTTCCGAGTCACTCGGTACAAGCTAATTTATATACCAAAACAAAGCTAAATAATTTTTCTTTCACTCCTTTACAATTTGCTGTTGTACTGTGTGGCCCGAAACTAACAGTAAGCATAGAAAGTAAAAAATACCCACCTTTTTGGCATGGCCTCTGCACCCGAGCAGGCGATTGTAAAGCCAATATCTCCGACAAATAGCCACCACTAAGTTTGTCCGCCGCTCCTAGGACGCTAAATTTACTAGAGAAAACATTCCACTCCAAACTTTCACCGAAATAATTTTTGATCTCTTACTATAGCAAGAAAACCGCAACGCTGTCACTGTGAAAAATACAGCAATTCCTTTTTTCATCTCCAAGGGCATTTTTGCCTCGGAGCCAATGACATTGCCCGAAATCGATCACGTGTCATGTTTTGCAGAGCATGCGTAGACATTTTTCGCCGGTGAATACCCTATACCCGGTAGTTCACCGGCGAAAAATGTCTACGCATGCTCTGCAAATATGGTGCGGACTGTGATTTCGTGGGACATTGATTTTATAGTAGTTATTCTTCCTTGTGTAAATCAACCAATACAAACTGCAACCTTGAGATTCAAGTTAGCAATATTTCACAAATTTGGAATCGATCAGATAAAAGTTGTGCAAATATGTGTTAACATTTGTGTGTAACAGTAAAGAACATTTGTGTAACAGTAAACAACAAGAAAAACGTGATTGCGTTTGTCGTTGAGTAAACAAGATTCTAAATCTCTCTAGTGACCAGACTAAAACACGTGGCTTGCGGGCGCTATCGGCATCTACTCGCCGAGAGCTTCAATTACCTCATGTACGAAGTGATTTTCCACGCGTTTAAGTGTTCTTTTCTTTGTTAACTCAGCCTAAGTAACTCTGATCTAAATGTCTTTGGCGCCGTAAAGCAAAGTGTTGACAGCAAACACCACGTTTCGAGGATGACGAAAGACACCTTTCACGTTTTCATTCTTCAAACTTAGAATCGTCAAAACATTGAGAACCAAGATTGTGTAACCGGAGAGGCTATACTCGCCTATCCGCGTGACAAACCACGTGTTAAGCCCAAGCAAGTACCAAGTTAATTATAAACAGTGCTATACCTGTTTTTAAGAGTGTTGACTGAAAATCAGGTGTTAAGTGTTGAACAGTGTTCAACTCAGAGTACATACATATACGAAGACTGGCGGTAACATAATCAACCCAGTTAGGCGGATGGGAAAAAGAAACTTTAGTCGGTTAGGGAATAGTCAGTGAATTATAAAAACGCCATCTCTTAGTGAGAATATGCCAATTTTTGTCAAAGTCATTCATTACTGGCAATCTATTTGCAGGGATTCTTGAACTTTACCAAAAAATATTTTTACCATGGAAAACATTCGGTGCTTGATCAACTGTATATTTTGCAAAATGCCACGAGTTGAAGACTTTCATGAGATTGAAAATATAAAAGCGTACCCTGCAAAAGAAGCTAAAGAGGTGCAGTAAAAATCGCATTGAGGCTGAAGACCTATGGACTTTTAATGGCCTTGTGTTTGATTACGTAGCCTCTTTTTCTCTTTTCTAGCTGTGTAACTTATATATGCCAGTATAGTATCTGTTTGACATACTACAACTGCTCTAATAGGCAAGTAATTGGCTAGAATCGACGGAGGGGAAGCGCAAAATTACCTCAATTAACAGCTAGGCTACAAAAGATAGCCTGGAAAAACTTCCTTGAATGTGCGGGCTCAATTTCCATCAAAAAATAAGGCAAATCTCCTGCCTGAATTTCACAAGCATCGCTTAATCAGATTGAAAATCAGCTTATTTTGTTTCCTTTCCCTTTATAAATTATCTCAACTTGACTTTCGTAATTAATAATTGTAAGTAGTCTGTATCATGTAATCATCAATAGTCATTTCTATACGTTCTGTATGTAACAGACATACTTCATGTACTGTACCAATAAACATAAGAGAATTACTATGACACGGTTAGTGCGTTCTTTTGCTCTTAATGATAAGTAACGTAGCGGTAGAAATTTTCGCATTTTATAATAGCCGGACGGATTACTTAACTTGATGTGATCTGCAGGTGAATATTCCAATTTTTAAAATCCATACTTGGCTCTGAGGCTTGGAGAACAACACAAAAGAAATTAGCTCGAGGCTCAGCAATGAATAATACTGACATTTTTTGGGTTATTCCCCTAGGCCTAGTAGCCAAGAATGAATTTCAAAATACTGAAATTGGTGTATTTGCACTCTTTTTTCTATACCTAATATCAAACTACACACGTTTCTTATTTTATATTAATGCACCTTTCCATTGTTTTGGACAGGTTATTATTTTCAATAAATGGGAGGGCGGGTCGCTGACGTGGAAAAGGAAGTCATTATTACGAATAATAACCTGCTGGTTCTATTTTTAACAAGGCCACGGAGCTCAGACACTATCCTATATTTAAACCAACCAACTTTGTGTATGGCCTAATCGCAGTTGAGACGCTGATAATCCGTAAAAGGTCTTTATTGAATAATGAAAATAAATGCAACAAATTCAACCAACTCAAACATAAAGAAAAAACCTAGTTGGTTTAAACTACCAATAAGATTAAAAAATGCTTTGTAATTGTGCGTTAAAGTTGTTTCAGGAGGGAACATAACTTGTTGATGATTTGACCATACAGATTTTCATTTAGGGCCTGTTTACATGGAGTTGGGAGGGGGGGGGGGGACCCCAGATAGGTGAGCTAACACGTGGCAGGTCACCCCACTTAACATGTAAACGTGAGCTTATATTGACAAGCGGGTTACCCCACCTAAGCGGGTTACCTCATCATTTTTTTTCTTATTTAGAATTGGCGCCACAAAAACAAACTCAGATCTACACAGTAATTTTCAAGGTGTTATATAACTCCTCTAGCAGGGTTAATTTAACTCCTTACCGGCCGTGGAGTTATATTTCGTAAGTGGGCAAGATAAATATATTTGAATACACTGTTCATACTGCCTTTGGTATCTCAAAATAATTGCAAAAACCAGCTGGGGCATAAGGCGATTTCCTGTTATTTACATTCAATCTTGAGCGCTTTATTCTCTAAAACTCGTGTGCGAAAACGTGAACGGGGGAGATAAAAGCACTTGACGCCGCTCGTGAACAGCGAGGTTGATCAAACGAGTCCTTCGACTGAACTAAAGATTACAAAACAGTTTCCTAGCGTGTGCCAGTAATCTATTCTCGATAGACTTTTAACCGACATCTAGCACATTCAAAAGGTAAGATGAAAAAGAACATGGAATTAACTTGTCTGTATCTTTGTAACTCGCAAATAGACCAATTTCTAGTCTCAAGAAACTGGCCGATCAGTGTATGCCAAATCCTATCGGAAATATTGATAAGGGACAGAACACTGACATTTCTTAATACGATGCCAATGATTGCCCTTAACTGTTTGCTTCAATTTATGACCTTCTTAAGCAAGATAGCTTAGTCAATAGCATTTTAGCTGTGCCATGACCTTGGAAGCTTTACAGTCCAAGAAAAGTTTGTTTAATGCAGTGACTATTAATGAAAAGAGACCGTTTTCAATTTCTAGGAGTAATACTGAAACATCTCAAAATTAACCACTTTTCATCGTTTTCTTGTTTAGTAATGGAAGATTTTATAGACGACCGAGCAGCGAATCCGCGCAAACGGCAGATGTCAAAAGAAAAGCGCCTCCTTGCGAATCGCCACGAGAGAGAAAGGGTCCGAAAAATGAACGACGCCTACGAAGAATTACGAAGCACGATTCCGAACTACGAAGAAACCCGAGTTAAAACTAAATTAGAGCTGTTGCGGATAGCTGTAAACTACATCCAAACTCTAAAAGAGCACCTTCAAAACATCACTAAAAGCGGCTACAAGACTTCGATGAATCAACTTATGTACCCGCCGAACCTTGGAATGGAATACAACGGAACCTCTAAACCAGGGCAACGGATTTCAGAGTATCCCTACCCACCTTTGTTTCCAGTTCCCCCTCTTCCATCGTCCCAACTCAACCTACGTCACATCGGTACTCACCAATCAGGCTCCAGCAGACCCCAGGTTTCTAGATCGATGATGAGCCTCATGGCAGAAAGTCTTGAAAACTCAACGCATGAATTCTGCAGCCTATTTGCCAGTAGTCTCAACGAATCACATTCTAATGAGGGTTTTCTTTACCATCTACAGGTAGTTACAACTGGTTTAGTGAGATAAAGACCAATTCAACAAATACTATACGTTTAGTCTGTTGCTCCTGGCGTGAAAGAATTTGACCCAATGTTATTCCACTAACGCATGGAAGCTGGGTGGGTTTATCTCTCCCTGTTTTGCTTCATAATTTTGTGACATGCGATGGAAGAAAGTACCTAGCACTTTTATATATTACTGATGTGAAAAATAGATGACGTTAGGGAGTGATACGTGGAGTGGCGTGCCTGATACGTAATTGGACTGTGTTATAACACTAACAGTAATACTACTACTGCAAGTGATAATAACGATAATGATAATAAGAACAATAAAGTAAATGCATTTATTAAAAGGGAATCCATAATAATAATAATAATAATAATAATACGAGTGATAAAAATGATAATGATGATGATATCTAATGAACAAGCATCATCTGTCCATATTTAACTAAAAGTGGATGGATACCTGTTTTTTTTTTTTTTTTCTCAGACCACTTAACAACCCTAGAGGTGTAATAAACAAACTGGTTATGATTATCAACGGTCGTTTGTAAACACATTTTTCCAGAGAACATGGTGGTTTCACCCTGGTAAATGTCAAAAACAGTCATTTATCGAGCTTTGCCCTCACCTTGGTTTTAGATTTAAGACACTGTTTCAACTTGTCCTGGTAAAAAGATTTATCTTGTTTTTCTCCAAACAGAATGCGCCATCCACCCTGTACCACGCTGATAACTGAAGCTGAGCAGAGAACCTCCTTAGAGAAGCTAGTTTTTATAATAATCACGAAAAAAAAACTTTCTCTCGTAACAACGTAATGTAGTTTAAAATAGAAACAGTGTGAATTTCCAAGCCCGATAGATTTCAACTTTTAGTTTTTCGTAAATGTACTTCAATAAAACAGTTGGAAGTTAGTTCTTGGACAGTGATTCTTTTATTTCAGTTTCCCTGGCCTAGATTATATCGATATCATTTAATAATTATGCCTGAATTTTCAACTCTCAAATAACCTTCCCGCTTTTCTCATACCTACAAAGGATTTGGACATTACACTTCTTACGATTTGGCTGTTTAGAATAACCGCCTGCACACATGTAAAGGGGGAGAGGGAGGGGTTTGAGGGGCTACAAACCTTCCGCCTCCTGTACTTGAATCCTCTGCTCCCGCCGCTTTTTTATGTTGCCTCATTTCCTTCTGTTTCTCTCGATTCCCGTTCTTTAAGAACTCCCACCTCTCAATCTTTCATCTCTTTTCTTTCGCACCCCCTTCTTCTGCCTATTTTTCCGGGCTCTCATCCACCTCCCAACCCTCTTCCACACGTAACGTTTGCATTGGTTACTAAACTAAATAAGGGTGCTTTGAAACTGGAAATCTTTCGATCGTTTGGCATAATGCTGAGTATCAATGAGTTATTAAGGTGGCTCCACCCAGTATTTTTGAAGGCATACCTTCCAACTTTGAATCTCTTATCCTTAAACAAATTTATATTTATTGCAAAACTATTATAACACACGTATTATACGTGGACTAAACTGTTTCATGATACTATTTTTGGGGATCGGAATAGAGATATAATATGACAATGACGTCAGTTTTAGCTCTAAATCGAATTTCAGCTCTTATGGGCAATTTTTGGAAATGCTTTACGCAACATATTGGCTGTTTGTCTGTTATGGAAAGTTTCACATAAGAGGAAAAGTCTATAAATTATGCACGAACTGAAGACTGGACTTAATGCAGACGAATTTGCTTCTTCGTGGCTTAGTGTTTCGGAAAAGTTTTTGTCACTCATTCGTTTTGCAATTGACCCTTCTACACTCTACAAGCCGCTGAACGCACGCAGACATGCGCGATTTCAAAAAACATAAAAAACGTGAATCAGCCTAACAGTTTTTCAAAGTTCATATTTGCTGTTTGTAACTTTCGATGCAATGCTTGGGAAAAATTTTTGGGACAAGAAGCTGCGATTTCGTCGTTTACAAGTTATTTCTTCGCTAACGTTAAGTCTCATAGCGCATAAGGAAAGGTAACAGAACATTTACAGTTATAAGCTCAGAACCCAAGCCTCTGAGTGAACGTGAGGCTGAGATGGACCTTGTTTTGATAAAAACCTCTTACCTTTTCCTACGAAAATCATGCTAAAAAATGCTATTTAGCATAATAACATAAATTAACATAATAAAGCAGGAAGGGTTGTATCAAAACGATGTCAACTGCAGCCTCGTTTGCCCCGTACTACAGTCGAAACTCCTGTAAGCGACCAGCCAAAATGCAAAGACTGAGTGGGCGCTTACCGGAGGTGGTCGTTCTACGTGAAATGAACCACAGGAAGTCTTTTCCGAGAATAGAGTGTTTTCACTCACGTGGCCAGCATCTATACAAACTCATTGGAACAAAAGAAAGCGTTTACAAAAGAGTTCAACTACCACAGGACTGGTTTGGGACACAAACATGGCCGCCGTTTCATTGTTTTGGGACACAAATATACCGCCATGACGTCATGTAAAAACACACAATAGGTCCAGCACATCTACTTTATGGAATATAATTTATTGCATGCAATGTCTAAGTTAGGAAATGTGTAGTTCCATCTTGTCACTAAAGTTCTTCGCATATTTTAAGTAACATAGTACACATAGCGAAAAGATCAGAGAATGCGTCCAGTGGTCGCTTACAAGAGGTTAAAAACAAGGGAAAATCATTAACCGCCATTGTTTTGGATTTACGGTCGCCTTACGAGAGGTGGTCGCACATGGAGGTTCAACTGTGCTGGTGATAGTAACAAAATGAAACAGACAGCTGTGACAGCCACTTTAAGGCAACAGTCGAGAGGTTTTGGAAACTGAAAAGTTTGAATACTCATCATTAGTTTGTTCCTAAATGCGGCGTTTAAACGGAGATGACACACTGAATAAATAAAGAAAAAGTTCATAAGAGGACAACAAAAACAACAAGCGGCATCACCGAAGTTGTCTGCCCCCTTTCCGATCCGAATAAATAACAATAACAGCAATAATAATCAGCAGTAGCGATGTTAAAAACGGTCAATTTAATAAGCATTCCCAGAGGGTACTCCTGGGATTTCTTGGAGGGGATATGCCACAAGGTTCTCTGACCCTATTTCGGGCTACAAAAAGTCATTTTCCACATCCGTTCTCACACCTAGCCTCTAATTCAAACCTTATATAATTACTTAGATTAAAACGCCAACAAAATATTTCTAAAAATCATATTTCTCTTTCATGAAACGACAAATACGTTCTTACATTCCCCTTGTTCCTTCGAAAACCGTCTGTTCCCATTTCAGATTAAAATGGGCTAAGTCTATGGCATTTTCAGACCACAACGGTGCCAAAAAAAACATACCCTTTGGGGCGACACATACCTACATGGCTTACATAAGGGAGTTACCTCCTGGGGTAAGCACTACAGTTTTGCTGTTGGGTGCGGCCCAATTCTGTAATTTTAGGGGGTTCAAGAAAGGGGGCACCAAATCCAAAAAAAACTGAGTGCTTTTTGAGACTTTTGACACTCTACATGGGTCGGGCTCGCCGGACACTTTGTCGCCATTCTGGAACATCCTGGGCAACTGAAAAAGTCTGGGCTCGAAATTACTGCAAAATCCCGGAAGTTTGTCTGGTAAAATAATGACTCAAACGAAGAAGAAAAAGTCAATTGAGACAGTGAGACGCTATAAAAGTTCAATGTAAGTTTATATAGCGGCCGTCAAATCAGTGTTGTTGTCAGTGATGTTTTCGAAAACTTTATTTCAAAAAAACAAAGAGTAGTTATCCTTGGGTCTATTTTTTTGCGCCCCAATTGACGCCGCAACGTAAATTTTATGCGGCATTTTTTTTCCAAACTGCGGAAATCCCGTAAGGCCGCGCTCTAGAATAAACCCTGGTAGCTCCTACATATCTAGCTCATAAACAAGCCCACTTTGTCTCGTTTACTGCTTTCAAGGCCACTGAAACAGAAAACAAAAAATCTTAAATGTAAACCCTGCATCGTGGCCTGGTACATGTACTTCTAACCGGCATTTACAACATATGTCCCTCAAAAAACTCTCACGTCGCTATATTGCTCAGCAAAATGTACAGCTGCAGATCATTTTGCAGTTATTACAAACGTTGACCAATCGCCACAACACAGTGTCTTTGCTTTGTGTTTTACTGAGGAGAAGAATGCGACTTGAGATGGCGTATATTTGCTCACTGTGTCTCCGTGTCCAAGTTGGCCATAATGCCCTGGAACATAAATGTACCATTCATGTACTCTTTTTATTTATGTGTCAGCAGAAGAAGCCGTAAAGAGGCACGATGGGGGCGTGGTTTGGGCGAGCATTCTCCGTTTAAGGAAGGTATAACCGGAAGAAAGTTAACAAAAGAGCCGGACATGTCGTGCGGGTCTACCGAACCCTCTTTCCACTAACATTTACTTTATCTTGTTGATGACCGTCAGTTAGCTCGTAATTAAAACATGCTGGGCCGACAAGTCGCTCCAAAAGCCCCACGCTGTTGTAC
The DNA here is from genome assembly GCA_038088405.1 of Porites divaricata. Classification (NCBI taxonomy): domain Eukaryota; kingdom Metazoa; phylum Cnidaria; class Anthozoa; order Scleractinia; family Poritidae; genus Porites; species Porites divaricata. The sequence goes on along the minus strand of JBBMOI010000002.1, from coordinate 30,782,052 downwards.
AGCACCTTTGTTGTACCCTGGAATACGACAACCGATCGCTTATCTAACGAGTCGTTTTTGTTTAGTTCGCTTTCTCGCTAGGTCTTTTATCACTAAAGTGTTATGGCGTGAATTCATGCGTGATACGCTTAGTGGCGGGAATAGTATGCATATTAGGTACTGTTATGTAACGCGTCAGGTTATGCTAGAAAGGACGCAGTAACAAACGGACGTTACCGGTAGCTTTAGGAATTGTAAAGTATATAAGATGTCAACCTGACATTAAACAAAGTACAGTTGACCTTTTGCTAGCGGAATCTCAATAAGCGGGCTGGGGCCCTCTTTCTAATGTCTGTAAAAGCTACGTAAGGGAGAATTCAGAATCAAAAAATTTCACTTCAAATACATCCTTATCATAGGAGATTAACATCACATCCCTTTCATCTGGGAACGGAAAGAAAGAAAAAAACAAGACTGATGAAATCTTACCCCATCCCCAGGTCCATACACTTCCATCACCTGAAAAAGAAAAGGAAGTAGGTAAAAACGTTGTAGTATCATACTGTACGGTACATACATTCTATACGAATTAGCCTACTGTATGTAGCAGGTACTTAACAGAGATATGTGGTCAAGAAAAAATGGACGCGCAAGGTAAACGCACCCTCGCAGTTCCCTTTTTTTCTTGAGTCCATGGGCGCTTTCCATTCAACAAAAATTCCGGTTTGAAATTCCGGAAATTTTCCGTGTTCAATGGAACGGTACATTCCGGTTCCACAGACCCGACCCAAGCCACTGCGCGCTTGGTTATTGTTCTTGCAAGCAGGATACAAAAGAGCGGTACTGGGGACAACAATTTTGTCAAATGGAAAGGAACATTTCGGTCCGACCGACCGAAATGACTAGACCGGTCAAAGAGGACCACCTTCAAAGCTGGTCCCGAATATTCCGGTCGGACCAAACCGAAATGGTCCGTTCCATTTGATGTACCAACCGAAATTACCGGAATTTTGGGTTGAATGGAAAGCGCCCCATGGGTCAAGCCCATGATTATTCCTTTCAACCACACACATAGAAAAACTAAAGAAATGGACATGAAATTTGCTTGATGTACCAGCTATTGCAGCAGTGTGTCTTGATCCACAGCTAACTGTCATAACATCTAAATCACCAGGAAGGTCCACAGGGACAGGGAAGGTCTGACATGGAACTTTTCCACTAGCCGCTGCCTGCCTGTCATCATCAATGTCATCATGATTGACAGACAAACCCAGCTGTCCTGTCTCGTTCCATCCCCACATGTAAAGATCACCACATTCTATAATAGATCAATTAACAAAACACAATGTGAATGAAACTTGTGTTGGGCCTTTAAAGTGTATGTCTTTTTTTTTTATTTGCTTGATAGAATCTTAACACAGTGTACTGATAAGGAAAGACTTTCTGACCAACCAAAAACGCGAAATTTCCCCTCCAGTGTCCATATTATATTTTGGGAAAGATTGTGATGTCATTTCAGGACATTTTGTTTCACGGCAAGCAGATTTCCTAAGCAGTGCGTAGATATTTTTTTGAGTTTTCCCTGACCTGTTTGAGTCAAAAACAGCACAAACCAAAGAAAAGTCACTAAACCTCGAATTTAAACATCTGTAGAAAAAACAAGAATAATGAGTTCTGAAAAGGATACAAGACATTCAAACATGGAATTGATCAGATCTCACACACACAGATCTGCAAGACAGATCTGGATGAAGATGAAGAAGAAATTTGCTATTGAGATATTTCTTTTTTATGCCTTTGCTTTGTCTTGTTTTATTGCCACCACAAGGGGCTGACCCTATGAAGTTTGAGGGAGGGGTGGGAAAGGAGAAAAGACTGGGTAAAAAAATAATTTAGTTTAATAAATGAACATTTTAGTTTTCTCAGAAGCTAAGAAGCTGCATTTAAACAGCTGCCTGATAACATTGCTCTAGTCATAAACAAAACATCCTTTTGGAAACACATGCTAAAGGAAACTAAAAAAAAAAACAACAACAACAAAGAGAGATAAAGAAGAAAGGCATAACAAAATAGGCAATGTTACAATGTAGGTGGAATACAAATATTTTATTAGAATAATGGGAATTTGGAACCCAAAAGTAAGAATTTGTTACTAAATTCAAAATAATGTTCTCTGACGGTTGAAACCCAGTCTAAAATAATCCAAGCCATGAGTGTGGGACTGCTGTACATGTACAACCATGTAAATAGAGTGGAATGGCTATGAAGTCTGTTGGACCTCTTTGTTATTGTATTTGTGGACCTGATGATGTGCAACGTTCAATAGCATCCCTATCATTTTGATATTATTATAGCCTGCAAGCAAGCTCTCCAGGGTGCTCTGGTGGTGGGGTGGAAAAGGAAAGGAGAGCTTGCAACTACGTACTGGTCTCTGGAATTCTGTCTTGGGATCTGCATCGAAAAAGTTGATGCGAAATGTTGATTGGCAGAGATGACATTGGTAATGACGCCATTACCCTTGGCAAGTGTTTTTTAATGTTTGGTTACATTCACGCTCATTTTCGTTTCACTCTGATTGGCAGAAATCTGACAGCTCAGTCGATGGGGAGCTACAGGGAAATTGGAGGTGGAATTCAAATTCCAGAGATGTAGTTGCAAGCTCTCCTTCCTTTTCCCGTCCCGGAGAGCTTGCTCGAAGGCTAATCTTATTGACCAATTAATATGTCACATTAATTCATTCAGTCACAATCTGTGAACAGAAAACAAAGATCAAGGTAGCTTCCAACATAAACTGCAGTGTTCCTATCTTTGATGTTTGTTACCTTTCATAACCATTCTCCTCAACTAACTATGGTACAACCAGTAATCCCTGACTGAGATAATATAATATGTCATAAATAACTTCTGCAATAAAGAAAAGAAAATATTTGAAAATGAATTCAAAGCCACTCTTACCACTTATTGCTGCAGAATGCCAACCACCTGCAGCTATAAACTGAATTTTGATTCCCTCCAGGGCTGGAATAACTGCAGCACTTTGCTCTTCAACTATTAAGCCACGCCCAAGTTGTCCTCTACTGTGTGTTTACAAATATTTTAAGTACAATAAACACCAACATTATAAGAGCAAGTGGATTAAGTACATCAGGCGGAAAATTGGCCATTAAATAAAAGCTGACCATAATGTATATATAATTAAATATTAAAGAACCAAGAATTCAGCCTGATAAAATGAAACATGTTCTTTGTTTAATAAGATAGAAGATGCCAGATCTTAATCAGCCTGACACCCAAAATCATAGGTTCTTATGTGTGGGTGTTTACTGCAGTCGTTTGTAACAAAGTACCGTATGTAAAAGACAACTATAAACGAAACCAATTAATTTATTATACATGTAGTAATAATTCTTAGTACCTTCACCTGGTTAAAAATTAAAAAAAAAAAAAAACGAATTCAAAACAAAAAAGAAACAAAAAAGAGATGGACTGAATCTACACCCTCGTAAAGATTAAAATCCCCCCGCCCACTCACCAAAAACAAGTGACAGAATACATAGGCACTAAATCTCCTGAACAGTGTACTGTACAACTACATTGACTGTGTTTTCATCACTATACTCACTGTACTAAGTTTTGAAATAATGAATAATTAAGGGGTAACTGGTTGATCTAATTCTAGAACACAATTAAGAGCGTGTCCATGAGAAAACCAGGCAGAACCAGGCAGGGGGTGATAATGCTCAAATCACCGATTTCGCTCAAACTCGGCACAAATGTTAGGTACCTGGAGTTAACTTATGTGACAGAATTTCAGGTCAAAATATTAAATTCCCTGGGAGATCCGGGCATCCCCTGTAGAAACCGCCATTTTGCCCGTTTTATGCATAATTAATTAGCTAACTTTACGATGCCAGTGCAACAAACAGAAAAGCCACCTGGAACTTAAATGCACTGCGAGATGATCTGAGTTCATAAGACTTTAAGCACAATAAACTTTTTAAAGTCGCCGATTCGATTTTCCCCCTCTTAGTCCCCTTAAGTTGGGTCATCATTTCCAAGTTTTGAGTAAGTCGTAAAATTAGGGTATTTTATTCCCCAATATCTCTGATGAGCAACAGCTTATCTTTATAACTTTTGCATGAGTAGTTAAAGCCATCACTTAAGTTCAGAAAAAGATCATAAAAAGTTTGGGCAATTCACTTTCTTCCATGTGTTGACTTAAACTGTTCATGTGACTGAACGACTTTTGCATATTTCATCAAAATTTAGGCCCTCACAATATTCGTGCGTTTGCCTCTGAATGAGGAGAAATCGAACAAAAAACTCATCAGACAATGATTTAACATTAATAAGGGTAAAATTGTTGAAATTATTACGCAAGAAACTCTAACGATGATTTTTGATAGCTATATACGCGATCTTTTCAAGGAAAAACAACATACAAAGATTTAATTCACAGTTTTACTTACTTTAACAATTTCGCCCTAAAAGCAATATAAACGGTCAATAAAATCCATATACGTATCTCTTGGATGTCTCAACTGCTAGTTTGTGCCCGCTTGGATTTGTTCCCCATGCCACCTTCGATGCCCAGTTCAGCGTTGTTCAGCGTCGTGACTCGCTGTACGACTAAAATTCCTTAGCCATCAGTTTACGCGCAAAAATCCAAATCAAGTTGTTTTAGGAGAAAACAATACGAAAAGTAGAAAGCCGATTTGTAATCCTGGAAAGAATTATTTCTGCTACTGTTGTAGCTCAATTCACATGTTACAAACAACAACGAACCGTCCGCCATCTTTGACATTAACTGCAGCCCGCATTTTTAAGCAGCGGTTGGCCACCATACGGAAACATCGTATCGAGAGTCACGAGCCAGGAGCCAGGAGCCAGGAGCCAGAGTCCAGTGAACAAAATATGAAAAATATGACTTTCTGACATTCTCTGAGATAATTTTATTGTTATTGTATGCTAATAAAAATTTTCGAATTCCAAATCTATTGGCAACTCTATTCAGACCGTGATTATAAATGATCCCATTTCTTTTCAAACTCGGAGATAGAAGTCGCTTTTCTTTCGTGTTTTGGAAAGAAATTTTTTTGTCTATTTTAGTTGCACGTCAAATAGCAGCGAAGTGAAGCCGGATCTTGGTGCAGACCAGCTCAAAGGGACAAATAAAGCGTGAGACACGTCCAGACTAGCTTGCGACAAGAATTCCATTTTGTTTTCATACTGGAGCCCCCCTCCCTAGGGGAGTGGCCAAATTGCGTACAAATGCCCTAAACTGCTGGCACCAGATTTGACTGTCATAAACACTGAATTTTTTACCTAGCACGGTCTTTTGGGGGTCTTATGAAGCCTAACTATGGCAGTAATGCTCCCAAGTAGAATTCAAAATACGCCACACTTTTACATTGAGTTAGATCTTTTTCTCAAACAACCGCTTCCATATGTTTAACACCCTTCCCACATTCCCTCAAGAGCTACTTCAACTGTGATACTTAGATTTCAAATTTCTCACCCTACCCAGGTAAGGTCAATTTTCTCATCCTACACATCCTCGGAAGGGCCTTTTTGCGTACTCTTGGGGCACCAAAACCAGTTTAGTGCCCAGGTTAGTGTGCTGTGCTGAGGCAGGCAGATGTTGAATTATGGACAGACACAACAATTAAGTTACAGACATTTGATGTTCCGGTCCGTGCGTGGTCGGAAGACACCCAGTAAATAATGCCCGTGGGGTTGCTCAAGGAAAATTAGGGTTTTACGAGATTCGAACTGCAGGAGGTCTCTAACGAGGAAAAGTACGGAAACATCTACTTTTTGGAGTGAATGTACTGATGCAATTTTTAAGTTACAATATACTATAGACAAATCTATTTTGTTTCTTAAGTCCCTCTGATACTCCGAGGAGCGCAGGTCATACAGGGAACGCAGAGATCAGACCATTGCATTATTGAAATTAGGTAAAGGCACACAATTCAGCTTGTATTTTCAAGTGTAACCGGACGTGTATGCGAAAAAACGGTAACTCTGAAACGGATGTATAAGAATGATTCATAACTTACAGTGACAAACAGCGATATGACTGTGGAAATAATATAAGAAAAAAGCACAACATTCAGAGGCGGATAAGATTTTCTTCCTGGTGTCTGCTTACGAGAGCTTTAAATCAAAGCCACTTCGCCAGTAAACCCTTTGAGTGTTCGCGGCCGCCTACGGGAATGTAAAAATTCAGAGTCTGTGTGGGAGTTGAAACGGGGTTTTGTGATGGCGGTCGCAAGTAGAGCTATTCGCTTTATACGAGAGTGTCCGTTAAGAGAACTTCTATACTGTATGAATCCGCAAATGACAGCTTAAATGAGAAGTGTATATTGTGTATTAGTTTGTGTTCAAAAACCTGTTCTTAATTTACACCTTCCTTGAATAGCTGAAAAAAAATAGCCTACTCTTTTGGCAAGTATTAGTGCCCCCTTTTGGGTCTTTTGTATACCTCAGAAGTTTTTCCTCAACACTTTTAAACGGTTATTATTATGTTTTTGCAGTCCATAGATACAGATACCATCCTGTATAGTTGTACGACTACGAGGATTAAAATATAAGTAAGTAAGTAAGTATACCCAATGGCAAGTTGTTAATTGTCGAAAATTGCATGGCACGGTCTGACTATAAAAAAGGGGTATTATGGATGATTATTATCACGGTAATTAATGTCAACATCGAATAAACTCAACATTTCAAGTAACACGACTTTCACAACCTATTTTCAACACGCCAGTTATAACAGGATATTGGCGCGTACAAACAATAGATAGTGTATTCTGCATTCCGTAGTCCGGTAGTCCGGTAGTCCGGTAGTCCAGGGTAACAGATTCCATCATTTAGGCAGAGTCTTAAGTCAAAGATGGAGGGTGTTCGAGCAGGTGGTTGTTTTCCATAGATATAGACGGATTGTCAGTGATCCTTCTTGTCCTTTGAGAATCATGTTGTTCCCTCTGACTACAACTTATGTTAAAGACTTCGAATGTTCGGTGAAAAGCCGACACTTTTAATTTTGCAATGTTTCAAGATGTTTCATTACCTCGTCACAAAGTAACGCAGAGTAGCGCCACAGATGACCAGACGAAACTGGAGCAGCCAACCTGGACTAAAGCATCTGAGAGACGTGTATGTAACATTTATTCACTATCTTTTATCGTTTTTGGGTCTTGTAGCACCTACAAGTTGGACCGATCGAAGTTTTGAACTAAATCTTTTGCTCCTTCTGTTTACTCAAGCGTTCCATAAAATATCCATCAAAACGTCCATAAATAACACAGAAAACATGCCTCAGGTGACACTTTCTAACAATTCCGCTATTAGTATCGATAATGAGGCATCTGATTTGTGACTTCTCGCCAACTTTGTGCTATTTTTGTTTAAAAAAAACGAATGTTACGTTTCTTCCAATTTTGGTAAAATGACAAATAAGCGTCAAGTCAAATGTACATAATACGTCATTATTGATAAAGTATGAGATTGCCCAAATATTTTAGGATTGATTTGATAACCTTAAAGATGCCTTTCAAAGAATATGTGAGAATTAAGTACATAGGTTGTTGCTCATGGGAGATTTTAGCGACTAAAATACCTTAAATTTAAGGTTTGGTCAAAACAGTGAGATGACGACCTTACTTTAGGCTAAATAATAGGAAGAGATCGAATTAGAGAGTAAAAATAAATTACTGAGGATTAATTCTGATAAACATAGAAGATGATAAAGTTGATTAGATTTGAAGTTGTCTTTTCTACTTGTTGAACAGCCAAACCAAAGTTAGCTAATTAATTATGCAAAAATGAGTAGATTTCGTGATTTTTAGGGGGGGTCCCTGTAAATCCCAGGGAATTCAATATTGCGACCTTATTTTTTGTCGAGGTTAATATCTCACCAAACCCATCAATTGTGCCAAGTTTGAGCGAAATCCATGATTTGAGCATTATCGCCCCCTGCCTGTTTCTCTCATGGACACACTCTTAATAATCTCTCCATGAAAATTACTGTAACTCATCGAAACAAAACTGCAAATACTTTTATACCCTTACACAAAATCATGCCATCACCAGAGTACAGGAGGTCTGTTTTTACAAGAGCATAAAATGTCCCAAGCATTCATTTTTTCTCCCATGCCATTAAACAAAGGGGGAAATTTTCTGGTGAACACTTTATGCCAACTGGTGACCAAAATATTTTATTACATGTACATTGTCAGATGGCCCCTGTATTGAAAAGACAATTTCAGACCCTATCATACCTTCCATTACCAAGACTGCAAACTTCCCCTGATGAAGACAAAAGCAGTGCATGTTCCTTGCCACAAGCAACTGATGTCATCTGTTTCAACAGGTCCACTGGTTTAAAGATCATTGAAGCTGATTTGTTTAAATCTTTGCTGGCATTCTGGTCTTGTTCATGTAATACATAACCAGCTTGGCCATCATCTGTGCAACAGAAATGTCTAATTTGAGACAGGCATAACTTTGCAGATTGGTGAAGTACAATGTACAATACATGTACAATCACAAGGACACACCTACTGCAACAATAATATTGACATTCAGGGTTGAATGGATTAAAAAAGGGTGAGTTGTGCATTTTCTAAAGGTGTTCCTACAAGACATAAGTTAACTGGTAAAAGCATTATGGGATTAAAATCATGCATCCAGTGGCAGAATCTACAGTAATACACTGGTACATGTAGGTACTTGACCAGGTAACTTAAAATGTGCAAAAAAAATATTGTATTGATGGCAGTCTGATTTCTGTACAATATAATTTTTTATTATGTATGTTTCCATGTTTTTTAGGGAATGATCCTTTTCCTCAGTTGAAATTTTTAGCATGAAGTAAAACTTGCCTGATAGAAGTATGCAACTTGATTCTAAGCATCCTGCAGCCTTAAATTTTCTGTCACTGGCCTTAACTTTTGTTGGATGTGACTGTTCATTCGTGTAGTCACTCCAAAGAACACATTCGCCATCATTTGTCAGAAATGCAAGTCGTCTCCAACTACAGCATGCATCTGTGACAAAAAAATCTGGGAGGAGATTCTCTACTTCACCACCTTCTTTTGTTCCAGGGATCCACCCAATGGTTTGGACTGTCCCATTTTCTTATAGAAAATAGAATATAATTTTTTTAAATTAGATGGAATTCTGGCAACCATGTGGAACTAAAGATAATACACATCTTGCAGTATACATTGCGATTAATTTTGTTGAGTCCAGTCAAGTCACAGAGTTATAGATCTCACTTAGATGAAAGCTATGTTACTTTGAGTTAAAAACCTTTTAATTATGTATATGTTGTAGGTAATTTTTTATCTCAGGTAACTTTTATTTTTTTCTTTTGTTTCAACTTCATTAGCATACCCAATTGCTGAAGTCTCTCAGACTCTTAAAATTCTCTGATGTAATTCATCTTGAAATTGTCTCTTTTGTTTATCAATGGTATCATAAACTAAGCCCTTCTTGTTTTGTTAATTATTTTAGCCCAGTTTCTTCAATTCATTCTTATAATACTCGTCAATCATCTGTTTGTTAAATCTGTTCATACAACTCAATATGGCATACGTTCTCTCAGTTACACTGGTCCAAAACTTTGGAATTCTTTATCTATTAATGTGAAGAAAATTAAGCCATTTTCCAGTTTTCGCCGATATATCAAGAATTCTGTGATTGATAGTTATAATTCTATTATTGATTCTTAATTAATGTTTTATGACATATTATCTTTAACTACTATTTAATTAATGAAGTAACTCTTTTTATCTAAAACAACTATTTTGTATCTACTGGTATATTCCTTCTACTCATATTCTTGTTTGGGTCACCTACTTGGTTAGTTCCATGAACTATTTGGGTGTCCCAAACTCTGCACAATGAACCTACAATAATATTATTGAAATTTTCTTTTCCTTCACAGTCTCTCGATTTTTCATTTTTCTTTATATGTTAAAGCACTGATTTGTATTAATTAAATATTCTGTGTGTGAGTTTAAATAAAAATTGACTTGACTTGACTTGACTTGACTTGAATTGACTTGACCCAAAAACAAAAGAAAAACAAAAATTACCTGAGATAAAAAAATTAACTACAACATATTTATATCTGACGTGCTTAATGTGAGATAAAATAAGGAAAGGTCTCAATCAGTTTGTGTCATTTGTTTGAGCCTGTAAGATCATTTTCTGGTGACATGATTATAGACCTGTTAGTTCTATACTGCCAAACAGCTAAAGTGGCCATGTTACAGGTCAAAATTATAATCAGGTCTAGGCTGATTCTTAATTTCCTTTGTCTTCTGGCTCTAATAGGATAGGAGACAAAAGGAAATTGAAAATCTTCCTAGGTAAAAAAATTACAGCCCCCCAAATTTTGGGTAACTCAGATTTTTTGGGCAGCAAGAGAATATTTGCGCAAAGCCAGTTTTTAAAGACGTTTCAGAATCCATGTTTTTTTTTATTATCATTTTGAAGAGATAAAATATTTTCTATTTTAACCTGAAGTTGGTAAAATAATCCAGTTGCATTCATGCAAGACAGTGGTTGCCTAGCATGTAATGAGTTTCTGCTTATAAGGGAAGGGTATCATATGCTGCTTTTTTTTATTGCTGGGCACTGTATTGCACTGCACTAGTTGGCGTAGGCTATTTCCAGTCGTGAATTGATTAGAATAAACTGCATAACTTTCTAGAATCACCTCTGCCTGTAGAACAGTGTATGGCAGATAGCATCAGCAATGGGTTTAAAGTGAAGAAGTGGCTGACTAATTCTCAGTTTGAATTACGAGAAGAATCTTAATTTTTTCGAGCGGTTTAAAATTATTCACTAATGTGTTGAAGTAGACTGCAATGTTTACAAAACCGCTAACAAGAGGGCCATGATACATTCTAATCAAATAGTTCTTTGTAGCAATTGCCCAGAGCTATCTCCCTGATCTTTCACACATTTTTAAAAAGATTGAAACTACTATGAGGTGAAATTTGCTTGTCATAGGTGCTTTTTTTTCTTCAGATAACAGCCAAACATCAAGATTTTCCTTTCTTTTTACCGTATTTCTAACGATATAAACTTCATCCCGAAATATCTCGACTCTTACAGATTCCGTGAACGATTTTGCAAGAACAGTTACCGGTAAGAAATATTGCTGCAAGTATAAAAATAATGGCGTCATTTCGTTGCTATGACAACTCCGATGTCATTGCAATCCTGATCATGACAAATTTTCATCTTTATCTAATACAACAGTGGGGGCAACTTTTTCCAAATGTTTGTTTATGGCGACGTAGTTTATGCTCAAACTTGGCAGGTATTGACCCTGAGAAACTGTATCGAGGCTCTTTCATATGCCTGTACGTCCTATGTTGTTGCATCGTCGTTTCTTTTCAACTGTTTTGTAAAAATTTGGCAAACTTGCAAGAATTTTTTGGGCAAATGGTTCACCGCCCCCCACTGGCAAAAAATTGCCTGTACACCTATGGCTGAGAGCATCTGGTTTTCTCAGCTCAACTTTCTAGTTTCACCTGCCGAGAAAAAACATTTTTCTCGGCAGGTGAAACTAGAAACTTGAGCCGAAAAAACCGGATGCTCTCGCAAGCTATATAGTGGCTTATTGAAATGAAAGAATGGTGAGTCAACTATTATTTTAAAGAGGGTTATGTTAAACGTGCGGCTCAGTAAGAAATCTGTTGGCTATAGATAAAGGAGCTACAGTGCCCTGTGTATATAGGGGACACTGCTGTTTCTTTTTGGGTAAAATGGATACGAAAATCAAACGCATGTACGTGACTTATTATCGAAAGTTGAGAGGTATATTGTAAATAATGGAACACACTTTCCAGACTCGTGACCAAATAAAACTGCGTACCTACCTTTTACAAAAAAGGTGCTAGACCAGGATGCCACTATACTACTAACACGGGGGACATCCAAAGCCAAGGGATATAACAATGACGACTTGGAAATAAGCTTACAGCAAGAAGAGTTCTGTAGAGGCTCTTGGTCACCTTCAGAAATATGCCCACTTAGTTGCTTAAAACCATTGTATCCAAATCCATATACTGCGAAGCCCCCCTTGGAGTTTATTTTGCGCTTTAACGAAGCGTTTCCTTCTGTTTCAACCATGAAAATGTTTGACAATTCCCTCCTTGATTTCTTTCCCGTCTTCCGCCATTTTGTTTGCGAAGCGTCCTCGCCTCATTTATGCAGGCCTGGCTACAAAGCATATCCATGGAAAATGTAAATGACCACATATTTGAACGGTTGATATCTTATGTTGTGTTGGTGTGAAATTTCCACTAACGCCTTGCTGAAAAGGTATTTTTGTCCATTGTTAGCGCATTTAGGATTTCGTTGGCTAGTTACTTCAAGCTAAATGGAATTTATGTGGTCATCCGCGTTAAGTTTATCAGAAGAAGAGTTTACGTAGCATGATTCGAATGCTCGGTCAGTTGAATGAAACCTAACGGTTTTACAGAGAAATAGAGAGTTGTAAGTGTTTATTTGTATATACAAAACACGAAAATATGGCTAGCAAAAGAACACTTGTGAAACAAAAGGTGACTTATGGATCCGTGGGAGATGAGAATTTACACGACAGTGACGATGACTTTTCTGGAAAAAGATCCATAACAAAGCGCGTGTCGTTTGAAAGTCATGAGCTTAGTGACTCGGATTCTGACGCCGAAAACTCCCTTGGAAGGATAAATCGTCGCACTGCGCGAGCTAGAGATTCCCTTGATGGGCTGTTTAGAGAAACAAGCGTAAAAGAAGGGAAAGACCATGCGGGGTTGATCAAAGGAAGTTTAGGAGAAAGCCAGTCTTCGATCGCAAAAGACAAAGGTACGGTGTACATAGTATATTATAAATTAATTAAGTTGACACAATTGCACGAGTCAAGGATGACTGTCCTTGTTATCAAGTAATAATATATTGTTTTAAAATAATAAAAGCTTACACGATTCGCCTTCAGACGGAGGCGGTCTTAATTTGGAAGAAGGAGCTTGGGTAATAATATTTAAATATAGTTATAATACATGTAAGATAGTTTGTTTAAAAAAACTGTTTAAATTCAAACACAGGGCGACAAAACAAACTGAGTGACCGTTGTGATGTTTGAATATTTTAAAGGAAATGTACCGGTATGGGAATATAATAAGGTTCATATTATCATGGTATAATGCGATGAATACATACACCTTATTCGATGGTTTAGCATATAATACGTGCGGATATTTTGCGAGCAATGAGCAAAATGTCCGCTCGTATTATATGCTAAACCATCGAATAAGAGGTTTATTATTCCACTACAAAAAAAATTGTTATTTTGCAATTGGCTTCTATTTTTTAGGTAAGAGTATTCAGAAACATCCTGATTCCGTCTGTGAGAATGACGTTAACAATGAGCAAACTGTTCGTGCGTATTATGCCAAATCATTGAATGAGAGGTTAATTATTCTACATCAAGAAAAACCTGTTATTTTGGCTTCTATTTTCTATTTTATATTCATCCGTCGGTTCGTCCAGTTCAGCCATAGTTGCTCCTTTTGCATCCGCCGGTATTCGCCCTGTTGTAAACCAGTTAAACCAGGACACTACGGTGTATTACGGCCTCGTATTTTGCGCGTTCTCTTGACCTTATATGGTAAAATGACATAATAGTGGAATAGTAATTATTTATATTAGAATTCATCTCATTATACCATAACAATATGAATCTTATCATATTCCCAACATTTTCTTTAAATTCAAACATCACAATGGTCATCCAGTTTGTGTGGGCCCCCTAGCTGCGAATTCAAATACTGAAACGAGCTTTTTGCTTACATGCACCATCCTTTTACTCCGTCTAGGAGAGCCAAAACCTGTTGCTAGATCTCGATCTCGTCCACCAATTTCACCTCGGCGGACTCATTTTGAAGCAAGTCATTCGGTAGCTACATTGCAAGTGTCCTCAGACGAAGATAATGTGACTTCTGGTACATGGCCTGCCAGAGCAAAAGAAAAAAGTCCTGTTGCTCCTCCTAGGACATCACCGCGGCAGTTACAAGAAAAGAGCTTGTCATCTGACTTGTATTCTTCTCAAGGTGTACAAAAAACAAGGCCTCCCTTGTCATCTAGGAAGGGAGAAATGAAGTCATTTGATGGGGATCATGAATATGATGAATACAAAACAGGAAAGGTTTCTAAGGATGGTCATGAATTTCGATATGATAGGAATAAAAATGTAGCAGAAAAACCCATGGTTCCCATCAGGAGAAAGAAGACCCTCAAAGTAGACTCTGAGAGAGATGTTGAAGTTTATGACGCTGAACAAAAGAAAAATTCAAGTGGTGAAAAACCTACAGCTCCTTCAAGGAGGAAAATGACTCTTGAAGAAACACAGGAGAGCTATGTAGAGAAAGACAATGGAGATTATCACTATCAAAGGACTAAAAAGTTACCAGAAAAACCAATAGCCCCTCAAAGGAGGAAAAAACCTTTTGATGAAACAAGTGAAATACAATATTCTAGACCACAGATTCCCATGATTAAAACTTCAACATTTGAGGATGATGGCCCCTATACAGACAATGATAGAATAGCTGTTGATCATGATGGAAATTTAAGAATGCCTAAGAAATTAAATGGTCAACCCATTGTTTCACAAATTAGGGTGGATTCTTCTGAAGAAAGTGACGAAGAAATGGATTCAGGAAAAGTTTTGTACAGGAAAGAATCATATGGTAGTGAAAACTATGATAATGATTATGATTTAATACATGGTAAAGCAGTGGAAAATGTGACTGAAAAGTCGGCAAGTACACCACCAACGCCATCACCTCACATTCGTACAAATGTTAAAAGCTCTACGTCAAGGCAGCCTCAGTTAGAAGAAGAAGAAGTTAAGCATGCAAAGCGACCAAGAAGTGCATCTGCAATAAAAAAGGCATCCAGTCTTGAAACTCTCTCCTCACTGCAGGATTCAAGGAGAGGATCCTCTGGGGTACAAGAACAGGAGGCCCGAAAGGTGCAGTTAAAAAAGAGCCTTACTCCTCAGAGGCCCGCTAGTGGAAAGAAAAGCTCTTTGCTGGCTCAGCTGCGGCAGAAGGCTAGAGCTGACATATCAGATACATTTGAGGAACATGTTCCTTCAAAAGAAAATATTTTTGAGATTGGCACAGGTCATGGTGACTTTTATGGTAGAAGGGGTGATACAGGTAATACTAGTGGTAAATGTAAAGGAAGATATGACAGTTGAAATTGTAAATTATCGCATTTACAAAGTTAGTGTTACTGTGCGGCACTGCACAGATGCCATGGGTTTGAATCCCACTCAAGCCCCAATTTTTTTTTTTTTAAGGTGGGGGAGGGAGAGGGGGGTTGGTAAGGGTGGTGGGGGTGGGGGGAGTGGGCTTAATTTGCAATAATTGAAAATTGTAAGTTGTGATTACAATACTATAACTGTCATTATCTTTATTTAAATTTGTATTTCTGCAGTTCATGTAATCTTCATTCTGGACTAAATTTGTTCAGGAAAGGTTACTTTTAATTAACTTAAATTAATTATAAAATTGAATATTGTACATTTCCATACCTACATAAAGTTTAGTTAAACTCATCAAGAGAGATGCACTCTAACTAAGGGGGAAGTGCCTTTGAGCCTGGTGGAGCCCTGAACTGTACCTGAGTGCGATCTGTATCTATGACAGCCCTGAGAGTGGCATCCACCCAGGCAATGTCAGGTGCTTACCAGTGGAACCTTCATGTAACAAACTAAACATACACTCACCATACAAAGAGAGACTACTGCCTAGCCATGTCTCGAGTGTTCATTTAGTAACATTTAACAATAATTTTCATATCTTTCATTGCAGTTGATTCTAGGGCCTGGGAAACACCAAAGCCTCAAAGGTTGGGACCATTAAAAGCCAACCATGGTATTGATATGATAACCAGATCACAACATCACAAAGAGATACAACACCCAGACCACACAAAAGGAGGTTCACGCAGAGGGTCTGTTACACCAAAGAGATCTTCTTCCATGACAAATTTAAGGGACACCAGCCCTGAGCCATGGGGTGGGGACAGTGCAAGAAGCTCACAGTATAATGAATTAATGGACACTGCATCAATACGCCAGGCAGTGTTTGATGAGTGGCAGAGAAGAAAAAGTGCAAAGCTGAAGGAGCATATGGTTAGCAGGTCTTCTGAGAAAAAGAAGCAAGAAGAAAAGGAAAAGGAAGAACATGAGAGGAAAAAACTGGTAAAATTCTTAGCCATTAGCAGTCTTACTGTAATTATGTGTATTTGCTGTTGATCAGGCTAATCCAAGTCAATTTTTTGGCCAGTCATAATAATTCTAGGAGACTAAACATTGTATTGAACCAATTCGAAATTGAATCCAGTGACTGGCACTAGGCCTGGAATGCTTACAACAGTTTCTATAATGGCTATCCTTCAGATTCGCCCCATGTTAGGGAATCCGTATTCCAGGAAAATCTTGCTTGTGGAATCCGGAATAAGGAAAAACATTGCTTAGTGGAATGCAGAATCCTGGATTTTGGAATCCAGAATACAGCTCAAGGAATCTGGAATCCCACTAACAATTGGAATTCAGAATTCAAGTTTCACTGACAGAGAATAAAATCTCATACCCGGAATCTGGAATCCATGGCGTGGAATCTGAAATCCCAGGCTGTCTTGGATTCCTTTATATGGGGGGATTCAGATCCTTTAGAGTCTTCATTTTTTCAAATGAGGTCATTGCACTGAACTGTACAGGGTTTATTCTAGAGCGCAGCCTTGCGCGATTTCCATAATTTGGAAAAAAATGTCGCATAGAATTTACTTTGCCGCTTCAAATAGGGTGCAGAAAAAACAGACCCAAGGAAATTTGAAAACATCACTGACATCAACACTGATTTGACGGCTGCTCTATAAACTTACTTTGAACTTTTATAGCCTCTTTGAGCCCAGGCTTTTTCAGTTGCCTAGAATGTTCCAAAAGGGCGGCAAAGTGTCAATATTAAAACATTCGTTTTCTCATGGAACAGTCTGTACCAAGTTCAAATACCTTTTGGGGGACCCCCTTTCATGAAAAAAGGCCCCCTAAAATTACAGAAGGGGGCCCATTTGACCCTCATTGGCCAATTTCTACAATAAACCCTGTCTGTTATAATTATAACCACCATACAGTTGAGCCTGTGCGCAATCATTTCTCCGTTCAAAAATGACAAAGGGCACACACAGACGAGGCTAATGGGTTACCACATTGCAAAATGATGCTTCTCTCTCATTGGCATGTCCAAACGGCCGATTGTATTTGTTTAACTCTGTCAGATTTTTCAAATTCATCAACAATCTATGAAACAAAATGGAGAATAACACTATAATTGTGCATTTCTTGAAATATCAAGAAATAAGTGTGATTGAACTGAAAAGATACATGTACATGTATAGAGGTGTCTAAAAAAGGTTTCGTCTCTGCGTCCAGGCCGGGAAATATGGTTGCAGAAACTTGGCTGTGCTAATGGCTTACTCTTTTTGATTCTCTTTTGTCGTACTTAAGAAAACTGAAAATGACATTATTGTATTTTCATCAGGCAAAAAGAGCATTCGAATCCTGGAATGAAATGAAACAAGAAAAGAGCAAAGAGGAAAACGCGAAAAAAAAGGAGGTTATGAAAAAAGAACTTGAAAAACAAACTGAGAAGAATCTTAAAGCTAGGGATGCCAAAAAGTATTTTGAGTCGTGGAAAGCAAAAAAAGATGAAGAACTTAAAGAACAGCATCATAAAAAGAAACAGGAAGAAAGAGAAAAGAAGACGAAAGAGGAAGAGGAGAAGACAGATAAAACTAAAATTGCACAGAAAAGTTTTGACAATTGGTAAGTGGGCCCAATTTTAACTTCAAGAAGTTTCAGTGTTAAAATTATTTGCGCATGCATAGGAAGACGTTACGGGTGATGTTTGGATGGGGCCTTGGATGTCCCAGTGCAACCCCTATACCCCAGTCTCTGACCTTCTCAACTCAGCTTACTTTGTGCTTGGGAAGGCACTAGATAACATCGACCTAAACCAGATTGTTTTTTTCAGCAAAATTACATGAAGAACAACTTAAGTCCAACTTTACTGTGTAATATAAAAGTGAAATAGAAAAACTCCACTGTGATGCTTTGAACCCGGGTCACTTGCTTTATAGCCTACATCCATATCCACTACACCATCGAGGACTAGCTGTCAAATCCAGTAATTTTTAAAATATACAGTCATGTTCTTACATATGCCGTACCCCATTACAATATTTGAAAGCTAACCGTTTTCAGTTCAGTGCTTAACCCTAATCACTGTAGTAGATCAGTGCTTAACTCTCTACTGTGTTCTCTCCATAACTGGAGCTCTGTAGTTTTGGTTTCTTCAGCTATTATAGCCTCATTCGTTCAGTAGTGTCATTCTTCCCATTGTTTTAGTATTGTTTGGGGTTAGGGTTGCGCACCATTATTGGTGACTTCTCTTAGGATCAGCTGCTACATCACCCCATTCGTTCCATTACGGAAATAATGCGTTGTGTAAAATTCATAAGGTGTCCAATCTGGCTTCAGTCGATGTTATCTAACGCTAACCTTGTGTTCTTCCCCTCCTTTCATTGTATTTGAGAGGAACGTTTTTGATTCTTAAAGAAATTCATCATTCAGGCTGGAAAGTAGTCGAAATTAATGCGTGAATTTGGAACTACTTGTCGTGAGCATCATAACAGATCATATCATTGTGTACAAGAACAGAAGAACAATTATTATTATGGATTGGGAAGCAAGTGAAATGCATGTACAGGTATTTGGGCAAGAAGATGATAGGTTCGAAATATCGGTACGTCAAGGAAAGCATACACATCAGAGTGAACGCACCAACCATGAACGGGGATGAGGGGGCATATATGTACCAATTATGTTCTAAGGAAAGTTATATGGACTTAAATGATCTCCAGCCCCACAAGTGGGTGTAGGGTCCGTCGAAACAGCGACTTAGCGCGCTGAATGAGGCCATTAGTAGTTTTGAGAAAGATGGCGAACAGCACATATTAAAACTGTCAACATCTGTAAAGAACAAATAAATGTTAGCTCTGTCATAAGAATCTGTCTATTACACCTTTTGCTGTTCATTACGAGAAAATGTGCATTCATTTGTGTAAAACGGCAACCAACAGCGCGAAGATACATTCATTAGCGCGAAAAAGCGAACGTTTGCGCATAAATCAGATTCAATAACGATTTTTGCATTTTTTAAAATCAACATTCAATAACATTTTTGGGCATTCATTTGCGTCATTCGACATACAAAAGGGAAAAATATACTTTCATTAACGCCAACATTCGAGTCATTAATATTATCTTGAAAATCATTAGGGACAATAGACAAACATTTAAGTGCAAACACTGTTCATTAACTTTTTTATGACACTAACTGGACAACTTTAGGATGCATAAGACAAACATTGATGCGCTTGTACAATCAATTGAGCGTTCTTTACATTTAATACGTATTTTTCGCGCTGATGAATGTATGTTTGCACTATTGGTCGCCGTTTCACGCAAATGATTGCGTATTTTCTCGCAATGAACAGCTAAAGGTGTAATCATTCATGTTGTTTATCACAGGAAAAAGAACAAAGATGAGAAAATAAAAGAGGAGTCGAAGAAAAAGAGGAAAGAGGAGCAGGAGAGTACTTTAAAGCAGGAAGATGAGAATTACGAGAGAGGCATTCAGTCTGCAGAGCGCTATCAGCAATGGGTGGAAAAAAAGGGAAAGCCAAGGAGAGGCCCGCCGCCACCCACATTGACTCAAAGGTATCACCAGGCTGTTTACCCTGACTCTGACCCTGACCAAATCAGTCTCTATTACTGAAAAAAAGTTTAATTCTTTGTACTCTAATTTTAATGCTTGGAACACTCAGACCGAGAAAAAGAGGACTGCACCTTTTCAACCTGTTCCAGGCTCTCATGTAGTAGGGATATTAAACGCGTAAGTGAAAGGCACTCGAAAATATGAGCTTTAGATGTGGGAAAAGGGGCGGTGCGGGAAAAATTTCCACTGGGACGACCCGAAAAGTCGTGTCCCATTTACTTTCCAATCAGAATTTCCGGAACGTTTCGTTAACTCATTTTAGGTTGATCGAGCGTTCGCTAAAGACAAAAGAATAGTGTGTTTTCCCTAACGTGCCTAGCATCTATGCAAATTTATTGAAACAAAAGAAAGCGTTTGCATAAGAAAAGAGTTCAACTCCCAGAGGATTGGTTTGGGACACCAACATGGCCGTCGTTTCATTGTTTTCGGACACCAATATGGCCGCCGTGACGTCATGTAATAACACCCTATATGGGTACTTGTCGAAACCATGATAAATACCGTACAATGTCCATGCATAATTTGATGTTTATCATGTTCGCTACAGGAGCTGGTGTCCGAGTGGTAGAAATTCAGGCAGTTGCATTCCAGGCAAAGTTGGTGCTGTGATTCAGGCGCCCGCTCCAAACAGATCGCGAACCATGTCAGGATCATACTACTTTAAGACAAATAAGGTACCTCTGCCTGACGGCTAGCCTGTGTACAGCCGCCCCTGTCCTCAAAAAAATCGATTTTTTTCAGGACAGGGGCGGCTGTACACAGGCTACCTGACGGCTTGTATTGTATACTTCGTTAATAGCTGTGTCGCGGGTGCTGATATCGAATACGTAGCAGGGCGGATAAAGGTTGGGCGGTGAAACGAGCGCTCCGCTCTTCATTTAATGTGTGATGCGGAGTAAGACTGGCACGAGCGCTCTTTCCGCGCTTCCGGTGCGCTTGAAGGCCGGCGAAATTTTCCTTTTTGCAAACCGGAAATCCTATTTTCTTTCTGAAATTTCAGGCTACAATGTTAAATAGATAAATTCGTTTCCTAAAAATATCCATAAACAGTTCCATATGTTTGTGTCTGTATGCCTATAAATCCAATCTGTGGGTCGTATAATGCCAAAATTTGAGTTTAATTTGAAAGTGTTGAATACCTCCTCCTTCCACTAAATATCACCTAATCGTCTTTCGCCGTTTCGTTTGGAAAAGCTTAACACTTCTTAAACTCAATTCTTACATATGTTAAAGGGGGATACATTTTGTATAACATAACAAAAAATTAGATTGATATATTTTGATATAGTGGCGTTGTGCTGCTTCAAACTTTGCTTCTCGGGTGCAACGCGCCATGGCGATTCGCGCAATGCATCGCAAATCCGGCAACTGCATGTAAACAAAATTTATTGAGGTTAGTTTTAAGGTTTTTTCTCCGTTTCTCTCTCTAAAACAAAACAAAGTAAACAGTAAAACCTGAGGGGAAACTAATTTTGAAGTTTCGAAGAAACAGAAAGACGTATGAGATGTTTTTTTCGAAATTAAAAAGAAGGATGATGGTGATTGAAATTAGCATAATTTCACCTTGCACGAGCTGCACGCATTTACAAAATACACGTCATCTAGTTATGAAACACGATTTGCTGTCTTTTAGTTTTGCCGTGGATAACATGGATGAGATTTTCCTTCGTGTTTTAGACAGTACTTAGTTGTTTTTGTTTTGGAATGACATCGACATTGGCGAGTAGTAGAACGAAACTATTATTCAGTGATAGAGTGATGAAAGTAATAAGAGAAACCCTTTGAAGGAGATGTTTGTCTACTCCTGACTAAACCTCCCGCAAAAAATAGCAACATTTGCCTCTCGGAGACAACGTACCAGCACAAAGGAACGAGGAAGAAGTGCAAGAAAACAAATCAAGCCACCATAATTCAGTGACAGCGGCAGTGTCTACTGGACAAACCACATCGCAAGCCCTGACCGAAGTCGCAAACAAGCGATATTTCTAAGCAGAGTCCCAGTCTACTGCATCACACCTTTTTGCTCGGACGCGCTCGTTTCACCGCCCAACCTTTATCCGCCCTGATACGTAGCTTCTCTCGCTTCACGCAAGCCAGAAAACCCGCTTTGCGTACCTTTTGTGAAAGTGACTTTATCTCGATTGGGGCGTGTCATAAAGGTAAGCGAAGAAATTCGGGGGGTATCATCATATCGAGCCTAGGTTTGGGGGAGGGGAGTCAATCAACAAAGAGCTCCTTTTCCCCTGTCGTTGTTAGACACGTAATTAAGGTACTTCCATTTTTGGGATAACCATCGACTGGCATTTGGACCCCGATCGTTCTCGGGACACTCATACTAAACAACGATAACAGCGATTAAAGTCAGCAAAGTTGAATCCGTCACTAAAGTTTCCTTAGTAGTCTCACATATTTTGTAAAGGGATAGCCGAGTTTGTATGAAGGTAAAATAAGAATGTCTCTGCATCCTTTAAGTTATTGTAAAGGCCATTTTGTTGTTTTTCAGTTTTGAAATGCGATTCCCGGTACCAAGAAGGACACTGGATAGCTAGACAGCGTTTGTGCTACAGATGTCTCCCGAGTTCTGGCTATTTCATTGTTTTTGAAGACGAACTATAGTAATGTCTTTACAATTTCTCCCCTCTTGTAGTGTAAAAACCCACATATATGAACCTAGAATTTTCGAGGTCTGGCTGAACAGGTTCTTATATTTTAGGGTAGTTTTTCACAATTCAGGTTGATTTATTAATAGGTTCTTATTTTTCCAAGGTTGTCATATTGTAGCCATTGCCAAAAATATTGTAGTACTAATACATAACGGCATTCAAGGTCCAAGAAGAACATCAATACATTTCTATATTTTTTAAATAAGATATTAAGATTTTAAATCGTCTATATTGCAAGGTAGCTTTATAGAAAACATACTTCTGGTGAAAATCCAAACAAATGTCAATCAAAGAAAACATATACACAATAACCTTTTGTCAAAAGTTTCTCACCATTTCTCTTTGCCAGGCTGAACAGGTTCTTATATTTTTGGGTATTTAAATGCCAAATTTCAGTCTGTAGGTTGTTAAATCACCAGGTTCTTATATTCGGGTTTTCACTGTAATAGGGAATTTTACTACCTTAAAGGAGAGGACAAAAAGGGTTTAGTTTTAGGTTGCTTTTTATAATACACTGTACAATGGTTGTGCTATACCCGAGATGGACAATATCTATTTCAGAAGCAAAGACCCCGTAATAAGGATTCCAAAGCCCATTTTTATTAATTTATTTTTTAAAAACTGTGTTCAACTGTACATCTCTTAAAGTGAAACTTACCAAGTCCTACATTCGTAGTACGTAAATTTCCCGCAAAACGCTATTTTTATATGTTGGAGAGTTTAATTAACTCCAGAGAGATTTAAAATAATCCCATTTTAGATTCTTGATAATGATCTTGAATAACGTTACTTTTAATTTTTCTCAGTGTAGATTTGTTCTCTCAATCCTACATCTGTATTCTGAATAAACATTTGCGGAAATTTTATCTATATAAACAAAAACTTTCATGCTCTTTCGAAACACCAAATTGCCGCATTAAAATGATTCACGTAAACACGTACGTGAAATTTAAAACATTTACTACAAGTATAATACATGATAACATTGTAACGGATATTTACCTCTTTAGACTTTTTACAATTGACCACCGATAATCATTTTTGTAACATAAAACAAGGAAATACAATACTATTTGTCTTTGGTCATTTAATCAAAGAAAGAAGGTAAAAAATATATTTGAATTGACGGAGAAAACAAGATTTCTGGCTGCCTTTTGAAAAAAAAAAAAGCATAAAACTTCCAGAATCAGCAGCATAGGACAAAGCCAAACTTGCATTAATAGCCCACGGTCGATATAAAAAATTCTAACATGACTCCGAGGCTTTAGGGACAAAACTGCAAATTTTTCACGACTCCATTGTCTCGCAATTCTCAGAAGACGCTTGAGCACAAAGAAAACCAAACCACAGGGTAAAATATAGAAAAAATGACCAGAAAGCCTCGGAGTCATCGTAGAATTTTAATATATCGAACACGGGCTGTTGCAAAAGCGTGTTGATTGAGTTAACATCAATTGGCAAATGGGCATTCAGGTGGTTTCCGCCGTTAAATCCAAGTAAAGGCCCCGTAATATCAGGCGCGTTTTTGTCCAACTTGCAAACAAAGTCCCAATCCAACATTTCCTATAACACAAGAAAAACAAATGCAGCCTTCCAGCAATCGTTGCCAAAAGAACAAATCGGGTTATCGTGTCGTGTAAACGAAAACGCAGCAAGAGGCGTTGTTGCAACTTTTCATGTAATTAGGGTCCAACAAAACTGCGAGACAAGTACGGCGAGAGGAGGCTACTGTCAAAAACTAAGCGCTTCAAAGCTACGGTAAAACGGGTGACAAAAACGCGCAAATTGTTGCAAAACAAGTTGAAGTGCCATGTTGCGCGTTTTACCACCTCTGTTCAAACCTGTCTTGCAACAAACCAGGTTGCTGCAAGTTGTGTGAACACTGACTTTTGATTGGATAAAATTACGCGATAGTTAAGTCACTTGCTACAAAACAAGTTTGCCTTGGGCCGGTAAACGCACAACGTGTACAGATTTTGTTGCAAAAAGTAGACGTACTCTATACGTTCTGCAACAACTTTTCGCAACATGCAACTACCTTATTAATTTTTTTGCAAGACAGGTTTGATTCATGATTGGTAAAATGCGCAACACCGCTTTTCAACTCGTTTTGCAGCAATGTTGTAAACAAGTTGCACGTTTTTGTTGACCGTTTTAGTTAAACAATAACAGTTACCATTTCGAAATTCTTTCTCGACAAGTGGCAAAACAAACACAAAGCAAAAAACCTCAGATCAATAGAGTACTAAAGTGTGACGTCATAAAAAATTGAATTTGTGAAATTATGGGATTCGTCAGGATATTCTGAAAGAAAAACATCCAAGAGGCCTTCTTGCCAAAAACTAGCATTGTGGGGCAAATTGTCTCTGAGATATTAGCCCAGTTATGCTCTGATGACTCCATACAAATCCTTCTAAATTTGACTTGGGTCTAAACGTTATGACCCAAGTCAAATTTAGAAGGATTTGTATGGAGTCATCAGAGCATAACTGGGCTAATATCTCAGAGACAATTTGCCCCACAATGCTAGTTTTTGGCAAGAAGGCCTCTTGGATGTTTTTCTTTCAGAATATCCTGACGAATCCCATAATTTCACAAATTCAATTTTTATGACGTAATCACTTTAGTACTCTATTTAGGGTTTCTGAGAAACTGCCCACCTATCCCTCCCCTAAGCCAACATTAACACTTACTTCTCGTTTTGGGCAAAATGTTGGCTTAGGGGAGGGGTAGGTGGGCAGTTTCCCAGAAACCTGAATTAATCCAAAACCTCCACCCTGCGAGCAGAGCCTCCTTTCGTCTTCTTGAGTGGGAAGGAGGAAAGGATGCTCTGCTTGAATCACGTCAAGCCTTCGAAGTCCTCGCAACCCGAATTTCTGGACCGGTCAATCATGTTCTCTCTCGTCAAACTTTTTTTTTTTGCGAGTGTGTGCATCCGTTTATTGATAAACCGATGGTCAACCGAGTAAGTCCAGTTCTGGCCCATCTCTCTACGTCACGAAACGCCGGGATTGCGTGACACAGCGAGAAGGGCCAGAACTGGATTATAGGCGAATCTTCGCTGACGTCATTGTTTACATTTTTCCTCATTAGCATACGACTAAACTCATAGAAGCCGGGGCTGTATATGACCTAAATGCAAAAGTTGAAAGAGCTGATTAATTTGAGCAATTTGCGCAATTTTTAGCTCTTGGCAAGCAATATTGAAGGAAACATCAGCCACCAAAAACTGCGAAATTGATGTGTAGCAAAAAAGTTAATGAGCCATACATTCTCTTTAAAATTTCGAGTTTTTAGAAGAGAATTTCTCCGAAACCATTCTGTGTATTGGGCTCAAATTTTCAGAGATAACTGAAACTGTTTTGCCTTTTCAATATTCAGAGTTTTTATTTTATTAGCGTCATCAGATAGTGATAAGCATATGTTAATGAGGCAAAAAGTGTAAACAAAGAATCGCAACACGCCGCACATGCTAAACAAAGGTCTTCTTCGATTCATACAGAGTCTCTCTCGAGTACGCCAAAATTGAGCAAACTAAAGCTGGTAGAGTGGAAAACAGCAACAAAAACAAAACAAAAAGAAAACATGCAATACAATCATATTTAGCGCTAATTTTCCGTGCCAGAATCCATCATATCCTGCTCTCCCACAGCACTCTCCTCTTCTTCGTTGCCAAATTTCTCCTCAGATTCCTTTAACAGTTCTACTTCATAGTCAGAGCCTCCATATTCGAAGTAACTGGTTATGTGGTGCTGTCAAATGAAATATGAATGATTAGATCGATGATAGAAGTGAACAAAAGCAAATAAAATGATAAAAGGAAACGATCATTTGTCCGCGAACCACAGTCGAGTCAATAGAAGCGCTTTTTCCTGTTCATGTCAAAACCTTATCGGGTGATAGCATTTCACTGTGCAATAATGGCTGTGCTACAGTAGACGAGAAAAACAATCCAGATGACAATTTTTAACTACACTGGCATCAAGTGAGTTACGCAGAGTAGTGTTTTTGATAAATGGACTTTTGAGTGTTTCCAGGTCAGTGGAAAAATAGCTAAGTGTGAGTCAAAGGTTTCAGATGGAAGATGATAATGTCCTGTTTTAATTCTTTAGTATTTCCTTACAGCAAAAGGTTCATTTTTGTACTATGTCCACGTCTGTGTAAGTCAGTCTGTCCGTCCGTCCGTAAGGATATTTCTAATGTCCTCCAAGCGAAAGGATTTAAAGCTTAACCTTCGGATCCGAAGGTACTGGGTTCGATAACTGCTACCACTCTTTTTTCCCAGAGGAACTTAATAGACTTTTTGAAAAAAAGCCTAACAAGTTAATCTTATAAAGTACATTAACCATTTCGAAGATAAATCGATTAAAAGAAATAAACTTGCAAAAAGTCACAGTCGATCAATACTCGATGGCGCCTTTTCTTTTTCTTTTACTAACGCTGCAGAAACCGAGAGAGTTGGGGCGAGTCAAAAAATTATTCCAAGGGACAGAGAAGGGAAGCACTGGCATAGAGTGTCTGCGACGCAGACCAGCTCTGCAGGGTAACGAAGCCATTATTCACCCTTGCTATAACGTTTCTATCACGGCCTCCTTCCTTTAAAGGCCCATTTCCTTTGACCCCTTAGGCAATGGAGAAGTTCGAAGGGCGTAAAAAATAGGCCTTATTCACCATACCCGCCGTCTTTGCACTGCACACGTTTTACAGACTAATGGGATAAAGCGATTTGGGGGGGGGGGGGGGGGAGGGGGGAAGTGGTCATTGTCATTTTAGATGACCTCATAGCCAGCAATAATGACTTGTCGATCCTTGGACTGTCCATTTTGCAAAAACTAATAATTATTTTTAGTTGTCACGTTTTGATGGAACACAACAAACTCGACCACGTTTACTCGTTTTGAAAAATTTTAACCGTCGTTTGCCACCTGGAATACCACGTGACATCGCTTTCGTCCCTTACCATCCGAAGGTGCGTGCAAAGTTGGCGAACATCGTGAAGAGTGGCTAATTATACGCCACTTCCACATATCCCATAATGTCCCCCCAAATTTTGCATAACCCTTGTTTTTTATTTCTCCTAGGTATTACAGCCTTCCCAAGAGAAATTGAAAACAATGCTTATGCAGAATTTTGAGGGGCAAATAAGGTGCATTATGGGAAATGTGGAATTGGCGTATGAGAGGAACAGTGACTCGAGCCACAGGGTACCCACTCGCAAGTAGCTTTACCCGGATTTTAAGCCTGAAGCAATAAATGTTAGTGCTGCTAAACACTATAGTTTGACTTCGCATGCTAACTCCTTCCCACCCTCGGGCACTATGTCATTGGTATCTATTTTTATTATTCAACTTTCATGCACTGTACGAATTCCGATTTTCTGATTGGCTGATTTGTACCACGTGATTCTGAGTTGTGACGAAACAACCACCTTGACGTCATGATCGTAGTGTAATAACCGTGCTGTTAATTCAACACACCACTGTAATTACACCATGGCTTTGGCTGACTCAAAGTCTGACGATTTGCCAAATGCAGAGATTGATTCTCTTATCGATGATGCAATTCCTAGAAACAAGAAAGCAACTGCTTGGGAAATATGTGTTTTGAAAGGAAATGTGGAGAATTATTGAGGTGTTTTAGCCTGTTGTCAACAGTTTTGCCAGCTTTGTGAGAGTATTCAATTATATTGAATAATAAAATGTTAACGCACTTATTGCTCTAAATTATTGGGATTTACCTGTACTCGTTCACTGTCAATGAACTCAAAATTTTCAATACCGCACTCGGCTTGAAATTTTTCGTTCATTGTTAGTGAACTCGTGCAGGTAAATCCCGATAATTCACTCGATGAGCGCGTTAACCTGTAAATACACCATACGTCCACGCCAGATTTACACCCTGAACTACAGATGGCAAGTCCAATGCGATAAGGGAGCGCTGCTATTGCTTAGATTCCTTGCTTGTTGCTCCACTGAGTGAGGGTCCCGTTAATTCCCTGTATTTTGCTTCCAGTATTAATTGCACCGGGTGGGGATACACGTAAGACTTGAGCATTATACAACTAAGGGCCGAATCTTAGTTGGTAAGTTTTTATTGCGTAGGGACGATCGATTTGGGCGATCAAACCCACCTTAAAAGAATACCAGTCGGTGCAAAACGCCGTGAACTGTCGGAAGATTTGACAGCCTCTGCCTATTTCAACGTTGGAAACAAACTGATTAAAACGTCACTCGTCTGCCGTATTAGACTTCGGTCGGTACCCTTTTGATTTTTGCGATTTTCTTTTTTTTTTCACTTGCTATATACATGAAGGTCGACATGAGGCGAGATCGAGTGGAAAGACGTTTTTTGAAAGAAGAGGTGCTTATTTTTAAGTTAGAAAAAGGGAATAAGGATCTTATTTTAAAAATTCAGGCTACATACCTCTCTTGATGGTTTAATACACTGCGTCATGTAAGCCAGTCGAAGAAGTGTCCTTACTAAGAGATCTTTCACCTAAAGAAATAACAGTGTATGGGTAACGTTTTTCACGAAGAAACATAAGTAATGATACAAGATGTATGCTTTCTTTCTTTCTTTCTTTTTTTTAAGTGCTACTTTACCTTTGTTCTGTTCATGAATGCCGCCCTCGGATCTTTGATGTCTCCATTCAATGTTCTTAGCTTGTTCGTTAATTTCTCAAGTGGTGCCTTTACATGAGAAAAAATAACAGTGAATTGTATTAATAAACCTTTCTACGGTTTTTCCAACTTCTGACATGGGCAAGTAAGGGAAAATCCGTCGGCACCACCAGAAAGAGCGTCTTAAAATTAGTACGGTTGTCAAGTTTGAAAGTGATACGTCTTAAGAGAGCGAAGATATAGCTTCGCAAAGTTGTGAAAATTCACAGTCGTTTGTATGGTGAGGGACATGCTTGTGCGCCCCCCCCCCCCCCCCCCCCCAGACAATTTCGCGACTTTGAGAAGCTATATCTTCGTAAGTTTTCTACAAACCAATTTCAAACTTAGCAATCTTATCAATTAAAGAGCGCTCTTTCCAGCGGAGTGGACGGATTTTCCCTAACTCATCCATCTGAAAAGTCGGAAAAAAAAAACCGTTGAACGGTCTATTCATCAAATGAGAGGTTATCTTTGTGGTTGCTATCCCGGATTAATTGATCTCTGTACATTGTTTTCATTCCTGTCTCATTTATGTGATTACAGTTTCTACAAGATACAGGAAGTACTATCGAATTGTGTAAGTCCGTCCATCATCCTAAAGTCCATAAGAACCGACGAAAAGCCGAAGATTTTTCAAAGTTGAAGTTTTATAAGTCGATTCCTGACTCGTACAGTTTTGTAACGGTCAGCACTTTTTAACATCTGTCGAAAGGCCCTTGGACACCTTATGAAGTTTACACAACGTAGTATTCAGTATCGTTTTGGATTAGCCGGTTAAGCACTGCGTTTTACAGATTAGGGTTAAGCACTACCTTTACTGATTAGGATTAAGCACTGTTTCGAAACTGGTTAGGTTCCTTTTTTGGGTTGGGGTTGATGCTATGTGTACTTTAAGCTACCTTGTGTAAACTTCATAAGGTGTCCAAGACGGATGTTAACGAGTGCTGACCTTTTGTAACAGGCGTTACAACGACATCTTGTATAGAGCGAAAGTTACAAAAACGACGGATTATGCTCAGTTATTATCCGAGTTGCATTTAGCAATGATGGCTAACACTTTGCTTCCTTTCTTAAACAGATCCCAATTACGCGCGTCAACTCAGGCAGCGTATTATCGAGTAAGTTTGCATTCAAAAATGGAGATTTCTACGTTGTAGCACTTTTCTAAGCGGAAAAAATATAGTTTAAGAAAGTCATTTTTGAGCCGTTTAAGCCTATAATTATCTTCTCTCAATCTAAAACTACGTTTAACTTTTGATATAGCCTAATCCCAGTAGTTTCACAGTAGTAATGCCGATTGTAGGGATTTGTAGCTAAAAAGGGTAACTAATATCCTGTAAACGCAGAGGTTGTTCCAGTTGTCGTAAATCTAGTAACATTTCGCGCGGAGAGAAGCGATACCAAGAAATAAGTCTGCGTTTAGAAGGCTAAGTGTACGCAGGAAAAAAGCTGTAGCCACATCCACTTGCTCAGGTAGCTGTCTTTGAAGTAAAGGCTAGAATTTCCCATGATAGGAGTTTACAAATAATAATATAAGTTCTTAGGATGACGAGAGAGCGTTATGTATTGTTGCACAATCCTTTAATTTATATGGGTAGTTACCGGTTGTACCCTCCTCGATCAAGTTGTACTGAGAGAAGGAGAGAGTGAACGAATCAATTAGCAATGAAGGAGTATGTATATCACCTTATACCAGATATTTTAGCGGACGGGTACAATTATTTGTTACGATGCAGACGACGCAGTGAGCCGTATCGCCTTCTAACGCCATTTTTAGAAGACAGGATGAAAAGAAATTCAAAATAAAGAGACTGCCGAAGACAAAAGAAACAGGACAGGAGAGGACAGGACATTTTCCCTCCCTCAAACACAACACTCGTCCTAATGCACCCCTTGAATGGCTGTATTCGCGGTTTGTTCACGGGATACATAATTATTTCCGATCATTACACGTTTTTGGAAGACTGCCCACCCATCCCTCCCCTAAGACAACATTTTCCCCAAGTGAAAAGTAAGTGTTAATGTTGGCTTAGGGGAGGGGTAGGTGGACAGTTTGCCAGAAACGTATAATGATTTACTATTTTTTTTACCCTCTCCTTTGGTGGCAGGTCTTCACTTCCCACTGCAAGGCTCAACAATGAAATGATGGTGTGCAATAAAAAATAGTCTGAATCCTCCTTCGGTTTTATTTGCTCTACAAGTTTTACCAGGGTTGAAACCTGCATCAAAACAGACAAATAATAACCTATATCAGTACAATATTACATTGGCAGTGCAATGATTATTTACTAACAGTATTGTGCTCCCGAACCCCGCCCCCCTCTCATCCCACCACCAAACGCAAGTCAAGTTCATGCACCTTCTTTGTAGATTCTGTTCTCCCACAAATGATTTTAAATTCTATTGAAGAGGATTCTCACAAGTAGATGCACTATAGATACCAGACTTGGATACCACTAATGTGAGCTCTGGTGACAGCCAAGCAGGCACCTTGTATTAAAGAAGAAGGAGAATTCAAACACCAGAAACCTTGTAAAAAATTTCCGAGCTCCAGGGGAGAAACTAACTCAGGACCCTCCGAGTTCTAGTTCGGACACTCTAACCACTGAGCTACTGGAACCCCAATGGCGAACAGGGTCGGAATTTAAATACAAGTGCACCAGACTTTTACGATTGCATCAGGGACTTGCTTGAAATTCGGCCGTCCACCAGCGTACAAACCCACACAGATGTATGAAATCAGTTTGAAATCCACACAGATATATAAGAATCCCAGGCTGAATATTCTAATTTTTTCTGTCGATTTTAGGCTGGAAATATTCTTGAAATTATTCTTAATTATAAATTATAGCTTTACTGTATTTACAGATTTTCAACACAAAATTGAATCCTTTTCAAATTCTCAGCCTCAGGTTTATTCTTAAAAATTAATATTCTTAAAATTTCATAAATTTCAGATTTAATATTCTTATAAAATAATAAAAAGGAGAAAAAGAGTGTACAGACAGTATAGAGGTTCTTGCAAGGTTCTGTGATACATATATTTCTTATAATAATTATTGCTGCTTGGCCCTCTACACTGAAAATTAAAAAGATCTGTTTCAGCCCCAAAGTGCCAATTCAGCCCCTCTTGGAACCATTTGAGCACAATTTAGGCCAAAACTGCTCAATCAAAAGGCTATTTCAGCCCACACTGGAGTCCATTTCAGCCCTTGGGTCCAAAACAACCTAGGTAATTGGACTGTATTGGCCCTGATTTGAGGGAGCTAAATTAGACTACAAAATAGGGCCATATTTTACTCACCGAAAAGCCCCATTTTTAGGGTTAAAACAGATCTTTCTGATTTACAGTGTAAAATGTCTATCAGGCAGCACTTTCTCCATGCCCTCCAGCATCTTTTAGATGCCTACATTATAAGTTTTAGTAAACCCTCTATTTTTACCTCAACAGTGTCTGGTACAGCTACATCACATCTTTCATCATCAGTGTCTCTCCCAGTTTCTTGTTGTTGACCAAACTTCGGCACAAGCCAATGTAGCAGAGTCACGCTCAGAAGACGCTGAAGTTGGATGCCGCGGATGGATGGAGGCTGAATTTGCGCAAGGTGCAACAGGTTTCTATGGTCTGTGCTCAGTTTTGCCATGACTCTGCACAATTCCTTAATCTGAAAGTTGTAACATGTAGTAAGATAATAATACGAGTGCAAGTAGTTTCCTCTGTTCTCCAATGCAAACAAACTATCCTGCCATGACCACTTCGGGCCCTGAGTTTCAAATCTTATGCCACATTTTAAACTAATATTGTAGCCCACTTGTTTACTTTCTGCCAGTTGGGTTTCCTAACTTTCGCTTCTGGACTTAAATAAAGATTTTTGTTTTGCTTTTGCTATTGTTTTTGTGTTCACTCTAAGGAGATCTTGTGTTTTATCAAACAGAATTTGAAATTATCACAAAATATCTCAAATTAGGTTGTAGTTATGATTCACTGGCAACAGAACATTCGAAACGTCCAATTCAATCAGTAATCATGTATACTTAAACAAATCAGACACTTGCTATGCTCTCATCTAATTTTGTTTAATCACTCAAATGAATGCTGACTGAATCAAATTTTCAATTCACTCAGTCCTGTAACCATTATAAACAATGAAGAAGCTTAACCCTTTACGCCACAAGAGTGATCAGCACAAGATTTCTCCTTGTAATACCAAAGCTACATAAAACAGAGTGGTCATGAGAATTGAGGACATGATCACAGTAGATGAATCGAATTGATGCTTCAGCAAATTCTCCCCACTACTTCTACTAAAAATGTATAAGGGCTGGGCCTGTTTCTCGAAAGTCCTGGTAACTTTTTCGGGCCATTTCTACTCCATTTTGTTTCATTAACTGATAGTTTTATCGGTAGATGCAAAACTATTGAAACCTCTATCTTGCAAGTAAACAACAACAGCTTTGGGGGCCCATTAAATTATGGGGCCTTTAGAGAAACGGGCCCCTGTACTGGTCATTGTGAGGGGCCAGCCATCTTGCAGAGGGTCATTTTAAAAATGTTGGTTGGTGCTGGGGGAGTCATTTTCAGATAAGAACAGTTGTGTAGGAGCTGCTCGTGAGGTCTCTCCTAATTGGCCACTGGAAACAATGACATGTCATTCTTCCCATTGTTTTAGTATTGTTTGGGGTTAGGGAAACGCACCATTGGTGACTATTCTTCTGAGCAGCTGCTACATGACCCGATAAGAAGGCATTACATGGGGGGGGGGGGGGGGGGGGAAGGTCCTTTAAATACATTTCAGGAAAGTAGTGCAAAGCAGTAACGAGACACAGTGTGGAAAAGAATTGAAATTGAACATAACAGCCATAAATAGTAAAGACAGATCTTATAAATACGACTGTAGATAAAGTATGTGGCGAACTACGGCACGATTTGTAGTTAGAATATTTCTAGTTTCCACAGCAATCAGGTGGAAGGGGTGGGGGGGGGGGGGGTGCTTTCACGACATGTTCAATTTATGTGTGGCATTTCTAAAAATCTACAATAGCATGAATTGGGGGATATTGGTTAAAAATCGTCCAAGCATTTTCAAAATGGCCTGCCCCCGTCACAGGTACATTGTAATAAATGGCCAGCCCCATAAGGACAACAAAATTAAATTCAAATTTGAATTTTGATACTAGGGTTTAAAGGCTTAATGCCAAACCTCATCAGGCCACTGCATCTCTCCAAAACAGTTCAGCACAGCTGCCAGGCACATCTCAATATCAAACACCACTGTTTGAAGCCTTACATCCAATGCTAAACGACTCAACAACACTGCAAGGTTTTGCAGCTCCTGGACTACATAACAACGAGGACACTTTTGAAGGCAGTGTGTGAGAAACTGCACAAGATGCATTATGTTCACAAGAGGAAAACGTTCAGTCTGGGGTTTGCCCCTGTCAGTCACATCTTCCATTTCTTCAGGGGATGAATCTGACAAAATTTTCTTGATGTTTAGTTGGGTCACAAGATCTCCAGGAAAGAGTCTAGGGACCCTTGCACCTAACAAGAGTAATTCTTTTATAACTTTTTTCATACTTGGCACACATAATGAGCCTCTTGGGTCTTGGGGAATATCGTCTCGGTTCTGAAAGAGCAGATTCATAGTTAGCCTGCGCCACAGACGAAACTGAACTCTGGTTAAGAGAAAAAGCGCCAAAATCCTTCTCCTGGGACCCCACCTTTGTACCAGGATTTGAGTACATGCCATAATTGGCCTGTTAAAAATGCCACTGTCAAATTTGCAATTCAAGAAGAAAGGAAATTCAAAATGCTCCCCTGGTAATTCTTGAGTCTGTTTGGGGCCTAGAACTAGGATATTGCTGCTCCTTCACAGACGTTACTAACCGAGGTTAAATAACATCCGCGATACAGGGTACTTCACAGTTTGATGAGGATGATACCGCAGATAATAATGGAATCAATAAAACTTCCTTATACTGTTGGACCGTTTCAGAAAATCTTATTTTTTACTCAAATCTGTTCTTAAACACAGTTTAACCCTTGAAGTTTTAACCATGCTGTAAACAAGCCCCTGTCACTGAGTCTTACAGCAAGGAAACAACTATCAGTAAAGATAATGCCTTGGATCAAGTAAGGACTTAAAATCCTCATTGTCAACGTGATATTTAAACTAAAACCTTTTTTTTATTATTAATCAGTACGTCACACAGTGTGGTCTTTAGATTTTCATCCTCCGATTATTCCTACCTTGCTTACATACACATCCAGGACCCATCCATCACATTGGCCAGTAATTTATACCAATAAACAAGTAAATTAATAAATAACTAATTGAAATTTTATTTTAGGGATGGTTTGTGATCCACATACAGTAGTCTCGTTATCTGCAATTCATGATCAAATCAGTATTTGGCAAAAATAATAACAGTGTAATAGTGATTATTGTTGTTGTTAATGTTTATGTTTAATGTTTTAAAATGTTTTTGTTTTGTTGTTGTTTTTTTTTTGGAATGTTGAAAACCAGAGTACCTGGGGAAACCTTTAGAGGAGGTGCAAGAACCAACTACAAACTCAACCCATTAAAAAAAAATTGCATTGCTTCTGTGATTCAAACCCAGGGCACACTGGTCGGAGACAAATGCTTAACCACCACACCACTATTCCTCCCAAAAAATGGTACCATCAACCTTATTATAATCACTACATGAATAGACCTTTTGCATGCCGCGCGGGGACTGGTCACTGGAGGTATACGTCCGCCATCTTGGATTAAAGTGCAAGCATGGTAAACAGTTGTTGTGTTCCGCTTTGCCATACTAAGTCAACGAGGGAAAAAGAACTGTCATTTCATCGTTTTCCAAAATGTGAGTTGCTGAAGAAGGCATGGCTGGTAAAAATACGTCATGATGAAGGAGAATCATTTACTGTATCGGAGCACACTCGAGTGTGTTCTCTTCATTTTACTTCGAGCGATTATCGAACAACACTTGGTGGCAAAACAGTTCTCAAGGACGATGCAGTTCCGTCAATATTTTCCTGGGCAACACCAGTCAAACAGCGGTTGTCAAGGACAAGTTCATTTGGGCTTGGAAATGTGGAAGCGAAAGAACCATGCCAGAATTGTCAGGAGAAGGACCGTGATATCTCGCGGCTCGAGACAATGCTTCAAGAAAAGGATGACGAGATACAGGGTTTGATGTCTAATTTTCTAACGATAAAGAGAAGTTCTGAGAGTATGTTGTTTTCATTTAAACGATTTGATGGTAGTGATGACGATATCCACTTTTATACTGGCTTCCAAAATTCAGCCAGCTACAGAGAATTTATGACTTTTGTTTTATGTCATGCTGCAGACATGAGTTACTGGAGCCCAAATGTTCATGGGACCTTGTCTAGATCTAATAGTGTTGAGAATACACAAATGTCTAGTAAGAGTACAGGTTATACTGAGAGAGCTTTATCAAAGATGGATGAACTTTTTCTGACCCTTGTGAAACTATGTTTGGGTCTTCCTTTGCACCACGTTGCCAACTTATTCAACATTTCTAGTTCCACAGTTTCAAGGGTATTTACATCATGGATAAATTTGCTTTATTTTGTGTTGGGATCTATCAATTTCTGGTTGCCAAAACATGCAATTCAAGAAACAATGCCAGATAGCTTTAGGAAATTTCCTTCAACAAGGGTGATCCTTGATGCCACTGAATTCAAGATCCAGACACCTTCCTCTTTGTTAAGGCAGTCTCAAGTTTTCTCACAGTACAAAAGTACAACTACAGCTAAAGCACTGTTGGGTATTGCACCCTCAGGTAGTGTTACTTTTGTATCTCAATTGTATACTGGAGGCATATCAGACAAGGAAATCACTAAACAGTCTGGAATTCTCTAATAACTTGAAAGAGGAGACAATGTAATGGCTGATAGAGGTTTTGTTATAAATGACCTCCTTGAGCCTCTTGGATGTACTTTGAATATACCTCCTTTCCTTAATAACCAGGGTCAGTTTACAGAGGATCAAGTAAAAGAGACTCAGGAAATCGCAAATGTGAGAATACATGTTGAGAGGGCAATTAGCAGAATCAAGACATTCAAAATCCTGCAAAATGTATTTCCTATTAATCAGACTGGTTTGCTTAATCAAATCTGGACAGTCTGTGCACTTTTGGTAAATTTTCAGACACCAATCATTGCACAAGACTCATAAGAGAAACTTTGCTGACATCATCATTCAAAGAAATATCAAACATCAGAAACTGCAAAATTGTTTGGTGGTAAAAACATAATGAGCCTTACATTGCTTATAAATTTCGACTTTTAAAAGAAGAATTTTTCCCATGATATTATTTGGGATATCAGGATCGCCAACAATGTTAAGCTCCTTTATTATACAGTGATTTGATTTTAATATCCTTAAGCCACATTCACAAAGCCTTCCTAAGCTAATGCATATCCTAAGTTTTGTCTAATGATAATAGCACTTTTTAATCAGACAATATTATTAGGAAGTATTTTAGATTACGAAGACTTTGTGGATCTGGCCTCTGGTCAATGAGCATATTAGTGAAGCAAAACATGTAAACAAAACTTCATCAAAAAAGTGGTTTCACAAGATGCTATTAATTTTTATTGCATCAACAATCTAATTTAACCAGCTAAAATACAACTAAATATTTCCTGAAGTGTACTACTGCCAAGAAACAGCTAGTTGCTGCTCAATGTAAAATATCATAATTTCAAACCATTAACAATGTAAAATTTAAACATACATGTGAATACAGAGTCACTGAGAAAAACACCAAACAACCCAGAAAGGCAAAACTGGTTTTCCAGACATCTTACAAAATTACTTTATAACCCTGTCAATACGATGACCTAGTATGTTGTCACAAGGTTATTCTGCTACAGAGAAGTGGCACTGCATGTAGTCAAAAAGAGCGATGAAGGAAATGTGTCAATCACAGTTGCAGAAAACTAGTCAACCACAGAGGAGCATCATATTTATAAAATTATGCTTGACCAGTCGCCCTCATTGTCTTATAAAGACAAGCGGCATGCGTCGAAATGTTGCAAGATTATCAACTTAATTAAGAGATTAAATCGTGAGAGAAACGATAACACTTCAATAATTTTTAAAGGAGTTCACCCCAAAAAACAACAATTTTTTTCACTGAAGTACTTCTGTGAAATTATCGTGGCTTTTTTTGAATTGATAACAAGTCAGCACCCTCTTCTTGTAAGAAATTTGTAAAAATTTTCAAAATAGAAGTTGGTCAATTTGGATAGCATATCATTACACAAAGTTTCATCAAACAGAATTCTTTGTTGAAAGAAATCTACACCAGTCCAAACACAAAAGTCACACCATTTCATCCCAGTCACCCCCATGAGGCCTTCGACTTGAAAATGGTAGTTGTGATTTTCTTTTAATCTAATGCCATGGTCTGTTTGTTTTAAGTAAAACTGCTTATTTTCTTTAATAACGTCAACAATTTTCTTACCCGCACCACAAAATGGACATTTCGCTTCAAACAGCCCAAAGGGATTTTCTTCCATAGAAGGGTCATAGACAACACCATCTGGGGAAGCCCCCAACCAACAGAATGCTGGGTTCACCACCAGTCCACTCTTGTAGAGTTTTGTGTTATTTCCAGTGTCAAGATATGCTTTTGCAGCCCTAATCTCGTTAGTCAAACCATATTTCATAGCTGGTGTTTGGATTGTTTTTCCTTCAAAAAGTTCCTTCAGAAACTTTTCTGTGACAGCCACCTTTCTTTTGAAAACCTGACCAAACTGAGATGCCGTGATGCGCTTGGCTCTCTCTAATTTCCACTTTGCACTTCCAGACTGCTCTCTCGTGTCACATTCAAGTTTTGATGCATCTTTTAGCGATAAGGTAATGAAAGTAAGATCTATATTTTGAAATCCATGTACATATTCACTCCAGCCATCACTGAGCACAGGAAGTTGAATTGGTAAGATGTAGATGTTTGTTTGATCAGCTCC
The DNA here is from genome assembly GCA_038088405.1 of Porites divaricata. Classification (NCBI taxonomy): domain Eukaryota; kingdom Metazoa; phylum Cnidaria; class Anthozoa; order Scleractinia; family Poritidae; genus Porites; species Porites divaricata. The sequence goes on along the minus strand of JBBMOI010000002.1, from coordinate 30,742,829 downwards.
AATACAATCAATTGAAGGTAAGTGATAACTAAGTGGACTACCCTTTTGGTGTTCACCGAAATTTGTTTTAACAGTGGCTGAGCTGTCGTTTTTTACATGGATAACTGGTGCAGCAGGGCATGCCTTTTTAAATTTCTCTTGAAACTCTTTAAATATTTCTTTCCTACACTCTGGATCCTTTCTCTTCAGAGAAGTTGGATCGTAAAGGCAGAGCGATGCATCTCTTCTTGTCTCCTTTCCCACCAATGGTTTCGAAAAATTTAGCTGCATCCAGGGTTGCGGGTTTATTTTAACACCTCTTGGAACATGCCATTGCTGGGGCTTTGAAGTACAAGCAGAAGCAACGTCACTCTCTTTCAAAGAACTTAACACTACGTAGGCTAAAGCCGAGACATGATGACAATGTCCTTGTCTGGCTTTGCAAGAACATCTTCTAAAGACAATGTTTGATCCTGAATCACTAAATTCCAAGATCATTTTCATTTCGTGTGGCTTCTCCGACTTAGACATCGATCGAAAACATTTTCCTTTCAATACACAACATTCAGCTTCTTGAAATGTGACCAAAAGATCGTGAACATAATCTTCGACAAAAAATGCCTGAGCCCTCTGATCTGATTTTTTCTCCTTGATAAACTCCTCCAGGCACTTTTTGGTTAATATTTTACAAACTTCTTCACTATTGGCTGACATTTCTGGCAGCCGATCAAGAACAAAGGAAACAATGATTTTTTTGTTATTCAATAATTTTTTTTTTTTATGGCGGACGTGTACCTCCAGTGACCAGTCCCCGCGCGGCATGCAAAAGGTCTATTCTACCACCTCCGCACACAGCATACTTTTGGTTAAATCTCAAGATTACCTAAGCAGCCTAGCTGACCTTTAAATACAAACACGGTCAAACTTGAACTTACCTCAGTAGCTGTTTCAACCATTACCCACAGGACTTGAAAAGTTGAACTAATCACATGTTGATCTTGGTGTCGGCACATGACCTGAAACAACCACTCAGATACCTCTGATGGACAGGGCCAGTCTAGATAATGTTGCAATATCCATCCTCCACAGATTATCTCTTGCAGATAAGCATCTGAGCCAGACATCACCTTTGCTTCAAAAGAGTCATTCTCAGGTTGAGGGAGCATTGATAGACGAGGAAAGTCTTGTGACTGAAAAACAAAAGAACATCTATTAAGATAACAAAATTGCAAGTACAGTATAAATTGCCTGGACATGTAGACATGTATACCATTTTTACTTGAGTAAGCACTGCCCCTGATCAAGTGCCAACACTCTTCTTTGTCAGACACATATACCATATTATTTTGCTTGAATGAACACCATCCTTGAATAGGCACCACACTTGGGAGAAAAATTACTAAGTGCCGCCCCTGGAAAAAGGTCAGGATATGATGAAAATCAAAAGACATTAATTTTGTTAGTTTAATAATCATGGAAAATAATAATACCCTAGTTGAAACATTTATCTGTCGTGTCCAACTTTCAGAAAAAAAGCAGCCCTCAACTAAACGTCCCCCTCTCATAAGCTTTGCATTTGAGGCGTGAAAAATTTAATAAGCACTGGCCCTCAAATCGCCCCCCCCCCCCCCCCTCGAATAAGCATTGCATTTGAGGCATGGAATTTTAATAGTCAAGTATATATGCACTGCAGCACATAATGTGTACAGTATACATACTTATGATATAATTTATTATTGTTTCAGATTGCAATCTGAGTATTGTTTCTCTAGCCGTAAAGACAGTACTGTTGTAACGGTTGCACATGTTTTAATAATTTCATGCCATCCTACATGAATGGCCTGGAAAAAAACCCAGAGTGACTTCTGCTTGATTGAAAGTTGCTCTTTCTCAACGACCTTGTGTCTGCTTGCAAAACAAGGACTACTGTAAATCCTCTCCAGACCCCCCACCACACTGTCGGGGGGGGGGGGGGGGGCTTATTTATTTCAAGCCCATTTGTGAGTGGGCATAATAGAGATGAGGGGCTTATTTGAGAGGCAGAGGGGGGGGGCTTATTTGATTTATAAAAGTCGATTGTAGTGTACTTTTAGTATAGCTTACATGATATATCTGAGAGTACAAATTAAGGTTCATGGGACTGATTATTAAAAGCATGGCAGGTTAGATCTGGAGTGTTCTTTGTGCAGACTTAATAATCCATTTGAATCGGTTTTAATACGCGATTAAGACACAACATCTGGCAATGATGATGGTATCAGTTTTCCATAAAGAACTAGAATACCAAGTGGAAAAACTCAAGTACAAGAAGAGTGGAAGTCATGCAGCCGAGGATCAAAATCAAATCCGAACTTCCAGTTGGCAAATGAACCAACCCAGATCAGTCCACACCAAGTTAAATGGTTGTGATAGATTAACAGTTGTAAACAATAATTAGGGAAGGGGAGGGGGGGCTTAATAGAGAGAGGGGGAGGCTTATCAACTTTCTTCCCCTGAAAAGTACGGGGGGCTTATTAGAGGTAGGGGACTTATTTCGGGGGGGAGGGGGTGGGGGGCTTAATAGAGGATTTACGGTATAATCAGTACATCAAGAATCATTTGGGATTTTTCCATGCATTCCTTAATTCTTTTTTTCTTTTAAAGACCTTACTGTGACATAAGGATGAAACATTGGAAAGATGTCCTCCCCTAGCAGGTCCTCAGTAAAGTCATGAACATCCACCAGAAACTTCTTGATGTCTTTTGGTAAAGTGCAGTCCTTGAGGTCTCGTCCATCTAAATAAATTCAAAATTGAAAATTTCTCAATGTTCTCACACAAATGACATGGGTACAGTTGTTGTCTGACTGTTAATAGGGAGCTTAAGCTCAAGAGGGGGCAAGAGGGGCACAGGGGATTTGGTTCAACACAGCCATTAATGGGTGGCTGAGGTATGAATAGGTTAGACACTATGTTATTTTATAGAATAACTAAGTTGGTATGTGCGCTCTGATTGGACGAGAGGAATGTTTGCAGGAGAGTATGTAAACAAAATGTGACGTCAAGATGTTTTGCTTTTCTCATGCTAATCATGCAAGCATGAATTTGAAAAAGTTTTTGAGCTGAAAACTCAACAAGTTTACTTTATTAATTTACCCATTCCCTCGTCATCTGAAACTTGGAAAATCTTTACAAAACATGTGGTGTCATTTTTTTTGCTTAAGCTGACATTTTAACCAAGAAAAATCTGTACTTCAGAAAGCCTCTTTTTTGCAAAACAAGAACTGATTATGAGAGCAAGACTTTGTGTATGAGATTTCACGACTGGTGAGAATTTCTCTTTTAATCAGTCTCATAACAAAGAATTTTGCATTTTTTGCAAGAAAGTTAATTTATAAAAGCAATAGGAAACTTTTTTTGCTGTATTTGCATAGCCTGATATAAACACGAGAGGGATTAGTAGAATTCCAACTCTCTGCCAACCCCTTTGAGGGTTTATATCAGTCTACACAAACATGGAAAACATTTCCTATTACCGTAGTTATTCGCCTATAAGCTGATCTTGGCTATAAGCCGAGACCCTAAACTTTTTCATATCAGCAGCTGTTAGATTGTAATGAAAAATAAACGCAAAACATTCGGCTATAAGCTGAGAACCAATAATTCCAAAGTACTCCACGCGTGTCAAGTGAGATGAATTAACATAAACCGAAAACAAAAGAAGCTTCCCTCTCGGGAAACATGCAACCATAAAGTAGGTTATGAATAAACATATTCATTAAGTCCAATTTACTCACTTGTTATTGGTTGTTTAATTGAAAGCAACGACAAATCACAGATACTGTAAGTTGAATTTAATGTGATCTGGGCTTACATGCTTAAAATAAATAAATAGAACCCCGTGTGACATGACAAAACATTCACCTGAGTTCAGAATCCTGTCTCAAACAGTCGCTCTCTTTTAAAGTTATCGTAATCAATCATCATGCCAAAAGCTCGTCGTTCTTCATACAACTTAGCGTTCAAACTAAAAGTTGTTGCTGAAGCAGAGGCCGTCGAGAACAACTCCGAGATCGCTAGAGATTACGGAATCAGTGAATCGATGGTTTGTCGCTGGCGAAAAGATCAAGCAAACCTCTTTAATGGTGAGCTAAAAATGTCAGCAAAGCGAAGACGATGGGCTGCTATTCGCCAAAGTATCCTGAATTTGATCAAACTCTACTGGACTGGTTTTCAGAGCAGAGAAGTCAAGGCTTCCGTTTCTTTAAAACAATGAAATGCTTCGATCAGCTGATATCTGTCAGATCGTGTTGCAATGTTTACACAAACCGTGGGAACGACCGCTTCTGATTGGCCAGTTTCTCATAAACTCAGCTTATAGTCGAATAAACATTGAATTTCAAATCTTGTTAAGCACACGTAAATTTTTTTTGGCGAAAATACTTGGCTAAAAGCCGAACCCCCTATCTTGGCGAGATTTGACCTGTTCTCAGTTTAATTTGTTGTAAAAATCGCTCGGCTTATAGGCGAATAACTATATGGTACTTAAGCATAGTGCTCCTTTGGCACGGACCCTTTGCACCAGTATCTTCTATACAAATAATCATTAACCCAATTGCACATGAACTACCCTAAAACTCATCCCCTGTAGCATGTTCCCATGGTCATTGACAACCTTAACCCATTTGCTCCTGGAGATTTTGCCAAAAAAAGCATTTGGAAGCTCGTCGAGTGGTTTTCTGGTCGTACACTTCACGCCCTTCTGATCCAGATGCAAAATATCAGCTTACCAAGTTCAGGCATGCGCAGAAAGCAAAATTTTGAGATTTTTGGGTTTAAAAGTGACACAGCAGTCTTGACTTTTACTTTTCACTTTCTCTCCTCCCCTCTTTTTTTGCTTTTTTTGCTTCATTTTTTTTTCTCTCGCTGAGCATTTAGCAGGCTTACCGGTAATTTTGGTGGGAAGAGTTCTTAAGAAAGCTTCTAGGATCTTAGGATTAGATGAAAGGAAAGGTAGGTTGGCAATGGAACAAGATTTTCATGGAGATTTACAGGTCAATCTTACATGGTTTTTTTGCCTTTTTCTCTGGTGTCCTTGACTGAATTGTGCTCATTCTGGTATGGTTTGAAAGATCTCTTCACTCTGCACAAGTCAGCGGACAAAGTCGGCCTTGACCGTTAAAACTGATGACGTCATGAGGGGTAGAAAGGATGTGGATCCGCACGGGTGGTTACGGGCGGTTCAGCGATGAATGGGTTAACAAGTAATTAGTGCTGGAGAAGACTGTTGAAACAACCATACCACAATTTTTTTTTTTCAAAGAACAAAGAGCAATAGAAAACTGACCAGAACAATTCACTGAAAAGCTTGTTCTCCTAACCACCTGTACTACCTTTCAAAGAATTTTACGAATTTCTGGCTTTTCGTAGAAACTGTTCTCACCAGAATTACCCTTACCAAAATTAGAGCACTGATAGTATACTTTTTGTATACAAATAGTGTACACTGTATGTACTACATTGCCATCATGTACATTTTTAGTATACATCAAATATACATCAATCAAGATTTGGCTTGGCAATATAAAAATGATGTATACTATTTGTATACATCAATGACATTGATGTGTACAATTAGTATACATCATTGCCTCCAAGCAGCAGTGATGTATACAACAAGTATACCTCAGGATTTTAAAGCAGCAATGATGTATACAATAAGTATACCTCAAGGCCTTTAAGCAGCACTGAAGTGTACAATAAGTATACATCAGTGCTGCAAAGTAGGCCAGTGCACCTTTTTGGGAAAAATCTGCCAGACAATACTTGTTAGAACAGCAGGAGGTCTTTTTCAGCCCAATGTACTCAAAACAGCAATAACAATAATAGTGGAACTCGATAGGTTTCTTCTGTCGATTTAGCAAAGCAGTTGGGTACAATCAGATGAATGTTAATTAACGTCAAAGGTCAGCCAAAGCCAATTCGCTCAAATTATGCCTTATGGCAAAGCTAATAATCAGCAGCAAGCTGACTGAAAAAGTGACGGGGGACCCGTCGTATAAAGGGGTGTCTTGCTATGACGATAGCTCAGTAATTTTGACGTAGTCATCTTGAGTGCTGCTTTCATTCCTATCTTCCTCTTCCCAAGCTCATCCACACCGTTATCTTGCTCGTTCAAATCCTCATGGAACTCGCTAGTTCTGTACGTTGTGTCAAGCGCTGGATCTTCAGGAAAAACTTGTGAACTTCCATCACAGCTGTCGTGCTCAACTGTCATGTTGTTCAGGAGCTCCTTAAACATTTCATCAGCGATGGAGTCTTTAATTGGCTGGTCATCTCTGTCATTTTCTGCTTCAGATGGCCGACCATCTTCTTCCAACAAATCAACATTATTGCAGTCTTGCAGAGAGTATTCTTCGATCCCACGAGATGCATACGAGCTTACGAGCAGTCCAGGTAGTCATGATCAACAGACGTGTCGTTACATGTACAAGATGCCGCATTCCTTTCTCCATCAGTTTTAGCCAGTTTCTGTCGATACTTTGATGTTCTGGGAACTTTTAACGACGGGTGTGAAAGATAAGACAGGTAAGTACCTCTTCTTTTTTCCCACGTTTTAGAATTTTCAGTCGCCATGTTTTCGTATAAGCCGACCCAGGCCTTCACGGATATTACGCCTGCTCGACCTTCGGCGTCTGTTTGTTTTCGTTTTGGCGGGATTTTTTTTCGGCACGTTCGTCGGTCAGTAGCTGGAGTAGCTGTGAAACGTTAATTGCTCGACTCTTTTTCGACTTTTTCTTCCCCTTTTGTCGAGTATCCAGGAAAATGGTGAGTACATTGAACTGTATAAAAATCGGGAAAACTCTGATCAGATACCTTTTTTAGTGTACCGATAATGTATACTTCATCTACTTCGCTAAATCGGTGAGAAAAAATGGTAAAAGTTTACCCTCTTCATTCAGGTCGAATGCAGCGTTTAAGCCAGGGAAATGCTCTCTTAGAACTTCTTGAAACCTTCACAGCTTAAAATTCATTTTATGTTTGTGTGAGGCTTATAAGCATACTATGAACTGGAACTAACTCAGTGTTCAATTAGGAACGCGACAACAAATAAGCTTAAGCTTATATACTTAAGCTACTAATATAAAAGGCTTGAAAAGTTTTCAATTTTTATCAGACGTTTTTAAATCGAATTGAAAAGAGTGTCCTGCAATTAAGGACATTCAAAGGGAAAAAACTAACAGAGGACAAGCTTTAACGTTTTACTGGAGAGCTTTAGAGGACAAGAACGAGTACGAGATTTAACGTGAAGTTTTTTCGCCTGTTTTCCAACAAAAAAAGACACCCCGAAAGCTTCATTTTCCTTTTTTTCACCAGGTAAGTTAGTACAGTTATTTATACAGAGGGAGGTTAATTAAGCCCTCTCCCGAAAGCAAAATTATATAACTTCTAACATTTGATAAGTTGTTCCCGCCACCATGACATTCTCGCTGAAACCTGTTGTAGAACCACGACGGCTACCACATTTTCCTGCTAAAACGACGCTGGCTTTGTGTCGAGTATGCTTTTTCCCAGCCTGCCAGAACCTTTTTTCTCCTTCTTACTTTTATTGTTTGCCAGATTTGTTTACCTTGTGCCAGAGTGATTTGAATCCTTTTCCAAGGTGAAGTAACTGCATGCTTTTTTTAATTTTCTCATCCATAAATTCACTACTTGTGTTGTAATGATTTTTGACCCTCTTTACAGGATTTGTCATGAGAGAATACCAAAGACAGTTCCCAACAGAGTCCTCTCTGAAGCTGGCTTTAAGAAACGAACTGAGTGCGTTGGAGTCAAGACAGTTAAAGACGGAGGAGTGAAGATATTAACTTATTTTTTTTTCTTCTGTTATATAATTATGTACACAGAAAACGTTAATGTTGTGACAAATAATTAATCTGAAATAGGCCCATTATTGGCCTGATTCAGATTATTAACAATTATTGGACGAGGTTGAACAAAATATCCTAAGTTGTCATTGGTGAGCAGATCAATAATTATTTAATAATTGATCTGTGAGACACTGACAAATTACGATATTTTATGATGACCAAATTCAATACGAATTGTTTTATCATTCGAAACCAATAATTTGTTTTTGATAAATTTATATATTTTTGGGAAGCGAAGCGATCTGCCATTTTTCACGCAAGAGCAATCACAAAAAAGAGAAAAACGTGGTTTCGTTTACACATGAGCAGAATTTTATTTGCAGCCAAATACAGTTGGACAAGATTGTGCATGTATGAGTAGACCATTATTTTTATGAAGTTATTTGCAGGTCATGTTGTGTGCTTTTGGCCATTGAAAAAGAAGAACAATTTACATTAAATATAATAATTAATTTTATTGCGAGTTTGTTAGGACATTAAGTTAATGTCCTTTTTCAGGAAGAACACAATGTACAAAGTTATTAGGTAAAACCTGATTTGCAAGCAGTCTTTAGGCTTGAATATGAAAAAAATATATTAGAATATTCAAGCTATTTCTGCATTGAAAATAATATTATGTTTTATAAATTGACATAATTTTGTCTGTTACTGTGAGTTAAAAAAAATAATAAAATACCGGTATATTGTTACAAGCAAACATTAGACATCTTTGGGTGAATTTATAATTATATATAGAGCCAGGGTGGTCATGCATGTCTTTGTCCTTACTAAATAAGTATACAAATTGTATACTTTTATCTTGGTTCTAGGGAAGAACCTCTACCCTACGTACAAAAGTATACTTTTTGTAGGGGCCTATACAAAAAGTATACTTTTTGTAGTCTTTTCTGTGCATGAAGCATGTATACCATTAGTATACATCCTCTAGGAGAGGTATACTTTTTGTATACATTGGGCGGTTCCAAATTACTAGTACAAAAAGTATACATCAAGTGTATACAAAATGTATACATCAAGTACACCTAAAGTATACCCATTGTAGTATACTTCATGTATGTTTGGAGTATATTATAAGTATATTTCATTTTGTTAAGGGTAAGCCTAGTAACATTAACATCCAGCAAAACACAAAAAACAAACAAAAACCAAAAAAAAATGGGGAAAGAAAATCAACCTAAATAGGAAGTATACAAAGTGAAAGGTATTAGTGGAAAAACCCCAAAACCGAAAAACAATTTTGAAGTTTTACCTAAAACTGGTAAAGTCTCAAAAGCACAGAGGCCATAATTCAGGATCAGGTAGATAAGGCACCACGTTTAAACAACAGCACTTTTTGGGCACTTTTGGATCTTTGAGGACAGATATATTATGATGACCGGAAAAAAGCTGTGCTAGCTTCAAATGGCTTAATAAACAGTGTGCAAAGAAAGTAGTGTCCGATAGCCCGGAGCTAGTGGATTTTGCTATCAGGCTAGTGAATTCTGTTTTTAACTTGCCCGATGGACAAGTGATTTTTTTTGAGGAATTCGAATAACAGAGGAACTGTGAAATCAATTCTGCTCATCAAAAAGTTCTTGGGGCTAGTTGAAATGATGTCTGGGCTAGTAAATGCTAGCTTCAGCTTGCCCAAATGGCAACCTGTAAAAATGATTTTCTTTGCAACCTGATAAATAAAAATGACAAAACATAATTATGAATATGTACTGGTCTTTACCATCAGTGAGTTCCTCCTCCGATTCAATATCACTAAATGAGCTCGGTACTTGCATTTGAGCAATGCCCCCTTTCTCTAGTCCTCGCTGCAACTCTGCTTCCATTTCAGCAAGTTCAGCATCTTTCTCTTTTCGTTTTACCTTCTCCTTTATTAGCTTCTCAAAGGAAAGTTTGTATTTGGTTTTATCTTCTTTTACTACGTCCTTGGCGACTGGGGATGGAGTAGAAAATGCTGGCACAATACCCTTTTCTGGTGTCCTAACATTTGGTTTCAATTGTAGTTTTTCGTAGAGAAATCTTGGGGGAGTTAAAAGATCATCATCAGACTCAGAGCCTTCAGAAATATCACCATCACTTGCGAGTACATCACTATCCAAGCGTATCTTATTGAATGGCTTGCTAATAGGGTTGCATTCCTCTTTTTGGAAAAAATCACTATTTCCATCCTTGCAATCATTTGAAGAATGAGATCCTACAGGAAGAACACCGTTAACGTCGCAAGGCTTGTTGATTTGGTGACAACTCTTATCAGATTCTTCCCTTTTTAAATCATCACAATCATGAACTTGTTCATCCTCCATACTACTGTTATAACTACTTTTCTGATCTTTTTCAAGATCTTCATTTTCTGACTCTTCTGGCACATTAACATCTGATTCTTCAGCCTTTAACATTAATGGATTGTCTATCTGGGATACAGTTTCATTGCATTCTTTGTTATCAACACCATTGTTATTTCCACCTTTTTGTAACTTGTCAGTCGTTGATTCCTTATGCACATTAGATTCTCTGATTCCACTCAGGCTGGCATCCAAAAAATCTCCTTTGCTACTGGCTTTGTGTTGGGCTGTGAATGATAGATCTGTTAAACTTTCATGACATGTATCATAATGTGAAGTATCAACTTCTTCAGTGGCTGAATGAAAGGTTTCATCACAGTCCATACCACTGACATCTGAAAGACCTCTCCTTGCTGACTGGGTATCGCAATTAATCAAAGCATTCTTACAAATGGCAACATCCCCAACAGGCGTAGAGTTTTTTACCCTCTTTTGGTTACTCAAAGCTGGATTGCTACCATACCCAGCTATATTTTTCACAGGAGTAGAATAACATGCTTGATTTATTGGTGAGGCTGAGTTGCAGCTTTTTCCTTTGTCATTTTCTGCATTGTCCTTTGACAAAGCATTACATGTACTGTCTTTAGAACTTGTTTTGGAAGTTAGAAATTTCTCAAATAGTGATGTTCTGAATTCCTCTTCCTTTGTAGCTTTCATTTTTGCAGGGTTGTCCACTGATGGGCAACTTTGTTTAGTGCCTGAAATAAAATAAACTAAAGTAAGAACGGTAGTCTTTACACTAAAGCCTAAATAAACTAAGAAATATTTCAAGACAAGTAAATTTTAAATTCTTCAAGTAAAAGGAAGCTTAAAACACAACCTATCTTTTTTACTTCAGGTTAACTTAAGGCTATTTTCCCACACAACATAATTAAGATTGATTGGCATGCTCCACCTTTCTCAAAGCTTAAGAAACCGCAGCTTTGCAAAGTCTGTTTTAAGGATGGTTTTGAAGTCACTTGAAACTTTTCTTGAATTGTTTCAACTTTCTGACTTTAATGAGATGCAAAGTTGACTAACTTGAGACTTTACTTAGGCCTTCACACACGTGTCTTAAGACTTAGCAGCTCTTACTTAACAGCCTAATGTAAAGACAACCAATGATGATACCATCAGGGTTTGAGCTAGGGGATCACTTTCACCTAAAACCCAATGCAAAAATCCCTTTAAAAAGTGAATTATATAAACCATTGCAGTAAATTTTTAATGCGATCTATGTGTAAGCTCTGTTTTTTGTTAGACTAATCTTGGGTCTCGTTCTTGGAAGTATCCATTTCAATATCCCCCCCCCCCCCCCCCGAACCGAATCTTAATAATAATAATAATAATAATTCAGCTACTTAACTTACTTACCTTGAGGAGTTAATGCCTTGAAAAATTTGGTTATTGCTTGATTCCTAATAGGAAAAACATACAATGACTCAATGAAGTATGCTTAGCTCAATTTGCTCTATCCAGCATTATCCACTTGCGTGCAGTACAGCTCTTTAATTAGAACACTATAGAATTCCAGCTTGGCAAAACTTGACTGATAAGAATTCTACGTATGTGAATTATTGATTGCTAGAATTAGATACAATAAAACAATGTCTGAAAGCATCACGATCTACATTCAGTGCCCTTACTGTTTCCGTAAGGTTATGCTAGACCCTACCACAGAAGAATAAAAATTAAAACTTACGCTTAGAGGAGATCGGAACCTGGTAAACTTCGGTAAAACGAAGTGAAAACAAATAATAATACTTAGGTTAAGCTGACTGTCTATCCGGATCCTGTTTGATCTGTTGTTTTTCTAAGTAAGATTACGACTTCTCCTCATCATAATCGAGATGCTTAAGTATTACGAAACGGCACCGTTAAAGTCTTACCCCTTCCCCTTCTGTGAAGAGGACAGCTTTCTTTTCATGTTTCAGCAGCTCACACTTGCCGCCATGTTGTTTCTTCCGCGCGCCAAATGTACTTTATTGTGCGCTTGCGTCAGATATTTTCACGCTGACCAAGAGGGATGTGATTGCGTATACATTTGCCTCCATCGCTGGGTGCCTTAGACTTGCATTCAAGTCGAGCTCAATTATTCTTCCCAAGCGCGAAGCGCGAGCTGTAGATTGTTTATGTGGATTTTTTATGTTTTCTGCGGCAAAAGCGAGCGAGAGATCGCGCTGGGGCCAACTACCGGAACCGGAAATGATAAGCGAATGACTTTGAGAAAGTCTATAGGTGCCTGAACAGTTATAGCACTTAAAGGCGTTGTGTTTACTTCTTGGGTACCCCTTATGTGACTGTGAACATAATTATTTACAATGTTTTTGCTTTGTCTGACGGTGCCCTGACAGACGCCAAGATCTTGATCTTGTACTCGAAAACACCGGGCACCATGCCCGAATTCTGCCGTAAGAAACGATGTCTTTTACATTAAAGTAAGGCACCAAGTGTGAAGTCAGTGCCTTATTACAAGGGATCCTACCCTCGCTCCAGAGGTCCGTTCTCAAAATACCTAATATGAAATAGACCGTGCTTACGGTTTGATGAGGCTCCCGAGACGAACCTATGGTCACACAACCAAGCAACCTCATTTCCATGCGAGAAATTAGTTCAGAATCTGAACTGGGTCGCCGATTGGTTACTCCCAAGTGCGCAGGGAATTAACGCTGTAACAGTGAACTTGATTGGCTGCATCGGAAAACTTCACCGCATGAGATTAAAAACCGGTTGCAATTGCGATGTTCATAACAAACAATATAATCCCGGGTTGTAATTCGGAGATCTCGGCTTTCATGCTTCCTTTTGGAAGTGTGGCTAAGCAATTTCTGGCTTAAACTTCGAATAATTTAAGCGAACATCCGACAACTGAATCAACGTTGCTCGAGGAAGAAGCTTTGTTTGAATTTTTCCTACCAGGGACGTACTTTAAATGAATGTCATGATTTCCTGCTATGCTTTGTCTTGCTGGGCTCAGTTCTGCATTCTCACGGATAGTACCCTGGGTGGAAAAGGTTTTTCTTTTTTTTCCTAATTTCTGATAGTTCGTGGGGCGATTTATTTGCTAAAAAATGCAGCAGAATGATTTTTTGTTTGGCATAGCTGTTTTGCCTGGCAATATTTAGTTTGACCTGGTATAGTAATGCAAGCGTCGCGGACCTGAAATTCTTTTTATCCTGTTGCCCTTTGACTTCTAAAAACATTCTTGGGTTGCACGTGACGTCACCAAAAATCAAACTAAGAAACTATCGATTTTTCTGAGCTTCTACTTTGACGAGGTATTACAGTACCTAAACATCTTTACATAAACAAATTTTTGGTTCGAAAGGGCTCTTCGTTTTGCGAGAGAGGACGCTTGAATTTCCAGGCTTTTGCGTGACGCGGCATTTTGGTAGTGGCCGGGAAAGCTCTTATGTGGGTTAAAAACATTATCGATTTTGGGAGATTTTGCAATCTAAACATTCCTTGCCTCAGAATAAATATTACTGTAATCTGTATGAGTTCCTCAAGCGAAGAATTCACGCATAAGTAGGAAAACTCGAAAACAGATGCTTCTGTTGATATCCGGCGGCCATATTGGTGTTCCTGAAAGGGACACCAACATGGCGTTTCCATACAAAGCTTTATAAATTTAGGTAAAACGTTTTTTCCAATATCTCGCAATTGAAATATTTCACAGACCTGATTCTTGGCAAGGGCTTTTGTATATTTATCTTTTTTCATTTCCCAGATTCTAGTCCTTCTGTATTGAATGGTTTGCATTTTTATTTTTCATTGCGTGACAGTGCAAGCCGAGAATAGCACTTTCCTTTCCAAGTAAGTTTTCCCGCAATTCTTTTTTCATGCATCGCAGACGCAGAGTCACGTAAGATCAAATCTCAACTGCCAGCGTCAATGAAAAAAACCATGCACATCAGCTCCAAACCGGTTTGATGAGATATATGATCCTAAAATTGCATGGAAATGAGACTCTTAGCTCCTGTGACCAGAGGTATTTTTTTCTCTCGGCGCTTCGTGTCTCGTTGACGCGGCTTCACCACGAATCATCAGTATCGATAAGAAAATAATATCCTCTGGAACCCAGGGTAAAAGGGTCCTGGAGGAAGGACAAAACATGGACCCTGGGACTAAAACCCCTGTTTTGGACCGTCCATAGGCCCAGCTAATATTAATATCCCGAAAAACAGATCAAGAAGAAATGATAAGTAATAAAGTGAAATAAAAATCGCGGCAGCGAAAACGAAAATCTCTCGTAGACACTATAGTAAGAACCAAAGCTATGAAAAAAGAAATGTTTATTTCCTGCAAATTGTCAGGTGCGCGTGTTTTGTCTGGCAACACCTTTTGAAAATTATTTCATCATTCATTTATCTCATTTCATTATTGTGTTTTTCTTTTCTTTCCTAGCCTTGGCACGACTTTTACAATGTTTGTTTACATTTGCGCTCGTTTCCGCTTCGCGCTGATTGTCGGAAATCTGACGGCTAAGTCGACGTTGAGCTACAGGGGAATTGGACGTGGTGAATTCACATTCCAGAGACGTAGTTGCAAGCTCTCCTTCCTTTACCTGCCCTGCCACCAGAGCGCCCTGCAGAGCTTGCTCGCAGACTAACGAGTAAGGCCTATAAGGTAATCCGGATTCCCGAATTTAAAAAATATTTGTTCTGGAATCTGAAATCCTGGGCTTTGGAATCCGTAATTACGCACAAGGCATCCAACTGGAATTCGAAATTTAAGTTCCACTGACAAGGAGTCTGATAAAAACCATGTGACCAAGCGACGACAATCTCTGCGGACGAGAATGGGAGTCTGGAGTCCAGTTCATGAAATCCGGAATCCACAGCAAAGTTTCCAGTGTCCATGACTGTCTTTGATTACCTTGCAAGGGGTGACACGGTCCCTTGGGAGTTCTTAACTTTGCTAACAGTTGAACCTCTCAAAGACGGCCATCTTGGGGACAGAAGAAAGTGGCCGTTGTAGAGAGGTGGCAATTGTAGAGAGGTTTAATTAAATACTCTAAATAAGAGTCAATGTATGAACTGTCCGCCTGAAAAAGCGGCCGTCCTGGAGAGGTGGCCGTTAGTGGAGGTTCGACTGTATTTCAAATAAAGTTTTGAGAGAATTATAAAGAGAAATCAAGCATCAAGAGAGAGAAATAATGGTCATTTTTATAAAAGGTTAGTGTTACGGATAGCCATGTAACTTATTTTTTTTATTGACACATTTCTTCAAGGATCGAGATCGCCGCTTCGCAAACGCTTCTCCCGGTGACAAATAGAGGTTTGCTAAACAGAAATAAATAGGAAAATAACAATAAGGAAAAGGTACTATGAGAGAAAAGGGCACTAGGAAATACAAATCTTACCGATTGTGTAGCAATGCTAAGAAAGGTAAACGGCAAGGGCGGAACGCTAAATGCTGCACCGGCGAGACGCAATAACAACTGACGCTGTGCATAAAATTAGCAATGAAAATATACAATTTTAGGAGCTCCCGAGGGAACCATAACTGTCCTTAACAGTTAGACTGCGAAATAGTCCGTATTTTTGCACGTTCAAGTACGGCCGAGCTGTCAAACAGAAGGTCTGGAACGAGGCTGAAAACTGAGAGCGAGACTGGGGAGAGACGTTTTTTTCTCTCGCCTCACACGCCCCAAGGGCGTGTAAGGGTGGCGCGCTTCGCGCGCGTACTACTCTTACGCCACGCCTTACCGATTTCTTTACTGATTTTGAGAAAAAACCGACCGTTTTGCAGTTTAATGAAATTTCTCGTGATGAAAAAAATATTTCACTCGTTCGCTGCGCTCACTCGTAAAATATTTTTCAACACTCGAAGAGAAATTTCTTATCTCCAAGCGACCATGTAATGTTCTATATATTATATAAACACCAATGAAATACCAAACCATTTTACTTAAATAGTTTTTTGGTCTGAAAGGTACGGTTTATTATGAAGCCACAGCAACGGTGATATTTTCACATGTGAAGATATCAAGTTTTCGCGCGAAAGCTCAATTGGTATTTCATAGGTGTTTATATAATAAAAAGATTCACTTTCAAATCAAAAGGTTTATTTTCATATTTTATTTCATTACTGTAACAAGGGTGATTGGTGTGTTATAAGCCAGCCTTGCTAAATAATACGCTGTAAAGTAAAAAATTCTTTCAGCACAGGGCATCCAGACTCGTAAGAGCCTACTGGAAGCCAAATTATAAGGATTGTATGGAAATTTATCGTAAGATCAATAGAACGGTTAAAATAATGTACATAAACAGCTATTAAAGGATACATGCCTCATAAAGAATTGTTTCTGTGTTGTTTTCTTACTGTTTTCTGCCCTTAGCTATAAATGCCATTTTAGCAAGTTAATAACCTTTTACGGTATGTGCATTTTAACTGTTTTATCAATCTTACGATAAATTCCTATACAAATGGACTTATGATTTGGCCTCTGTCCAGTGGGCTGTTGTGAGTCTGGGTACCCTGTCTTGCAGTCGCCAAAACTAAAAGCCAATTTTAATAACCCTGCAGGCCTCAGTCTAATTTAGCCTCTTCTGGAGCCATTTGAGCACAGTTCACTAAAACAGCCCCATCAAATGTCAATTCCGGTGGACGCTAGGGCTCATTTCATCCTGTGGGCCTCAAATCAGTCCTAAGTAATTGGTCCTAATTAAGGAAGCCAGCCAAACAAATGGTTCTGTATTTTACTCAACGAAACGACCTCAATTATTTTTAGGGCTGGAAACGATCTTTTTTTTATTTACAGTGTTAAGTGAGGCCGATAGCCAATGAAAAGAAGAAGTGTAGTAACTTGACAGATGAGCATCGTTAAATTGCGTTTACCCAACTAATATCAGGAGCGCAACGACTATTTTTCCCTGCTAGCAGAGGTCTCTCATTTTTGCCTCGTCGTGAGAGACCTCTGCCAGCAGGGAACGACTATTTCTGTAAAAATAACTGTTCGAAGTAGCAACTATTGCCCCAAAAGTTACGTAAGATTTTGGGAGGTTGGGTTTTCAAAGACCTCCTAACAATTTAGATATTACGACAAAGGGGTGTCCTAGAATCTTCTAACGAAACTACGTACGGCTACTGATGTGTTCGAACTTTCGACTAACATATTGCGAGAGGCACAATGTCTCAAAAATCGTTGTCCGGACGAACAACTGTAAATCTTCATAATTAACTGAATTTCATTTGAAATCTGGAACAACGACGTACTCATTCCGCGTGTCGTATCGTGGTCGAAGCGAAGCTATAGCAGGTGGCGATGAGGCCCGAGTTTTCTTAAGCTTCCAACAAAACCAAGCAGTAACGGTAATAACGGTGATAATCACAGTTGCCAAAAGTCCAATCAAGAGCCAGGGGTATCTTAAACTATCAATCCAACTTTTCTTCTCTGCAGGTCTCACTCTTTTCTGACCATCAGCTTCGGTCGAATCTGTATCAAGACAGAAAATAGAACTTACAAGGACTTCAATACTTTTTATCTCATCAGAGGTTATGAATACATGCTTATTTGCTTGTAACCTACAATGAGTACCATGATAATTAATGGCACCATTTCGACTCTTTTGAATTCACCTGTAGCCCACTTTTTCTTTTGTAATGGAAATACATGAAATGACTCATACCTGATTTTAAACTGCGGATAAAGATATGAAAGTGAAATGATCCTCGCAGTTGAATAAACCAGTGACTGACCCGGTGGGGGGGGGGGGGGGGGGCGGGGACACCCCCTTACTTTTAGACCAAACTGAGGCCCGAAGGGCCAAAACAATTTTTCTTTTGCGACCGCCTCCCCCCACCCCCCCTTTTATCTCAAGGTCTGAATCCGGCACTGTAAACAATCTATAGAGTGTTTTCACATGACGTCACGGCGGCCATATTGGTGTCCCAAAACAATGAAATGGCGGCCAAGTTGTTGTCCCAAACCAATCCTCTGGGAGTTGAACTGTTTTCTTATGAAAACGCTTTCTTTTGTTGAGTGAAAACACTCTATAGTAAGTGATTGAAAAAGCCAGGCTTGACCGGGAATCAATTCCTGACCTTTGCGATGACCGGACGCAACAATCTATCCATTGGACTAATCAAGCCAGCTAGGGAGCAGGCAATTGTGAGTTCGTTATAGGCCCAGTTCAAACGTCGATCTTTTCATGTACCGAGCCTAATCCCTTCAATTAAGTACATAATCGACGTTTGAATCAATTAAGTTTGACATACCGTAAAATTCCGAAAATAAGCCCCGGGGCTTATATTTTTCAAAGGCCCTTTTTGAGGGGCTTACATTCGGAGGGGCTTCTATACGGAGGGAATTTGTGTTTTAAAATCGGCTAGGCTTATAATGGGAGGGAAATTTGCGTCTCAAAATCGATTGGGCCAACCTCATTCCCAGGGTTCTCTCCTACCCGTCCCTACGGAGCGAGAGAGAGAGAGACCCTGGTTGGGTCTGGTCATGTGGTCCTAGAATAAAATTAATTCCGAGGGAGGAGTCCTTTGTCTCTCAATTTTTTTTGTCTGGTTCGGTTTCACCGTTCACGCAATGATCGAAAGGGCAAGACAGGTTTGCTAAGCCTCCAACTATAACTGAAATTCGGGAAATTTCTGCCTAAACAGAGCTATCACAAGATAAACAAGCGAATTACCAGCGGGTAGGAGAGAGAACCTGGGAACGAGGTTGCGATTGGGCTAGCTTATAGTTGGAAGGGAAATTACGTCAGTAATTTGCAGAAAGTTTTTACTGAATCTCGCCTTGAGAACGTAGATCTTCCTAAATCTCAGCCCTACAAGTACTTTGTCTATATGGACTGAGCAAATTAAAGCCAAGAGTAAAGAATGAACTACGCAAAGACCGCAAACAGCACTTATTGAATATGCTGTGACAACGTTTGACTGCACAAGTAATAATTCTTTGATGTGAAGTATATGAAATAATTCATTTTGAACTGTGGTTGTAGATGAAAGTGAAGAATGATCATCGCAGTAAATTTTCCAATTTAAGCAATTGGAAAGAAGAAGCCTGAAAAAAAATCAGGGCTTCAACGGGATTCGAACCCGTGACCTCCGCGTTGCCGGAGCGTTGCTCTACCAACTGAGCTATGAAGCCACACATTGGGAGCGAGGTCAATTTATTGAGTTTATATCTCCCGTGAGATATGATACACAAAAATTTATGTGTTACTGCTCACAGTCTTTGCTTTACTTTAATTTGAATTTGAGGGCAATTTCCAAGTACAAGCTCCCAGGGGCTTATATTTGGAGGGGCGATTTAACGGAAGGTTCTTTGCGTTACGAGTTTGGGGGGCTTTAATATATGGAGGGGCTTCTTTTCTGAATTTCACGGTATCTGATTTGGGTCGACCCATGAATTAAAATCGAGTCGCCCACATGGGAATTTCGACTGTGCAGCGACTTCGTTTCGTGATCAAACGTCGAACTTCTCATATGCCGAACCTTATTCGGCCAAATGCATAAATTACTAAAATTATTTGCACTTGTAAGCATTTTAGACCATTGAACTTCGTGAAAATGAATTGAGTCCGACTAATTAAGTTCGACGTCTGAATCAAACCCCAGAAAATTTTGAAATCTAGAGGCTCGGAAATCGTGTTTACAGCATTCTCCGCGAGATACTTCTTGAAATAATTAGCCTGGATAAAGCGTGAAATAAAAGGTACTTTAAGCGCTTACAGCAATGTTTTGGAGGTTATTTCTCGGCCTTCCGGTCTCCTACGCTAACCTGCGGTTTTTACAAGCTTCCCGGCGTCTGTGGGAAGCAAGCACATGCATGCAAGCAAGCATGCCCTGTACAATTTCTCGCGCCAGTCTCCAACTCGCACCTCAGGTATTCCAACCCTCTTTGGGGGAATAACCTGAAGAGAATACTTTTGTTTTCTTGTTCTCCTTTTTTATTTCTTTATACGTACCATATACTAAAACAAAAACAAAAAAAATGTCATCCTCCTCAAAAGTGGGGGGGCTAAAGCCCCCCCAGCCCTACCGGCTCCGCCGTCCCTGAATTATATCATTTGGTTGACCTAAATAGGTATTGAGATCGGTACATGAAAAGATCGACGTTTGAACTGGGCCTAATATAACCGATAGTTGAGATTTCATTCATGAAATCTCAACCATCGGGTATTTTACGAACTCGCACTGGCATAAAGTGTCCTCGGTGCCGTAGAAGTTTGATGACATTACAAATAGATAAAAATTCACCCACAGTGTTACTGAATATCTCGTTGGATTGAACCTATTCTTACCATTTAGAGACGGAATTGTTGCTGAGGCCGTGGAGGTACTTCCGTCTTCGCTACGGATTTCCTCTGCATGGAAAATACACAAAGTTTTAGGATCTTTTAGTGTTCTCTCGCATTATATATTGTTCTAATTTGTAGCATTGACTAGCTAATGGACTAGCTTATCCGGTCATAAATTGTCATAATAGTAATAATAATAATAATAAACATATTTTATTGATAACAGTGCCTAAATTAAAATCCTATTTACAATCAATTCATGCACTTACTGATTATAAGGTCAATCAGTATAACATTATCATGGATGTCCTTGGGGGCTGTTCGAAAGAGGTTGAGAAAAATATTAAAGAGCTTGTAGGAGACAAGTGTGAATCAGTTATGCGCCAAATGCAAAAGGCCATCCTTCTAGTTCATTACACATTGCTAGAATGTTCAAGCTGAGCGCTTAGATATCTACAGGAATTTTGGGCTCCCGTTTTAACAGATACTTTATATTGTACATTATCGAAATTTTATTGCATACCTTAGACGTTCCCATGGGAAAATGGACAGCTATATGAACGATGTTTTTCAACTAACGAACATTTTTATTTTGTAATTGAGACATCCATAGATTTTAAGATTTTATTTATTTATTTATATATATATATATTTTTTTGTCACAAATTTTAGTCGATGCTGCGGCTGGTTACGGTTTGCCGCCCAGCCAAAGTTTTTATTTTTACTCTGGGCATCCAGACGTTCTGCCATAGTAATAATAATAATAATAATAATAATAATAATAATAATAATAATGATAATGATAATAATAATAATAATAATAATAATAATAATAATAATTGAGGAGAGTAAATCTGAACCTAAAAGAGATGGATTTTGACATCGAAAGAGGACTTTTAGGACGATAGATTTTGATTTTAGTGTGTTTTTGAATGAAATGACTTGTTAAATAATGAATTCTTTTATTTTAAAATTATTATTATTATTATCATTATTTGAAATGAATCGTTTTTTAATGGAATTTTTTTTTTCGAATATATGATATTTTTTAATGGAATAGTTTTTTTTAAAATCGAAATGAAGTGTCTTTTTTTTAATGGAAAGGAATAATGTACAAGATGCTTTGACTGAATAGTTTTTTAAGTGAAATTAATTGTAAAAGGGATTTTTATAGTTAGATTAGTATTAGTATTCGAATAATTTTTTTTTTTTAAAATTGAAATGACTTTTTTAATTAATCCGAATTAGGTGGTTTAATTTTAATCGAAATGAGTTGTAAATAGTACTTGTACAGTTGTACTGGATAGCCCTTTTTTTAGCGAAATTGTAAATAAAGTTTTGTTTTTTAATTAATAATAATATTAATTAATAATAATAACAATAATAATAATAATAATAAGATCGGCCTTAAGCGGGAGTTGAAACGGACCTAGAAATTGCGCAGAGTAACTGTGGTGACAGTCATAATTGGTGCAATAAGAACTGCAATAGACAAGTGGTTAGCAGAGATTGGTGTCACATGTCGTTTAGAATCATTGCAGAGAGCCAGCAGTGACTTGATGTTTTAAGAGAGACTCCAGCAAGCCATTCAGAAGATGTGCTTAATGATCTATCATCATCATCATCATCATCATCATAATCATCATCATTATGATCATTATGATTATTATCATCATAGATCATTGTAAAATATAACAATATAAAATACGAGAGAGATGTTGGGATATTGAAAAAAATCCTCAGCTAATTAATTTGGTATAGACTAACGATAGTTGGGTAGATTACAATGGAACCTCCCTATTAAGAAGACCTTAAAGGTTTAATCTTCGAGGTTCACGTTATTGCTGGAAAACTGGATCTGCTCCTCCAACAGCGCTCTTGCTCTCATCAAACAATAAAAATCACTAGCTTCTGAGCGGGCAACATTGACCAAAGACTATGATGTCAGACGATAAAGGTGAATTTCCACTGCCGCGAAATTTTTACGTGCATAAATAAAATAGAGGCAAAGTATTAAAGCTCGTGCTTAAACGTGAAAGTTGAGTGACCTTCCATACATTGCCTATATTTTATTTACACGTGTACGCACGTAAAAATTTTCGCAACAGTGGAAATCCAACCTTGCGCTGGGTTTCATAAACTTGCACTCTGACGTAGAAGTATTTCTTCGTTGGCTACAGCTTTTTCAAACAAACATTGTCGGAAGAAGAGCAGAAAGCCTGTAAATCGTGAAGGAAAAGTAGTACTAGTGGATAGTTTCAATCCATCTTTACCCTGCTAGCAGAGGCTTTTCCCTTGTGTTTCTCAGCGTTGCACTGCCATTCTCTTCGCTGTTTTGGCTGCTCGCTTTTTGTTTTGGTTGTTTCTGTGCCGAAGAAAAGACCTCTGCAGACAGCCGTTTGGGATTCCTGTTGAGTATGCGCGAGATGAAAATGCGGTTACCATGGAATTCCTGGGTCACGTGTCGGTAATACGATGCCGCCGCCGGAGTTTGCTCATGTATTCATGAGTCAATTTTCCCACGGGAAAGACTCGCACTCGCCATGTTGATTTAACGGGCTCACTTTTGCACAGCAAACTAGTACAAAAAAGATGCGCGAGTTGATAAAACCGGTTCCACAACCGGCTTAGTCATGTGATTACCTCCTAGATCCTGGAGGTATCTAATGCGCATGCTCAACCGGAATCCCGAACAGCTGTCTGCAGAGGTCTTTTCCTCGGCACAGAAACAACCAAAACAAAACGCGAGCAGCCAAATCCGCGAAGAGAATGGCAGTACAACGCTGAGAAACACAAGGGAAAGCCTCTGCTAGCAGGTAATCCATCTTTCGCCAGTAAAACTGAAATCACTTCACTGACCGTTTACAGTAGACTATAGTCAACAGTACTAGTTAGCCTGAGAATAAATGACAGCCGTCATTTTGCAACGCCTCCGTTGGTGTACTTGAGAAATGCCGCCTGAAGAACAGAGATATCTGTAGAAATTCCATACTGATGACAATCCATTAGCCAGATTTCGGTAGTGCTTTTGATTGGTCATGCGCGGGGGAAATTTTCTTCAACTAATCAGAAGCGCCACTACACAGATCTGCATAGGTAGTGATACGTCACAAGTATGGAATTTCTGTGCTCGTTTCTCCGACATAATTTCGTGACCAAACCAATCATGGCGTCGCGAAATTTTGGCTGTTTTACCAGGCTAACTGATGGTTTACCAGATGTAAGACTCTTGTTTTCCTTCCGACTTTTAACGTTTATTGAAATGGCTGTATAATTATGATAAATAACTTAATCTCAGTGATTTTGCTTCTGTTTTCAATGCAATTTTTGTGCAGAAAAGTACTAAAAATTCACTTTTTGATGAAAAATAGCTCTCTGGCTAGACCTCATGTCTCTAATGACGTCTATCTCGTAACCATGGCAACCGGGTGCCATTAACGATCATGAAGATTCTGTCCTACTCTCTATGAAAATATCTGTCTGTTCACAAGTAAATTTTAAAACTCATTTTCAAAACTAAATGATTATGCTTTAGGCCTTGCTTTGCCAAGATAGTATCTCGAAAATCAGGCCGTACAGGAGCCCATCATAGGCTCCTGGGCTGCATGAGTGTATACTGAGAGGGAAATAGCATATAGTTAGAGTGTTCTTTAAAGGAGCTATAGTAAGAATTAATTTCATGAAGTTATCCTATTTGTTTTTAATGAGAAGCCATTACTAAATTCACACGACGGAGCTAGGCCCGCCGTTGGGCATTGAATTACTGCTAGGGAAGGATTAGATAGATTTAGTTTCGCTTGTTGGACTGTTTTTTTTTTTTCCATAATTACGATTATGGGCAACCACTTACCAATATTCTCGTGAACTATTATGTAAGCGTTTTCCACAGCATAACCAAGTGCGTTTCCCACAATGCAACTGTACTTTCCTTCACTTTTCTTTAAAACGTTATCCAAAGTCAAACTGAATACATGGAAATCGTGCTTGTTATTGTTTGCTAAAAGGTCTCGCTGCTGGGTCTGTCCTATGACTTCATACTGAAATGCGCTGCCTTCAGTGCTGTCACCAGAGCTGTTGGAATGGTTTGGAAACCATCGTAGCCACTGGACATGAGGCATGGCGTCACTATATGCCTTGCATAGCAACGTGGCGTTTTCGCCAACAAAAACAGTTGCGTTTCCCATCGGAAGGACCACTGGCTTGGCACGGACTCGTTCTGTGTGTACGAGAGAGAAAAAAAGAAATGGTCATACTATGAGGGTATCGTTGAAGTAATGGCAAGCTCAAGGACTACATGTATCAACATCGTTCCCAGGGTTCTCTCCTACCCGTCCCTACGGAGCGAGAGAGAGAGAGACCCTGGTTGGGTCTGGTCACGTGGTCCCAGAACAAAATTAATTCCGAGGGAGGAGTCCTTTGTCTCTCAATTTTTTTGTCTGGTTCGTTTTTCACCGTTCACGCAATGATCGAAAGGGCAAGACAGATTTGCTAAGCCTTCATAAACAGAGCTATCACCAGATAAACAAGCGAATTACCAGCGGAGAAATAAAAAGCTCGTGTTATCGCAGTTAAACCGATGACAACAATTAGATACTAAAATCTACGATCTTGAGTAAGACACAAGCGCGTGTTTATCCGCATTGAAGGGAAAATCCCTGTTCGTTGAACTTGCATTGAAAGAATCAATGTTTGTCGGTGACAGCGGCTGGTAATCGGCCCGAATCAGTACATGCAAAACCTAAACCATTAGAGGTGACAAAACAAAGCAGTTGCGTTGAGAGCAGAGGATTCATTTCACATTCACGGTCAAAATAATATTTTAGCTCTAATGACTTAACGGAAAGCTGTAGTCTGAAATGTCAGCTTTCTCCTACCCCTAAGCTTTTGTATGATGCGGCAACAGAAAAAACGTATCGCTTTTAGTGGTAAATAGAGGTAAAAAAAATATAATATAGTACGTGCACAAGCAAAGGATGACCAAACGCGACACTGAAGACAACAGGAAATAGTATAAACAGAGACAAAACAGACAACATAACCCAATGATAACCTTCCAAAGCGAAAGGATTTCTTGTATATGGTCCAACGCTTGATACATCTTTTCGGCCCCCCTTCGAACTGCATAATCATAGTTTTGAAAATACATACGTTTGCTTTCTAAAGGTAGCCTCCATAACATAGAAATGGCAATTTAAGCCTACTGCGTTTCGGTATGAATACAACCGCCTAAAATATTTTTGACAGCACAAGTGGTGAATCCGTGATTTCCTTTGCAACATCCGATAAACATCCAGATATTCTGCAGGAAGTTACGCTTTCGCTGTCAAAGGATTCGGCGTTCGAGGTTTTGTCTTGACTAGTCCGGGAACTATAAAAAAACAGGACCCTTTAGACAAGGTCGGATACGCAGTTTCCACTGATCTCGACGTCTACGCTTTGTAGAGACAAGTCTCACACTTATCTGCCCCTCCCCCAAGTCGTTTGTTTGTAATCTCCCAGATTCTGGGAGACACGTGACCAGACCCAACTAGGGTCTCTCGACGGGTAGGAGAGAGAACCTGGTAACGAGGTTGTACATGTATATCTAACCGAAGTTTTGAATGCATACCTCAAAACGTGCCAGAATTATTCGCACAGGAACCTGGCGATAGCCAGGTTTCTGGTCACTGCGGTGAGAAAAAACATAGGGGGCTTGCTGTCCTGGTTGGTCTCATGGGCTGGGAAGGGGCCTCCATGTCAATCCCTAGGGGGAGGAGGGAGCTGCAAAAGCGTAGTACTGTCCGTTAGTCTTGCTCTGGCAGAGTCAGTGCACTGGCCAAGTCTGCTTTAAGTTTGTCATGTCAAATTCTTTTAATGTTTGAGGCCCATTGTCCAATGAAAGCATTCCCCTCAAGCGCGTGCTAGGCTGGGGTGGGACAGAAAGTTGGGGGAGGGGGTGATGTGGCCTTGAAGTTCTCTGCCTAGAACTTGCTTAAGAGGCAGTCTCCCTAAAACCGTTCCACTCGATTTCGGACTCCAAAAAACTTTTGCCTTATATTTTTATCATCAACACTACTATCCATCCTAATAACGAAACTGCAGTTAGAATGAGGAAATTGTTTATTTTACTGCCATTCCCAGCATTTCATCACTCGACGATCGTTAACGGCTAAAATATGCAAATTTTAGATGCTGTTTTACAGGTTTTTTTAACGATGGTTTAAAAGTACTTCGGGTCATCAAATCCTAGACTGTTCGCACTCATTCGGAAGCATATTACTTCTTCTTACTGTTCCAATACCATTTAGGCTTTATGTTTCTGTAATCAGCAAAAACTGGTTGTCTTTATTTCACTAAGGCCCGGTTCAGACGCCGATCTTTTCATGAGCCGAACCTAATAGGCCATTTCCGAGTTCCAAAAATTCTTACTTTCAAAACGAGGCTAAGTGCGAAACCTTTGTTGTGAAAATGAGTTTTATTTGCATAATAATTGAAAATCATTTTCATATCAATGGCTTCGCACTTAGCCTCGTTTTGAAAGTGAAATTTTTTGGAACTTGGAAATGGCCTATTCGAATAAAGGCCGACCCAAATTATTTAGACCGGCTGAATTGATTCAGACGCCGGTCTTAATTGCAGCTGAACTAAGTTTAAAAGTCGAAAAATGCTCATTTCGGTCAAACTGCTAACAAAATATGTCTATATAATTTTATATAATTTATGCATTAGGTTCGGTACATGAAAAGTTCGGCGTCTGAATCAAAGCTAACCGAATTAAGAAAGCAAAATGCACGAATAAATGCCTCAAAAACATCACAAAATTCTCAAAAGTGGCCCCTAAACTAGACCTAAAAACATGTTTTAATTAAAGATTAAGAGCTATTTTGTCAAGTTATGAAACAAAACTTGTGGCACAAAGCGATTCAGAATTGAGGGATTCGACTTAAATTCTTCATGATCCTAGAAATGACAATTTTTCTGTTTTTTTTTTTTTTACTTTATTTATTTTTACAAGAAAAATCGGAAATAGGGTAAGCTTAGAGAAGATTAAGTTTACTTTTCCACTGACCTTCGTATTAATAGTCTCGACCGGCCGTCCTTTGTTCGACTCCCGGGAAAAATACGCATTACTCCCTCTCCCACCCCCTCACCCTTTTTCCTACTCGCATCTCTCGGAGGGTCGCCTCACAGTCTGGACGCCTGGAAGAGGCTATTCGACATACTTCAGTCGCGTTCTAAACGAACATTTTTGTTTTACAGATAACATTAACGAGAACCATGTTTCTCCTGTCTAGTGGCAGGTGGAAGTATTTACATTTTGTAGCGAGAAGATCCTTCACACATTCACCTTTACACTATATCAAGAGAGAATGAGCAATATCATTCTCTCTTGATTATATATATGGGACGATGGTACACGGTAGTCCTTGAAGAAAAATAAGAAAATATGGACTGGATCGGAGTTCAAAGAAGTAAAATCAACAACCCGCTAATCACGTCTACCGTCTAATCTTGTACTTACAAATTCTTTTCAAGTAAATTGTTATTTGCCCTTAAAAAAATGAAATCAGCTGTGAAATGTACATTGAATTAAGTTAGTGTCCGGATACCTTTAGGAATTTGATATTAGTATAAATTTTTAGATGTATAAATCTACCGGCCTTCGATCACGTCTGATTGTCAGTCTATGTACAGTGCTAGTGCTATGCTGGTAATGCTGTACGCTATCAATTCCGTGATGGACAGTGAGGAAGTGACACGACTGAGTAACCTGCTGAGTGTTCGGTTGTAACCTGTTCATACCACCAATAAATAAAACCGTTAGCCTGTCAAGTTGTTAAGCTTTGAAGGACTAAGGGATTTATATTTGACTATTTTAGGGAAATTTGTACCAGATCTTCGTTTCCTCGCATGCAATCTCGCTCGTTTCGTTTTGTTGTTTGTTTTTGTATTGCATTTTTTTTCATAAGATTTGTGAAGTATTTGAATGTTTATATTCTTTGTCATAGCATCACGGTATGCAGACATAAAAGCAATAAGATCCTCTCTGACTCAACAACGTTGTCCGCGATAGGCTGGTGTATCAAATGAGCGCCGCACCGGAGTCGCAAAAACGAAATGATAAACGCGGTGACGCCTAATTTAGTAAAATCGATATCAATATGAATGTGGATCCACACGGAGGGCCCAAAGGCCGATTTTTAAAAATGTGGTCCTAGATCCTTCAGCTGTTGTTCAGATGTACGTATTAATTTTACATCACTAACGTGGTAGAATGCAAGCGTCTGTAAGAACAGGGTAATAATCGCTAACAAGACGTGAGACGAGAAAACACGTGAAACCAGTGTAGGAGTCTCGACCAGGAGAAATGTTCATGCTGGGAAAACCTTCAGATTCAGAACTTCGCGTCATGATCAGTTCTCACCTCTACTGATTGTTCGAATTCAGAGGTTTTTGTCCATGTTGGGCTTCAATAAAAATTCTGTCGGTGTATTCTCCATGGTACCAACCAATTGAGTACTCTCAGTAAAATGCCTAAAGGTAGGTAATCACGATTTTGACAATTTAACTTCGACTCCATAAGGTTTAGATATGCAAAGAATGCGCTTATCGCTCTCTGTTTCGCGTGTCTATCTTGTGATATTCAAATCCGTCAGCTCATAAATGATATCAAATGTGCAAGTGCATTAGCTGACTGACTGTGTAACTTTATCCCGTAGCGCAACAGTGATTAATATCAGGATATTTGACTTAAAGCCACTTGCCACTTTTCTCCATAAATTCAGTATGTTTGGATCTTCACTTCCCGCATATTTCTAAATAAAAAAAAAAAAATGAGTGGACTACTGAATTTATCATTCATTGTCTGAACTTGAAATTACGATTACGACAATACCCACTGGCCCTTTTGTCGTTATCTTATCACAGATAAAGGAACTAGTGATAAGGATATTAGAAATGATTTTACGATTTATACATACGTGATCCCACCCTTTAAAATAGATGGTATACGATCTTCGCAATCTCTAAACCAATTACATGCCTGTCCCTGGTCCTAATATTCCTTTCTTGGTCCTCTGTGGGAAGAACGAGGTGGCCGCCAAAATCGTCCGAGTTTATATGCCGATATTCGTGGGTAATACCCGGGAGGACTCCCATATAAAAATGAAGGGGCTGCTCGTTGGAAAATTAAATTGAACCCCTAGGGGAGGCCAATGTGGGTGTGGCTCAAGCTTAAAACTGACCCCTAATGGAGATTTCAGTGAGGTCAGCGTCCCGGCTTCTTTTTTTTTGGAAATTTCTTTATGCACAGCCCTAAGCGATACCTGAAACAACCGAAGTGAGACCAAAATCTGCAAACGACGAGCACCCACGTCGTCACTTTTGTATGGGAGTCCTCCTGGGGAAGCAGATCACTGTCTGTTCCACTTGATTTTTCGTAAGGTCAATGATTACCATCTTTTGACAGTATTGGCTCTGCTTCACTTAGTTCAGACTTCGATGGATGACAGGTTTCATGGTGAGAAGTAATGGTGTCCTGACATTCGTGAACTTTTATCAGTTGGGAAAAACCGCGTGAATTTCCACACTTTATTTTATTACTTTTACTGATGTTGCACGATTCGAAATTAATGTTGAAACTTTATTATTTGCGTGTGCCAACTTTTTTATTAACTGGCTGCGATACAAAAGTAGCCTTGGACTCCGGACTGTCTCTTGGAGCGTGAAAACAAAAGCTGACCTCCCTTAATAGGAAGAAACAGTCAGTAAAAGGAAGAAACCTTCCAACTGAAATTTCATTAACAACAGTCTTCAAATGTGGGCTCCTGATCAGTGGAAGGTAAATAAAGGAGAAATAGTAATTCGCCGTTCACAGTCCAGTGCTATCGCTCCATGTCAGCGAATACAAGACAATCTTGGATTCTGGATCCCATTCCAGGATTCTGGATTCCAGGTGCTGGATTCCAGTCTTTTCCAGTGGAACTTGGATTCTAGATTTCATTCCTTAGTGGGGTACTTGAGCTCTATTCTGGATTCCAAAGTCCTGGATTCCGGATTCCATAAGCAAAATTTTCCCGGGTTCCGGATCCTACAAGCAAAAATTTTCCTGGATTCCGGAATCTGGATACCCTTACATGGGGCGAAGTACTAGTTAAATATTTTCTGACCTGTTCACGCATATTTAATTAAGCAGTGGGAAATTTTGTTTGCTTCTAGCGTTCGATTTTATAATATGATGAATCGGAGTAACTTCTGGTCAATGCAGCTTTTTCAGACAGGACCACATTTTAAGCAAGAAGAGGTTTGATTCTGAAAAGGTATTTTTCCTTCTTAACATGAATGTTCGGGGCAGTGGGAAATTAAAAGAAGCTTGGAAAGGTATCTTTTACTTGCTCAACTAATTTTTGAATGATATATATCATTGACAAAGGGAAAAGGGGAATTTTAATATAGTTTTGGTGGGAAAATGAGGCATATCTTACTTAAAAGTGGCAAGTATTTGAATAACTGAGGATTTTGCTGTGACTGCAGCCGGTACCGTCACGCAACGCGAATTATTGCATAACTTGACAAAATAGCTTCTAATCTTTAACTAAAACATGTTTTTATGTCTAGTTTAGGTGCCACTTTTGAGAATTTTCTGATGATTTTGAGGCATTTATTCGTCCAGCTTGCTTTCTTAATCGGATTAGCGAAATAAAGACGACTAGTTTTTGCTGATTACAGAAAGATAATGCCTAAATGGTATTGGAACAGTAAAAAGAAGTAATATGCTTCCAAATGAGTGCAAATAGTCTAGGATTTGATGACCCGAAGAACTTTAGAACGATCGTTAAAAAACCTGTATAACAGAGACTGAAATTTGCATATTTTAGCCGCTAACGGCCGTCCAGCAATGAAATGCTGGGAATGGCAGTAAAATAAACAATTTCCTCATTCTAACTGAAGTTTCGTTATAAGGATGGATAGTGGTGTTGATGGTAAAATTATAAGGCAAAAGCTTTTTCGAGTCTGAAATCGAGTGGAACGCATCCTCTGTCATGTAGAGCCCTCACGCAGCTAGAGTGTATGGCCAAGTCCAGAGTGTATTTTTGATGGACTTTGAATGTTTCTTTGCTAATCAGGAACCAAGGAGAGAGTCACCTTAAGGGAACCATGGGTAAGAGCAGAGTTTCTTGGCAATATTTACTTTAGTTGAGTCAGTTTAAGGTGTGTGGCCTCGAGAAGCCAGCTGGTGCAGTTTTCATATATATATATATGCATATATATATGCATAATAGACTCGACTGAAGGAGTGTCCAAAATGAAACTGCCAGATTTTTCTTCCAATTCGCCATGGGCTGTTAATGTTTGTGAATCTGCGTTACACAATCATGTAAAAGTTAAGTCATTTTCCAGACAAAAGCACTTTTTAAAAAAAAAAAAAAAACAAATTTCTTCAGCTTTGAAGTGTTAATTTTAGATTGTTTTTAAGTAAGTAAGCAAGTAAGAACTTTATTATAGTGTTGAGGTCGCTAGCACACACAGGGCTGTCAATAACGGCCGGTGGCCGGCCAAAACCGCCAGCTAGTTAGTCATCCTTGGCCGGTTACTTTCATCTGACTCTCCTGTCCTCTCCTGAGTTATGTCAAATGCTCCCTCCTCTCGTACCTTGCATTCCCGGCTCCAGCCCCTTTTTTGGTTTCCTCCCTTTAGCCGTTTTTTTTTATTGCGAAACATAAAGCATTACTGCGTAAGTTCCTTCCTATTTCTCCTGCTTCCCACACTTATAGAACTCCCAACTTCCGCCCTTTCCTCTCTCGTCTCCCCTACCCCTCCCGCTCTAAGCAATGAAGCTTTTGATAAGAGGGTTTGTGGCTGTAGTTCATGTGAGTCAAAGCAACACCTTACCATGCACGTCAACAAAGTATGAATTGTTGATCCATCCAAGATGGTTACTGACGTTGCAGGTGTACATTCCAGTATCTGACGGTACCACCTCCTTTAAAGCCAACACATACTTTCGATCCAAGTATAGCAAGCCACTTCTTCTCTCGTTGAAGGGTTTTCCGTTCTTGAACCATGCTACCGTGGGGCGAGGATATCCTTTAGCGGAACAGTCAAGATTTACTGAGTTACCGACCGGTAGGGCTATTAAATGATTTTGTAGCCTGCGTTTTGACACCGTAAACCTCGGGGCCGCTATAAAGGAGAGAGCGAAGGGTGTTCATGTTAAAAGAAAAACCATTGCCTGTTTGGTAAGCTATAAGGAAGTGCCCTACTGATTGCTATTCTTACCTGATGTTAAATTCGTGTTCACTGTAGGTGTAGGCAGCACTTTAAACAACAAATAAAAAAAGAAAAGATTAATCACAGTCAGAAACTTTAAAGCAATATTACAAAGAGACAAAAGCGACTAATAAAACTGCCAACACGACACTAGAACTGATGCTAGTAGTAGGCAACGTATGATCTCGCCTGTATCTTAATTACAACAACAACAACAGCAACAACATTTTGTTGGACAAATTACTCTGTCTTTTTTGGGAAGAAATAATGTACCAAAAATACTGAGAGTTGTTTGCGTCTAAGAGCTAAAAGATATGGCTGCGGAGAAGAGGGGAGATCATAGACTTCGCCTCGTCTTTGCCAACAGTGTGGCATAGACGAGTTTAAATACTATAACATATTTCATTTAAGGTTTACGATAGACCATATGCTGCATCGTACGCCACAAAATCACTTTCCATCCTGTGGCTCTCCAAAGGAATTATGTGATAAGCTCGCTGACTTTTTCTGTGACAAAACTGTGACAATCAGGCATCAGCTGGATACGTTATCTATTACTGATGCTCTTGCTTTTCCATTGATTGATGACGCCATAATTACATGTGAATTAAGCGAATTTTCTCCCACCTCAGAGGATGAACTTTCTGGTCTCGTGAAAAAAATCGTGTTCGCTCGATCTTGTGCCTGCTTCTCTTTTACGTTATTGTATCAATGATTTACTACCTATTATTAAAAGCGTCGTAAATCTTTCATTCAATTCAGCTTTAATGCCTAACTCCATGAAAAATGCAGTGTTGTCTCCTCTGCTGAAGAAACCGTCCCTAGACTTTGAAATCTTTTCTAACTTTCGACCTGTATCTAATCCGAAGTTTCTGTCCAAAGTTATTGAAAAAGTTGCAGCCATGCGTTTGACGAATTATTTGCGTGACAACGATCTTAATGAAAGTCTCCAGTCTGCTTATAAGAAACACCACAGTTGTGAGACAGCGCTTCTACGTGTTCAAAATGATATACTGAAATCAATTGATGATAAACAATGCGTCGTTCTCTTGCTGCTAGACCTATCAGCAGCCTTCGACACCGTCGATCATAAGATATTGTTACACAGACTGCGATCCAGGTTCGGTGTAAAAGGAAAAGCGCTTTCGTGGGTTCAGTCCTATCTTACGGATCGTTCCCAGTCAGTTCAGATTGATGGATCTACCTCCTCAGTTCGTCCGCTCAGATTTGGTTTGCCTCAGGGGTCCGTGTTGGGTCCGCTGCTGTATCTGTTGTACACGGCCCCACTGGGTGACCTACTACGATGGCATGACATGGACTTCCATTTATATGCTGATGATACTCAACTGTATACCACCTTCAGTTGCGATGATAAGGATGATCTTACCACTACAATGTCCCGCATTGAAAGCTGTCTTGTTGATATCACTGTTAAGGAAGCGATGGAATACAAACTTGGACGCTTGAACACAACTTTAATCCGCTCAATTTACAATACACCGATTTACAACAGGTTGATGTACTGCCCAGGAACCCGACTTACAACAAAATCTACGAGCGACTAGCGAGGAAGTCACGTGACATGTTATCTACATAATTTATTCTACTCTCACAGGTCCAGTCTCACGGGGCTTTTAATGACCCGAGTACGAGTACGACGATGGGCCGTAACATTCTCCCCACCTTGTCCTCCTCCGGGGAGGACAGCTCTCTTCTTAGGCTTACGAATAGGTACACTTTTAACATTAACAGAGTTCGCTCGCGGCTTCTCCCCACCATCAACAGGAACATCAGCTTCACCGGTAACTTGTGGGGCTGCTACATCAATTTCCAATCTGTGTAAGCGTTGAACAGGCCTGTTGAATACACCTTTCTGTGCTTTCACAGTAGCAGTTCGCACGAGTCCGTCTTTACGAGGATGAACCTTTTCCACCCTGGCCATTGGCCACTTGGTACGCAATACATTATCATCAGAGACCAATACGATATCACCTTCTCGAATGGAGGGTTTTTCCTCTTGCCATTTACTTCTCACGGACAGCATGTGCAGATATTCTCGTTGCCAACGTTTCCAATAGTGGTTAAGTAGTCTCTGTAGGTAAGGATACCTTTCGACAGTTCTCTTACTAGACTCCTCCAAGCTTTCTTCTTTACTCTCAGGTAACTGGTTAATTGGTCTACCAATTGCAAGATGAGCAGGTGTAACCGGCAAAGGGTCTCTGCAGTCGTCGCTGACTGCCGTTAATGGTCGCGAGTTGATAATGCCTTCAATTCGAATTAATAGTGTATTCAACTCAGAAAAGGTGAGAAGTGCCTTTCCAAGCACTTTACGCAGTGATTCTTTCATTGTTCTGAAAAATCGTTCGCACCATCCGCCTCGCCATGGTGAACATTCGGTGATGAATTTCCACGTAATCCCTTTCGACGACAGCTCAGAATTAATTCGCTTTCGATCCAATGTATCCCACACCGTTCGACTTTGAGTTCTAGGACCATACAATTTCTGGATTTCCTTGCCTGCAGCCTTGAAGGTTTTTGCGTTGTCGGACCACACTGTATGGCAAAGACCTCTGCGGCCTGTCATGCGACTAAAGGCTTGTAGGAACTCATCAGTGGTAAGGCTGTGTGTTAGTTCCAAGTGAATCATACGAGATGATGCGCATGTGAATAGACAAACGTACACTTTCTGTATGGTTGAACCTTCTTTTACATAGAGAGGTCCTGCGAAATCAGTTCCAACATGCGTGAAAGCTGGTGAACATGGAACTCTCTCTTCCGGCAATGGGCCCATTTTCTGCGCGCAAGGTCCAACTCGCTGTTTTTGGCAAGCTACGCATCTTCTGATAACACACTTGACTTCTCGTCTCCCTTGGGTCAGCCAAATTTTCTGTTTTACGGTTGACAGTATGCTTTCTGGGCCCGCATGTAACATGATCTTGTGTAAGTCTAGTACCATCTTTGCGACTTCGGGATGTCCGTGAGGCAATATTACTTGATGCTTGGTCTGTTCAAGTAGATCAGCGAACTGCAGTCGGCCACCAACTCTTATAACCTGATCCTCTCTGTCATAATACGGGTCTAGTTTGAGAAAGCGACTGTTCTTGGGAAGTGTTTGTCCGGACTTCAGCAACTGGTAGTCTTCTTTATAGACTTCTTCCTGCACCCACTTACAACACTTAATCTCTGCCTTCTTCACTTCTTCTGCCGACAGTTCACTTTCAGAAGACTTACATTTAGTCTTGAACAACTTGACTGCTCTCAGGGCATAAGCGGTTACTCGAATCAACTTTAACCACGTCCCGTAGCGTGGCATATCAACTACCGGCTCTCTAACGACTGCTGTACAACCATGTGCAATTTTCCTTTCCTCTTCGCATACTTCAGAGGGAACAGTTCCACCTTCGGGCTGAACAGGTAAAGGTTTGTCACTCGAAGACAGCCACCGAGGTCCATTCCACCATAAGGCACTGGCAATCATATCACCACAGCTCAACCCACGCGTCAACAAATCTGCAGGATTTTCCTTACTACTACAGTACCTCCAACACTCAGGATCCCACGTGGACTGTATTTCTGCCACTCGATTCGCCACGAATGGTTTCCAACGAGAACTCTGACCTTTTACCCAATGCAGTGCCACCATACTATCAGTCCAACACACAACACTACTCACTTCCATAGGCAAAGTGTCTACAACAAACTTCAACAACCTGGCATTTACAACTGGTGCTAAAAGGTCCAGTCTGGGTAGTGACACTTTCTTGATAGGTGCAACTCGGGACTTTGATATTACCAGCTGCGAGGATACATGACCTTGCTTGTCTGCTATTCTGATGTACACTGCTGCTCCGTACGCTTTAGGAGAGGCATCTCCAAAACCATGTAGCTCTATCTTAGACTAGTACTCTTGCGTGATGCCATTTCCGAAGCATCGGGGTATGGTCACACCTTTCAGTTGCAACAACTCTGACTTCCAATGTAGCCACTTTGCTTTAATTTCACTGTCCAAAGGGTCATCCCACAATAATCCTTTCAACCACAGTTCTTGGAAGAGGATTTTGGCTCTGACAGTGAAAGGAGATATCAACCCTAAAGGGTCAAACACTTTCGATGCTAGACTAAGCAGGCTTCTCTTTGTCATTGGATCAGGAGATAAGACAATTCCACCCGGTGTAAGAAATTGGAAGTGATCAGAGGTCAAATCCTATGAGACTCCAAGCGCTTTAAGGGGTTCACTCGACTAAAACTCCACCAGTGACGATGAGGCTCTTTTGGCTGGGACAATGGCATCCATTACAAGCTGTGAGTTACTTGCCCACTTTGTCAGGTTAAACGCCGCTTTCATCATGATCTCTGACATGTCTTGTTGAAGTTTCACAGTCGAGTCCACCGTATCACCTCCTGTTAGGACGTCATCCACATACATGTTTTGTAGAATTTCTTGGACTGCATTTGGGAACAGTTCTGCGTATTTTTTTGCATGAGCATGGACCGTCGAAATAGCAAGGAATGGACTTGAGTTCACACCAAATGTCAGTCTTTGCATTCTATAAACTTTGGGCGTTTCGTTAGACTGTAAGTCTCTCCAGAGGCACCGGTGAACGTCTCGATCCTCTGGCGCTAGTTTGACCTAAAGAAACATCTTTTCAATATCTGCTATGAGACCAATTCTGTTTGTTCGAAATCGAATGAGCACAGATGCAAGGTTGGGCTGTAAATTAAAGCAGGACCAGGAAGGACAAAATCGTTGAGGGAAACACCATCTCCTTCTCGCGCGGAAGCATCAAACACGATTCTGCACTTAGTCGTCGTTTTGTCATCACGGAACACAGCATGATGCGGCAGGTAGCGTACAGTTCTATCTTCATCATTCTCGTTAGGCACTACCTCTGCAAATCCTTTCTCTACATATTCGTTGATTGCAGAATTGTAAGCTTTAGCTTTTACAGGGTCATGTCTTAACCTTCTTTCGATGCTTTTCAGACGTCTAACAGCCTGCATGTAGTTACTTTCCAGTTTAGGAGGGTCACGTTTCCACGGTAGTCGTACTTCATAGTTCTTCCCGTCAAATTTCAATCCTTTATTGAGGTCAGCAACAGCAACTTCCTCCTCCCGGGAAATAACAGTGTTTTCAGTCTCAGCGATGCCAATAGATTCCAGTTCCCAGAATCTTTTCAAGCTTTTAGTGAGTCCACTGTTTTCTACAACGGTAAGCATGGATGTGGTATACCTTGAGTAGCGGTTTACTTGTCCTGTAAGAATCCACCCGAGATGAGATTCAACAGCAATAAGTGACTCAGATGAACTACCTTTCTTGTACAACCCAGTTACGAACGAGTATTAAAAGTCTGCACCAATAAGGACGTCTACTTTGACGGCACCGCGAGGGTAGGAATCTGCCAGAGTTAAACCTTGAAGATGAGAGTTCTTACGAAAGTCTGTTATGAGGATCAGAATTCTTTTTAGTTTATCCGTCATGCAATTCCAGACTTTTCTAGAATTATCTTATAATCTGTAATATTCCAGAAATATCTGTTATGTGACTCAGCAGTTTCCGCAAATAAAAGATGTAATACACTATAAATAGTAATGGAACGTTCTAGATGTTTAAAGAAAAAGTATAAAACCAGGCTTCCAAGTATCAAGGTGTTGCTGTTGTGTGCCCGAGGGTTTTCCCTCGTGGCTAGTTGTGATTGAGCTTATCAGCTATGGATGCTATATTGTGAGGAAGCTATAATCAACTGCTATAACTATGGAGGAGCTATAACCTTAGACATTGCTATATCAAGAGAAAAGAAAGAGAGGAAGAGACAATAGCAGAAAAGAGAAGATAAAAGAGTTCATGATGAAGTTTCCCAGACGAGTTTGTGAACACAGAAAAGCCAATGAGTGGAAAGGATCCAGTGAAATTCAAGAAAGTCAAGCATTGATGTCTCAAGTCAGTGGAGTTGACAGTTGTTCCTGTATGGCCATGAAAGACAGTAAGCCTGCCTGCTTTACGAACTGCTGAACTTAATCTTTAACTTTAATAACTATAACATTGTATAATTAAATAAACAATAGTTAAAAAGGTAACTGCTCGTTGTCACACTTTTGTTGCGTGCCTTATATCGTACTCGGGAATTCTTTTTACTTATGTCTTTTTCACGGGCAACTCTTGGCTATTCCGGTACGTAACAAGTCTAACTGTACTGGCCCGAGGGGGTTACAAATCTTGGGAATAGCAAGGGCCTCCATCTCCACCTTGGAATCTCCTTTCATTGGCGAAAGTGCAAATTTAACTCTCTGCAATCTTTTGGTTTCACTAGTTGTTCCACCGAGCATTGTAACACTTAATAACTCTGAGGGACCTTGCAAGCCAAGGGACTCTGCAATGTTCTTGCGCACATATGAACGTTGACTCCCAGAGTCTAGCAAAACACGGACTGTCATTTCTTGACCATTGACAGTTAACCTCGCCAACGCTGTCTGTAGCAGTGTTTCCTTCAAGGGCAATGCAGGTTTAGCTGAAGCTAACCCACTTAAGCTGATGTTGGAAGGCTGCTGGGGTGTAGCCACTAACTGCTGACCATGTAACAATTTGTGATGACGGCGGCCACAATTTGCCACAGAACACTTAGGCTGGCGACAAATCTTGGAAAAGTGCTTGTGGTTGCTGGGCTTTAAACAATTGAAACACAGTTTTTTCTCTTGAACTAGCTTCCACCTATCATCTAGTGACTTGTCATTGAAAACTGGGCAATTTGGTGACTCGTGACCTGCCTTACAGAAATTGCAGCTTGGACCAGTTAGCTCACGTGCCTCACCAAGTAATGCAGAGGCTGTATACGCTCCATCCTCACTACCCATTCGAGGAAATGAACGCTTTCTCCTGTTATCTCTACTCTTATCAGAACTGCAATTGCTTTGGGTATTGTTCACATTACAACCTCTCTCCCCCGCTTCTTTGGATACAACTTGGCGGTTGAGAAATTTGAAAAACAACTCAAGATCTATTTTATCTTCTTGAGTGTCTGCAAGATCTAACTCCCATTTCTCTAGTAACTGAGGTGGCAACTTGGTCTCAAAGATGGGTAACAAAATACAACCATGACTCGTTGGTTCTTCACCAAGCGCTTCTAAGGCTCTGGTTCTATTCATAAATGTGTCATAAAGACCTCTAAGGGCGGATGCGCTAACCGCCGACTTAGCATCCATCTGGATGACGGATTTCACAAGGGATGAGATTATCATACGTTTTCTTCCATACCTGTGTTGGAGGCAATGGACGGCTGCTTGATAATTTGCTCCAGTTACTTCAAATCCTTCTATTGTTTGCAAAGCATTACCAGTAAGCACTGAGCGTAGGTAAGTAAACTTCTGCACCTTGGGTAAGTCATCATTGTTATGCACTGCGGCTTCAAACTGGTCCCAGAAGTTTTGAAATTTCAACACATCCCCATTAAACTTTGGCAGTTCAATCCTGGGCAATTTAAGACTTGAAGATTGACGACTGTCAGTATGTGTATTTTCTTTTGAAGACTGATGATCTTCCACTTTGCAGTCCTTTTTGAGGTATTCATGAGCAACATCGATAGCTTTATCCACCATAGCTTTATCCACCACACGTAAAAGATCTCCCCTTCTGCGAAGTTCTTCTTCTATCATATCCTCCGCGATCAGCGCGACTATTTCATTTCGCAGGTGAAGATATTTCTCTCTATGCACAGTAAGTCTTTCAATTCTCAGCTTTACTTTCACTTTGTTACTTGTACTTTGACTAAGCTCCGAAATTTCCCGAATTAACCCGTCCATATCCATTTGCAAGGCTTTGGCTTTGCGTCTGATCGAGTTAATCTCTTGAATTTCTACTTCACTCGAAGACTCAGCTGATTCAGCAAGATTCATTTCTTCCTTCGACTCTGGTTTGACAACATTTGACTTTGAATCGTCTACCAACCTTTCACCTTTTTCTTGAAGCAGCTTTCGCAGCTGATCGACTGTTAGTTGCGATAGATCATCATTTTCGGTCTTCTGACTGGCGGCCATCTTATCGCCCACGTGGTAATGACCAGGCGAAGAATTACAAATTTACTGTTCAAATGTCATCTTGTATATCTGGCTGTGAAGGACCATGTTAAGGAAGCGATGGAATACAAACTTGAACGCTTGAACACAACTTTAATCCGCTCGATTTACAATACACCGATTTACAACAGGTTGATGTACTGCCCGGGAACCCGACTTACAACAAAATCTACGAGCGACTAGCGAGGAAGTCACGTGACATGTTATCTACATAATTTATTCTACTCTCACAGGTCCAGTCTCACGGGGCTTCTAATGACCCGAGTACGAGTACGACGATAGGCCGTAACAATCACCAACTGGATGACTATTAACAAATTGAAACTAAATACTGACAAAACCGAACTTCTCATTCTCTATTCTAGGTTCAGACTGCCCACACGGCTACCTTCTATTAAAATAGGAACTGATATCATCAAGCCTGCAAATAAGGCGCGTAATATCGGCGTCATTTTCGATAGCACCGTAACGATGTCTTTTCACATTAATAACATAGTTAAAGTGGCATTCTACCACCTTAGAAATGTAGCTAAGATTCGTAAGTATATCAATGCCACTACGGCTGAAGTTCTTGTCCACGCATTCATAAATTCAAAGCTGGATTTCTGCAACTCGCTTTTACATGGTCTTCCCAAGTATGAAATTAACAAACTGTAAGGTGTCCAAAACGCTGCAGCACGTGTGATTGCCTGCTTAAGTAGGCTTGATCACATAAGTGATACTCTAATGGAGTTGCACTGGCTACCAGTGGAACAAAGAATAATTTTTAAGATTAATCTTATTTCTTTTAAGATTCTCAACAATTTAGCTCCTGATTATTTGGTTGACCTAATCCATGTTTATGAACCTGCGAGGTACCTTCGATCATCTTCAGACAAGTGGCGTCTTGTTATTAAACCCTATAACTTAAAAACATACGGTTTCAGGGCTTTTTCAGTCATTGCCCCAGCCTATGCTCTGGAACGATTTGCCTATTGACTTTAGATCGCTGGATAATGTAAATAAGTTTAAATCTAAATTGAAGACCTTTCTTTTTAGACGAGTTTATGAACTATCTTAGGTTTTTTATTTTGCATTTTGTGACTATGTATATATATATATATATATGTAATGATTTTAAGATTTTTATTTTTTATTCAGACCTTTTGAAGTATTGTAAAGCGCTTAGCACTGAAAAGTATAAGCGCTATATAAGTATTTTATTATTTATTATTATTGTTTATCCATGCCTTCCCAACAGTCACATAAAGTATATGCAAATAAGGCATAAGCTAAGCCAAAACTTACATTGCGGGGGCTTTCTATTGAACCCAAAATTCCGACCATTTCGTTTTGGTTCGACCGGAATATTCTGAACCAGCTTTGAAGGTGAACCTCTTTGACCCTTCTGGTCATTTCGGTCGGTCGGACCGAAATGTCCCTAATTGTTGTTGTTGTCCCCAGTACCGCTCTTTTGTATCCTGCTTACAAGAACAATAACCAAACACTTGGTGGCTAGGGTCGGGTTTCCGCAACCGGAATGTACCTTTCCTTTGGGCACGTGGGAGTTCCGAAATTTCAAACCGGAATTTTTGTTGAATGGAAAGCGACCTGCGACTACTCTAAGCGGGGCCACTTAGACAAAGTTGACCAATTGGATTACTAGAAAATAACAATACATTTCGAGAAAGTTAGTTGTCAGTCATAATTACCACGAAACGAAATAAAGAACATAGATCGAAATCAACCAGTCACAACCTACAGACGTGAACTTTTGAATGCGCTGAACAAAGTGATGACGGAGGCGAAAAGCGTAAACATTAAATAATTTTGACTTCACGTCGCATTAAAGCGCGGCAATGGTAGCGAAGAAATTGCTGGTAGGTGACAAAATAACAGCTCATGTCAAACAAGTAATGTCTTCTGGGTGTTAAGGGGGCAGTCTGGTTAAAAGCATTATTTTTCGTTGATTTCCACCCTTTCATTTAGAATAGTGTAAAGTCTCGCATTCTGATTGGTTAACGAAGCGGGGTAAGCGATATTATTTTGCATCTACATAACAACTATCGTCAAGTTCTAACACAACTACTGCAAAAAAGGTTTTCTGCGATGTCATTTCACAATGTTTTCAAAACCATCGTCACCTTTTGAAGAGTTAAAAACAAACAAAAGCGTTTTTTTAAAGTGAGCCGGAGTTTCTTCCTTGTTTTGAACTGAACTACAAATTCTTGGAGGGGCATAAAAAACCTCTTTCGCTCGCGACAATCCAGGTGATCTGTGACGTCATTGCGGGGGCCTGGGAAAGAAATTTTAATGCCGTATCCCATAAACCAACGCGCGCACCAATTCAATTCAATTCAATCTGTTCCCGTCAGCTTTAGTTTATGAGATACGGCATTAAAATTTCTTTCCCCAGGCCCCCGCAGTGACGTCACAGATCACCT
Organism: Porites divaricata; assembly: GCA_038088405.1. NCBI lineage: Eukaryota > Metazoa > Cnidaria > Anthozoa > Scleractinia > Poritidae > Porites > Porites divaricata. Next base: position 30,699,631 of record JBBMOI010000002.1, on the reverse strand, counting down.
GGATGAGAAAACAAGAAAATTCTGTGAACACGGCCAAGAAGATGGCAAGACAAAGTTCAACCAAACAAAACCGAGAAGGGGCAACGGAGGAAGTGCCAGGGTCGATTGTCACATATACAGAAGAAGAAATAAATACCTTCAAAGACGACATGGCCTCTTAAAACTCGAAAAAGAGTGCGCCGCTTGCAATCGTCCTGAATCGTGGTTCTTAGAAAAAGTACAAACAGAGCTGAACTTGAACAGAATTTCTAAAACATTTCAAGGTACTAACCTTACATCAATCGCGACGTGCTTTCCCTTGGACACTTCATTTCTTTCAGTTTTGTCACCGAGGAGGTAAAAGGTGTGAATTATTTTCCTTCTCGAGCTAATGACCAATTTGAAAAAAGTTGTTATAGATAAACGGCTTGTAAATTCAGTGAAATACCGCTATTTATCCTTACGATTAGTGTGAAGCTTGTTTACATGTAAGGAAGTTTGAGAACAAATGAAAAACAAGCACAAGGTACCAAAAAAGTTGTCGAAGGTTCAGACGTGTACGACTGACCTTGCTTCCTATTCGCTAACGCAATGACAGTTCTGACAGTTGACTTTGAAATGGCTTTCTGGAGCGCGCGCTCAGGATAAAAACAAACAACATTATTGCCGTTCTCTTTTTTCTCTGATTTTTATTCAACTATCCGATTCAAGGAAAATCCATTAAGCCTGGTTTCCATATGATCGTCCGGATCGTCCCGATCGTCCCAGTCGTCTCAAAAAATTTTCAGACGACCGGGACGATCATATGGAAACGCTACCCAGACGATCGCAAACGACCCGGACGACTGAGACGACCTCGATCGCTTAGATAGAGTTGAGTTTTATCCGGACGATCGGGACGATCATGTAAATTTTGAAGCGATCATATTGAAACGCTCTCAGACGACTGAGACGATCGGGACGATCGAAAGCTATCCCAGAAGACATCACTTTTATTCCAATAATCGAGTATGAATTCGGCCCAGATGGTGCTGAAGCCGAAAAAATAATACTCAAATGTTCACAGCGCGTATGTGGGTTATTTGAATTAGAGAAAGTCCGTGACATCAAGTTTTCGAAGAGATGCTATGTCTTCGGGGAACTCTTCCAGCTTCTCAATGCTGCAAAATCGAGAGAAAAAGCAGATACCAAGGTACGAGGTTCGCTTTACGAATAAAAATCATCCATTTATGTGGCTTCTTTGCAAAACACGGGCAAAAATTCTATTGTCTGACCCAGAGACATCGCTGACGACCCCGCGTCTCTTGGCTTTGAGGCGATCGAGACGATCATATGGAAACTACCAATCGCCCCAGTCGTCCGGATCGTCTCGAAATATTTTGAAACGACTGGGGCGGTCGAAACGATCCGGACGATCATATGGAAACCAGGCTTTACCCGACTCGTGAATTCCACGCTAAACTGCACTTGAAAACCGATATTGCACGAATCGCGAAGATATCGGTTTTCGCGTGCAATTTGTATGTGTAATCAAATTGTGACGAGTGAAATTAGGGAATAATTTCACGCGCGTTTTGTCCAAATCCTAATAAGTGTGGGGGGGGGGGGGAGGGGCAGGGGGGTCACAATCTCCAGATTCCCGTACCCCGTTCTCCCGCCTCCCGTACGTTTTTGTCCCTTTGTCTCCAGACTCCCGCCCTTTATTGTGTTTCTCCCGTTATCATGTAATTCACGCTGTTTGACTCCCTATTCAGAATCTAATAGGGAGGGCTTTGGCCTTGTCCAAAATAGAAAATTGTGTTGTAAATCGAACCACTCCGCACTTTCCAGCGCGATCATTGAAGCGGCATTCCTTCGACACAAGTTTACGCCATGTGGCAAAATCTTCATTACAGTGTTTTGTGACTCCCAGGAAGGTCTTCCATGGACGGATTTTTCCCCACCAAACCGAAAAATACTAAGACCGATCAAAATGGTCTTTGACAACATTTGACCTGACTCGCTTTGTCGTCCTTACAGAGAATTTCGACAGCTAGCAAGACAAACGAGACACTGACACGACGGACACAGTCGACACACATGTACATATGTCATGCTATCTCATTCATGTTCTATGATGTAAGCGACTTGGAAAAGTTTCCAATTTCACTGGAAGTAATGCCGTTGTTTTGTTTGTTTTTTTTTTTATCCCAAGAACGAATTTTCGTTTTTTGACTTTTCTCGTGCATAAAATTTTGCTTTAAGCCTTGGAAAACGTTAAATGGAAGTCAAGAAACGTTGTTGGGTTCGTTTCTCTGACTGCCTTTTTGAATTTCTCTCCCGCTTCCCGCCATCGTAGAGATCCCTCCTCCCGCCCTTTCTTCTCCCGTCTCCCATACCCCTTCCACCCCCTGTTCTCCCGGGCTCCCGCCCCCTGTCCCCCTCCACTAATAATTTCCCGAGCCTTCAGGCGAGGGAAATTATTAGGGTTTGGACAAAACGCAAGTGAAATTATTCTCTAATTTCACGAGTATACCATTTGATTACCTATTAATATCATGGGTGACGAATTACGTTGGATAAACATGTCAAAAATCCAGTATTGCTAGGATCGTATCGATCGAGAACTCCACTCTCTCAAATGTTTAGACCTTAAATTTGGCTTATAAAGTTCAGAATTTTTCAGACTTTTTCGGCAAAATACCTGTTAGAATCCTTCTTGATGTTCTCTTATGTGTTTAGGTTTTCTAAAGCGTCTTTTTGTGCCCTGACATCTTCATTCACGGCATTTTAAAACTTTGTCGCCATCTTGACATTGAGACGTACGGAAAGGTTACCATGGCAATTTTGTAATTTCACATGTGAAATTACAAATTATCGCTGAAATTTCGAGCCAAAATTAAGGAGTAATTCATCACCTATGATATTAAACGTGGAATTCCCTCGTCAGGTAATGAATTTTCCCATAAAATTAAATTTCTAGCCAAGATTTCATTCAATCAAAAAGTGACGCAATTAAGTTACAGCAGAATCTCATAAGGGGTTGAAACGTGTAACTCTCATATCTTTGCTTTGCCGATGCTCGTGGTTATTCATTTTCGAAAAACATGAAAAATTAAACTATGAAGTAAATAATTAGTAGCAGACAATAGGCCATTTGCACTAAGAGGTAATGTGACATCGTTTTTATGAAAATGAAGGTTATATGATTTTACCTTCGAAAATCAGTTAGTGGGTCATATCTTAAACAAAATAATAGTGATTTGGTTTTTCAAACCCGCACCATTTTCTTAAAATGTGTAAGTTTGTATCTGGTCACGTGACCAAAATGTGATTTTTAAACATGAATTATGAATTACTTCTTTCTGAACGCAAATTTTGTACAATTTTGAACTTAAACTTCAAGAAAAATGTTGAAAAGATGACGTGGTAACGTTTACAGCACATCTAAGGGTAACTATCAAACGTTTAACAAGATATAAGCAAAAAGTAGTTTTGGCCGCCATGTTGGAGGGCAAGAATATGCCCTCCAACATGGCGGCCAATACAAATCATACTACTTTGCTGAAAAATCAAAGAGCCATAAAATAACTCCCTTAAATGCGTTTCCTCTCAAATTTCGAGTGTAAGATCATTCTTACTTGCTCTGTCGACTTTTGGCATCAGCAAGATTCCAACTCACTGTTTAAAGGAAGCATTGGTCACGTGACCTCTTAGTGCAAGTGGCCTATTAACAGATAGTCCGCCACCACAACAAGGTGCCTCTGATCCATTAGCGGACGAACTGGTTTATGTGTATATCTAGTCTACCCTCATATATTTCCTTCCCAAATCAACATCATTTCCCCCAAATTTTAACTAGATTCCCCCCTTAAATGTAAATTTACGAATAGAAAAACATTGTCTGGGGAAACAGTTTGCTTTCTTAAAAAACGCTTGCTATCAATATTTCTTCGAGTAACTTATTGTTTTTTACGAGCTCAATCAACTTTCTTGGAATGTATTTCTATTAACCTATAATCCATTTGGTCAACTAAGTCTAAGTGCTCCGGTTGCAGTAGTCACATTGTAAAGCAAGCTGGCTCACCTGATTTAAATAGGCCCTGATAACCTTGACTCGGAATAATGAGAAAAACAAGAATACCCTGTCATTCCCCACTCCACCAAAAAAAAAAAAAAAAAATCAGCCAACACACACACACGCTTGGTAAAATTTGGCAGATCAGTAGTTGTCGTTTAAACTATTTTGTGTCTGAGTGTAGATATCAGATGGTTTACACGAAGGTTTTTCTGTGTCGGCCCGGGATTTTTCTTGATTTAAGCGACCGGGGATCTCAGAGCCGCCACCACGCCCCCTCTATTACGTCAAAAGCGCTCATGATATGGCCACAAAGCTCCAGAGAATAATGTACTCATCATCTCTAAGGTCTAGTAATAACTTGATGGACACTTCAAAAAATACAAATCGATGTCATTATGATCCCATACTGATTTTTTTAAATTTATTGACAGAACCCAAGTTTCATCAATTTACCCTTAAAGTGACCATAAAAGGAAAAATGCTTCAAGAGTAAGATGGCTGATAAAATTAAGAAGTTAGCTAACACATTATAAGCAAAAATGTCATGATGACGATATTTGTTATTAAAGAACTGGAACTTTGCTTATCCGTAAAAATAAAGGTTATCCTGATAGAAAATTTGATATGTGTATATAAAAAAAGGAACTAAAACTCTGAAATTCGAGAAACGAACACTTTACACTTTGTTCATTTTAAATTAATGTTTCGAATTGTTTTTCACAAATTATTCACTTAAATGCCTGTCTTATAATAAAATAGTGCTAAATTAAGTGTGCTAAAACATGAAACAAAACCAAACCTTTTTTTCAAGAAAAAAGCAAATTTCGAAAAAATAGGCGGTCAAAATTCGGTTGCTATGTTAACGACAATTTTGACGGGCACGTCACGAAGACTTTAAAGTGCTCCCAGATAAATTAGAGAAAAACTCACTCAGTTTGGCGGTCATAGTTTCGAAGTTATTCAAATTTAAAGTGAGGGCTCAAAAGCGCCCCCCCCCCCCCTCTCACCCACGATTTGAATAGGGTTTTGACGTACACAACTTACTGTACTTACATTTTCGGATATACAGGCGAATGTGAGCAGCGTTCCTCCCTCCACACTTGTTCAGAACAATGCACGAGTAAAGACCAGCGTCGTCTCTCTTGACATTCTTTATCTTTAACCATCGCCGCTTGATAATCACTCGTTTATGGTCTGTTGCTCGGAATGTTTTATTGTCCTTCTTCCAGTGCACGTGGTACACTTCTCGACCATTTCGTCGAATGTTACAGGAAAACTTTACAACTGACTTTTCGCTAGCATGAAAATATCCCTTGCTATTTGGCTCCACACGGACTTCAGGAACTGAAAAAAGATAATTTCCTCAAGTAACCGGCCTGGTATTGTAGATGTGACTCTAGCTGCAACGGCAGTAAGGGTGAGAACTGTTTTAGTGTGAATTCATCCGCAGCAAACTCGTAAAGCCGTCGCATTCGCCCTCTCATGCAAATAAATATCATCAGTTTTCACAACAAAAGGCTTCGCTCTCACATTTGAAAGTTATAGTTTTACGAACCCGGAAATGGCCTACTTGAAGCTGAAAAAAAACAAAAACACCAACAACAAAAACTTCCAGTGAGCAATCCAACGGCTATACGCCAATCAGGCTAAAAATGAATCCACTCCCTAGACCCCTTTGTCTTCACGAATCAAGATAGCTGATACGCCGACTCAAGAAATGTAATTTCTGACGTTTGAGAGACATGGGAACGAATTAGTCAGAAACTAATATTCTGAGGGCACAGTTAAGAGGTGTGCTGGGGTTTGTATTCTCTCCTGGCTCCTCACCATTCACACGCTAATATTATTGTATCCAAGCAACTGTGAATAAAATGGTTGAATTAAATATGAGTCTTGTTTGCTGTGTTGTTCAATCCAGTTTCCACGTTAACCATCCGCCAAAATTCCTTTTGTTGATACTGGAACTAGAAGGGCTTTCTCTGATATGAAAGCAGGGTTTTCATCAATCACGTCTCGAAGGTAAACCAACATGTTCGCCTGCACTTCCTTACCAACGGTTACTGCTAGTTTTGTAAAGTTTATTTTACAGTGGATCTCATCTTCTTTCGAGTTCGGAATAACCGTGTTTGGGTGCTTGTTTAGGTATTTAGGATTTGATCTTGCGCTCCTTTGGAATTAGTTCTTTTTGGACTAGCCTATATTGTAATAAAGTATTTCGCCTTCTATGTTTTGGCTTGAGCCTTTTCCCTGGGGTTCCCAGGGTTGCTGCTTATGATGATAATGATGATAATGATGATGGTTCTGATGCTGATGTTAATGATGACTGTGCCTGAGCTATAAGACATGAGACTTTAATAAAGTTCATTATTATTATTATTATTATTATTATTATTATTATTATTATTATTATCGCCCACCGGGTTCCTTCTCGCACTGCTTCTAACAGACCGAAATTCGTTCGAAGGATTGCCAAGGAAAAGATCATGGCCAAAAGAAATGAAGCGTCGAACATAGCGACAGCAGAACTGGATTTCCCAGATAGTGTGGACGTCACTCACATTAGTGTTTACACCATATAACTGCAAGACTGCAGGAGCTACTCTATGAGAGTAACAGGTATAAAAGAGACAATAATGTTAAATTCTGCCGGGCAAAAAATGGAATCGTCTACCTCAGAAAATGCGGAACTTTAGAAGTTGTAACATTGAAATCTATCATGGATTTGCAAGAAATCAGTAATGAAGATTCATAAAAAGCTAAGTTTTTATTTAATGCTATTTTACTTTTTCTAAATGAAGCTACCAGGAAATAAATCAATAGAGAGAGACTGTAAAACTACACTCAAAGAGCTACCCTATTATCATTTTTTTGGTAATTTAGCTTTGCATGTTGGCCTTCTTAACAACTCAGTTGCTTGCTCCTCACAATCAAGGAGACCGTTTAAATAAGTTATCTAGCCTATACAATTTAGATCTATGCAAATTAAATTGTGATTTCAACACAGATCTCAATGTCTACCACAACCTTTTTAATCAACAGATTTGTTATCTGTACTTTCACCCCACATAGCTTCAAGAAATCATTTGACAAGTTTTCCAAGAATGAAGTTCAAACCAGTTTTTTTTCCCTTTTTGAAAACAACAACGTAATTTCGAGAATCTTTTAACTTTTTTCTTAGATGACCTTGACTTTTATTTTAACGTTGTTGGAGTCTCTGAAACAAAAATCACAACCTCTAATGACAATACAACACGCCCGAGCATATCAGGCTACGTATTTGGATATGTGCCTAAACCTTTGGCTTCGGGGGGTGTTGGCCTATTCATTGATGAATTACTGGATTACAAGGTCATAGACAAGTCCCCTAATAAGGCATTACAAGCTTTGTGGATTGAAATATCTTTTTCCGGTAACAAAAATATAATATGTGGAATCATTTACCCTCACCACAACTCCCCTGCCTTTTTCCCGACACATTTCGAAGAAACTATTGAAAAGTTTTCTTTGACTTACAAAGCCATATAGATAATGGGCGACTTCAATATAGACCTGCTTAAATGTGAAACGTCCCACTTCAGTCACAACATTTTATTACACCTACAGAGTTGCTATCTCATTCCAACTGTTGATATAAAGCCTATACGAGTTCACAGAGCCTCAGCCACCCTAATTGAGTAACATTTTCGTTAATTACCCAAATAAAATTCTTGGTGGTGGCAATATTGTTACGGATGTTAGTGACCATTTTTCACAGGTTTGTGTCATAAAATCAGCGATAGATGAATACAAAGGTAAAACTATTAAACTTCGCGACTACTCGAAATTCTCTGCTGTTCGTTTCATCGTTTAAATGATGGTCTTTCCAAAGTTCACTGGGATGACATTCTTAGAAGCGGTAAAAATAATGTGGACGTGTTGTTTTCTTCCTTTTATAACAAGTTAAATACAGTTTTTAATAAACATGCTCCCATGAAAAAATTGTCTAGTCGCCAAAGAAAAGTGCTTTCCAAGCCTTGGACTACCACTGGATTAAAGTTACCTACGAGGATGAAAAATAAACTCTACTCATCTGGCGATGAAGTAAGGTATAAATATTATAGAAACAAAACCTCAAATTTAAAACGTATCATCAAAAGGTACTACAGTGATTACTTTAAAGCCAATATGTCAAATATTAAAGAACGTGGATAGGTATTAATGAGTTATCGTTTCGCCGAAAGAAAAACCTCAACACTATTACTGCAATTAAGGACCCTATCAATAAGAATAAACTAGTCAAAGATTTTTCACATATTCCTAATATTGTCGATGAACATATTTTGCGTCTGTTGGGAGTAAACTCGCAAGTAAGATTCCTTCTTCCCAACAATGTTATCTCGACTTTGTTATGTCAGACTCTCCAATGCCATCTTCGTTTTTTCAACCAATAACATATTGTCCAAAGACTGAGATATTATCTCTGCCTCATAACAAATCACACGGTTTATACTCCTCTCCGACAAAGCTACTAAAATGCTCAATTGACATCATAGCCTCTGTTCTTTTGGAACTATTAAATATTTCTATCAGCCTAGGGAGATACCCTACAAAATTGAAATTGTCCAAAATTGTGCCTGTTTTTAAATCTGATGATGAGAAGGGCCCAAATAATTATAGACCGATGTCTTTATTGTTAAACTTCAACAGAATATTTGGAAGGTTTATGTATACCAGAATGATGAATTACATTGAGAAACACAATTCAACTTTCTTTTCCCAGTGCGACTTTCGGAAAGGACAGTCTACTTAACATACTATATAAGACATTGTTAATGCAATCCAGGCCAATATGAATCAAGGTCTATACTCTTGTGGTGTTTTTATTAACCTCAATAAAGCTTTTGACACCATTGATCATAATATCCTTCTTCGGATAAACTCAACTTCTGCGGCTTTCATGGATTAACCAACCAATGGTTTTCCTCATATCTCAATAACCGCACCCAAACTTAACTCAAATTGTTGATCACGTATTGATGTGAATTCATGCATTGCGTTACGCTCTTTGTATTTCTGTTTAATTCGTTAATTATTTACCAGTTTTGGCATTTATCATTATTATCACGGTTGACTAGCCTCGGAGTTTTACCAGATCTTATCCGAGAATACACGGAGAATACCGAGATTACGGAGTTATTTCATTTCTGTATCAGTTTTTTTCCTATTTTGTCTTTCTTTTCAATTCTACGCTTGGAGGAACTATAACTTCTCACCATATGCTTCTACTATTTTGCAATAAACAAACCTCAATCGATCTTGGAGCGTCTGGTTGAACGCTGCGAGCTCCACCAGTGGAAACGCGATAGTGAGAAGTTTTAGTGAGAAGCCTTTTTCGACCTATTCTACTGGAGTTCCAAGAATCGCCACACGCAAGCAACTTGGTTATGCAATAGCACATGGCGCACCGCCCTTAAGATCAGTATTTATGTAATTTCTCCCATGTATGTTAATATGGCACAAAGGAGTGGGAGATTATCAATAGGAAACGATTCGGAAAATCCCATGGAGCCACCTTTGGGCTACGAAAAACGGCAGACGACAGCAAGGAGAAATAAGGGAAAGAAACAAGAGATTTCGTCCATAATGTAGACGACGGGTTGACCTCACGCCCCACAGAGAAAGAAGCTATTATCCTCATCGGAAACGCTTAAAGCATGTAAGGGACCGCGAATTTACGCCTACACAAAGTAGTCTCCAACTCGGTCCTCGTAATGGAGGACTTTCCACCCTCTGAGATTTGTATCCCCAGTCATCCTGGAAGGAAAACTAATACTAAAGCAAATCGTCATCATGGGGAAGAAGGTGAACGGCAACGATACTCTTGGTTGGGAAGATCCACTTCTGGAGAAGATGAAACACCGCTGGAGTCGATGGAGAGACGTACTCCCCAAGCTGGGAGAAGTGATTCCTCGTTTCCACGACCCTAAAGGATTCGGCACTTTCACAAAGGGGGAGATACCTGCGTGAATTCAGAAATGATGGAGTCGTAAGCTTTTCTCTTCTGTTAGGACGGTCTAAGATGCCATCAACTTGTACGACGAGTATTCCTAGATTAGAGTTATGCAGAAAAGAACTTGCAACACGAGCCGTTATGATAATTGGCAGGGAGCTTGACGTTGAAATCGACGAAGAAATCTACTACTCAGACTCTAAGGTTGTATTTGGCTACATTCAGAACGACTTGGACCTGAATTTCTATGGAATCCGCAGCTCCAGCCTCAGGCTTCACCCCAGGAGGTACCCGTCAGTGTAAGCGGCCGGGAGGTGAAAAGAGAAGTGACGTCACCTGTGCCACTGCAACACACTCACCCCAGAGTCTTGGCTGCAAGAAATTCAACTGCTTTTCCAACTGGTACTCTCTGAGGCGCGCAATATAACAAGTCTTACTGCGTTCATAAGAAAGTTAGGGAGAAAAATCAAGCGCTCTCAAACAAGCCAGTCATCCCTCGGCCTCCTCCGTCTGCAACCGAACTCCAACAAGGTAGCCAGGCCGTAATCAAGGCAGTACAGAAAGAAGTTTTCCTCGCAAAGCTAAAGGTTTTGTTATGAGATGAAATGGAGAAATCAGTTCCCAAACATTCAAACCTGTTGCAGCTTAATCCTTTGGTAGATTCTAATGAGCTACTCCTCGTCGGTGGACATCTCGAAATCTCGGCGCTCGAATATCAAGAGAAACATCCACAGGCAGTCATTTTACCAAAAGGTCATCATGTATCGGAGCTGAGTATCCGCTACTTCCACGAAAACGTCCATCATTAAGGACGCCTCATCACGAGCGGAGCAGTTCGCGAGGCCGTTTATTGGGTTACCGGAGCTCATCGAACGATATCTAGCCTTATAGAATCCTCCGTAAATTGCAAGAAGTTGAGAGGAGCAACTTAACGCAGCACATGGCAAATTTAACACCAGATCGAACGGAGACCAGCCCGCCCTTCACAAATGTCGTCTTCGATGTCTTTGCCCCTGGGAAATCTCAGTGAGAAGACTCAGAGGCGGTGCAGCCAACGCAAAACGTTAGGATCTCATCTTCACCCGTCTGAGTAGTAGTGCCATTCATATTTAGGTACTGGAGGCAATGGACACCAACTCTTTCATCTGCACACTGCGACGGTTTTTCGCCATACGTGGATCAGTGGCGAAACTCAGATCTGATCGTGGCACTAACTTTGTTGGAGGAAAATCACAGTTGGAACAAGCACTTTCGGAGATGGACCAAACACGAGTCCAGAAGTTTTTAGCAGAACAAGGTTGCGAGTGGATATTTAACCCTCCAAACGCATCTCATTTTGGAGGCGCATGGGAGCGGCAGATTGGAACTGTGCAACGCGTATTGCACGGGATGTTACTGGGGATTGTACGCGCACAGCTAACCCATGAACTACTAGTGACTCTCATGGCAGAGGTTACTAGAACAACAGGCTTCAACAGGCGCCCATTTCAGCAGTACCCTCTGACATCCACGAACCGCAGCCATTAACCTCCACTATGCTGCTTACGATGAAGACTTGCCCTCTGGCACCCCACCCTACTAACTTCATGCCACAGGACCTGTATGCCCGTAACCGGTTTGAGGAGGGCACAATACCTGGCCGATCAGTTCTGGGTCAGATGGAAATGAGAGTATCTGCAGAACCTTCAAAACAGATCGAAGTGGCAGAAACGCGAACCCAACTTATCTGTCGGAGGCGTAGATCTGGTTAAGGAGGACAACACAAACAGAAACGATCTTCTCACCATATGCTTCTACGATTTTGCAATAAATGAACCTTAATCAATCGTGGAGCGCCAAGCTAAACACTGCGAACCCCACCCGCGGGAATGCGACACTTAGCAGTAAAGCCACAATCAGCTTTGGAGTTCCTCACGTTTCCATTTTAAGTCCTCTTCTCTTTTTGCTGTATGTTAATGATATCCACCAGTGCTCTACTAAACTTAAAGGGACAGTGTCCCGATTATGCGCACGCGCGAGTGTCATCTGTTTTTTCTTCAAAAGACAATAGAACTGTCATATTGATTCAACAAGATTTTCTTCCGGAGAGCACCGTCGACGGAAGATTTGTTGTTTACATTCTCATGTAATATTTTTGAATAAATTAATAAATTTGGCTCGAGGCACGAAGACTCATCGCGAATTTGTCGCTAGCAGGGCCGCCTCGCGACATGAAAATCTCGTTCCTCTCGCTTTAAAAGCAGCTTTTCTAATTAAACTCGTGTCAGAGGTCAATTGTTTCAAGTCCAGTAATATTTGCCTGATTTGGTCGCGTTCTAGCCTCAAAAATAAAATTGCAATCTGAACGCTATGAATCATCGCAAAGGTTAGTCAAAAACTATATGATGATTTTATTGCACTAGTTTTTCTAAACATGTAGCGCCTGTTTGTTTGATTTTGTCGGCCGTAGGGAGGTTCATTTAAAAGTTTACTAACGCTTCGTTGCAAAACATTCTGCTTACGAAGCTTAATTCCAAAAGATCTCAGCCTCATCAATGTCTCAATAGTTTCTTTCTTACAGTCTTTATTGTTGCTGTTTCATTCAGCTGGCAGAAGAAATAAGCCTTCAGTCGGGATCAAAGCGCTTCCCATCTTTTGGATTTCCGGCCAAAAGGCAATAAAAGTAACGCCACATAATCCCGATTTCGCCCGAATCGAAACTCAAAGGGAACAAATTATATCATTGATCTGTAAATCCTGAGAAGTTTTAGTGTAGTATCGAACTCGGCCAAACGCGATGCAAACGGGTTTTTCAAGGTTCTCTTACTCTCCTCGCATCTTTTGATTTCGCGACATCCTGTCAGAAACTCAAAGTTTGGTGCATGCGCAGTAACGGGATACTGTTCCTTTAAATTCGAATTCTCTTTCTTCGCTGATGAATACCAATATACTTTCTGCTGAAAAAGAATTGAAAGTTCTTGACACGGTAGTCAATACTGAATTGGGCAAACTCTACGACTGGTTAACACCTACTGACTCTTAATATTAGTAAATCCAATTTTGTTATCTTTCATCCTAAACAAAAAAAGCGTAATTATCAAACTAAAATATTTTTATTTGACAACGAGAAAAATGAATATACTACTCTTGAATCCAAGAAAAATATTAAATATATTGGCATTTTGATTGATAAACAGCTTATATTACCTAGAAACATCATATTGATACTGTCTCTTGAAACATCAGCAAAACGGTTGGCTTACTTGCGAAATTGCGTCATTTTGTACCCCGGCAAATTCTTCTTAAAATTTATAAATCACTTATTTACCCATATATTACATATGGACTTGCTGCTTAAGGCCAAGCAGTAAAGACACATCTCAAGAAAATTATATTGCTACAAAAGAGATCTCTTCTGATAGTAGACTTCTCGGACAGACGCGAACACGCAATACCTCTCTTCATTGACGCCACCTTTTACCCTTGAATTTTTTTATATTATCAGACTATATCTAATTTTATGCATGTCGTCCATAACAATAAGGTACGGCTTCTGGCATTCTAAATCTATTTAAAAAAACAAGTAGTTGCCACTCTTACAATACAAGAGCATCGGCTTCAGGAAATTTTTATGTCAACAGTCCTATTTAGAAGCGTATAAACTGTCTTTATCTCGCTTTGGGGCTAAGCCGTGGAATGAAATAACCTGTCACATCTGACATCTCTCGAAGAATAAATTCCAAAAAACATTCCTCAAATTTACTATTTTTATTTGAATTCAGAATATGACTAAATTGATACGCCCACCTTGAAAAGGTAAAATTAGCCAAAAATATCGAAAAATAAATTCTTGCATATTTATTTAGTTTCTACGTTTACAATTTATTTCTTTAATTATTTCTTCTTTATTGTGTTATGTAGTCCTCATCCACATTACGATTTTTATTTCATTTTTTTGTAAACTGTTAACTTTCCTTGGTTAATTAGCCTTAGTCTTAATTTGATATTTTGCATGCATTGTCCCGCCTCGAATAGCCTTGCTAGCTGCGGGCAATGCTTCTGTGATAATAGAGAGATTAAGATTCACGTTTACGCCAAACGGCAAACGTGAATTTGTACCACGTGACCAAGTTTTTCCCTTATTTTCCGTTCACTCTTTATTGCTTCTACACAAAAATAAGTAGTTTTATGCCAGTTTTAAGCATAGGAATCGTTCGGGACTGTTTTTATCTGCTTATTTTCTATTTTGAGATTTTCTCAACTTGAGTCTGACGTTTGCCGTTTGCGGTAAACGTGAATCTTAATCTCTCTATTATCTGTTTATTAATAAACTTTGTTGTTGTTGTTGTTGTTGTTGCAGTTTTAGTGAAGTTAAATTCTTCAAATGGATAACTTGTCTACTACACAGAGATATTAAAAGTAAAAAGAACTAAGTAAGTAAGTAATCGGTTTAATAAATAAATAGGGTTTCCACATTGTGGCTCCCCATCTCATCTGCTACTTATAACTAAAAAGTAAAAAAAAATATGTATCAAATATTTACAATAAAAATATACTATAAAAAATAATAATAGAACAAATAACGATTAAAAGAGAGTATTTACAATGATCGTATGAATTAAACTTAAACTGCAATTAAGATAAGCTGGCCTGTGCCTGGTTCTTTATGAATTAAAAAATGCGCGAACCTCTATAAATAGATTAAAATCTTCACACTTTTTAAGTTTATCAGGAAGGTTGTTAACAAGGGTAGCCGCAGTGTCCTGGAAGGTTCTTTTATCCAGAGGAACTTACATTCTTATAGAGCCCAAAGAGCGCAAACTTCTACATATAGAGACTCTTTGTAAGTCTAAATATGAAGGCCACTGCTTAGCGTGATCAGTGCTTTAAAAGTCAACTTAAGCAAATTAAAGTCCCGTCTCTCTTCAACTGGGAGCCAGTTGAGCTTTACAATGCCTCCAATATCATTTACGTATCTACCATAAATAAAACTTGCGGCAGCAAATTCAATTTTTTGAAGACGTTTTAACAAGTATCCTGGCAAAGGTAAATAAGGTCGACAGAGTGACAATAGTCGATCCGCGAGTACGATACAGTGCTAAATGCAACGAATAATCGGCTAATACGATTAAAGTAGGTTCGTCCTTTTTCATAGCTCTTATAATATCATTTCTGATGCGTAATAGCAAAAAAAGAAGCCTTTTCATTATTCTAGTGATTAAATATTTCTATCTGATTTACTTTTGTATAAGATGCTGACACTCTCGTCCTTGCCTAAATCTGCAAGAGCTATTTGGAGTATTTCATTCGTTCGATCAGATCAGGTCAGACTGAGACAATACCTGAACAATCAGTCGCTGTAGAAAACAACCTAAGCGATTGAAAAGAACCTGAAATTCCGTACGGGCTTGACCGAGAATTAAACCATTGCGATAACGGAACACACTTCCATTTCCACAATCAAGAAAACTGGAGAACTAGCCATGCGAGTTCGTAATATACCCGGTCGTGAAAATGAAAGGAATTGAGATATATAAAATGAATCATATTTTGAACTGCAGATAAAGATGTGCCTGTCGGGAGATATGAAACGGTGAACATGATCTTCGCAATAAAATGAGCAAGATACCTACCTGAGCAAGTTGTGCAGAATGATTCTTTAACTGGTATCATAAGAGCTACTAAAAACGCTCTCTGTAACGGCAGAAACATGGTACAAGCTGAGGTTTTGTTCCCTAACTTCTCTCCTTGATACAGCCAGACTACACCAACCTGCAAATAAACCCGGAAAGTTACATTGGGTGGCAGCCAAGAATCCAAATTTCTGCAATCACTCAGAGGAGATGCGTCACTCTTGATTACTTGAGAATCTATAGTGTTAGGTTGATGAAAAAGTGGAACATCAGGCAAGTTCTTTAGGACACTGCTCAGTTAATTGCCGACCTCATCTTGCTGAAAATCAGGGGCGCAATTTAGCTCAGTATTTTTGGTGTGACCTCGTGTGCGTTTCCGTCGGAGTTGAGCACCTAACACTGAAGTACCCTTTATGATGAACACGTAGTTTAAGAAGGAAGAGTGCTTCTCTAAACAGATACTGATACTAAATGCAGTCAGAAAGTACCTATAATAGGTCGGGGGAAGCTCTAGTCTTGCAACGTACGTGCCGTGATCTTGAATACCAAGATCAAAGACGATATTAAACACAGGATGTCGTATTAGGCACAGGAAGTATCGAAGCCTCTAAAGAGGAAATTGAATATTATAATCTCCTGTGATACTGGTGTATTTTTTCCACTTTTGCCTCAATGTTTTCACGAACTTGTGTAGTTACTTTTTACGTAAAATGCGTAACCTTCAAAATAGGGAGTTCTAGATATCCTGACATTGTATTTCTTCAACTCACTCTGTTTGTCAAATAAAGGCGAACTATCCGGGGGTTGAATTCCGAAGAATCATATCCAAGTTCAGAAAGAGAAAGAAAAAAATAGGTGGTCGTTTGTT
Source organism: Porites divaricata (assembly GCA_038088405.1). Lineage (NCBI taxonomy): Eukaryota > Metazoa > Cnidaria > Anthozoa > Scleractinia > Poritidae > Porites > Porites divaricata. The sequence continues at coordinate 30,683,123 of JBBMOI010000002.1, read as the reverse complement.
TGCGTTCCTCTATAAACCTCATGTCAGAGTCAAGCACAGAAAGAAATAAATATAGCAAAAATAGTTATTTATGTGCAAAGTTGTTGTTTTGTTGAGACTATTGCTTTTTTGACCCCTAATAATCGGCATATAGCCAAATGAATGTGTGTGGAAATACCTTTGAGTGGTTGAATTTCCGGTCCCAACGGTCACAACTTGATGTCCTAATTGTTCTCATTCAAAACAAATATTATGTCGGAAACCATCAGGAAATTGAGTAATTTTAATTTTCAGTGGACAATAACCTTGCACCAGGATAATTCAAACAACATCGCATTCTTTTTTGACATTTTTTTAAAGCCTGTAGATGTAATTATTAGTTATCTGTAATAACACCAAAGAAAATTTCTTATGAGAGCCCGAGAAAATAAATGTCAAATTTCACAAAACGTCATCTTGCACAATGTAATTTTCAGAATTTGTCCTGTGTTTTCACAATTCTTGTGAAATTTGACATTTATTTTCTCGAACTCCCATGAGAAATTGCCTTTGGTGTTGTCACAGATAAGTTATTACATCTATAGCCATTGAAAAATGTAAAAAAGAAAGTGATATTGTTTAAATTATTCTGGTACAAGGTTTTAGTCCACTGAAAATTAAAATTATTCAATTTCCTATGGATTCTGTCTTAAATTTTGAACTTGTAACTTTACTAAGGGCGCTTTCCATTTGTCAGAACTGACTGGCCAGCCCATTCCCATCGTAATGAGAATTTCACTTTTAATCAAAACTAGCCATCCAGATCAGTCAATTTCTAAATATTATGCACAAAGGAGATGATTTTTCAGCAAAACATCTTGGAAAAAGCCTATTTCATTGCCAACATGTCTGGTCCGGCCGGCCCATTCTGACTTTTGGAAAGCACCCTAAGTTTGCTAATTGATTATTAAACTTTAAATGGACATTTCATGATATCGAATTGATAACGAAGGGTAAGCTGACAGAAACTTGAACCTCCTCACGTGCGTTATAACTGCTCTTTAAGTACACGACTGTGTGTAAGAGATAAGAAATAAATCTGATATTGGTAAAGACTAAATGATTTATTTTTAAAATAGTGAATTAATTGATATAATAAACGGGGCTACAGTTGACGTGGCTTGAGCATGACTTGTAATAGTGTGCAAAACCCCAGCCTGTGTACAGCTACCCCCTCTCCTGTCTAAAGGAGTCGTGGAAACACAAAAACAATCAAAATTAAGGAGTAAAATAATAAAATTCCCTTTTAAGTTTAAAGACCGATTCAGCCACAAATTTTTACATGGTATATAGAGAATACTTCATGGAAAGTGCGGGCGCACGGTATTTACGCACGAGTTGTTGAAATCACATGTTCACGGCGCTCATTCGTTCGATTTCTGATACAAATACAACGAGTGCGTAAATCCCTTATGAAGCACTTTCCATGTGGCATTGTGTTAATTATACACATACTAAGACAGTCAGCATTTTGGCGGCCTTTCTATTTCAAATCTTTCCAAAATGCTAAAATTTCCCTCAACACACCGCGAAATGACAACGAAATCGTAGTATCAGCTTATTAGTAACATGTAGATTTAGTCAGGGCTAAACGAAGCTCCCGATATTTGAAATAAGTGTACTATAGAGATTATTTGGACAAAATATGAAGAAATTCAACCGATTTTCGAAACTTACAGACATTGGCTCTTAAAAACGTGTAAAACTGTAGAAATCTTGTAGTAATTTTGTTTTCCTATTTTTACTTGCAATCTTTCATTGCTGCTATCAGTATTTTAATTTACTATTTATTGTAATATTTCATTGTTGCTAATCTGAAATCGTTGTAAGCAAATACGTATAGAGCGTTGTAATAAGCCTCAATTAATCATACCTACCCGCCTCGACTAGTTTTAACTATTTGTGGGTAGGTACTATTTAAATTGTAAATATAATTGTCAACAAAGAGTGCTGTTTTTTTGTTGTTGTTGTTGTTGCCTGAAAGTATTGTGTTTTGGTCACGTGACTGACTGGTCTGGAGGCGGGGAGAGGGCGGCAACGAGAAACAATGGAAATTAGCTTGCGACTGAAATCATAATTCTGGGAGAAGCAAAATGGTGGATAGAAATGCGCTCTTGTTGTTGACAATTGTACGTTGCGTTTTGTTTTGAAGATCTCCTTTTAAATGGAAATTTCTGAGATAATAATTGAAACGTTTACACTTGGTACTGCCATCGGTTTAAACATGACGCATAATGCTTCATTTTGTGCTGAGAGCGTAAACGTTGCCGCGTAGAACAGAGCGAGGTTGGTTGAAGCTAAGCTTAGTTGTTTCTGCTGGTGAATAATTGCACTCATGAAATCAACCCGACTGCATGGAAATTTTCCAAAGAGACAATAAATAAGAGAGTACAGTTCACTAGCGAAGCAAGTATTTGAAAGTGTTTTGTTTGACTGAGACAGGAAAGGAGCAATATATACGGCGAGAACTACCAACATTATATTTGAATTCAATTGGAAAAACACCTTCTTTGTCAAACGTGTGAGGACAAACATTGGCAGAGCAACTGCCAAGACATACAATGGGGATCGTCATTTCCGTAATGTGCGATATCGATAAGTGGATAAGTGATGTTTGTTGTCCAATTATGAAAAAAAGACACTTCAATATAAAGTTTTTGCTATAAACCAGCTTACAGTATTTTACAGAGATGTATTGAAATACTGTACTTTTAGGGTTTTATTTTATGGAAAAAGAAATGTAGGAACCATTGATTTTTTGTCCCTTTTATTGTAAAATAATGCATTAAAAAAAATTACCCTTTTGGGTGCTTCTAACTCAGATTTTGTCTCTGCTAATGTAATACTACACCAACACCTTTGATATTAGCCTGTGCCACAGATGGCAAAATACTAGTTCTGGGGCCCCCCGTTTGCCAATCATCTTGAATGGAAACTCAAAATGCCAGTAATTCGTGGAGTATGTCAGGGCCCAGAACAAGGATATTATTGCTGCTTCACAAATGTTACTAACCAGGGTTAGAATACACCTGCAACACAAGCTACCTTGATATTTAATGTTCAAAATATTGTTGAAAATTTGGAAGACTAATGTAGATGTCTTCAAGACTGAATTAACTTATGCTATGACATTGTGTCCCTAGAGAGGTGTTGTTATCAGTAGATTTCGATTTTGTATATTTAACAGTTAATGAATGAGCTGGGTATCTTGTGAACAATTATGGAGACTCGAGGAGGGTGTTGCGGCCTCGACGGATAACACCCTACGATACGAAAGCCGCATTCATTAATTGGTTTATTATCCATTCAAAATAATTCCTAGTTTCAAAACATAGCTAAAACATGCTTACCTCCATCGATCCATCGATGTTAAGTTCATCTCCGATAGTGTATGTTTAGGTTTGTCCAGCTCCGCAAATATTCTCATCTCCGAATAGCAGATGTCGCCCTCCGAGTTGTCTTCTTGCTGTTTTTGCTTTGTTTTTATTCATTACTTCGCCTAGTTCCAGCTGTAGTTTTTACTCTTGAAACGGGTGAAGTGTCGGCCATTTTGTTTTCACAATCCAAACAACTCAACCTCGTCCCCAGGTCTTCTCGGTTAACGGTTCATTAACCTGTAGAAAGCTGCATTTTTGATGTCATTTCCTCGTTAACCACAAAATTGTTCCAAATTTAATTTGGTCATCAGTAACTGGTTATGGTGAATTATGCGTGTGCTTTTAGCCAATCAGAATTGGGGAAATATTTTGAATGAATAACCATTAGCAATTAATGAATGAGGCTGAGTAGGATACGAAGAATTAAGCAGATCAAGGATGGTGTAACATGTAATTCACCTAAATGTCACCTTTTTCTCCTTAAGTCTCCTAAATTCACCTTAAATCGCCTTAAGTGGCCTAAAATTACGGCGACTTAAGGTCCCAGAGTAGGCCTAAATGTACTCATTTTTGACTTTCTTTTTTCCTATTTATTGTGCCCAAGGATAAAAAATCATTGGACGCACAATAAAATCTATAACCCCGACGCAGGAAAAAAAAAAACAGTTTTGTTTGGTTTTTGTCACTGTTTTGTTTATTTTTTTTTTTTTTGCGACATTTGACATTCTTACTGCAATAATAAGAGAAGAGTAAATGGTGCATTTTTTTCGTAAATACTATACATGACAACACGATATAGCAATTTCACAAAGGCAGTCATTGTTCTTGGCTTGAAAAGAGATTTAATTATATTTTCTCAAGCCAAAACTGAGTTGTGGTGTGTCAAGTACTCAAAACCAGTCTCATTATTCATGTGCTTCAAATAATGTTTATATCTTCCCAAGCCAATACTGAGTTGTAGAATTTTTTGTTGCAGAGCATCGAAATGCCGGGTTAGCAAAGAAATAAACGCCAAAATTTCGTTCGTATTCCATTCCTCCGTTAGGCCTGCCATCAAAGTCACACGGGACTAACTTATTCTGAGAACTTCTGATAGCTGGCGTCCAAATCCAGAAACTATTTGTTAAAGCCGTGCAATCAATGCACTGATTGCCACGAATGTTAATGAATTCATAGGGCATGCACAAAGAGCCGGATGGATGTGCGTGATTGCTCATGATGTCAAAGTCTTCAAGAGAGGCTCGCAGGTAATCTCTGAAGTCCACACCACTTTTCGGAAATTCACAGGTTGCTCGCCAGTGAGTGGACTGGTCTCTGATGGACTGCATATCTGCAAGTGACAGACGATATTCGGACCAATCGATTGGTAGGTGTTGATTTACTTGAAAATCCTGTGACAAGGACTTGCCGCTGAAAATATCACTTGCCCAGTCCCTTTTGCCTTTTTCCAAAGAGTAGCTCTGCACTAGGGTCCAGGCCGCTCCAGGTTCAGCTTTAAAATCACAATAAACATTCAGCGTACAATTTGCATGATTAAGTATTTGGTATATTCCATTCACTTGTCTCCCAGAAACTAAGACATCGTGACATGAACGAAGGGGTTTGTTACATCTATGACCATAATATCCAGCAGGACATGCGCAGTTATAACGTCTGGCTCTGACGTCACAGACCTCACGACAAGTGGCACCATTTTCGCATGGATTTGATCGACAACATCCGTTTTGACAGGTTTCACTTGGACAGCTTAATTTTCTCTGCTATAAAGTAAAACAAAAGATCTCTTTCACTGTGAGAAACTCACAAAACCGTCAACACCGGAAGTATTTATGAAATGGTATTGTGTTACAAGGAAAAACCAATAAGGCGTGAGAAAACTAAACCGCAAACGGCGTCGGTGGTTTTGTTTTTGGGGTTTGTTCGCTTGTACTCAACTTTATTTTGATTGGTCACCACGCAATAAAAATTCCCGAAAATTTTCAGGCGTTCACTGTTTTCTGAGTTTGACAATAAGTAGCTTTCTGAGGCTATCAAACAGCTACTTCAGTTTTAACCAACGACTTTCAAAGGGCTTCAAATAATGACCAAACTGTACCCTATCTTATGTCAGTCGTAGGGTGCGGCTTGTTCTAAGACTGCCGCTGCTAAGCGGTAAGTGGTGTAAGGTAAAACTTAAAGGTACACACGAGGCAAAGGCCCAAACGACAGGAGCTTATCTCGGTTCGGCATTAAGCATGCCAAGAAGCATTGCTACTCTCCCCCGGACGGGACGCTAGGCCATCGCAGGGTCCCCCCCCCCCCCCCCCCCTCAGCAGAATCTCGCCGGTACCCATTTTTACAACTTTGCGAATAGAGACAAAGTGGAGTAAAGTTCCTTGACTAAAAAATCAACGCGACGGGGGAGGCTTGAACACGGGACCTCCAGCTCCGGAGTTTTAGTAGGTTGTGTAGCTTTACAAAAAATTCGGCCGTTTTGATTTCTTTGTTCGTTTTGAAAAATCTATCTTCCTTTATTATTTTTATTTTTACTATCCTCATATCTCCTCTAGTCAGAGGAATTAAGACCAACATTATATTACCTTTGCCAAGTTACTCCGAACCATCTCAAAGTAGGTCCATCCTTCATTGTGCTTGAAAGAGTCGGGATTTGTGTATGAGGCAGCCTCGTTGAGTTCACAATTTTCGCCTATCGATCCGTCTCCTACCTTGTAGCTAAAAGATAGACATTGGCAATTCTTGGAACATAGAAAGAAACAGTGAAGTAGAGTGGACGACGCGTGAGTTGCAAGAAGGTGGCCGTGTAAAATGAAATCTTTTCGCACTCGAATTTCATCTTCAGTAGCTGGAACCTCGATTTGTTCGCAGCTGTCCTCGTTTGTGCACTGAGCTGAAACGGAAGCAGCGAAGAGGAGAAGTAACGCGATCATTCTTTCCTGATTTCTCGGATAGTCTCTGCTTTAAAATTGATTCTGGTGAGAAAATGAATTAAAACCTTTGGGGGCATCGTCTTTCTAGTTGTTACAAACAGTTAAGTAAACATTTCTGTTGTGATGTAAACATGTTTATTAATTTGTTGTGTTGCTAACATCAAACTTCATCAGAAATCCATTACCAATTGAATGTTTTGATTCAATAGGCTACACCGTAAATGAGAATATTATTTATTGATATAAATGGAAGGCAGCTGAAGAAAGTATCATGGAATATGTAGTTCTCTCAGCGCAAATTTGTCCAAAGAGAAAAGCAGACCACTGACAACGACAAAGGATGAACATTTATACCATTGTGGCTTAACACGAAGAGCGGCAGTTCAGGAGCTTATCGCCATTAACCCTGTATCAATACTTGACCTTCATGTTAAGTTTTTCTAGCACAAAGCACAATTTCCTAGCACGGGCAAAAGTAAGTTAACTTCACTATACGTGGATTAAAAAACAAAACAAACAACAAATAAAGAAAATGCAGTTGTTCAATAATTACTTTACCTTTCCGTGGAGTGTGATGCAAATAAAGTCTTTTCAAGAAAAGAAACCCTCAGTGTGCCAGATGTTTAACTATTTTCCTCTTATTATTTAATGTAAAAGGTTCACAAATTAATTTCTTTAACAATTTTGAACGAAACAATAAGTGAATCATTGTCGTTCTTTTCTTTTTAGTTCTTTCTTTCCTTTTTTTTTTTCACAAAAGTGGAAACGATCTTGATCGGATTTTCATGCTGCACGTCACCTCGTCCCCAACACTGATTTTGGATCATGGGTCGTGAGGTTGATTCATCTTGTAAGTCAAGACAACACTCCAACATCTCCGCCGACCACGACTTAAATAGAAGCGGTCTCCACTTGAATGCAAAAGGAACTACTCGATTGGCTTCTAACTTTATTAAATTTTTCAAATTGAGAGGAGATTAGAATATCGTCGAGCGGGAGTCCGACGAGGGTATGCTTTCCAGGGAGTCCTGCAGGTACACTTTTAGTAAGGGTAAGCCATCTAAATTTTTAAATTCATTCGGTCGTGGCTTTGTCATGGACAGTTTGCTTGCTCATATTGACGACCTTAGGATATTTGTGACTGATTCCAAAATTGATATACTAGCAATCAGTGAGACAAAGCTAGACAGTTCGATTGGTGACTCCGAAATATCTTTACCAGGATTCGAAGTCGTTAGGAGGGTCGTCCGGTGAATGGGAGATGCGGTGGCGGAGTTTAGTATATATTTGCCAAACAACATAAATTATCATATCCGGCATGACTTAAGCGATAACCTACTCGAATGCCTTGTTATCGAAATTACTAGACCACATTCTAGACCCTTTTTAGTAAGTACGTGGTACCGACCTCCAAGTTCCTCCAAGGACATTTTTAGTCGATTTGAAGTCCTGGTGGATAAAATTGACTCGGAAAACAACGATTTCTACCTGCTCGGAGATCTGAACTGTGATATGTTGCACAATCGGTCAAAACTACCACATTTCGTCCAATTTAACGAATATATTTGATATTTAAGGATTGAGCCAAATGATCTCTGAACCAACCAGGATTACATCAACATCACGCACATTAATTGACCTTTGTATAACTAATTCTCCCGAAAAAGTTGTTAACTCTGGTGTCGTCCATCTTGGGATTAGCGATCACTCACTGGTTTTTGTGACTATAAAAATACGTTATGAACGTGTTGGCACGCACCGTACAATCGAAACTCGTGATTACAAAAAAATTGACCGCGACAAATTTTTAAATGACCTTGTTCAACAGCCATGGGATTTAATTAGCTTAGAGCCAAATCCAACTGCTATGTGGGATGCGTGGAAAACCCTGTTCATGGAAATTGTCGATAAACATGCCCCACTGAAAACAAAGCGGATCTCAAAAAAGCATTCTCCCTGGATTACATATGACCTGATGCGTAAAATCTATAAAGGAAATTATTTAAAAAAGAAAGCTGTTATTGAAAACAATGCGGCCAGTTGGGAACAATACGAGCAAGCGCGGAATGAAACTAACAATGCTATCAAATCCGCCAAACGTCAGTATTTTTTGCACAACTTAGAGTTGAACAAAAAGAATTCTTCCAAAACTTGGAAGCTAATTAACGAACTGAGCTCGCGTAAATCTTGCACAAACCGCAATATCACTGAAATTAAAACAGATAACGAAACTATAAATTCTGCGCCTGAAATTGCAGAAGCTTTTAATAACTTTTTCATGTCTATTGGTCCAAATCTAGCCAGTAAACTATCACCTTCTGATATCGACCCTGAAAGTTATCTACAGCCCGCTAAAACAGCCTTCTCCTTAAGGGCTCTTAGTGTCACAACTGTATGTGAGCTACTAAGTCAGCTTGACGAAAAGAAAGCCATAGGATTGGACGGAGTTCCTTGTAAACTTCTGAAATTAGCCAGTTCCATTATTGGACCATCATTAACGAAAATTTTTAATAGCTGTATAGAAACAGAAATCTTTCCAGATGAATGGAAAATCGCCAAGGTGACTCCTATCTTTAAAAAAGGATCAAAATCTGACCTGAATAACTATAGGCCAATTTCTGTATTGCCAATTGTCTCAAAGCTATTCGAGAAAATTATCTATCAACAACTCTACGATTACCTAGATAAAAACAAACTCTTGAATACTTATCAATCCGGCTTTCGATCGCTCCATAGCACCATGCCAGCACTGCTTGAATCAACGAACTGGTCTATTAATATAGATAACGGCCTTTTAAATGGTGTGGTATATATCGACCTTAAAAAGGCTTTTGACACCATTGACCATGCAATTTTGTTTCGTAAACTTGAAAACTATGGACTTGATCTGGGTTCCCTAAGACATCTTTGCCTCCTACCTTGGTAACAGGAGCCAGAAATGTTATGTTAATGGCGTATTGTCCAGTGCAAGCGAACTAAGATGCGGAGTACTACAGGGTAGTATTCTCGATCCTTTGTTCTTCCTAATCTATATAAACGATCTTCCAAACTGCCTTAATTCAGCATGCGCTAAAATGTTCGCAGATGACACAACTATTACCATTTCTGGCTCCTCTCTCGCTGACCTTGAACAAGAGACTAACTTAGAACTATTGAACCTGGCTAAGAGCCAATAAGCTTAGTCTTAATGTTGCGAAAACCGAGTTTATGGTTATTGGCTCTCGCCAGAAGCTTCTTGCGGAAAGCCATAACGAAATAAACGTCAAATTGGAAGATCAAGTTATCAGCAACGTTGATTACGCAAAATCATTAGGTCTCATTATCGACAATCGGCTTTCCTGGTCTAATCATGTTAACGAATTGTGTAAGAAGGTAACTTCGGCTATAGGTGCCCTTAGACGTATCAGGCCCCTTATCTCCCAATGCGGTACTAGTCTATAACTCCTTAATTCAAGCTCACTTTGATTACTGTAGCCTCGTTTGGGATGGCTTAAGTGATCAACTGAGTGACAAAGTACAAAAGTTACAGAACCGTGCAGCTAGAGTAATTTTAAAGGCCAACTATGGGACTAGCTCGAGCCTGCTTCTAGATATACTCGAAAGGGACAAATTAGTTATAAGGAGAAAGAAGCATAAAGCAATAATGATCTTTAAATCTCTAAATGAACAAGCTCCAGTGTACTTGCAGAACCTATTTCACGAACGAAATACGGACTATGACTTGCGCAATTCCTTTCATAAATTGACGTTACCCAAGCCGCGTAGTAACTACTTGAAACGAAGTTTCAGTTACAGCGGTGCTTTGTTGTGTAACTCTTTACCCGAAAATGTGAGAGAAATTAAATCAGTCAGGAAATTTAAAGAGCAAATTAAACATGTATTTGAGTCGTCGGACTCTCACTCGACAGTCTTGTAAAACAGTATATCGATAGTTTTTAGTCTGATTAATTGTAATTAGATTTTTACTCCATTTTTACTGAAGATTTTAGCGAGTTTTTTAAACAAAGAATCTGCTTATTGTTGCAGGTGGACACAAAAAACTGGATTCAACGAGTTCAGAAAAGAATAAACTGCATTCAATTATCAAAACAAACGCACAACAGGGAAATCGCTCTTTGTGGAACCATTTCCTTTACCCAACCACACTGTAAAATGAAAAGAGCCAATTCGGCCCCAAAAATGGGGCCGAAACGGGTGAGTCTGTTTTTGGGGCCAATTCAGCCCTATTGAGATGGGGCTGTTTTGGTACCAAAATTTGGGGCTAAATTGGCCCTTGCACTGGGGCCAAATTAGACCATGAAAAGGGTCAATATGGAAAACACTAGGGCCAATTTGGATTTTCCAGTAGCCAAAACAGCCCCTCAAATTTTGGCCCTCTTAAAAACTACCCCTCAAAAAGTAGCCGATTCAGCCCCATATCGGACCATTATGGTTTTCTAATTTGGGTGGGGGCCTACAGATTTTTTTCCCTTTATTAGGTATTGACAAATAATGAAACCAAACTAAGGCTTCTTTCAAACATTTATTCAGTTCTGCATAAGTTACTGTGATCTGTACATCATAACGCGTATTCCAACCTATTTATGTAACATTATCTTCGGTTAATCTCAACTTTTCTAGACTGAACATTTAGAATTATTGGAGGAATTAAATTGGCCAGGAGAGACACTTGTCTTTGGTGCGATCAAAGTAACTACTTCGTAACTGTTTTCACAAAAGACAAAGTCAAAATCATAATCAGCATCATAGGAACACTTAAAACCTATAGTGAAAATCAAAAATTGGAGTTGTAAAGGGTTTCATTAATTAAAGCTCACCAGAATTAAGGTTTCTATTATAACTCCCCTTTTGACCAAAAAAAGGATTGTAAGAGTTGGTCAAGTTCTCTTGCTAACAATTCTGACAATGTATATTAGATTGAAGCAAAAGAGTTGTAAGAGCAATAATGAACTAAGATGCTTTAGCTATATCAATGTTCAAGCTTCTGATTACAACTCCGACTCTGTCTACCTTGCTAGTACGAGCCTTTAATGACTTGACCTAATACTGTTGAAGGGTGCTTTTCACTCGTGACAAAGTCAGGGTCATAGTCAGAGTAGTAAGAGTACTCATCACCTTGTGAAAATCAAAAATCAGAGTTGCAAGGGAAGTCATAACCAAAAGCTTGATGGAATTTGAGTCATCACAACTTTCTATTCTTCCAATTCTGCTTATTATGTAGAAAATCAGATTAAGGGTGGAATCGTTGAAGGATAAACCACTTACCAGTCAAAATTCTTGTTTCCATGCTTTATAGTTTTCACTAGATCAAAAGTGAAGGAGTCATAATTGGAGTAATTATACCTTGTTAGTGTTTTATCTAGATCAACACTCTATGCTTTTGATTACAGTTCCGACTCTGTATCCTATTGGTAAGCCAACCCTTATGACTTGGCAAATGTTTTAAACTATATTTTACTCCACGGATATAATGTTCACAAAATCTTGCCAAATCTTGGTCTATAAGGGTGAAAGAAAACTTCCATGAAAAAAAATTTCGACAGTTTGGCTACACCTCACGAGGTTGTCCTGGATTTACATTCAGCAAGAACTGAGGCATTTGCCAAGTCATTTAAAAAGGGAGGAAACATTGACAAGTGTCTACCCCAGTCCACTTTCAAGCAATGCCTGATCTAGAAAAGTCAAGATGGCTTTGCATTGGGTGCATGATACATTAAATACATAAAAACACCCAAGCAATGCTATCACTGCATCAATCTTCTTCTGAGGAAGCTGGCATATAATGCCTCTCTTTGTCACAACAAAATCCTGAATTTTCCTGTCAACATCTGCATCCCTCTGCAATAAAAACAAATGTTGTAATTTTAGAAATGATAATAACAATAATTAAAACACAAGAAACAGTGCCTACACATAAAAAGTCAGTATGGTCAAAACAATATTATTGTCAAAAAAAAATGTTGGTTTAATTACTTCTTTCCAGTTTTCAGGTATGCATGTAAGGTATACTGTTTAAATAATATATTATAGTTTGTTGAAATTATGCTTACTTTAGGTTGTGGGAAAAAGAATGATAGCATAATTATGTCTAATACATTCACACATCATTGAGGAGGTAATTAAAGTGTGCTTGTCCTGATACAAGAAGGGTATTTCAGTATTTCCCACCAATCAAGAAATTTTGCAGCTGTAAATCAAAATTCATTAAGTATTTATGTAGCCATTATTATTCTGTGTGTTTCGGTGTAGTCTGGTGACTGTAAAGGAATGGCCCCTAAGGGATGTCTTCATAATAAAAGCTAATTTGCATCTCCATTTTGTCTGACTTCCACTTGTATCTGGGCTTCCCAAGCAGTTAGGGTTCAATGTACGGTTGAGTTTGTAGCACTCCTGTCAGTGTGTTTTTTTGTATTACAATAATATTATATCAGGAAAAACATTGTATTCCTACGGTGGCCCACAAGGGTCACTACATAAAAAAGGTCAACTGCATATTAAACACTGCACCCTATACAAATAAAAAAGTGTTGCTGCAAATAAAAAAGTGTTGCTGCAAATAAAAAAACGTTGCTGCAAATAAAAAATAATGTTGCTGCAAATAAAAAATAATGTTGCTGCAAATAAAAAAGTCTTGCTGCAAATAAAAAATGTTGCTGCAAATAAAAAAAAGATGTTGCTGCAAATAAAAATGTGTTGTGAAAGGTTTGCACCCAGGAGTCATTTCAAAAGTAGGTTGAGTTTGATCGTCCAGGTGAACGTAGTCCTGAATAGGACTGTTGTTGTTGACACTGACTGAGTGAAGTGAGTTGTATCACGTCATTTGATCAAATTTTGATGGTATTATACTCTGGTTATAGATCTGATTGGTCAATTACGTCGCAATGTTATTGGTCGTCTGTCAGTTTAGCCATGATGTTATTGGGCTATGAAGACTCGTAATCAGTAATTGGTGCATTTCGATACGTCTATTGTTACAGTTAAAGAGAGTCCCAGTGAATGGTGACGTCAACAATCACATTGCTGAGCACCATTTACAGAAGAAACATCAAATTGACTGAGACTCTGTGACATGTATAACGTATTCTACAGACTACTATCAATGTCTTACTTTAGAAAGCTGGTTTACTAGCTTAGAACAAACGCCACTGAATCGTAGCCAACAGTTACCAGCACCGTACAAACGACTTATTGACGAGATCAAGCAAAACTAACTACAAGAGAACGACTGGAGAACTGACAATTTGCCGGACTAACAATAGAAGACTTTTTTACTGTAACAATAGACGGATCGAAACGCGCCAATTACTGATTACGAGTCTTCATAGCCAATAACATCAAGGCTTAACTGTCAGACGACTAATAACATCGTGACGTAATTTACCAATCAGATCTATAACCAGAGTATAATACCATCAATTGACGTGACACAACTCACTTTGACTGTGAAGATGACTACCGCACAGTTTGTCGAAACGTCAGTCACTGTGAACAACAACAGTCCTATTCAGGACTACGTTCACCTGGACGATCAAACTCAACCTACTTTTGAAATGACTCCTGGGTTCAAACCTTTCACAACACATTTTTATTTGCAGCAACATCTTTTTTTTATTTGCAGCAACATTTTTTATTTGCAGCAACTTTTTTTATTTGCAGCAACTTTTTTATTTGTATAGGGCGCAGTGTGTAATATGCAGTTGACCTTTTTTATGTAGTGACCCTTGTGGGCCACCGTATATTCCCAAAACACTTACCTCTTCAATAGTGATAACTTCCTCCCAAAGTCCTCTTGGCACTCTGATCAATGCCGCAGAACCTTGTTCACTACCAAAAGGATGCCCGGCTTTCTATTTCTGCCATAGAAGAAATGTTATTAAATTAAAACTGGTTCCCTTGGAGCACCAAGTTTATTCACACACAGTTCTGGGTAATTGTGGGAGTAAATTGATTGACAGACCCTCTCACCTCAATCACACCCGCAGAATTCTGCAACCTAAAATTCTATTTCCTAATTTTATACATATTAATTCTATTATTATAATTCACATGCATTATTCTTTCAACCCTTTAAGCCTTAAGAGTGATCAGCATCAAATTTCTCCAAGTGTAATATCAATGCTTTGTAAAACAACGTGTTCATGAGAATTATGGACATAATCACACAATTTGCTTGATATTTTATCAACTTCTTCCCACTACCTCTGTAGGAAATGAATAGGGCCAACAAATGAGAATTAAAATTTGATCTTAGGATTTAAAGGGTTTTAAATTTGTCTATTTTTAATGCATTTATTTTGCACTTATTTATCAGACAAGACAACTAATGTATTGGGAAGCCAAGTACTGAAATCTACAGTGTAAATGTATAACCAGACCACACCATCCTTACCATCTTCTTTAGTTCAGGTGTTTACTGTTGAAATGGCCATGGCTTTAAGGTTTTTTTCATCCTGTTTATCATTCTCCCTGTTGTAAATAGGGGACAGTGAGGGGATGGAAGAAGTGCTTTTTAACTCCTCCACTGGCTTAACTACAGAATACAGGGTCACTTATTTCCTTATCATTAGAAATAAAAGCATCTAATATGACTCGTTCTTCAAAGCCTTCCGACAAGGTGGACTTGAGTGACCCTGAATTCTGTTTAATGAAACGTGGTTAACATAGCTCAGACTTTTGCATTGGTAGAAAGAAAGCGAATCAAGGTGGCTTACCTTGTCTTACTATCGGCTTTTTCCAGCAAAGTCTTGATTCTTGGAGAGCCTTTGTTATATTTGTGCAGTTCATCTCGAAGACCGTTGCGCCTCACGAGGCTTCTGTCTCCGATTCTTCACGACGAACTTCAAGAGCGAAGTGATGGATCAGCGACGGCTCATAGTTCGAAAATAATTAGTAATAACACCTTGAATGTCCTTTGATGCTATCGAGAAGTATAATACAAGACTCCTGATCCCCAAAGAAACTGGCCTGTTCGCAACCGTTGCACTACTTTCAAATGGACGCCAAAAGGATCACATCAAAGAGCATGTGCAGAAGGAAAGCCCGCTGACCAGTTGTGTATTGTTTGCAGGCCGTCTGCCAGGCCATTTTTATTCGTAAAATATGTTTTCGATTGTGTGCGTGTCGTGTTATTTTTAACCTGCGTGGCAGGCGTTCGAAATTTTAAAAACCTTTTACTTATAAATCAGACAATATATGCACATGGCTGGGTCTTTGTTTGCTATCAATGCAATACTGAGGGATATTGTACTGTAACGCCCTCTCAGCGTTTAATTTGGGTGACGCATCATGTAATGTTATCGACATTGAAATCATGTGCAGAATATTCGGGAGCGTGATCGTAGTTTTGTTTCCGATTTGTAGCTTCGCTCGAGGCAAAGGTTCGCTCGAAACCATGAGTTACCTTACAGTCTTTGACTGTCGTCACGGTTTTAAGTCTACGTTAAAGTTATATTAGTTCCTTGCTCGACTAAACGGACCGTACTTTGGATCGTGTCAGACGTATGGTTTCGATATGGTTACTTCAACTGAACACCGCGGTCTCCTTGCGCCCCTTTTGACGGCAAAAGGCGGTCGCTCCGCATAGACCTTGTTGGCCAAATCGGAATTTTTATTTGGCCATCGGAAGGGCCAAATTGAGACCGGGAAGTGCCAAAATAGCTTTTAGTGTAGCCAATTCAGAAATTAGATGGGCCGAATTGGTACCACCTAGAACTGTTTTGACCCTTTCTGTCCAAAACGACCCAGCATGTTCCAAATCGGCCCTCGAGAAATTGGGGCCGATTTGGCCTTTGGGGTCGATTTGGCTCTTTTCATTTTACAGTGCAAGTTTGTGAAGTTTTTGGTTTTATTACATTCGATCCACGCTAACTAGTAATAAATTATCGGATGCACAATAAAATTTATAACCCCACCGCAGTAAAAGAAAACAGGGCATTTTGTTTTGTTTTTTGTTATGGCATTTCATATGCAATATGACAGCGAAGAGCAAAGGTGCATTTTTTCTTTTCAGAAATACTACATGACAACATGATATAGCAATTTTACAAAGGCAGTCTCTTTGTTCTTGGTTTGAAACGTGCTTATATATATATATCTTCCCAAGCCAAAACTAAGTATGTGGTATGGCAAGTTCTCAAAGGCAGTCTCATTATTCTTGTGCTTCAAATAATGTTTATATCTTCCCAAGCCAATACTGAGTTATCGAATTTTTTGTTGCAGAGCACCGAAATGCCGGGTTAGCAACAGAATAAATACCACAATTTCGTTCGTATTCCATTCCCCCGTTATAATTAGGTCTGCCATCAAATTCACAGGGGAATAACTTATTCTCATAACTTCTGATCGCTGGCGTTAAAGTCCAGAAAGCATTTGTTAAAGCCGTGCAATCAATGCACTGATTGCCTCGAATGTTTATGAGTTCATAGGGCAAGTACGAAAAAAAGCCCGGTGAATATGTAAGATTTTTCACGACGTCAAAGTCTTCAAGAGAGGCATCTCTGAAGTCCGCACCATTTTTCGGAAATTCACAGGTTACTCGCCAGTGAGTGGACTGGTCTCTGATGGACTGCATATCTGCAAGTGACAGACGATATTCTGACCAAGCGTTTAATAGGTTGAAAATTATGTGACAAGGTCTTGCCGCTGAAAATATCACTTGCCCAGTTCCTTTTGCCTTTTTCCAAAGAGTAGATCTGCACTAGGGTCCAGGCAGCTCCCGGTTCAACTTTAAAACCACAATAAACATTCAGCGTATAATTTGCATGATTAAGTATTTAGTATATTCCATTTACTTGTCTCCCAGAAACTAAGACATCGTGACATGGACGAAGGGGTTTGTGACATCTATGACCATAATATCCAGGCGGACATGCGCAATTATAACGCCTGGCTCTGACGTCACAGACCTCACGACACGTGGCACCATTTTCGCATGGATTTGATCGACAACATCCGTTGTGACAAGTTTCACTTGGACAGCTTTATTTTCTCTGCTATAAAGTAAAAAAATAATTTCTTTACCTGTGGCCATGGGAAACTCACAAAACCGTCAACACCGGAAATATTTATGGAACGTTATTGTGTTGCAAGGAAAATGTCAATAAGGCGTGAGAAAACTAAACCGCAAACGGCGTCGGTGGTGTTGTTTTGGGGTTTGTTCCCGTGTACTGAACTTTATTTTGATTGGTCACTACGCGATAAAAATTCCTGAAAACGTTCAGGCGTTCACTGTTTTCTGAGTTTGACAATAAGTAGTATACTATTTCAGGACTAAGATACTGCGAAAATTGGGACAGTTTTTTGAAATTCCAGAAATTTTTTTCCGGGCCCTAGACAATAACCTAAGATCAAACCCTAAGGACATGTGGGGTCGTTCCAATCCCAAAAACAGTTTCCATTAGCTTCCTTAAGGTCATTCCTCTGAATTGCATTGCGCATCTCTACTGCGCATAACATTGCAACACTAGTCACGCAATCTTTTCAAGATGGCTACCGTCGGCGTCGGCACCAAGTCGAGAGATAAAAGATGTTTTTTTGTAAGTTCAAAAGAAAAGGGAAGACGAGAGAGGTTAAAAAATATTTGGAAAAGGAAGTGTTGTAATGTGGGAGGTGATGGAGGCGTTAGCACAAAAAAGAAATGCATCGAAGCCGGCAGCTGCAACTTTCGAGGCAGACGAGTGATCGAGTTAGACGTGCTGGCCAAAGCCCTAGATAGTGGTTGCATTGCATGTGGAAAAGCTCTTCAGCTATCAAACTGACTATCTCCGGGGTGGGTAGTTTTTTGTATATCATGTGCGGCGATCCGGAATGTGGAGAGGTAAATGTGTTCACCACAAACAAATCGCATCGTGCCGCCGGTGCTGGTCGCCGCCGACCAATTTTTGATGTAAACACCAAACTTGCCTCAGGTACAGTAGGTATATTTATTTGATTAGCAGCTTTTATCTGAACATTTTTCCGAGCTTCATCATAATTTAACAATCATAATACCGTGTAATAACTAACTTTAATTACATCTGTACGAATAAGTGCAGTTAAATTTACGATGTTTTTTTCCTGGAAAGAGAAATGGGCCTGCCCGCCTGGGAACAGAAAATAATGGCATAGCTTCTAAGCAAATACCGGCACCCCCCTCTTTTTTTCGCTTATTTGACTCTAAAAACAATAGGCTGCCTACACAAAAAAAATGGACAATTTTCTATGTTCAGAAAAAAAGATATAAAGGAAAGTATAAAGCCAATACTCATTTTTTCATTTAAATTATTGTAACCATGGTAACGAATTTAGGGTAGTGCTTCCTCGACATATTCGTTTTCGTACCAAAAGCCTTTTGAAAGTGTTACTCTTGTCCAACTCGAAATATGTATAGCCTCATTTCGCACAATCAATAAAATTCTGAGTGTTATTAGGCCTAATTATTAATATAGTCCATTGTGCAAGGCAGCAAACCGGAAGTGTTGAAAATGACCTCAGAGGGGGTATGTTTGAGCCCTCGCAGCTCGTAAACGAATACCGGCACCCCCCCTTTTTTATTTTGATTTCGAAGTCCCAGTATGATGAATAGTTAATAGACAAAATTTGAGAAAAAATCTATGTTAAGTTCTATTTCAGGGGAATGACCTTAATTGACTAACGTTCAACAGAAAGATACAATGAAACCTTTGTAATAAAGGTGGACAGAAATAGCTTCCTGAGCCCCGACTTTCTTCGAAAAAGACGGACCCTAAGACCCTTAGGACTCGCACACTGTCAATGATACATAAGTTTCTTCCCAGCTATCAAACAGCTGCTTCGGTTTTAACAAATGCCTTACAAATAGCTTCAAATAATGGCCAAACTGTACCCTATCTTATATCAGGAGTAGGGTGCGGCTTGTTCTAAGACTGCCGCTGCTAAGCGGTAAGTGGTGTAAGGTAAAAGTTAAAGGCGCACACGAGGCAAAGGTCCAAACGACAGGAGCTTATCCCGGTTCGCCATGAAGCATGCCAAGGAGCACTGCTACTCCCCCCCTGGACGGGATGCTAGGCCATCGCAGGTTAACCCCCAGCACTATGTCGCCGGTACCCATTTTTGCACCTTTGTGAAGAGAGACAAGGTGGAGTAAGTTCTTTGACTAAAGAATCAGCGCGACGGGCGAGGCTTGAACCCTGGACCTCCAGTAGGTTGTGTAGCTTTACAAAAAAATCATCTTCCCTCATTATTTCTATTATCCTTACATCTCCTCTAGTGAAAGGAATTAAGACCAACATTACATTACCTTTGCCAAGTTACTCCGAACCATCTCAAAGTAGGTCCATCCTTCTTTGTGCTTGAAAGAGTCGGGATTTGTGCATGAGGCAGCCTCGTTGAGTTCACGGTTTTCACAGTTTTCATGGAATAAGTTTGTCCAAAGAGAAAAAGAAACGGCTTACAACGACAGAGGATGAACATTTATTCATGTAGCTTGACAGCACAAGCACCAGTCTAGGAACCCATCGCCCTTATTATCTCTTTATCCAAACTTAAGTTTCATTAGTGAATTTCCTAACAAAAAAATAAGTTAACTTCACTTAGCCTGCGTTGTAGCCGGCCCACGCACTCGTCTAAACTATTAATACAGAAGGTTTAGAGCGTCTGCGACGCAGACAAACTTCACTGTGTTTTTTTAAAAATTTTTTTTCGAAAAAAAAAAAAACTGCTGTTATTTAATTATTACTTTACCTTTTCTTGTATAAAGTCCTTTCAAGAAAAGGAATCCTCGGTGAGCCTGATGTTTTTTGTGCCTTTAACTATTTTCCTCTTATTATTAAATGGATAACGCTTCACAAATTAATTTCTTCAAGAATTGTTAACGAAACAATAGTTAAAATCATTGTTGTTCTTTCCTTTTTAATCATATCTTTCTTTCCTTTTTTCTCACATAGGTCACATAGATATCGTCAGTTATAAGCCATATTTTTCACTGCTTTGAGGGCTCTCTTAGTAGCCAAGGGTTTTCCCTCTTCTAAATATTTTATTGACACATTAATAAAATTTACTCATACATGTAAAAAAAAAAGGTCATGTGTTACACGGTATCCAAATTTGGATAAAATATTACAAGGTAAAAGTCACTTAATTTCTGAGAAAAGCGAGTAAACTGGTTGTAGACGACACTCGAGTTATAGGTTGGGGGAAAAAATCGGAAATTGATATGGAGTGTTTTAAAAACAGATAAAAATTCCTCGTTTTTACATCTTTAATTTCTACTTTATAAAACATGCAATTAAAAGACGGCTTCCGGAAATCATGGTGAAGTAGCTTTGCGTTGCTTCCACTAATACACTGGTCGAAAATTCTACTGATGGCGTCACGACAATTGACCAATAGGACAGTAAGCGATATTTCACGCCGTTCCCGACACAGCCTATGTCAATCATTTTTTTCCCGGCTGTATTTATAATATGATTCAAATTCATTCAGGCGAAACAAGTCCTTTAATAAATGTCTCTGCCGTGGATTTATCAATCCTTCAGACTGAAATGAGCAAGGACCTTAATAGAATTTTTAATTGGCTCAGCTCAAATAAACTCACATTAAATATTCTAAAAACAGATTTTATGGTGATAGGTTCTCGGCAGAGAATTGCATCTTTAGCTGGAAATATTTCTTTAAGTGTAAATGGTTTAACGTTACAACAGGTCGAAACTACAAAGTGTCTTGGCCTTACTATCGACCAATTTCTTACTTGGGAAAATCATTTACAAAGTGTCAGACAAAAGGTGGGGTGTGGTATAAGAATTCTTAAGAGGATTAGGCCTTTTGTTGGTTTGGAGCACCTCATAAACGTATACAGGTCAATAGTTGAGCCTTATTTTACTTATTGTTGTATTGTTTGGGATAGTATTGGCGAGACGTTGGTTGATAGGCTTCAAAAGTTGCAAAATAGGGCCGCTCGTGTTATTACAGGTGCTTCATACTCAAAACATTCAGCTGACATTCGGCATGAACTTGGGGGTGGCTCTCAGTTAGTGAGATAAGACAATATCATATGGCAGTAATGATGTTTAAAGTAAATCATGGCCTCTGTCCCTCTTATTTGTCTGACATGTTTGAAGCTAATACAAGCCGGCTCAGTTATGACCTTCGCTCTTCTAGAATGAATCTAATAGTGCCAAAAGCAAGAACAAACTATTTTAGGGATAGTTTTGCTTCTGTAGGCGCTAAGCTCTGGAATTCTCTTCCTACCAGTTTAAAGGAACAGACTTCTTTAAAACAATTTAAGACTAAGATCAGGTCGTATTTGCTATCTACACAAGCCCCATAATTTTAGCTTTTCGTTATCATTATGTTTAACATTGTGTACGATCTTTCTTAGTTTAGATTTAGATATATTTCTATATCTTTCTGTAATTAAAATAATGCACGGCTTTTAGGTAGAACAGATGCTTTATGTAAAGTTATTTGATAAAATTACCGTGGGTAAATAAAGTTTTCACTCACTCACTCACTCACATAGCCCTACACAGCCATACATAGCCCTACATATCCATACACAGCCCTACATAGCCATACATAGCCATAAACATCCATACACAGCCCTACATAGCCATACATAGCCATAAACATCCCTACATAGCCCTACATAGCCATACATAGGCCTACACAGCCCTACACAGCCATACATAGTCCTACATAGCCATACACAGCCCTACATAGCCCTACATACGCCTACACATCCCTAAATAGCCCTACATAGCCATACATAGCCCTACACAGCCCTACATAGCCATAAACATCCCTACATAGCCCTACATAGCCATACATAGCCCTACACAGCCCTACACATCCCTACATAGCCCTACATAGCCATACATAGGCCTACACAGCCATACATAGCCATACACAGCCCTACATAGCCCTACATAGGCCTACACAGCCCTAAATAGCCCTACATAGCCATACATAGCCCTACACAGCCCTACACCACGTAACTAGCTTTTTTGAAGTTATCCGCTGACAAGTTACTAGTTTTAAAGTTATCGCAGGCTCGATTTCAATTTTTTTAAATGCACATGAATTGAAGTTTGTCTATGAGCCGCACTGTTAACAATTTGATTCCAAACTGACTTCGGACGCGGAAATTCAGCCAGTTTTCTCAGGCAGGGAAGTAAAAGGCAGTTGGCCTTGCTTAGCGTGGTAACGCGTTGGTCACGCTCTACGTCCTATTTGTATCTCCGATTGGTCAAAATTCGACAAGTGAGTTAATGCGGAAAATTTATGCACCATCTGGAAACTTGTTTACTAATAGCTCGAGCTGACAGAGTTTTGTGTCTTCTTATGTTTTTTACTGTCTTTTCTGACTGGATGTGCAAAATGAGAAATGAACCACTTGTCGAAGTCTTCGGAAATCCCATTTCGGATGGCATCGTTTCAAAAATGAGCTTATTCTACTCCTCCTTGCTTGATGCTTGAGAGGGTGAGGAATCTCTAGCGATTCTGGCCTTACTTGATGGGAGCTGCATCTCTACCGGTAAGCATTGCAGTTGATATGTTTTTTACTTCGGCGGAGCTCGAAGTAAAGGGTTTGCGCAACTCAGGAATATTTCAAAGTTGCACCCGGAGGTCCCAAAGTTGCTTCCGAATGTCCCGAAGTTGCTTCGAAAATAGTTGGAGACATCTTCGATTTTTTTATTTATTCTTTCATGGGAAAGAAATAATTATTATTTTTGGCTTTCGCAGGGTTTGAACCGGCTTACGTGTGACCCGTCAGGTCAGACGAGACACTAAATTGAGAGATTAGCCGATTGTGCCACTGCAACATAAGATAAATTTAGATGCAAAAGATAGCCATAAGTTATGCACGAGGTACAGTTAAAGATTCGGCACTCAAGTTTGTTACTTTTCGGCTTGTTTTGGTAGTGACATAGTGACATCGGAATGAGTTGGAGATTTCGCGAGATCACTTCTAGTCCTTTCGGCTACAACAAATATTTGAGGGGGAGCGCAAATTAATGCCGTAGACTTGCATTTTGTTTCCGAAGTGAGGCCGGAAGTTGTTCGAGATATCTCCAGAACAGCTGGAGTTGTTTCGTTTATCTGAGGAAGAAAGAAATATTATTTTTCGTTCGCCCTTCGGTTTGTAGTCACTTATATTTGCCCCGTTTGATCGCGGAGACGAGATTGTAGCAGAAAAGTAAAAGATGGTCGATTTGTAGATTTAATTTCTTTTTAATTTGGGCTAGCAGCAAGTTAATGATTTGCTGCAGAACTCCGAACAGTTGGGGTGTGACGATTTGTTATTTTAGGCTTACAGGAAACTGATTGAAGCGGGAAGTCGAGTTTTAGCAGTTTAAAGACAGTGGAATTAATGAGATCTCGTCGTGCGCAATTTATTTATGACAGAAATTATAATCGAATTGGATTACAGCCAAGGGGTCATGCACTAAGCAGACTTCCGTTGAAGAAGTTAAGACGTCTGTAACTCAAAAGGAGAAACGTAGGGGCATTTGTATGGAAGGGTATCCGGAAAAAAATATCACTTCTTACTATTCCTCCACATTCACAATTAATCCACAACCACGACGCCGAAGTTTACGCTCCATAGCGTCTCGTTTTTTTTCTCTGTTGTCATGTAGTCGAGGGTAGTTTATGTAGCTAGTTTATGCAAGTTTGTAAGATTTGTATCTGAGAGAATGATCTGACCTAGTATATACAGAACATTTAAAGCCTTTAGACATTTTCTGACCGCAGATGCTAGAAAGAAAACGTTCTGAAGAATATTCAGTCATACGTTTGGTTGTGAAAAGAAAGCTTTGGGAGATATTCTTGCCTCGAGTTCATCTTGGAAAACAGCAAACAGCGGGAAGCCGGTTAAAACATAGATCTGCAAGGTGTTATACATGAGTCATCATTTTCAGACTTTTCACTTTCAATACTTGTCTTCGTGGATGGAAATTGTCCTCTCCTAAAATGTCTCACGAATTATATTTATTGTCTTGATTGTTAACAGTCTGTTTCACAATTTTAATCGTGCGCCCGTTGTTTTCTCAGTTAACGCTTGTCAAAAGTCAGAACCGGCTTTCCGTATGGGTGATTTTAAAAATGTTTGGAAAGTTTTCGCTAAAAGCCCATCATTACGTATACGCTGCGTACTACACAGCAGCATATTGATCTCACTGAACAATCCCGACATTATGGAATTCTCTTCATGAAAACGTTTTATAATGTGTTCAATCAGGAGCCCATAACCCGGAGCGACCAACCCCCATACTAGGCCTATGTCATGGCGTTTTAACGGACCGGTTTATTTTTTGAAACATTTTAGGGCAATTTTTCCCGCGAAAATAAAATCTCCCGCCACCTCTAAATACGTATTCGAAGTGTAAGATATCAAAAAGGAAAACGTAACGTCATTAAAAGGCAAAAATTATCATTTTAGATCTGTAGGTTTTGCTGACTGGTTAGTAGGAGTTTAAAGATATTCTAAATTCGCGACAAAACCGTTGTAAAAATTTACAGGTCCGTGAAAACGCCGTGACACGAGTACATGGAATTTGCTCGCTCCAGGTTATAAGCTCCTGCATGGTTCAATTCTATAATTTATTGTGCAAGGGAAGCGCGTGCTTCGATGATCCTGAATATTGAATGGGTGCATGCAATTTGTCTTGAAAAATTGTGAGAAACTGTAGTTATAGGTTTAAATAGGGCAAAAAATAAGAAATTGTCTTCGAGATCTGTAGGATAAACAAACAGCGCCTGATAGGAGGATGCCTATATACCAAGCCAGGACTTCGAGACAGGATTCGAGCCAGGACTCCCAGCCAGGATTCCGAGCCAGGACTCGAGCCAGGATTCGAGCCAGGACACGAGCCAAGACCCGAGCCAAGACCCGAGCCAGGACTCGAGCCAGGACCCGAGTCAGGACCCGAGCCAGGACTCGAGTCAGGATTCGAGACAGGACTCGAGCCAAGACCCGAGCCAGGGGCTTCGAACCAGGAGTTCGAGCCAGGACTCGAGCCAGGATTCGTGCCAGGACTCAAGCCAAGACCCGAGCCAGGGGCTTCCAACCAGGAGTTCGAGCCGGGAGTTCGAGCCAGGAGTTCGAGCCAGGAGTTCCGAGCCAGGACTCGACGCAGGACTCCGCAATTTTTCGCTCTCTCGCAATTTTCACCTCCTGCAAGTCACATGACCATTAAGAGGGCGGTTAGGGTTAGAGGTTAGGGCGAGGGTTAGGGTTAGGAGGTTACAAGTTAGTTAGTCCTTTATGTTGCTTTCATTTTACTCCTGTTTACTTGTTTTTTAATTATTTTTACTTATATACTTATTTTTGCTTACAGAAAGACTAGAAAAGTCCTAACTGGAATCCTGGCTTGACTCCAGGCTCGAAGTCCAAGCTCGAGTCCTGGCTCGAATCCTGGCTTTGATGTTAGTTTATCTCGCCTGATAGTACTGTTTACCTCAGATGTGATGTATAAAAGGCTGGTTTACACGCCACCAGATTTGTCGGCAAGATTTTGTAAAGTAAACTTGTCGAATACAAAACATTTGGCCTGATTTTATATTTTGGCCTCCCTTTTAGACAGAGGGATGCAACCGATAAATTATACCATGTAAATTGGCCCCGACCGAGGCCTATTGTGTCAAGTACCCAGCCTTTATAGCATAAAATTATATTTCGGGGAAGTCAAATTAAATTAGCCTTATAAAATAAAGGAGGGGGAAGGTGGCCGACTGGGTTATTTTGTTTGGGAAGGTTTTGTTTTCCAAGCCTAATCTACTGTGATCAAAGGTGCATGATTGCTATTTTTCGGTGTACATATAAGACTATTAACTGGATTTAAGATTTATTTCATTATTGGACCGTTTGCAAATTAACTTTTCTTTAAAATCACTTAGCCTTTCACCGCAAAAATTATATGAATCTACCCTAAAGTTAACTGATATGTGGATTACAAGTTTATTGTTTGATTTAAATTATAAATTTATCAACGGGAGCTTCGCTTTTAGCCCTGGCTAAATCTATATAATATAACATGCAGTAGAACCCCGGTTCCATAACTCGAACTCTGAAGGAAAACGGAAAACAGTTTGAGTTAGCGGGGGTTCGAGATATCGGGGTCGATTGGATAGTCATTCAGTTTGACCTCATTTTGCCAAGTTGCCAAGTTAATATTTAATGGTTACTAGGCAGTCTAATATATACGGAACAGCACAAATTACACTAATTTAGATTTCATCAGCGACTGTAACACATGATCTGGTATGCCCTTTAATGGCTAATAATGACTGTCGAATACTAGCCAAATACTTGATCTGTTCGTCTCACTACTGATTAAATCAAATTGCTCTGTGTTACCTTTGTCAGTGTTTTTATCAGGACTTACCGAAGAAACGACGAGAAGAATGGGATGGCATAAGTTGTGAGTTGCAAGAACCAAAATCAGGGGCACCCAACGAGAATATAGTTCAAAACCACTTAAGCATAGCATTGTTGAACGTATTTTAGTATTTAAACGGTGGATATAGGCATATTTTAATCCCCTAACAATTTTTCATCTGTTCGGATTTCCTAGCTGAAAGTCCAGTGATCTGAAAATTATAGGCATCAAAACTTACCTTAAGTTTCGAAAATTTCAGGGGTAAAAATCCGTTAAAAATGGGCAATTATACCATTTATTAGATGTTCGAAAATCCTAGGAGAGGCAGGCAAGCAAGTATTTTACAACAAATGCTCAGAAAATTCTAGACGTCAAATCGTCTTCCGAACAGATAATTTCCAAAAATTGTCGTTGGGTGCCCTTGCAAAGGGTCATTCCACGGTAATCTGTCGTTGCGGAGAAGACACTTTCAATTGGAAACAAAAAATCGATCGTCTGTAAACTACTAAAAGAATAAGTACAGCTTTATATATTTTTAGGTAGATGTGAGCTAAGTGTATCTATAACACAAGATAAATCTACTCCTGCTCTTTACGGAGAGATACAATCAACGAATGATTTCGCGTTGCGGAGAAGACTCGCAAGACGCGCGAATTATTATTCTTTCAATTCAAGATTAGATTCTTTCGAATTCGGGCATCCTTTAAAATGACTCTTTGCTTGCAAAGGAAGATTTCTTTGTAGTTAATTGTCAAACAAAAAAATATTTCGTTATTCCTTTTTAATGTGCTCGAAATTTTGCAATGATTTGATGCGATCCCGTTGCGGAGAAGACAAAAGGGCTCGCTGTAAAAAACCCTGTCTTCTTAAGGGTAAAACGTGGATCAGGTAGTACCAAATGACAGGAGAGGACTCGACGCAGCGTCCAAGGTGGCGGAATAGATATATTGCACCCACAGTGCAACAGTTTACTGCTCATGCCCAATGTTTTCTGCTTGTCCCTGAGGGCAAGACCCATAAATCTGGCCAATAAAAACAAGCCTTACTTTCGTAGCTGTCTTCTCCGCAACAAAAATAAAACACTAAATTTCCGTTGAAGTTTTATGTATTTTGGTGAATGTTCAATATAGAAAGGTTACACTTTGTATGAATCAGAACATTTAAAAAATGTAAACATTTTGGCCGATTTTCCTTATTGCAATCAAAACTCTTAGGAGTGAAATCGTTGCGGAGAAGACATTTTGACTTTGGAAAGTCTTATTCTTTGCATTCGTTTTTAAATACTCAAGCTAGGTAGGTATATCGTATAGACCATGTTTAAAATATTGAAGACCCAGAGCGGATTTTTAAAAAAGTCTTTAGCTTTTCAAATAAGTCAAAAATAATTTGTCTTCTCCGCAACGGCTTTTGACAACACATGCAGAATAAATTATAATTTTTGCAAAAATATGACCTGGGAATTGTATGATAGTGCTTAAAATGTCAACTTTGGACATTTCGCTTTTAGTTTTTAGGTAATATTAGACAAGTTTGGTACTTTTTAAAAACCAATGTCTATTTTCACATTACCGTGGAATGACCCCAAAATTCGAGTTATCGGGGTAGATTTATTTTAAAAGAAAACGAAATTAGTTCAAGTTAGAGGGGAATTCGAGTTATCCGAGTTTCAGTTACCGGGGTTCTACTAAATTTTATTTCTGGAGAAAAATTCTACATGTGTGAAAATCAAGAGAGTTTAATGTCCACATCTTCCCGCAAATCTATATTGTAAGTGCCCGCAATTAAGGTCCCGTCTAGATTCTCCCCGCAAAAATTTCAGTCAAACGCCCGCAAGTCGCTAAGAGGTCCCCGCAAGACACGCAAAGGGACACAATTCTTACCCTCCACCCCACAAAAACAAATCACGCAATCTGTTTCAAGTCACACAAGTCCCCCCCCCACTACCACCCCCCCTCGGGATATGTTTTTGAGATAACGACATACAGAGAGTACGTGACACATTTTACACTTTGTGTGACACGAGGATCTGTCAATCAAGCAATAAAAGAACAAAATAAAATGTCAATTATTATAATAACTTGGGAAACTAAAAATAGATGAATAGTTTTAACATACCCCATGACGCGAGTATGTAACAGTTTTCGTAACATCATGTCCTGTCAATCACAGAACGCAAAAGAAAATGTTAATAAAATATTCCGAGAAACTAAAAAAGGACTTGGCTGAGCGTAACCTGGGACCGAGTACAGAAACAAAAAAAAACAACGAAGCGTACCCAGATTTGTGATTAAGTTATTCAAGTTCACGTCCACCGAATATTTCATTTTTAATTGATCCCAGTAAATCATCGATACTCATAATAAAGATAATACGATGGTCATCTATACTGCAAAATTAATATACCCGCTAATTGTTTTAAAAAAACCTCAAGACATAGCAACATCGACACGGCAATTATTTATTAAATGTCTTAAAACGACACGACAAAACACGACCTACTTAAAATCACCCTCGGTTGTTGCAGTTAAAAAGTTTGTTACAATCAGGGCATTTGACTAATTCGTTCAATTATTTATTTTAACGCTTTAGCCAATAATTTTTTTTCTAATTTATATGACCCAACCTTAAAAGACTGAACACTGAACACTGCCACACAAACACTAATTTCTAGTTGGCTAGTTGGCTTCCTTCCTTCGTACATGCTTTAAAATTCAAAATCAGTAATTGATCAAAAGGCTTAAAGTCTTGCGCGTTTACCTTAAAAATGTAGTCCTCAATACCGTGGCAGTCGGCAAGGTGGTTCCTGAGATAATGCGATCAAAAGATCCAACTTAGCCTTTAAACTGGCTTGAGATGTGGACATTAAACTCTCTTCCTTTAATTCAAGAGCGTATTTTCTCTGTCTTTGCATTTCTTCTTTCCTTTCGGCTTCCTCTTCCTGGAACGTCCTTTTTTTATCCTCTGGCCAATTAATTATCCATCTCTGGCAAAAAAAAACAATAATATAATTGGCATCGTTGTGTCCGGTATCGGGTATAGCAAATGAAACTAAAAAGGTTTATATTCTCGCTTACCTTATCCGGTAACGAGCACGCTATTTCATACGTGGAACGTTCCGTTAATTGACAAATTACTTCAAAGTTTGTCAATTTTGGAGCATTTTCACTTGCCACTCGCGATTGGGCCATTCTTTTTTCGATCTTCTGTGATTTTTGTCCTTTTTACTAATAAACCTTTCGCACTGCTTTAATACTGCACGTGTGATTATTTTTAGGCTAAGCTGATATACTTAAACCTCTGGCAAATTACGTTTGTTTTCTCAAATGACGAAAATGACAAAAAGGAGAAGTAATCCCCTTCTGCCCAAAAGAAAAACCAAAGAAGGGGGAATTTTAGTGACACGGTATATTTTTCACGTCAAATGACAAAACGAAAAATGATCCACCCTCCACTAAACATAAAAAAACAAAGAAGGAATTATCATCTTACTTTTTTTTTCCTTTTTCCGTGACGCGGTAGATTTCCTTTTCTCGAAACGTCCCGGGAAAACAGAGAAAAAACCAAATGATTTATGACACGTAAAATTTGTTTGTTCAGCCGGACTACCGCTCAAGGCGTTCAAACACTAAATGGCCGGGGGTTTTACTGAAAGATGATGTTTTTTGTGACACTTAAAATTTGTTTTTTGTAGCTGAACCACCGCCCCACTAAATAACACTAAATGACCGGCAGATTTATATTTTCACTAAATTTCATAAAATTAAAAAAAAAACTGTCATAATTATAAAAGCGCCTAATATTTTGAAAACCGTACCCGTGAGTCCAGATTTTTAATAACATGCTTAATGCAAACGCGGACAACAATACAAAACCTTTATTTAAAATCGCTTGGCATTTTTGACAAACATCAAATACTCTGGTGAGGTTTCGTTGATAATGTCTGTGGATATTCATCTGAAATTGACTTCGTGTGTCAACAGTAAGTATTTTCAAAAAATTAGAGGTTCTAAAACGTTCCGATTTTAGACAACTAGAATTGGGTAAACTTATGATTTTCACCTCCCTTTTTGTAGAACAAACCTTCGTAATTTTTTTGTCAGTTTCCAAAGACCTACTTTCTAACTCTTTAGAAGATAGTATTAAAGAATCTATTTCTCTCCACTTATTCAAAACGAAATCGAAGAATAATACCTTGAGTTGACAAATCTCGAACATCACACTGACCCAGTTGTCTTTCATTTTGTTTTTCTTGCTTTTTTGACTTACACGTAATCCTTTATTAATACCTTGAGTTGAATGAGAGTGTATGATGCTTTTTTGTCTGTTGCCGCGAAGCACGTACAGTTGTAGTACGAAAAAGTTAATTACCTCTTAAAAGCGAATGCAAAGAAAAGAGGGGGTTTGTGAGTTGTGTACATAATAAAATCGTCAGATCGTGTATTTAATGAACTATTGTGACCAGTAGTTAATCCTGGCGAAAAAAGTTTTTAATCCCATCAAAAGACCATTAAATTTTAATTACAACATGACTCACAAACGAAATAAAGTGT
The DNA here is from genome assembly GCA_038088405.1 of Porites divaricata. Classification (NCBI taxonomy): domain Eukaryota; kingdom Metazoa; phylum Cnidaria; class Anthozoa; order Scleractinia; family Poritidae; genus Porites; species Porites divaricata. Next base: position 30,651,915 of record JBBMOI010000002.1, on the reverse strand, counting down.
GCACGAAAATTTTAATTTAAACAGTTTTTGGTTTTTACTACGTTCACATGACAATTGTAACTAGTTCCGTTTAAAATTTAAAATCAGTAATTGATCGAAAAGCTTAAAGTCTGGCGCGTTTGCCTTAAAAATGCAGTCCTCAATACCGTAGCAAATGAAACTAAAAAGGTTTATATTCTCGCTTACCTTATCCGGTAACGAGCACGCTATTTCATACGTGGAACGTTCCGTTAATTGACAAATTACTTCAAAGTTTGTCAATTTTGGAGCATTTTCACTTGCCATTCGCGATTGGGCCATTCTTTTTTCGATCTTCTGTGATTTTTGTCCTTTTTACTAATAAACCTTTCGCACTGCTTTAATACTGCACGTGTGATTATTTTTAGGCTAAGCTGATATACTTAAACCTCTGGCAAATTACGTTTGTTTTCTCAAATGACGAAAATGACAAAAAGGAGAAGTAATCCCCTTCTGCCAAAAAGAAAAACAAAAGAAGGGGGAATTTTAGTGACACGGTATATTTTTCACGTCAAATGACAAAACGAAAAATGATCCACCCTCCACTAAACATAAAAAAACAAAGAAGGAATTATCATCTTACCTTTTTTTTTCCTTTTTCCGTGACGCGGTATATTTCCTTTTCTCGAAACGTCCCGGGAAAACAGAGAAAAAACCAAATGATTTATGACACGTAAAATTTGTTTGTTCAGCCGGACTACCGCTCAAGGCGTTCAAACACTAAATGGCCGGGGGTTTTACTGAAAGATGATGTTTTTTGTGACACTTAAAATTTGTTTTTTGTAGCTGAACCACCGCCCCACTAAATAACACTAAATGACCGGCAGATTTATATTTTCACTAAATTTCATAAAATTAAAAAAAAAACTGTCATAATTATAAAAGCGCCTAATATTTTGAAAACCGTACCCGTGAGTCCAGATTTTTAATAACATGCTTAATGCAAACGCGGACAACAATACAAAACCTTTATTTAAAATCGCTTGGCATTTTTGACAAACATCAAATACTCTGGTGAGGTTTCGTTGATAATGTCTGTGGATATTCATCTGAAATTGACTTCGTGTGTCAACAGTAAGTATTTTCAAAAAATTAGAGGTTCTAAAACGTTCCGATTTTAGACAACTAGAATTGGGTAAACTTATGATTTTCACCTCCCTTTTTGTAGAACAAACCTTCGTAAATTTTTTGTCAGTTTCCAAAGACCTACTTCCTAACTCTTTAGAAGATAGTATTAAAGAATCTATTTCTCTCCACTTATTCAAAACGAAATCGAAGAAAAAAATTATATGAATTATTAGTTATAAATCTTGTAGTAAATAATTGCCTTTCTTCGCATGTCTGATGTTATTTTGAAACTTACTGTTACATGTACCATACTGTATTAAAAAGTGTAACTTGAAATTTTTTTTTTGTATCGAAAATATTGAGATTTCACTCTCAACAGTCGCTTCTACATTTAACCCAAAGCTTGCGATTTTTAAGCAAATATCTTATGTTCTTGGAGGATTTTAACGAGCTATTTCGAGAAAAACTAAAACACCGGTAACTTTCACAGCATAAAAATGGAGATTTGCGCAAAATTAACGTTTGCGTAAACCTGCATAAAGTTGGTTATCCAATTTTACACAAATTTTCCATGGCGAGTAAAGGTTTGTAAAGGCAAATTAAGGCATAGTAAATGACAAAACGAAAAATGATCCACCCTCCACGAAACATAAAAAAACAAAGAAGGAATTATCATCTTACCTTTTTTTTTCCTTTTTCCGTGACGCGGTATATTTCCTATCCTCGAAACGTCCCGGGAAAACAGAGAAAAAACCAAATGATTTATGACACGTAAAATTTGTTTGTTCAGCCGGACTACCGCTCAAGGCGTTCAAACACTAAATGGCCGGGGGTTTTACTGAAAGATGATGTTTTTTGTGACACTTAAAATTTGTTTTTTGCAGCTGAACCACCGCCCCACTAAATAACACTAAATGACCGGCAGATTTATATTTTCACTAAATTTCATAAAATTAAAAAAAAACTGTCATAATTATAAAAGCGCCTAATATTTTGAAAACCGTACCCGTGAGTCCAGATTTTTAATAACATGCTTAATGCAAACGCGGACAACAATACAAAACCTTTATTTAAAATCGCTTGGCATTTTTGACAAACATCAAATACTCTGGTGAGGTTTCGTTGATAATGTCTGTGGATATTCATCTGAAATTGACTTCGTGTGTCAACAGTAAGTATTTTCAAAAAATTAGAGGTTCTAAAACGTTCCGATTTTAGACAACTAGAATTGGGTAAACTTATGATTTTCACCTCCCTTTTTGTAGAACAAACCTTCGTAAATTTTTTGTCAGTTTCCAAAGACCTACTTCCTAACTCTTTAGAAGATAGTATTAAAGAATCTATTTCTCTCCACTTATTCAAAACGAAATCGAAGAAAAAAATTATATGAATTATTAGTTATAAATCTTGTAGTAAATAATTGCCTTTCTTCGCATGTCTGATGTTATTTTGAAACTTACTGTTACATGTACCATACTTTATTACAAAGTGTAAAAAAAGTGTAACTTGAATATTTTTTTGTGTCGAAAATATTGAGATTTCACTCCATTTTCCAAACTCGTCAATCGCTTCTACATTTAACCCAAGGCAATATTTATAATCGCTTGCGATTTAGTCGCTTCCACTTTTAACCCAAGGCAATATTTATAATCGCTTTTGCGATTTTTAAGCAAATATCTTATGTTCTTGGAGGAATTTAACGAGCTATTTCGAGAAAAACTGATCATAATTCCTTGCTCCCGAGTATCTACTTTTTTTTTTACAAAAAAAAAACACCTCCCAGCTGCCGGGTATCGCTTGCGGTATTTCTGAGCAAAACACGAAATACTATGGTGATATTTCGTTGATAATTTTGGTAGATATTAATCGGGAGTTGACGGAAGCCACTTTCGGAGTTTTTAGTCTCTGATTGTGAGTTAAATACTCGAAACCAAATATCAATGGTTAACCACCGGTATATTTATAACAAGAAACATCAAATTCAAGATCTCACCTTCGATTAATGTCAGCTTACCGGATTTTACTGGGTTTATCGCAAACCAACCAAAAAATCGCCATTTTTGTATTGATGTTTACCTGCGTAGATTTTGTCGGCAAACAACACGCAAAGATGTTATTGTTCTCATCACAACATCGTTTGAAGCATTAACACTGGAATGTTCACATCACAGACCAAGACTACTGTATTACTAAGGCTCTTCGATTCTCAAGATTTTGCTGAAAAGAGCAGATAGTAAGGCAAGGTAAATTTTTTAAACAAAAGTTTATTATTGGTTTTAAATTCCGGTAACCGGTCAAGGTTTTCAAAATACTAAACTGCCGGCAGTTTTATATTCTCAGTAAATGTCACAAAATCGAACGATTCCAGCTAATGTAAGATGATATTTCACGACACTTGTAATAAAAAATGGGTCGTGATTTAGCTGCACGTTCGAGTAAATTTTGAAAAAAAAAACAGTAGTGCGGGGGTCGATGCTATAATCGAAAAATGATATTTCACGACACTTGTGTTAAAAAATGGGTCGTGATTTAGCTGCATGTTCGAGTAAATTTTTTAAAAACTGATCGTGTTTCAGCCGCACGTTTGGGTAACATTTATTTTTAACACAAAACAGCGCGTGATCGCCGAGCGATGTTATTAAAAAAGATGTGACGTTTTAATGGCACTTGTTACAAAAATTGATCGCGTTTCAGCTGCACGTTTGGGTAACATTTATTTTTAACACAAAACAGCGCGTGATCGCCGAGCGATGTTATTAAAAAAGATGTGACGTTTTAATGGCACTTGTTACAAAAATTGATCGCGTTTCAGCTGCACGTTTGGGTAACATTTATTTTTAACACAAGACAGCGCGTGATCGCCGAGCGATGTTATTAAAAAAGATGTGACGTTTTAATGGCACTTGTTACAAAAATTGATCGCGTTTCAGCCGCACGTTTGGGTAACATAGGAGATAATATCACACTCATATTGCGTCATAATGGCCCATTGAGATGAACAACGCGCAAGAGGATGTGATGCAATATTATCGGTCTCGTTTGAGATATTTTTTGCGTGTGAAAACATATTTTTGTGATAATGATCCGGTTGCGTGTTTGATTTCGTAATATCAACAACACCGATTACAATGTTTGTGATCTGCCTCGAGAGTATGGATTAGCAGATAATTTTGCTATTACGTTGCCTCCCACACCATCAAACGTCACCATCACCCATTAAGTAACAATGGTTAGCTGACGCAAAGGAAATAACGAGCTAATATTACCGATAAGAAAGACAAGTGTTTTTCATGTTGTTTGTTCATGCGAAAGTTGGCCGATCGCCAGTGGGTGAAAGATGACGCGACGTGATCGCCCACCGCTTGTTCTCGGCTATATAAGAAGCTTTGATCGAGGCTAACTCAAACCAGTTGAAGCTGCTAACCCAAGAGCAAAGAGCAAAGAGAGAAGAGCAAACCAGAAGACTAAAGTCTACGAAGAAGTTCGATCATGGCAGCCCCAAAAGAAAACGTTGGTCACATCTCAACCAAGTACGTTGAAACAAGTTGTGAGGCAGCCATGCGTTGTTCAGAATGTGATGGCATGTCCGACTTGGAAAGGTTTTTCTTTTTTGATAAGCTAAAGACTCACCGCCATAGACGGAATCTTCTGACAAGATGTTTATGCGAGTATCATTGTTCGTCAAAGTGGCAGTTTTATCTTTGGAGCAAGATCATCGAGGCAGAAAATCCCGACAAAGCAGATTTTCTAAAGATGATGTTCGCTCTGGGCAAATCATCGGTCGATCTCTCGGCGTTCAATCTATACGTTGGCTGCATGTCGCAGTGGGATTTTTTTGAGACATGTAGAGTTCCACAAACGCTGCCCGAGTTTGCATCGCAGACGATGTTATCTCGTCCGTGTAAAACATCTACCGTATCATGGGAAAAGACCATGTTGAAACTACACGAGGCATTTGAAGTCGAGACGCTTTCAGGTGAGGCGTTGCTGCGCGGAATGTTGGCATGTCGAGTATTGATTTTAATCGAGGTCACGGAAAAGACGCCAGTCTTACGAATGACCGAAAGGGGTCGACAATTGCTGTGTCAAGTTTTGCCATGTAATCTTGTGACAAACAGCAAAGTGTGGCCTGCAAGCGGTCTATGTTTTTACCCAATCTTCCGTTGGATTCAACACAAGGGATACATATCTCAGGCCGAGCAGCAGTTTATCCAAAAGCATGAAACGACGCTCAATCAAATTGGTCATCGCTTCGCCTCGGTGACGGTGAGTTCACCAAACTCCATCACCATTGACCTGGAACCTCTGGATGGTAGTTATGATCACACAAGAACAATAATCAGCACCTTTGATCTTGAGAGAAACAGCTTCCCAGTAACGGTGGAGAATGGTCGAGGTACAAAAGACAGCCTTTTCCTGTCCATGACCCCAATGCTCGGACAAATTATGTTGATCTTAAAAATGACATATGCGTACCTAGACAACAACAACAATGGGGACTTGCACAGAGAACTGTTGATAGCGTGTCTTTTGTGCGTATTGAAGAGTGGGGTAAAACAGATGAACAGTTTAAAACTACATATGCTGAATCAAGACTACGAAGAAAATATGAAGCAAGTGCAAAAGACAAAGCCTGGGACCGTGAGACCACCGCTGATCGCGTGTGATTACCGTACGTCCGCGGGACAGCGAAGAAGAGAAAGGGGAGACCAAATGAAGATATGTTTTCCATCGGAGAAGCAAACAATAAAAACTTTTGTTGCAAATCTCCGTCGTTGTGAAGGGCTGCATTCAACAAGGCCAAAAAGGCCAAAAAGGCCAGAGTCACTTTTCAAAGATGCATGTGACGAGGTTGTGGAAACTTTGTCGAGATCTAAGTTCGAGAACTTTGACATTGTCATGTCTAGTGTTCCAAAACAAATGGCGCAAATGGCATCCTTGCCATCTCCCTCGCCCGAGCCATCGACTTCAGGAAACGTCCGCACGAAAAGAAAGCGCATTATTGACAGTGATGATGAAGGAGACGATGTCATCGAGGTAACGCCGACGCGGGAATTGGCTAGGAAGCCAAAGGTGCCAAAACGAAGACGCGATATAGACAGTGGTGACGACATTGAAACCGAGTCAGTGGCCTTGTCTCAGCCAAGGATGGAGCATATCATCCGACCACCAGTAACCATACCCGTTGCAGCCGTTGCAGGCGCGCGAAAGGAGCAAATAGTTTTGGAAAGTAAGAAGCCAGCAGAAAGCCCCAGTGAGAGTGGACACGAAGATGCGCAAAATGATGATGATGATGATGATGGTGATGATGATGATGATAACGATGATGATGATAACGATGATGATGATGATGATGATGATGATGATAACGATGATGATGACGACTATAAAGGCGACCAAGATGGCAGTGAGAGTGATGATGACAGTGGTGGAGAAGAAGGGGAGAAGAGACGATATTCTTCACCGCTCAATACACCGATGACGGATACGAGTGCAATACAGTTGGCAAACTCAAATGAGACAGGCACGAAAACTTCCACTAGCGAGACAACTCGTCCCGTTGCACCGCCCCTGACCATCCAGTTGACTGTAGACCAATGCGATGTCACATTGGATGGTGCCACGATCAGCCAAACAGTGGAGCAAGTGGTTGCCAAAGAGGGTCCGATGGCCAGTTCAATGATCGAGAAAGACACTCCAATGTTCCCAGTACCGCCTTTGACCCTTCGATCGACTCAGTCAGCAGACCACCCAGTGGTTGATGATTCAGTATCCGATTTGTTTAACGGTGAACTGTGCAACAACATCGGTCTCGATGATGATGATGACTATGATGTCACGCATGCAGACAAATCCTTGTACCTCGGATCTCCTCAAGGCCCCATTGCTTCCGAGTTGATAAGCAGAGGTCAATCGGTACAAGGACCAGGAACCATGACCGTGGGTCCGATGAACTACGACACGGCTATGAGGGGCAAATGCCTGGTACGGTTGCTAAGAGAAGTGGGAGAACTGACCGAGGTGGTACCTGAAGTGAAGGTGGTTTCCACTAGCAACGGCGAGTTTGCCTTTAAAATATATACTGATCTGGACAAACTGTATACCCTCGGTACATACCCCTTGGATTGGATCCAACTAAAGAATTGTGCACAGATTGGGCGGACTATTTTTATGGTGGCTGCATTACAGTCGTTGGATTCTAGCGATTTGAGCAAGTTTGAGATATCGGCAGACAACAAACTGGCTTGGTTCCCGCCGGTCAAGGGTCGTTTGGAAACTGAAATACATCCATTGGAGGTGTTACAGTCGTCGTCTTTGCTTGGACATCAGTTGCGGAAAACAGTGCGACAAGATGAGAACTTTGGCGCCTGGGCGAAAGCCATTACAGAGAAAAAGCGGCCATTGGTGGAGTCGATAGTACGACAGTCTAACCTAGCAACGAGAGACCTCGGTAAAACTATAGACTTAGATTATTTTGGTCGTTTTTTTCAAAAATTGTCAAACGCGTTGCCGTGGATTGACCAATATTGACTTTGTTCAATCAAATGCTGTATAGAGTCTTGATTTTATTGAAAAAATTTTCTTGATAACTTTGAATGTATCACGAACATGTTTGATAGGGTAGTAGTTTTGGTGAAAGTTTATTGATTTGAGAAATACAAAGCACAGATAAAACATCGAGAGCCTTAAATCTTTGAGAAATGTACAGCTAAGAATTGGTCAGTGACTTTGATTTGCCAAAGATTACTTTTCCTTTTATGGTGTAAAATAGTTTAGCTAGGCCGATGGACTGCACTCTGAGTAGCTGAAAGTATTATCTCGATATTATCGTTTTTTCACAAGATTTCTTCTAACAAGTTTTAATGTACCATGATAATATTTATTAGGGTAGCATTTGTGGTTAACGCTTGCTGATTTTATTATCACGAGATATAAACATGAAATAAAATAACTAAGTTCTTAAATCTCTGAGAGTTTTTAAAACTTCGCGCAATAGCAAATTCGACCGGCTGAAAAACAAAAGAGAAAAAACACTGAGAGTTTGATTCGTAAAAAGTCTTATGGCAACTTTATTTCCTCATTGTGACACGTGCTCTCTCTCAAAACACTGACAGTTTGATTCGTAAAAAGTCTTATGGCAATTTTATTGCCTCATTGTGACACGCGCTCTCTCTCCTTCGTGGGTAGGGGAGTCAAAGCAAAAACGAACATTTCCTTTTTTTTTTATTGGACATTCTTTCAATTGGAAAATTCAAAATGTAATTGTTTGATATGGCATTTATACGTGAACAGTGTAGTATTTGGGTCTTTTCTATTTTATGGCAGATACATGGAGCTTTTGGGCTCGGGGAAACGAGAGGTTTGTCATGCGTACCCGGACCCGGTGGTGCTTGGAGACGATCGCGTTGTTTGAAATTTACTTACCCGCGAGGATAAATATATCCCCAGTTGTCGATACTTTGACATTGTACAGAACGAGATTGAACCACATATGAGACTCGTGGTTACGACATGGATGCATGACGTTTGCAAAGAGTAAATGTGCGAGGAAGATGTATTTGTCTTAGCAGTGAATTATTTAGACCGATTTTTATCGATTGTACCAACGAGAAAATGCAAACTACAATTACTTGGTGCCGCGTGTGTGTTAGTCGCTAGCAAATTTTTTCCAACGCCGGTGCGATCAGAAAGGATGCAGCAACTTTAATCGCCTCGTGATATATAGATGACACGTTTTTTATGTATCCGCCCTCTTTGCTGGCTATAGCTTCGGATAGCATGGCATTTACTAGAGTTGGAACAAAAGAGCAAAAAAAAAAAAACAGAATCGATGCTTTTCGCGTTGTTTCAACGACTAACCAATAAAGGAGTCCACTATTTACAAAATTACGAAAAACTCGTAGACGAGATTATCAAACTGAATAATCACTACAATTAAAGAACGACCAATGATCGACAAAATATTTGTAGTAAAAAAAATCGTGTCGATTTTATTAATTCATAATATATTTCTTCATTGAATAGTTACAAAGAGTCACATTTGTTGCGTTCTTAGTCCCCTTCTTTACGAGATCATCTTTAGGGTTCATCGTCATCCAACCAGTGACGGGAAAAATCGTCTGTCTTATTAAACCAGGCTGTAAGGCGCTCGTAGGCGGTGACGTTTTCATTACCGCCCCAAATCTCTTGCATCAAGCCCAGTGTTTTTTGATACATCGTTTCCGTACACATCACGGCCGTTTCATGTGTCAACTTGTCCAATACTTTTTCGAGCCACTTCCAAATGTTCATCTGAGAATCTTCTTCCTTGATCACAAACAACCGGTCCACCGAGCGATCGTTTACAATTTCTTTCAGCTTCTGAGGCACAAAATCATAACCGTAACGAGAGTCTAGAGGTTGGTGAATTTCCATGATGAATCAAACTCGAAGACTTTACTGAGATTTCAACGAGGGCTAATGTTTTTATAATCTTACAATTCGACCATACTACAATTTTACCTTGACGAAATAGAGCAAATAACACAACAATCTAGTATCATTTTAGCCATTTTATACAGTGTCCGATGTTTTGGCCGCTCCTTCGACTCTTTCCTGGCTTTGAGCTTTCTCGTCTTGTTCGCCCTCGTGCAAGTCGGGGAGGTGATAATAATCCATGGGCTGGTACGGAGTCGGTCCAGTCAACAAACACGCAAACGAAAAAGCCGCACTCTGCAACCTGAATTCGGACGATTTTCCTTCCCATGCTCGTCTTACCTCCTCCGAAAAGAACTCCAAGTTTGGCGCGTCTTTGCTTAGGTCCATGTGGATTAATTTCTTTTTGTACCCTTTTTTTTCTTCTCTATCTATCACTCCTTCTCTTGCCGATCGCTTCGTCTCGTCTGGGTTTTTTGAACAGGGGAGAAGGTTCTTTATATCGTTTGGTGAGAGCGCGACGCAAATGTCGTCAATGGAAAACTCCCAGTTACGTAGATGGTACGTGGTCTTGGGGGGGGGGGGGGTGTTTCTCTGGGCTGGGTATTTCGACACGTTGATGTAAAGTCATTTCCTGTGCGTAGTCCTTTTACGTCATCATGGTTTGTCTCATCTGGCCTTTTTAGCAGGGCAGAGGATTCCTTATACTGTTTGGCGAGAGCGCGACACACATGTCTTCAATGGAAAACTCCCAATTGCATAGATGATACGTGTTCTTGGGGGGGGGGGGGGGTGTTTCTCTGGGCTGGGTATTTCGACACGTTGACGTAAAGCCATTTCCTGTGCATGGTGCTCGCGTCAGCGCAGTGTAAGCATAAAAAGCGCAACAAACGGGCCGTGGTACTGCAATCAGTATATCACTGCAAACGCGAAGAGCAAAAAGAAAGCATGGCACCCGCAACTCGTTCTCAAACGATTATCTTGCGAAGCTGTAAACTTTGGATACCCGGCACTGACGAAGATTACATGAAAATGTATGCTGACATCATGACAAGAAAGAGAATATCTTTATGCAACGCTCTACGGTGTACTAGAAGGTGCTTGCATTGTGGAAGAAGGTTTTCGCGCGAGAGACGTCCCAGGCCGTCCATGGCCGGACATGACGACAATATGAGGTTTCCCCAACTCTTTGAGGCTCTCGCGAACGTTAAGACCGGACAGCACGCCAAGACCTTCCTAAAGCAATTAAACGAGGCAAAGAGAGCACGGTGCGAACTACAAAAGGTCCACAGAGTTTGTAAGGCGTTCGAAGCAATGGCGGAAAGACGATGCGTGTTTTGTTACAAGTGGTGTAGGTCGTCTCCATTCGAGTATGAGAAAAGACTAGCGCAAACTCATGTGATATCTTTCGAGAGTAATACTAATGTGATGCTTATCCGGAGAAAGGTGTAAAAACATACAATAAAATTATTGCAAAGTGTTGCATTTGTAGCATTATTCGATGATTGTGATTGTATCAATATGGATTGGGATCTAATATCTGTTTGCGTGTGAGAGGCGGCGAGGGTGGAGGTGGGGGTGAGGGAAATGGAAGTTGATGCCAAAGATTTAACAAATCGTGAAACTGCCTGCTCTGGGCAAAGAAGATTAGTTGGTATGCATTATCACTCGTGTCAAACCACTGCTTGACAAAAAAAAAAAGAGGTAAACCCCAACGCGAAAGCAGCGCATTGCGCATTGTACAGCCAAACAGAAAACAATAGGCGTGATGAACAACAAGTGTATAATTTAATCACAAAAAATCCAAACTAGTTTTACAAGACACTTTTTGTTTGATTGTTCCAATGTGAATGTCACTTTTTACAGCGTTTGCTGTTACTTCCTCGACTATCTTCGGCGTTTCGTTTGACCGATGATCCTGTAGTAATTATTCGGTCTGGTTCGACCTTGCACTTTACCCAGGCGTGATACGTTCGCGATTGATGGACACCAAACGGTATCAGATCATACAAGCGGCGAGATGCTTCCCTAAATAATAGATTGGGTTCCTCTTCGACACCCTCTGTGCGCTGATTAAGTTGCTTCAAAAATTCCTCAAGCTCGGGTTGAACGTTTGGTGGCCCATATGGCGAGTTCCTGGAAGACGTTGGCAGGAGATAGGCACCTGGGACAGTTGTCACGTTTGCAGGGTCGCAAGGAAGGCTCGTCATGTAATCCGTCTCGGGATCTTTTGGTACTCCCTCTGCCAGCACTAGTAGCGCACTCATGGCTACAAGGTCCAACGGTGCCCGCGGGTCAGAAGCGCAACAAAAAGCCAGCTTAGCATGCAACCGGACACACTTCTCCACTTTCCTGTTCATTTTATAGTGGTTTCGTATCATCCAATCGAGGGGTGCAGTCATTGCAAGAGTAAGTGGCCGGAAACTCTCGGTCACCGCCTCGACATTCCACAAGGCGTATCCAGGCTGAAAGGCTCTCAAGCGATCCCTCCGTATCCTGATCTCGGGATATTTACAGTCCCAACCAATCAACTGAGTAATGGCAGCGGCCAAGCGCAGCACGGCATCTTTTGTCATGGGAAAATTGTTCGACACAGCCCTCACCTCCTCGTACATAAAAGCCATGCTAGCAGAAAACCACCGCCGCGAATCTTGGTCTGCATCAGACTCCAACAACTCATCAAACTTCACGGGGCATTCGACCGTTAGCGATGCCCGCTCTTCGTCTGACAGATGTCGAACGAGATTCAAACAGGCAATGCTCAAGTACGCGGCAGAGTGGTCCACCGGTTGTCTGGTAATGATCCATGCCAGCTGTCGAAAGTCATGTGGCACGGTGGACTTTTCCGGGTCCACCAGATTCACAGCCGCTCGAAGAACTGCCTTGGGGCAACGCCTGGCACCCTCCATCAGTAGCCACACCATCTCTATGCCGGGATTGTCTACAGAGTCCACGTACTCCTCGAAAAGGTAAAAAAACTGCCTCCACCCAAATGGTAACACTTTCGGGTTGCGGTGCATGATTTGAACAGCGAACCATAACTGGGGCATGTCGTAGTGACTGCGCTCGCTTACTCGAGTCATTCCCCATCATCTCCTTCCGCTCCCTAACTGAGGCTCGTAACCGATTGGAACGAACTGCCTGATATGTGCTCTTTTTTATACCAAGGACCGCGTCGTCCTTATTCTAAACGTCATTGTGACCTCACCCAACGGCCTATGATGTCAAAGGACACGTCACGGCCTCTTTGACGCACGTTTCGAATACGTCAATTTCTCTGACTCGCTGTATTTGCATGATCTTTTAATTTCTTATTGCGTCATTACTCATTGCGTCACAACTCCGTCTATAAAATGTCGGGGCAATTCGCTTTGCAGTTAGTTGGTTACTTGAATCCCAAACGAGTAACAGCAAAAGGACAAACGAGAGCAAAAAAAAAGTTGGAAAACAACAAATGGCGCCGAAGACGAGCCAAGAGAAGGAAGAGGAAAGAAGGTCGATATTAAAGGTCGTGACTAATACGATCGGAGGACGCAAGAAGAAAGTCTATCAAGGCAACCAAAAAGATGGACAAAACGTGGATGACATTGACGTTGAGGCAATAGGGCCCATGGATGGCATTGACGTTGAAGCAACAGGGTCCCCAGTCCCACGTTTTAATGCTAAGTCGGAGAAAGCATTTCAGAAGATCGAGGATGCTGCCAAACGCATAGCCCCAAAATCGTTGCGCAAATTTGACAAGCCCTTGTTGGATGACTGTGCCATCTTGGAAGGCGAGTACGAAGGTTTTGCCTGATCGGTATGAGCAGATATGCACCCACGTAGATCGCATTGGTGATGGTAAAGGCGATGCCATCGACGCAATGTTGTCAGTGAAAAGGTGGAGGACGAGTACAGAACAAATCTGACCGACTACCAAACTTATTATAGTCAAAGGGATTTAATCGAACTCTGGTAATGAACCTAAAAATAATTGACTACGAATAGAGACAACAATTGTAGCTGATTGCACAAAAGTATAATGCTGTGAAAGGGTATCCATTAAACACTTAACACTTGATTTGTTGTGATATTTTGTATTGTGCATTCGTATTTCAATCCGTCAATGCTTTCACATCTTTGATCTTTCCCCCCTTGTAGCAAATGTCGGGTGAGAAACGTATTGAAGCAACAAACGAAACATCCTTGCATGACCGATGATATTCACTGGGATCTTGACGTCAATTAAATTGCGTCATCCAGTACCATTAAAGAAGGTATAAAAAGCTGCATCGCGCAATCGACAGACAGTCTGCTTTGAGAAGTCTGAGCGATAACAAGTCTATTTGGCAGTCAGCGCAACACCATGATTCGTACACGCAAGCAAACCAGTTCCATCGTCCGCAATGGAGTTCTGTGGTTAGAGTCGAAGAAGCCCATCGGCCAAAGACCTTATTCGCTGGTGGCAGATTTCCAAAAATACTTGAGCACTGTGGTAGAACGATATAAGCACTTGCCATACATAGAGGTTTTGAAAGAGGAGGGTGACCAGCTGGCGCGGGACATGAACATTGTCATAGACAATCTCGTTGGCGATTACAGAGTTAAACTGGATCGTTTTCGGGCTTTGAATACGCCCATTCTTAGCTCAACTGACGTTGAACTGGCCGAAGAGTTGCTTCGCCATCACCTAAGGGACTATAGTCTGGAGAATGTCGTGATGTTGCTCAACTGTCACACCGTCAACGCTTTGCATCCCTGGTTCTATGAATCAGTTGGGGGGGCGACTGCACTGCTCATGCTAGCCCTGGAAAATGCTAGTGAGACTATTGCGTCGTTCCGAATCAGCCGGGGCTACTTGGAATGCTCATTGGACGAGGCCTTTTGTACAGTTTGTTTTTACAGGAAACCAGACATGCAACCATTGATGGCTTGGAGAGACCTGCACGTATCTCTCTAATTTGATCATCTGTTATAATCTTGTTACAAATACTAGATGCAAAAAAATAATTATAAGTAAATGAAGACATTGTCAAGAGTTTATGTTTGCGAGTTGTTTTTATTTTAACACATTTGGGATAAACAACAAAAACATGAATAAACGACAACGTTGCCAACTTGACATGCTCGTGTGTTGTTGACCTACTTTCGTGTTCACACATTTGGTCAAACCATATAGAGTAGACAAAGTACAATTCACGATCCAGAGTTTTGTTTCAAATTAAAAAACTCCAAAAACAAGTCCACGATCGAGAGGTAATCAGAGACTGGAATGGTTAGATGATAATCTGCCACCACCTGCTCCCATCGTCGCATGGTACCAATTTCTTTAAGGCACCGGAGCCAATCGACCATCTCGTTAGAAAACCGCTCGACAAGCGCGTTCATTCTTGTCATGGTCTTTTTCGAGGGGGGTTTTGAAAAGGCCCATTCCAGCGATGTACCATTCAGTCGCAACGATTTCGACAACTCGCCACCGATGTCGACCCCGTAAACGCGTCTTGTCTCGCGCACCACCAAAATGTTGGAGGTGTTATTATCCGATGCTCCGACAACATTCTTGGCTACAACGATCCGCAAAACGTCCATGGGATTTTCCAACGTGCTAATCCAATCGTTTTCAAATTCGTGTAACTTGCATAGACCCCTGCTCTCATTTTTCGACACTAAGCCTTCGCCCAACACATGGCCCGGGTTTCCAATCATGGGACTCGAGAGTCCAACCTGGCCATCGGCCGTCACAAACACTCCCTGTTCGGGAATGCACGCTTGTAAACCCAACACCTCACGGACCAGTCGAGTTAGACAGACACAGCGAATCGCCTGTTGATCGAGCTTAAAGGGACCCTTGATCACCCGCTGTCTGCCAACATCAACAAACACAGGCGGTTTTCCTCCAGCTCGCTTTTGGGCCAAGGGTTTTCCTCTCGTGAGATCAAACCACGATGTCGAAGAGGCAAATGTATGGGCGCACGGCCGCGAATTGATCCAGTCGAGACGCTGTTTTTTGGTTGGCGCGTCATGTTCAGCCGTTTTGCGCTTTTGGCAATGAACTGTCGACGCACAATCTTCATGCGTCAAGTTTAATCGGAGCTTTAGGATTTCCATCCTCTTCTGAGGAACCCCGGGTGGTACCGACCGGTACACCCGACAAGCCTCGTCCTTGAATGCGGGCTGTCTTCCATCGCTCGTCTGCTCTTCGCATAGGCGTATGTGTTCCATAAACTCTTCAAAGCCCTGCTTGACGCTGTGAGAAGGAGGACCATGAGTGTATGCAACGTTGGGGGGTAACGCCAATCCTTGCCTTTCACAGTATTTCGTGAGTATCGAAGTCGTATCGATCAACTGCTTGCCTCGTCGAGTGTGTCTGTCCTCTGCGCAGGCTGGCATTGGATAAGCTCTGCGCTCCTTGGGCACCTCTACCGGTTGGCACGGAAGGTGAGACAAGTAATCCAGACTAGTCTCGTCCGGAAAGCGCCCCGTCAACACGAGTAGCGCATTGAAAAAAACAAGATCGAGACGAGCAGATTTATTAGAGCAACAGGTCAAAGCCACCGTTGCGTACAATTCGACATAGTCTCGTGCTCTGGGATCGAGTGTATCTTCCGCCCGTTTCATCCACCAAAATGCTACCGCAAATCCCAGAATGAGAGGTCGCACGCTCTTTTTGCACAAACTCAACTCGGGCGCCAGAAATTGTTTAATCGTGTCGGCCATGTTTTTCTTATTGAGGCGCAAGTTTGGGAACATAGAATCCCAAGCCACCAAATGAGTGACGGCGGCAGCAAGACGAAGGGCAGTTTCCGGTGTCATGGGGTACGCGTGAGACACAGCCATCGTTTCTCTGTACAAAAAAGACATACATGCCACAAACTTTGATCGGGCGTCCTCATGCGCGCACTCCTCCAAAAGATGGTTCCACCCGTCTGGAAAGTCCATAATCGTCGACTCATCTAGTTGCCTCAGCACATCGAGACATGCCACACTCAGGTAGGCAGCAGAACGGTCCACAGGCTGTCTGGCCATGGCAGCAGCTACACGCCAGTAGTCGAGCCGTGACACACTCTTATGACTTTTCAGCGCCGCGATAACATCCTGTAGAAGTGTTGCTGGACACCTGCCGTGATCTTCGACCAGGAATAGCATCAGCTTGGATGTATCCCTAGTCATCGTATCAAGATACTCATCTAGAAAAAAGAAAAACTGCTTCCAGCCACCAGGCAGAACTGCAGGGTTCCTGATCATCTTCTGAACGATAGATCGCAACTCGAACATATCGTACCAGCTGCGTTGACTGACTCTGCTCCACATGATCGCACTCTTAAGACCAGCGACAAGCAAACGAACGATTGGGGTGTTCTCAAGATTCGCGCTCTGGCACCACGAGACGTTTGTGAGTTTGAATGCAGCGTCTCTGTTTTTTTTATAGAGCGCAAACCAAAACGTCATTAAATCGTCATATTCGTTGATGACCTCAGTCGGGCGGGATCTATGACATCAATCAATGACGCTGTTGTACGTTGTTAAAAGGAGATTATGACGTCAGTGGGATGGGTTGTTTCACGTCAATCAATGACGTAGTAGGTTTTTCTGTTCAACGGGTTATAAGAACCGAATCGAGCTCTCGGCTAGCAAAGACAATCTGCAAGAAGAAGAAGAAGAAGCGGCCAAACAGACGAGAAAGATGAACAAAGCGAAGCAAGCAACCAAAGAAGAAGCAACCGAACAGCTTTACATGAGCAAGGACGACCGCGACTATTGTAAAGCGTTACTCAGGTACACGAGTGCCATACAGCAAATAAACCTAAGACGAAAGAAACGGAACCTACCACCTCTAGATCTTCCCAGCCATCTTTTAGTGAATAGAGACAATGAAGTGAAAGTCGACAAAAGAAACTGTCCGGTGAGGACCAGATATGCCGCTCGAAAACGAAACTTAGAAAAGGTGATTCAACGATTGAAGAATAAGAGAGAAAGCACAAGACAAGAAATTTCAATGACAGTGACAACGATTGTACTGGAACATTGATTGCGCTTTTTTTAATGACTTGTGTTGTTTTATTTAAAGACTCAACGATTGTTTCGCATTAGTCCTTGTATATATCAAGTCCGATAAATCGTCGAAAGTATCGCGAAAAAACATCTCGATTCATATTGGATATGAAACGTTAGGGTTGATTTAAGTAAAGTATCTTGACCATGAATAAAATGATCTTACCTTTATTGTAAAGAAAGTGTGGTGATTATTACTTGATATTATTGGGTGGTGATTTGAACAAAAAGGGTGCATTTCATAGGCCCATGTATATGCTTAGTGCTTACAAGGCCATAAGCCATGCTTCAACATTCGAAGGACACTCTGGTATTTTTTTTTACTCGGAGACAGTTATGAAAGGGCATAATTTTTTAACTCACATAACTACATCCGACGACGACAAATTGTACAGATTTCTACCAGGGTCCAAATGAAATAACCCAAGGTGTTACTTTGACTTTACGCTTAGTAAAAAGGACAGTCCAAGAAAGTCTTGTTTTAAAACAAATGTGCATAGAGGATTGTATGTTGTGCATTGTGTACCATCTTTTAGCTTTGTAGCTATATTATTTGCGTTTATTGATATATCTTTATCCAATTCAGCCTTTATTCAACTGAATTTTTCTTAACGTTTTAACAAAGTATCTTCGTATTTTTGACACTACAGGTTGAAGTAAAGGCATTTACCATTGAACATGGCGTTGGGTTCTCCAATATGTCCCTTTTCGCGCGCTTTTATTACGAGCTCCAATTAAGGTATGTAGAGTTTTATTATTTCTTGACTTGTCTATCCAATGTGGTGACAATGCATAGTCTTGTATATGCATTTGACACCGTTCATTCCATTGACAATAAGGCGACTTTATTGTACATGGATATCTAAATAAAACGCATACAAAAAAGATATTGACGAACCAAACCGCGAGGGACCGATCACACAATTTTTGCCACAATTTGCATTGCATGATTGACTTTGGGTTTGTCCGTTTGTACAAGGCAGGGAGCGATGCATTCAGACAGTGTGGGTTTTTTTTTTGTCGAGAGTATCCGATGCGTATTCCAGTAAACTCCTCGCTCTCCCCTGACACACACACACACACACACACACGACGAGTCTCCGGTTTACAATTAAAAAAATCCATACGATTTTGGTACAGAAACAAGTTTTATTTTTAATTCAATTATCCTACTCTGTTAACAGTTACACCAAGATCGAACTCCCAACATGAATGTTTTAAAAGTGTTTCTTTGTCCACTTCTTTAAGTCATTATCATCACATAAAAAAAAACAAACACAACTAGTTCAAAGTGTTTCTCAATGTTCCGTCACGTCATTCTAATCCTCAATTTGGGACACACAGCTATTCCTCCATTCTACCAATGCCATCAAGGAGTCACAGCCTTTTCTCTTTTCACACTCGACACGTTTCAAAGAAGTGAAAATCAGTTCAAACATGTCCTGGGTACACTCTTTACCGCATTTTTTCAGTTTCACAAGCACTCCGTCAAACCATTCCAAGAAGTCTGCGGTGGTCTTGTCATCGTGACAGGAAGCGGTTTGAGCACCTTCTCCATCGAACAGGTACGATAGGGCGAGGCCTTCCTCTCCCTCCTCACTGCGAGGGAGATTATCCTCTCTGTACTCGTCCAGGCGCCGGCTCGTACAGACCGCAAGGTCCAGCACCTGACAGATGCGCTCGAGCCCTGCGTGATCCAAATGGTTGGTCTTAAAGTATTCTGCTATAGCTTTAAAATGGAGATGGTCGTCAAATCCCCAAAGAGGAATTTTCTCGCACAGGCCAACGTACAACGAAATGCAACTGACATAATTGTTCATCACCACCATGTTTTCTCGTCTCTTGCGGCAAATGTCTTCAAGTGGCTCCGACGTGTCCTCCCCCGTCAATGCCTTTTCCATTTTTACCGTCAGCGCCTCGTCGGTCTGTGTCACCTCGTGTAAGCGTGTTCCCATCCGCTCGAGCCAGCATGGTGCTCCTATGTAGTAAAATTTTGCCGACAATTTGCTGCTGTCCAACCGGTTTACACAATCAACGCCATCCTCCAAGTTCAGGCTGTCTTCATGAAAAGACAGTAGGTGGCACCGGACATCCAGCCAGGGATTTTCATCCTTTACCGTTACGCAGTGGTCCATCAAGGGTCTGCAAAATTCGACAGCGGTAGGGCGGTCGAGAAATTTGGGTACCGGATCATCTGTTCCGAAAGGAACGGTGAATGTTCTCTTTCGATTAGAATACAGCATTGCCGCTTGAGCCATTCTCATTTTTAATTCTTTCTGACGACGACTCGGCCATCGGTTACAGAGGGCACTCGAAACAGAGGCCAACATATTCTTGTCTGTTTTGGTAGCTAATCTCTTGACGCGTCTCTCCATCTCGACTTTTACTGCGCTTGACTCTCGTCTAACTGAACTGAAAAAAACAGATCTCGTGCGCACTGTTATATAGCCGAGTCCTTGTCTTAGGTTGTATGACGACAGTCGTGACGCGGATCCGTCTTGCACCGACGCTTTTTCTGTCACATGACTGACGTATGATACATAATCGCGTCAGAAAAAGCTTGTGCTTGCGTCATTCCGACGTAGTTATTTGACGCCTTGACCGAATGGTATAAAGGTGCACATTTGACTGTCTCTGGCTCAAAACAAGACTTGAAGTCGGACTCGAACGATCATGAAGCGCAAGCATAGCCATACCGAATCAGAGACCGACGAGCAACTCCCCGAGTTTCTCAAGATACAACCTATCGGGACTTTGTCTGAAACCGAGACCATTGCGATGAACCGGCTCCCGTCTAGAGAGGACGCGATACGAGTGGGAGTGTGCCTGGTGGACAAAAATGCGATGACCATCATCCCAGGGACCGGCTTAGCCACTCCGTCTTATAACTATTGGACCAGTGTTCATTACGAGTTGCCAGACATGAAAAGGCGATTGGTGGTCAAGGAGCGCAAAGCGCGAAGCAATCTAAAGAAGCTCTTGGAGTATATTACGAACGAGAGTGATGTCGACGATTGTGAACGAATGTTGGAGGAACCGTCCGAGTATTCGAGTGACACGGGACTATTGGTATTGACACAGGTACCACCCTGGAACACTCCCAAAGGCGACTGCCTCTGCGCTGACCCGCTGCCAAAAACGATAAAAGCGTATTCCACTGCATGCCAGCCTTGTCTCAAGAGAGCGTTTAGGGAACAATGGATCTTGGAGTACACCAGGAAACACGGATGAGAGGAGGCATGAACCAAAAAGTTTAGAGTGTATGTTCTGTGATTGAAATGTCATTACAAATAACACGAGTCGTCGTTTTTGCATTGATGTTTATACATTGGGGCGTATTGCGCTTTAATTTTTGATCGCGAAACCGTGTGGCAGTTTACAACTAAAGAATGTACACGAACCCAATTGTAAAAAACAAAAAAGATAACAACACAATAAAAAAAATGTTAAAATGACTTATGTGTTTGGTAAAAAGGGATAGAACACGATAATCTCTAAGTCCATTCATTATCTTATTCCTTTTTGATCTCCGCTCTGGCAAAGGAGAACGAGACGACCGAAGAAAGACTGGCATCTCTGCAAGGCACGTCCCTTGGGACACCTTCTCGGATAGGGCTGCGAGAACCCTCATTTCGTGCAGTCCTCCTTAACTGGAGGTCGGTAAGACGCGATCGAATGAGCGGGCTAGTCTAGATGGCGTCTTGCCTTTGGCCTATGAGCATCGATAGTTTCTCTTAAGTGTTGGGTGGGAAGGGATAAGATAAGATTTTTTCTAGGAGGTAGAGATAAGATACGATTTTCTCTGTCCGTTTTTCAATCTCCGCTCTGGCAAAGGAGAACGAGACGGCCGAAGAAAGACTGGCATCTCTGCAAGGCACGTCCCTTGGGACTGCGAGAACCCTCATTTCGTGCGGTCCTCCTTAAATGGAGGTCGGTAAGACACGATCAAATGAGCGGGCTAGTCTGGATGGCGTCTTGCACTTTCGCCTGTGAGCATGGAGATTTTTTTCTCTAGAGTTTTGCGGGTTATTGTGTCCGCCCAACCACATGGTAACAGTACAGTAGACTATGGGTTGGAGGGAGGGAGACAGGTAACCTTGTACGTGAGAGAATTCTCTTTTTTCGTGTCCGTTGTAATGTGTCCTTCGGCATTGACTTCGCTTTTTTGGGCCAGTTTCGGGAAAAAAGTCAATACACAGTGCCAGGTGCCTCACATTTCGCATTCCCGTGCATTACTTGCCATTTGCAAAGATTCTAACAACCGCGGATTCATCGAGGTTAGTGGTCGGGCTGAGATATCTCAGACCCACAGACAAAAATCTAGTCACAATTCTTTAAAGCACCACTTTATTTTACAAAATGAAATAAACTACAAAATGGACATTTCTCCTCTATACAATGACATCTCTACCGAGCTTCCAGTCGACTAGTACCAAAATCTCGGGGCGGTCTCCATTGACTCCGTCACCGCTACAAATTCGTTCGACAAACGCCATCAACTGGTCGTACATTGCATCTGTGCAAACAACACCGGAACTGTGCAGTAGGGTAATCACACAACCAAACCAGTCCCAAAAGCACGCGGTTCCGTCTAAATCCCCGTCTCCAGGAGCGCCAGGTAGTATGTTCGGTGTCCATGAATAGGAGACCGACACTCCTTGGTCCTGCTCTGGATCATCGCCTTTCACCGGTTCGTCAGATATCTGCACATGGCGTCCGGTTCTGGCCTCCACGTCCATCACCTGGCAAAATCGCTCCAATTGATAGGCCCCCCCGACGTGCTTTTTAAACGCCTTGGAAACAACGGCAAAGCTAGGATGGTCGTCCATTCGACAAGTCTCGATCACATACGCGAGGTACGCGAAAACGGCCATACAGCTCGTGTACCTATTCATCTGCTGAATATTAGCCCTGCGCTTCTCCGCCTTTTCGTTGTAACTCTGACACTTTTCTCGCAACTCTTTCATCATAGCATCCATCTCAAAATTCAATCCAAGGTCGATATCGCAGCATTTCGACACCTCGAGTCCAAAGCTCGCCATCCAACCAGGAAGCCCCCCCATCGCAAACAATCGCGCGAGTCTGCTTCCTGTTGCCGTGAACAATTGTTCATTGTTTTTGTTAAACTCTTTCCCTATTATAATAGGGTGTAACGCCTGGACTTTGTTTCGGATATGATACCAGGAACGAGACACGATTGTGGTCGCGGTGACGGCGCAAAAATCCAGAAGGGGCCTGTTGTGATCTTTATCGGGGCTACTCTCGTCTCGACCCGACCAATCCTTGGCCATGGCAAACATTTTTTTCCTGACATCGACTTGGCGATGTTTGGCCTTGCGATCGGTGATGGCGCTAGATACGGCCGATAGGATTGCCATGTCCCTCTTGGTAGCTTTGCGCTTACAAGAATTAGTCTTGATCATGATCGTTTCACTTCGATCAAACAAACTCAACCGAGTTGGTCGGCCCGCGCTCTCTTTTTATAATACCATTTGACGATGACGCCACAAATCTGCCCACCAATCTTCATAACTGAGAAGGGCAGGTCTTGACGTAATGATGACGACACGATTTGACGTACCATTGACGTCAGCAAATTGGGGGCTTGGGGATATGCCACGCCACGCATGATGTCACGTTGATATTTGAGGAAGCCAACTCCCAAAAAAGGGCAGCAATTTGATTGGTCGATAGCGGGATAGCGCGATTGACGTAAAAGTCACGTAATCTTTACGTCATTCGATCACTCGAGGAAAAAAAGGAATAAAAAAGGCGGTATCGCGCCATCTGGAGACAGTCTGTTACGAGAAGAGCCGAGTGACCCACGGTTAGAAGAGACAATCGAAAGAGGAAAAATGGAATCGAAGATACGCACGCGTAGCCAAACCAGCTCCATCATCCGCCAGGGCATCCAGTATCGACAGACTAAGCGCCCCGTCGGCGAGCGTCTCTCTAGGGACTTTTTGGAATTAAAAGAGATGTTTTTTGGTTTTGTCCGAGACTACCAAAACACGGCTGGCGTGAACGATGTGGCCAAGAAGGGGGGACAGTGGTTGCAGGATGTGGAGGAAACGATTGACCATCACATTGACGATTACTTGACTAAGCTGGTCCGTTTTAATGATGTGAATGAACCCATTCTTAGCTGGAGCGATGTTGCATTGGCCGAGGAACTGCTTCGCTCTCAGTACAGGGACCTCTGTTTGTGGGCTGTTGTGAATCGACTAATGGTTGGATTGATGGTTGCCTATCCCGATTACTTTGGTGTACCGGACTGGCATCGCGATCCCGCTTGCAAGGGAATTGAAAAGATCCATAAATCTCTGGAAGAAGCTAGCGAGAAACTTGCCTCGTGGAAGAGAAGTGGACAGAACATTCCGCTTGGGAAGGTTTTTGACCGGTTTTGCAAATATGACGAGAAGGCGGGTGCTTTGATTGCCTGGAGGAACATGTACGTGTCTCTAGAATGTGAAGAAGACGATGTTCCATGTCATTGAGGCGTATTTTATTGAACTGTAAAAAGAGTGAGGAATGAATAAAATGTATTTATGATATTCAATAGTTTTGTTTTGTTGTTGTATTTGTTCCCAGGGGGTGGCCATGCTCTTTTGTTTTGGCAAGGGACTGTCCCATGACTGAGACTGAAAGACAAATTTTTCAATGGGGGAGGGGCATTTTCGTTTTGTTACAAAAAGAAGCGGCAAGCGGCATTTGCTGCAGTCGCGGCCAACTGTCGAGAGAACAAGGGAGATGTTTGAGAATCACTGCTGGGGTCTTACCGAGACTACTCGACACGAGTGTAACACCCGCGAAGATTACGAAAGCGAAAGCTTTGAAATGTGCGAGAATGGAGTTAACAGTTTGACAAGTCCTAAAATACTCCACGGGATGAGATACAGAACATGGATGGGCGAGGTGTGGGAATCCTACAGGCGTCATACCCAGAACATGGCAAAAGATTCCCAAGACCCTTTAATTCGCCTAGATAGGGAATACGTACTGCTCCGAGCGTATTATAAGTATGCCAAGGAAGAAGGACATCATCCCGAAAGTCGCAGAGTGTTAAAGGATTTGTACGAACGACACGTCCAAGGCAAATCCGTGCCTTTACCCCGTTATTTCATCACTCCGGAAGAAAGGGGAATAATGGAAACCGACAAGCACTTGCCCGAGTATTCTAGAGCTTTTGTCCACGGGGCCCGCAGATCGAAATGCATCGCAATGCTTGACTCTATAAGGCACCCCGGGTCTAGCTCTTTGTTCTAAATCAATGAATAAAACATTTTCTGCAACAGCCCGTAACGACAAGTCTTGTTCCCTTGAACCCCTAGAACGAGCTAGCTAACACGGACCTATCTGATCCGTTCCTACTCTGTCAATGACCACTGTATCATTGTCTTTCCCAATGAAATAAAATTTTGTTCCTTCATTTGATAACTCGGACCCCAGCATTGAATATTGCTACAAGCAACAGAAACGGTGGTAATGTTTCTTCTTTTTCTTAGACAAATGTGAAAGAATATAATAAATTTACGAGACGAAAAAAAGGTTGAGAGAAACTGTGAAGAGTTGAGAGTAGAACAAACAAACTCGACTAAATTGATCGGCCCGCGCTTTCCTTTTTATAATGCCATTTCACAATGACGTTGCAAATCCGCCCACCAATCGTCATGACCGGGAACGAGAGGACTTGACGTTCATAATGACGACACAAGCTGACGTACCAATCGCGCGAGCAAATTCGACACTTGCGACTAGCGCGATTGACGCAAGAGACACGAAGTGTTTACGTCACTCGATCACTCGAGAAAAAAAAAAGAAATAAAAAGACGGTATCGCGCCATCTGAAGACAGTCTGTTACGAGAAGAACCGATTGACCCACAGTTAGAAGTGACAATCGAAAGAGGAAAAATGGAATCGAAAATACGCACGCGTAGCCAAACCAGCTCCATCATCCGCCAGGCCGTCCAGTATCGACAGGCTAAGCGCCCCGTCGGCGAGCGTCTCTCTAGTGAGTTTGTGGAATTGAAAGAGATGTTTCGTGATTTTGCCCGAGACTACAAGAACACGGCTGGCGTGGACGATGTGGCCAAGAAGGGGGGACAGTGGTTACAGGATATGGAGGAAATGATTAACCACCACATTGAAGATTACTCGACTAAACTGGGCCGTTTTAATGATGCGAATGATCCCATTCTTAGCTCGAGCGATGTTGCATTGGCCGAGGAACTGCTTCGGTCTCAGTACAGTGACTTCTTTTTTCGCGTTGTTGTGGCTGGACTAAGGGTTGGATTGATGGTTGCCTATCCCGAGTACTTTGGTGTACCGGACTGGCATCGCGACCCCGCTTGCAAGGAAATTAAACAGATCCATGAATCTCTGAAAGAAGCTAACGAGATACTTGCCTCGTGGAAGAGAAGTGGACAGACCATTCCGCTTGGGAAGGTTTTTGACCTGTTTTGCAAACATGACGAGGAGGCGGGTGCGTTGATTGCCTGGAGGGACATGCACGTGTCTCGAGCATTTGAAGGAGACCACGTTCCATGTCATTGAGACTTACTTTATTGAACAGTTTTTTAATCACTCGCTTGTTTATTCTAGAGAACTTGTTCAGAAAGCACACAGATTGAAATGCATCCCATTGCTTTACTCTGTGAGATGCCCGAGGTATTTTTATGTTTTTGTTTTAAATCAATAAATACAAAACTTTCACGCGACAGCCTGTAACGACGAGTCTTCAAAATTAGTTAAACTCTTGTTTCCCTAGAAAACGCGAGCGCGAATCGAGTTGAGCTCTGCCTGCTCTGTCGATTTACACCGTTTGAATGCCTTGTCCAATCGAAAAAACTTTAATTCTTTATTCGATGATACGGACCACAACATTCAAGTTTATAATTATCCTATTATCTTCTTCTGTTATTTTTGTGGCCACTCTGACCATCGCGAACATCGTCGTCGAGACTCTTAATGCCTCGCCCTCACCCGCCAACTCCCAGAGGAAGGCCATTTAGGCTTCGTGGGCTCGCCACAGTTCACACCACTGACCGTTATAGGCGTCCAAGAGTTGACTTTGTTCCAATACCTCGTACAGTTCTTTGGAAAACAAGTCGTCTACCACCACGCGCCGAAACAGTTCGTGCAGGTCTTTATCGGTGGCGAATAGCAAGGCGTCTTCCCACGGACTGTCGGGCTCCTCCTGGCACCGTTGCTTTAGAAGGGTTTGACACTTGACCCAGGCTCGCTCTCTCATTTGCGAAAGGTACTCGCGCTCATAGCACGTCAAGTTCATGGGATGTACACTCCCTAATCGAATCAAATACACTCGAGGCATATGGTAGGTTTGAAGTGATCGTTTTTCTAACCACCGTTTCGTTGACTTCTTCGTTGACTGGTAGTTTTATACCGTCTGGTTAATTGTGCCCGTTTTCGGTTGCACGTGGCCAACAAGTGACATGCTTGGGCCGGGCCAATGTCTGCAAGTGTAAAGTTGCAACCAATGGGGGGCGTCATATGACGGGTTGGGCATCGAATTCATTCGAATTCATTGGAGACTGTATTCTCTCCCCCCCCCCCCCCCCCCTCCATATGACAGGTAGATCCACCGGGGCAATAGCGAGACTGTATACTCCCCGATAATGGCGAGTCGAGCATCGGCGTCCACCACGAAGATCCAACCGATCCGTGCCTTACCTGCTAAGTCAAATGTCCGCTGTTCGATTGTCTTTTCCAATAGAACAAACTTTACTCCTTTATTTGTTTCTCAATTCACACCAAAGGTTCGGACCGCAGGATCGACGTTTAAAATTGTAACCAATTTTATATGGCGGGTCGGGCGTGGGAATCATCATCGAGACCCCACTCTCCCCCCATATGGCTTGTCGAGCCACGGGGTTAATAGTCAGATAACTGTTTTCCCCGTCGATACGGCGAGACGAGCATCGAGGTTTAAGGCGAGGCAACAAACCCCAAGTCTTGTTGCCTCGGACAAGTGCGAACCGAGCTGTGCCATGTTCGGTCTGTGAAGGTTGGCCACCTCGAACAAGTGCAATCGGTCGGTGCCCTGCCTGTTCAGTCAAAGTGGACAGTGTGATTGTCTATTCTCCCCATGAAAAGTTCGGACCGCAGGATTGACGTTTAAAATTGTAACCAATTTTATATGGCCGGTCGGCCGTGGGGTCCATCATCGACACCCCACTTTCCCCCCCATATGGTTGGCCCAGCCACGGGGTTAATAGCGAGAGACTCTTTTCTCCTTGATACGGCGAGTCGAGCATCGAGGTCTAAAGCGAGGCGACAAAAACACGAGTCTTGTTGCCTTGAGCAAGTGCGAACCGATCTTTTGCCATGTTCGGTCTGGCCGCCACGAACAAGCGCAATCGGTCGGTGCCCTGCTTGTTCAGTCAGTGTCCGCTACGGGGCTGTTTTGTTCCCTCGGGCAAAAGTAACCCCCCCCCTGAAACAGAAATGGACACCTCGAACAAGCACGGATCGATCAGTGCCCTGCCAACTCACGCGATGCGTCTGCGCCCCGTCAAAGTGGACAGTGTGATTGTCTAGTCCAATCGAACAAACTTTATTACTCCCCATGAAAAGTTCGGACCGCAGGATTGAAGTTTAAAATTGTAACCAATTTTATACGGCGGGTAGGGCGTCGGGTCCATCATCGACACTCCACTTTTCCCCCCATATGGTTGGCAGCGCCACGGGGTTAATAGCGAGAGAGTTTTTTTCCCCGTCGATACGGCGAGTCGAGCATCGAGGTGTAAAGCGCGGCGACAAAGCCCAAGTCTTGTTGCCTCGAAGCCTCGAACAAGTGCGAACCGATCTGTGAGATCGCCCTTGCTCGAGGGTCACGGAAAAAGGACACACCACTTTGACGCCACCGACATGGCACAGACTGGTCCGCGCTTGCTCGAGGGATCCACGTTTGTCCGCGAAATCCGTGGAGCTAACAGGATGAGAGGAGCACGGTGAGCCGACATGGCACAGGTGCGATCTTGCTTGCCCAATGGTAAAAGAAAAACAGACACAGCATTTTGACTCAACCGACATGACACAGACGTGATCTTGCTTGCTGGAGACTTAAAAAAAAAAAGACACAACATTTTGACTCGACCGTCATGGCACAGAAGCGATCCTGCTTGCCCGAGGCTTTAAAAAAAACAGACACAACATTTTGACTCGACCGTCATGGCACAGACGTGACCCTGCTTGCCCGAGGCTTAAAAAAAAACAGACACAACATTTTGACTCGACCGTCATGGCACAGAAGCGATCTTGCTTGCTCGAGGCTTAAAAAAAAAACAGACACAACATTTTGACTCGACCGACATGACACAGAAGGGATCTTGCTTGCTGGAGGCGTAAAAAAAAACACAGACACACCACTTTGACTCAACCGATATGGTAAAGACTGGTTCGTGCTTTCTCGAGGGATCCACGTTTTTTCTGTGAGATGCGTAGAGCAAACAGGATGGGAGGAGCCGACATGACACAGATGCGATCTTGCTTGCCCAAGGGTTAAAAAAAAAAGACACAACACTTTGACTCGACCGTCATGACACAGACGTCATCTTGCTTACTCGAGGCTTAAAAAAAAAAACAGACACAACATTTTGACTCGACCGACATGGCACAGACGTCATCCTGCTTGCTCGAGGCTTTATAAAAACAGACACAACACTTTGACTCAACAGACATGGTAAAGACTGGTTCGTGCTTGCTGGAGCAAACAGGATGAGAGGAACACACTGAGCCCCCCCATCCGTTTTTTTTTCCATTACCCCCGTTTGTCTGGGACTCAAAGACAAAAATAAAAAGGGGGTGGGGGTATTGCGTGGGAGACTGGGTGGCACTTTTGTCCAAGGGATTCACTCAACGTCATCATCAATCAACCCACTTCTCTTTTTTTCGAGGCCCCGCCGCCGCCGCCGCCGCCGCCATCGCGTCACTGCCGCCATCGAGTCACCGCTGCCATCGACTCACCGCCACTCTGTACGGTGGCAAACACCAGACGACGAGAGAAGGGTTGTGGCGCTCTCTCCGCCCTCGGGGGAAAACGTTTTGCTGACCAGATGATGTGCAACTGTGTGGGACTGCGCGATGGGCTGTGACCAGAGAACACCGCACTCGAGTAAACGAACAACACACTCGCTCCAGGCCAGCTCGGTCGGCCACACCCAGGCCATGAAATTTTTTGTCACCGGTTGCCAAATGGCGGGTCTTCTGGGGGGGCTTCATGGCCTGGGTGTGGCCGACCGAGCTGGCCTGGAGCGAGTGTGTTGTTCGTTTACTCGAGTGCGGTGTTCTCTGGTCACAGCCCATCGCGCAGTCCCACACAGTTGCACATCATCTGGTCAGCAAAACGTTTTCCCCCGAGGGCGGAGAGAGCGCCACAACCCTTCTCTCGTCGTCTGGTGTTTGCCACCGTACAGAGTGGCGGTGAGTCGATGGCAGCGGTGACTCGATGGCGGCAGTGACGCGATGGCGGCGGCGGCGGCGGCGGCGGGGCCTCGAAAAAAAGAGAAGTGGGTTGATTGATGATGACGTTGAGTGAATCCCTTGGACAAAAGTGCCACCCAGTCTCCCACGTCGCTCCGTTGAAACGCAATACCCCCACCCCCGGTGAGCTGGTGCCTTGCCATACGAAATCTTCCTTGGGAGGGTAGGGAGATGGAGGGGGGTAGACAGACTTGTTTTAGGGTGGATGGGTGGTAGAGAAAGCGTCAGTGCCAGTCCGTTAGTGTCAAAAAGGCCCCCGGCCTCCTCAGAATCAGTCACGTGACCAGATGAAGACTCGTCATGAGAACGAGGCTGTTTCTAGAGTAATTTTGTCAATCTCTTTGCTCCAAGTGAATGAGAGGTGATCACGTGATTAGATAAAGACTCGCCATGGAGACGAGGTTGATAAGTATTATGAAAATTGCCCCGCCTCCCCCTTTCCAGGACCCCCCCAAGGAAGATTTCGTATGGCAAGGCACCAGCTCACCGGGGGTGGGGGTATTGCGTTTCAACGGAGCGACGTGGGAGACTGGGTGGCACTTTTGTCCAAGGGATTCACTCAACGTCATCATCAATCAACCCACTTCTCTTTTTTTCGAGGCCCCCTCCAATGGGATCATTATGAGTGAGCAGGGAGGATACCGCGATGGGGTGCATAACAATCATTCCTGTTATTTCATCTTTTTTTTCTTCTTACACGATCTATGTCCGACCTGTCTGTTAAGTCAAAACCCACTCTCTTTGATTTTCTTGACCAGAAAAACAACCTTTATTTCTTTGAGATGAAAATTCGCACCGCAAGATCGAAGTTTAAAATTGCAACCAATTTCATATGGCGGGTCGGGTATGGAGTCCACCACCGAGACTCTATTCTCCCCCCCCCCCCCCCCCCTATATGACAGATCGAGCCACGGAGTTAATAGCCAGAGACTCTTTAGTCTGTGATATGGCGAGTCGAGCATACTCGCCGCAATTATGTGTGAGGTATCAAACACGACCGTAGTCTGAGTGCCACATCACGGCAGCCCGCACTTTCACCTCGATGCTCGGTCTGCCATGTGTGAAACAGGTTGCAAATATTATCTTAAATATTTTTCGAGCCAACCCTTTATGTGGAGGGTCACCGAGACTCGACCGATCGTATGGGAGAGTACAAAGTCCCGTCTCTATAACCTCACCGTTAGACTGGCCACAAATCATTCTCCCTTTCCTTCCCCTTTAAGCTTTGTATTTCATACCGTGGGATCGCCTGGTGAGGGAGAGGATGGTGTAAAGAGATGCGCAATTATCTTCGTATTGAAAAAGGTGAGACAGACAATTTGACACGCAGTCTCAATTCTTGCCTTTTGATTCCCAGGTAGGCCGCCTATGTATTGCTAGGGAAGTTGTTGCTAGCTATTGCATGATGGAGGAGTACTTTTCCCGATAAAAAAAAAATACCCAGACACACCAATACTTGGATGAAGTTTACTCTACATGTACGCGCAAAGATTCAAAAATGGTATGCTCACATTTAATCTTTTTTATTATTTTTACAATCTCATGAGAAATGTACATGTTTACTTTTGTTATATCTTTGTTGCGTTTTCTGAAAGAGTTCCTTGCCGTCCGCGCGCCTTTCCTTCATCCCCACGATAGCACTCTTTTCGCGCAAAAACGGACATTGTCCCTTTCCCAAAAAGAGGAAAGTCCTCGTGTTATGGTTGTACCTGTACCACTTGTGGGTCCTCTGGTCGAACCCAAAGACGGATCTCTGTAATTGAATGGCAAATTGCACCGTCCATCCAACATCTCCATCCATTTGTCTATAATTCGAGGTAAACGAACCAAATGCGTAAACGGCCTCAGCTCGCAAAGCGATATGGTAACTGCAATGCACAAACTCAATGAGTCGAGGACTGTCAATTCTCCTTTTCAACGCCGCACGAGCAGTGTCAGTGGGTGATGCCGCCTGGTCCAGCTCGTGCTTCGTCAACGGGGTGATAAATCGAGTCCGGCGATGAGAGGGACCTATAACAACGTCGACTTGCATGCCATAATCTCTTGCAAGACCATCTGCTTCATCCTCGTCTCCACCAGTAATCAACATAAAATGAGATAAAATAGGAATGTCTATGGGTTCTTCAGACGCATCATGATCACTTCCATTCATGGCGTGGCGGTTAGGCTCCCTCGCTGTCTTTTCCCCAAATAGTTTCTCTAACTTCTTCCAATGCTTTTATACAATGCCACCCAGAGTCTGCGTATTGCGTACGTTCTACCAAATCTCCATTTTTTATCCCCAAAAAAAGAGTGCGATAGGCGTTGTGACAGCTCGGACAATCGGGAATATAAGTCAATCCCTCTCCCCTCTTGAACGCCTCGTCTTTCTTCAATTGACAATCCCAACAGAGAACGTGGTCCAATAGCACATCGCATCGCCATTGCCAAAATAAACGCTGCTTGTTCAATTCTTCGACGGTTGCGAGCAATTCATTCTTTTGGCCTGTCAGTTCTTGACAGCGTTGCTGAAACACATGTGCAAACCCGGGGTGAGTATAATCTTTTCGAGGTTCCCTCGTATTCAGGTCGTTTGGCAATTCTATGGCGTACTGGTCATCTTCCCATACATATTTGTCAGCTGTCTGAAAGGACAAACCGCTTTGTCGTCTCATCCAATTAACAAAATGCACGCATTCGACCATGGCGCAGTGGTGTTTCAAAGGATCTTTGTGATGACCACACCCCTCCACTCCCCGAAGCCGTTCCATTCGACCAAACTGGGGACATTCGTCTTTTTCCAGATCGTAACTGGGGATCTTGAGCTTATCCAGAAGGTCTTTTTCTACATGACCCCCTTTGTAGCCCACGACATGACGTTCAGAGGTTCGGTGGCGTTCGTACAGACGACGGACGTCTTCTTCGACCTCCTCAATGGGTCGAGCTTTTTCCCTTATAAAGGCCCTGTAGGGTAGCCCATGCAAGTATTTCGTCACAAATCTGACCGTTGCTTGGTCTTCCTTGGGAAAGTCCTTTACGTACCCTGCTAATTGGTAACGGTACGATCCCACATGAAGACGTCGCCAATCGCAGTACCCCAACTCGCGAACTTGAAACCCACCTCGACTTTTTACGTGGAAGCCCTCCAGGTCGATCACGACACATATTTTATCCATGACGCCAACGTTTTCTCTTTGATGTTGCTCGTTTGAGATTCAATGAAAAAAGTGAATGCAAAGCAGATTTCACCCGACTTTTTATGGACGATTTGCCAGATGAGTTGTGACGCAATGCCTTTTTGACGCAATCGCTTGTGACGCCCCGAGGTGTGACGAAACGAAAAAGGTGTAGGATGCTTCTACGTTCAAAAAATCGAGTCAGTGGATCAAAGTCGAGAAAATGACATCGTTGAAACGTGGACGTACCGTCATGGCTTTTGTCGTCAACAAATAAAAGATGACGATAATTTCGTCATGTCCGATAATGGAGGGTTTCCTTTATAAAAGGTTTTGTTGCGGCTGCGAATCACACAACCAAGGTTCTTTCTCCTTGAGACCAAACTATCGACGAGAAACAAAGAGCATGGCGGCCGAGGCTAGACCAAGTATTACAGATGCGTCCATTGTGGCATATTGGAGCAATCAGACTGAAACGAGCGAATTTGTCTTCCGCGACTTGAAAAAATTGCAGTTGGAGGATCCAGATGGAACGAGAATCGTCCTGGACTTTTCTCCCGAGTGCCAGCTTTCCATCACGCTGTTGGGCACTGAAAAGGTAACGAATCACTCCAAGCTGAGTACGATCGATCTCATCACGAGAACGATGGACCCAGGAGAGGGAAAGTTGACATTGGATCAGTTTGCAAGTGCGCACAACCAATTTCAGAACGTTTTGGTTATCGCCGGGGATTTCATTAAGGTGGACCGTGTAAATGCTCGACTCCGACATCGTATCGATAACCCCTCTGACAAGGAGGCCTTGAAGAAGTTTGTGGAACGATTGAAGGCGATTCTCCTAACATTGGTACCACCTGGAAGCAAGATATTGATCGGTTGTCCAACTGGCAATACTCCCATGGCTCTTGTGGCGATGATGATGGCCGACTCGTGGAAGTATTGCTTAGACGGTAACGGTACCCACTGTTTTCAGGTGTTTTGGAACGCCATGGTACAGGTTTACCTGTCCGAAAGCAATGTCCCCGGCAGCATGAGAATAAGGCCGAAGTCCCCCGTACTTCTGGAAGTGTCTATGTTGAATGGGACCGATGAATTAAAGAGTAAAATCACGCGTGTGGCAGTTAAGTTTGGGCAACAAAAGGAAGAGCACGAGGACACTTGAAAGATCGAGTGTGGGGAAACGTGACATTCGAGACAATATTTTGTTCCGCGATGTAGGCCATGTTGTAAATCTTTTTAGTTTAATAAAAAAGATCTTAGATGTCTCGAGCCAATCTCGTCCTTTTAGAGTAGACATTGCATCTACTTTCGACTATGGGAAGGGGAGACACGCGCAAATTAAAATGGCGAGGCACACCGTATGGGGCTCTTTTGAGTTTGACGCTCCAGATCGGTTAGGCACGATTCTCCTGGGTAACGTGGTCGCCTCGACCGGGCTCGGTGAAGCCAGGAACTCCGACGGGTCGGGCAACTTTGACGAGGAGATATGCCTTTTTTCTTCCGATCCTTTGGGCACAATTGTTTGGGATACGCTCGTTGTTTCGATCGGGCTCGGTGAAGCCAGGAACTCCGACGGGTCGGGCAACTTTGACGAGGGGGCATGCCTTTTTTCTTCCGATCCTTTGGGCACAATTGT
Source organism: Porites divaricata (assembly GCA_038088405.1). Lineage (NCBI taxonomy): Eukaryota > Metazoa > Cnidaria > Anthozoa > Scleractinia > Poritidae > Porites > Porites divaricata. The sequence goes on along the minus strand of JBBMOI010000002.1, from coordinate 30,617,090 downwards.
TTGGGATATGCCTGTTGTTTCGATCGGGCTCGGTGAAGCTAGGAACTCCGACGGGTCGGGCGACTTTGACGAGGGGGCATGCCTTTTTTCTTTCGATCCTCTGGGCACAATTGTTTGGGATATGCCTGTTGTTTCGATCGGGCTCGGTGAAGCTAGGAACTCCGACGGGTCGGGCGACTTTGACGAGGGGGCATGCCTTTTTTCTTCCGATCCTTTGGGCACAATTGTTTGGGATATGCCTGTTGTTTCGATCGGGCTCGGTGAAGCCGTCGATCTGGACGGGGCACACATCTCGGATGCTAGAGGTTTCTTGTCGCCGCAAAACTGCCAAAGAGTCTCGTTTTTGACCACCTCTGGTTTGGTAGGTGTCACTGGTTGAGATGGACGTGTAGATGGAGCAGGAACGATGGGTTTGTAATGTACAACAAGTTTGTAAGTGGAGCTGACGGAGACGCTGAGCAGCTTGGAAACTAGTACCCGCACACCGCAATCGAATTTTTCCTCGGTTTTTGATTCAAAAGGATAGATGTTCACATACACCTCGAGAGGTGACTTACGAATGTTGCCGGGAAATCTGTAAAAGGTACTTTCTCCTCTAATAAACCAAGAGCTGCGCACCTTGACTGCCCCTTTTTTCCATTCGACCCTACAGTTCATCCTTGGTAGGCGGCTCCTTTTGCCGCCCCCAGATAGCGAGATGAACGCCCTTGGGAGCACGGAAGGTGATAAGACATGATTGTGTACCGCCAGCCAGCATTCAGCCCTCTCGAGGGTACGTGGACACATGACTACGATGGAACGGTTATCGTTCGCCAGAGCCAACGGCAAGGACGTTGCCTCATTCGACACCTGGACCCTTTGAGGCAAGTTAGAAGCACAAAATGCTGTGGTATCTAGGACAGTGAGGTTTGGATGTTGTATCAACTGATCGTCTGTTGTCACCTGTTGTTTCGTACACGGAATGGCAGAGACATCATTTCCAAACCTACAGTAATGAACCGAGAAAAAACATTGACGAAGTCCCCGAAACTCCCCCTGTCTCGATGAGAGAACATTTGTGCAATAGAGCAGAGACGCAAACAGGATATGGCGCATCTCGACCTGAAGACGATAAAAAAGAATAATAAACAGATAAACGTAACCCCCTTTTTTATTGTTTCTCTTAATGATCCCTTATTGCACGTATTTTTTAAAGTGCAATTTTTTTAAAATTGGTTTCACCGAGGAGATTGTCAGTAGGCCTGCTTCAATCGTTAGAGAATTAACGCCATTCGTGTCTCGTATAACAATAGATTGTCACCAGCAATGAACACGTCGATTCCGTCGTCTTTTGCTGACCGAGTTGAATTGGCTAAAGTCTACCAAAACGAATGACTCTCGAGGCGAGTCTACTTAGACCACGCAAACGTTCGTCTTGCCGTTGAAATGTGCATGTCTCAGTTCGTGGATCGCGTAGGGGTTCGGGAGGACCCAGGAGGAAACCTAAAAAAGGCATGGGATTATATTTTCGAACGCACGCGATCCGAGGAGCAGCAAGAGAATTGGGGGCTATTGGAGTCGACTCTCGTCTGTGATACGCACCGCGTCTTGTTCAAAGAGACGATCGTACCGCCAAACATGACCCGACCGGGTCAGCTCAGCAACAGACCCCGGTATGCAGACTTGAAAGGCTACGCGCGACACTGGTACCCCGTTCCCGAAGATATGGATTCGGCCTTGGTTTCCTTGTTTGACGAGTACAACGTCCGATACGACACATGTCGCGGTGCTTACGATATGAACCTATTTCTAACTTGCGCGTGGTTGACTTACCGCTTTCTTGCTTTGCATCCCTTCGGTGATGGAAACGGGCGTTTGTGTCAGATTTTATGCAACTACGCAATGGCCGAATATCATCCCTTTCCAGTAGCCTTTTGTGATACGGACGATTATTTGCCATTGTTGATAAGAGCCCAAACCACCGGGGACGTCTTCCCACTCGCAACGAACATGGCCTTAAGCATCTGCCTAGCATGGCAATCATTCATGAACGCTGTAAATAAGTGGCAGTAAGCTTAACATATATAATCCACTGCCTCGTGCAAGATTTTTACGAGTCAATAAACACGCTAATCGAGAGAGGCAAAATAAAGTCCCAACAAATAAAACACTGGCATTGCTTGAAGTAACGATTTTTTTATTATTATTATTATTTCAGGTTTGCTCGGGACATCATCAACAACGTCGCTTTTTCGCCTGGCGTGTTACTATTTGGCTAAAGTGTTTGTCATATTTCCTCTTTCTCTTAGCTGCTAATATCCCTCTCTTTACAATGGGTTGACACGTTTCTTGCCGATTCTTGTGGAAGACGTTTCGGGGTTCTTTCCTTCCTCTCTGCATGTTCCTGCGTGTCCCTGATTGTTCTTCATTCTCTTCCTTCTTCTCGTCCTCCGACTCTTTGGTTTCTTGTTCCCGTTCTTGTGATTCTCCGTTGTCGTTCTTGTTTTCACTGTCGCCCTCGTTTGAAGATGCCAAGAAAAGCTGAGTCTCTCGACTGTGCCTGTTCAAAAGATTGTAAGCCTTCTGCGATGACTCGGACAATTGGGATATTGTAGGGAATATCATGTCAAAGAGTTGTCGGTACTTTTTGGGTACTTCCAAAACGTCGATCTTTTGGGGGTCTTTCGAAGACGATCGGCCGACAAAGAGGACGGAACGAATGACTGCATCGCCTCTCGCCATGGTCGTTTTTCTTTCTAACACCACCTCTTTAACGATGACCAACTCCAACGACATCGGCCCTTCGTCATCTTCCATAGACCAAACTGGCTGTACGTACATGTTCTTGCTTTCACTTGTAATGGCGACTTTCGCATTGTTCGGATCAGCTTCCACACAGACGTACTTTCGGTCGTTTGAGATCAGTACTCTTCCTTCCGAGAGCAGGTGACATATGTCGAATGTCACTGTGCCAGGCTTTATTTCTGATGGCACGATAGTGTCGCGCGCCATTTGTTAAAAAGAAATGTCAACTGAATTGTCTAGTTTGTCTCTAAATATATCCACGACAGCGAATGCCAGACGAAATCCAAAACTGAAATAGTTCAAGAGGTGTCACGACGAGACGGAAGGGACGTTTGGGATTAAGAGAGACGACTAGTCGTCCATCTGGTCTATCCACCTCCGGCTCTCGTCATCCCAGTAACGTCCCTTAACGTCTACGCCACCACGAGTCACAACGACCACAATTTGCAATGGCCACTGCTCTGGTCTCCTCGGAGTCAGATAGACCTCTTCTCTCGAAAAATATAGAAGTTCATCCAAAACGGGGCGAATAACGCGTCGGCCGATGGTAACAATGGCATTCAAAAACTTTTCCATCGTTTCTTTCTCTGGAAACATGTCGCAATGAATCGTTAACAGGACGCATTCAGTGCGGTTCCAAACATCCGACAGATTCTCTGACAAGCTCAAGAGGTTTGCTTTACACCTTTCCATCAAGTCGTCAGGCACGAGCTAGTGAAAATATACAAAAGGGAAAACAAACAAACAAACAAACAGACTGCAGGTAATGGTACAAAAAATGCACTATACCCTACCGTGCAATAGAATTACAGTACTCACCAGTCGGAGATTCTGAATTATGGTTTCATTATTAAGTATGGTTTGCATTGCCGGTACGACCTCCCTGTGGGAAAGGGTTCTCAGAGAAAATAACCATTCCAAACTTTGACGACAATGCCCACAGGAATCACGGTTCGTTACTTCTTCCCATGCAACCTGACAACGGCGATGCACGAACCTACGGCAACACGACAAATATACCGTGCACTTAGCAAATGCCCTCGTTGGTAGGAGGCAAAAAAAACATTTCTCGTCGGTCTGATGATCGGACTCTGGAGCAGCACCCTGCAAGCGCCGGCTTCGGCGAAGAGTAGTCATGTTTGCTCGGCAAAGCCATGTCGAGCAGACAGCTTTATGCCATACGTACAATCTCAGATGACATGAAAATTTCAAATTTCGAAGCGTGTTATGGGCGTTCGCTCGCTTGACGGTTTTAAACAATACACAACCGCTTTCGATACCCAAGTTGCGTACGTCTTTGATAGATACCCTAGAATACTCAATCAACTTCGCTCAAATTTTCTACTCTCTTGTGTTAAGTGTCCGCTCTGGCAAAGGAAAAACGAGACGGCCGAAGAAAGACTGGCATCTCTGCAAGGCAAGTCCCTTGGGGACACCTTCTCGGATAGGGCTGCGAGAACCCTCATTTCGTGCGGTCCTTCTTAACTGGAGGTCGGTAAGACACGATCGAATGAGCGGGCTAGTCTGGATGGCGTCTTATCTTTGGCCCGTGAGCATCGATAGTTTCTCTTAAGTGTTGGATGGGAATTCGAAGGGATAGAATAAGATAATCGCTTAGGGCTAAGACCTTCTCGTCCCGTTTTTCAATCTCCGCTCTGGCAAAGGAAAACCAGACGGCCGAAGAAAGGCTGGCATCTCTGCAAGGCACGTCCCTTGGGGACACCTTCTCGGACAGGGCTGCGAGAACCCTCATTTCGTGCAGTCCTCCTTAGCTGGAGGTCGGTAAGACACGATCAAATGAGCGGGCTAGCCTGGATGGCGTCTTATCTTTGGCCTATGAGCAACGATAGTTTCTCTTAAGTGTTGGGTGGGAAGGGATAAGATAACATTTTATCTAAGAGGTAGAACGTTCTTGTTCCTTTTTTTGCTTTTTCAAGTGTTTTCGTGGGAAGGGATACAACATGATCACCTCTAAGGGCTAAGACAATTTTTTTCCTTTTTGTTTTTGTTTTTTGTCCGTCATGACAATGAAGAACGAGGCGACCGAAAAGAGACCAACATCTCACACTTACACTATCAACTGCCTACTTTTCTTGACCATTGAAAAAACGTATCCCGTTGAGCAAGCACGATCCAATCTGTGCCATCTCGGTTCGATGTGTTTTTCACGACCATCGAGCGGCGACGATCCGGTCGGTGCCATCTCGGTTCGATGTGAACGACTCACTTTTTGGGCTCCATGCATCCCCTCTGACCATCGAGCGGCGACGATCCGGTCGGTGCCATCCCGGTCGCGCCAAAATGTTCTCTGTGATTTTTCATGACCATCGAGCAGCGACGATCCGGTCGCGCCCAAATGTTCTCTGTGATTTTTCATGACCATCGATCGGCGACGATCCGGTCGGTGCCATCTCGGTCGCGCCAAAATGTTCTCTGTGTTTTTTCATGACCATCGACCGGCGACGATCCGGTCGGTGCCATCTCGGTCGCGCCAAAATGTTCTCTGTGATTTTTCATGACCATCGAGCAGCGACGATCCGGTCGCGCCAAAATGTTCTCTGTGATTTTTCATGACCATCGACCGGCGACGGTCCGGTCGGTGCCATCTCGGTCGCGCCAAAATGTTCTCTGTGTATTTTTTTCATGACCATCGAGCGGCGACGATCCGGTCGCGCCAAAATGTTCTCTGTGATTTTTTCATGACCATCGACCGGCGACGGTCCGGTCGGTGCCATCTCGGTCGCGCCAAAATGTTCTCTGTGTATTTTTTTCATGACCATCGAGCGGCGACGATCCGGTCGGTGCCATCTGAGTCGAGCCAAAATGTTCTCTGTGATTTTTCATGACCATCGAGCGGCGACGATCCTGTCGCGCGAAAATGTTCTCTGTGATTTTTCATGACCATCGACCGGCGACGGTCCGGTCGGTGCCATCTCAGTCGAGCCAAAATGTTCTCTGTGATTTTTCATGACCATCGACCGGCGACGGTCCGGTCGGTGCCATCTCAGTCGAGCCAAAATGTTCTCTGTGATTTTTCATGACCATCGAGCGGCAACGATCCGGTCGCGCCAAAATGTTCTCTGTGATTTTTCATGACCATCGACCGGCGACGATCCGGTCGGTGCCATCTCAGTCGAGCCAAAATGTTCTCTGTGATTTTTCATGATCATCGACCGGCGACGATCCGGTCAGTGCCATCTCAGTCGAGCCAAAATGTTCTCTGTGATTTTTTCATGACCATCGACCGGCGACGATCCGGTCGGTGCCATCTCCGTTCGATGTGGTCGACTCACCTTTTTGGCTCCACGCATCTCCTCGACAAAACGTGGATCCCTCGAGCAAACACGGACCAGTCTATGCCATGTCGGTTGCGTCAAAGTGTTGTGTCTGATTTTTTCACCCTCGAGCTCAGTGTGCTCGGTGTGTTGCTCCCATCTCTTTTCCTCCACGCATCTCGTGGCACGGATCGGTTCGCAGTTGTTCGAGGCAACAAGCCTTGAGCTTTATCGCCTCGCTTTACACCTTCATGCTTGACTCGCCATATCGAGAGGGAAAAACTCTCTCACTATTAACCCCGCGGCCTGACCAGCCATATGGGGGAAGAGTGGGGTGTCGATGATGGACCCCCACGCCTGACCTGCCATATAAAATTGGCGACAATTTTAAACGTCGATCCTGCGGTCCAAACTTTTCACGATGAGCAATAAAGTTCTGTTCGATTGGACTAGACAATCACACTGTCCACCTTGACGGGGCGCAGACTGATCGAGTTTGTTCGAGGTGGCCGATCCGTTTTTCTCTGTGTCTCTTAACCCTCGAGCAAGCACGATCCCATCTGTGCCATTTTAGTTCAGTCAAAGTGTTGTGTGTTTCTCTAAACCCTCCAGCGAGCACGATCCAATCCTTGCTATGTCTGTTCAGTGTACGTTTCTTGACCGAGGGTGTATGGTGACCTTAGATGACCTGTCGTGGGCGGATGATGTAATATCTCATTCTCTTTGAAATGATTTCATTGGTTCATTGGGATCACGCGATCAGAAAAGAGATATATCAATACGCATTTTTTGTTCATGCGTTCTGTTTTTAGTGGACAGCCATGAGGTAAAGTAGTACAACAAGGCAAATGGTGCAAGATGAATAGGAGTCTTAAGGTATGATTTTCTTTTACTCAGTAGTCTTGACAATGAGAATGTGCGTTTTCATAAACGAGTCTAGAATAAAACCACCCCTTCAATGGGCTAGGAACTTCCTGTCCCTCTTTGATTTTTTGTCAACCTCTGCTCTGGCAAAGAAAAATAAGACGGCCGAAGAAAGACTGGCATCTCTGCAAGGCACGTCCCTTGGGGACACCTTCTCGGATAGGGCTGCGAGAACCCTCATTTCGTGCAGTCCTCCTTAATTGGAGGCCGGTAAGACACGATCAAATGAGCGGGCTAGTCTGGATGGCGTCTTGCACTTTCGCCCATGAGCTAGTTGTTGAGTGGGAAGGGATAACTTAAGATTTTCTCTAAGAGTTAGAACGTTCTTGCCCTTTTTTCAACCTCCGCTCTGGCAAAGGAAAACGAGACGGCCGAAGAAAGACTGGCATCTCTGCAAGGCACGTCCCTTGGGGACACCTTCTCGGATAGGGCTGCGAGAACCCTCATTTCGTGCGGTCCTCCTTAACTGGAGGTCGGTAAGACACGATCAAATGAGCGGGCCAGTCTGGATGGCGTCTTGCCTTTGGCCTATGAGATAGGTGTTGGGTGGGAAGGGATAGAATAAGACAATTGCTTAGGGTTAAGACTTTCTTGTCCCGTTGTTCAACCTCCGCTCGGCAAAGAAAAAAACGAGACGGCCGAAGAAAGACTGGCATCTCTGCAAGGCACGTCCCTTGGGGACACCTTCTCGGATAGGGCTGCGAGAACCCTCATTTCGTGCGGTCCTCCTTAACTGGAGGTCGGTAAGACACGATCAAATGAGCGGGCCAGTCTGGATGGCGTCTTGCACTTTCGCCCATGAGCTTTTTTTCCCCTGGGTGGTTTGGGATGGTTGTTTACCAGGCGCGGTTGCTGTTGAACGTTCATTTCCATCGCTGTTAGTTATCTAATGACCTTAAGTTGTTTTGACCTGGATCGACGGTTACCGGATAACTGAAATACTGAGTCTTATACGTAACCTTGACGAGTCGTCCAGGTTCGTAACCCGTGCCGTGTGAGCCTGTCCTTTCGATGTTGATAAGACAATGACCCAGGTGCACTTGGAGTTCGCGTATTAGCTCTTGATCGTCCACTAACTCCCCGGCACCAATTATCGTAGCTGTTTGAAAATCAACGGCAACATTGCCGAGAAGATGCGAGGCCGTTCTGAGCCGCTCGAGAGATAGCACTGTCATGGGCTGGAGTGCGCCGACTCGTTGTCGACAATATCCACAGTAATAATGATCCGCGACCCATTGCCTGTGACATTTTGTGTGAAACATGTTCCCGCAACAAGGCATTTTAGCGGTTTCGCCACCGTCTTTGTCAAAACAGTAAAAGCAATCGTGATCTGTTCGGTCCATGGTATCGTCGACTTTTGAAGGAAAGATCGCTCGATATATTGTTCCACTTGCAAATAAAACTATTTGAAATTGTTATTTTTTATTTATTACTCGTTTTGAAACGGTAAAGTATTAAATCGTAGATAGACTTTAATTGAAAACGTTCTACCGCTTTTACTCGTGGCTACATCAGGTAAATGGCAGTTAGCCTTTCTGCTTAACTGTAAGGTAACGAGAGATTAGGAGGCTTGAATACATGTAATGTTTTTTATTGGTAAATGTCTGGTTTCTGATCCTCATTTTCGGCTGCGTCTTCGGCCACCCCCTCTTCGTCCGGTGAGATGGGTGGATTTTCGCCCATCGGATGTCCAATCGCACGATTGAATGGTTGACAATCGCCTGTACTGAAAACGATCAACAGATCATTTTCAGAATCTAGTAGGTTTTTTCCCAAGAGCTTGTTTCTTTCCAATGCAAGTCTTACGAATTCGAGCTGCTCGTGTTCATGCACAATCAGGGGGTTGAAATGTCTCATATACTCAGCTTGAAGCTTTGTTCCGTTGGCGATGGCATCACAAGCTTCCCGCGTTTTTTGGACAAAGTCCTCCCAATCTTGCCTTTGCGAAATGTCTTTACAGCCGCGCAAAATGACCACGAATGCACGTACATCCTTCCAACGGGGCCCGAGCGGGATGGTAGCGCGCGTAAGCTCTTTAAAAGTACTCTCTTCTAACCAGAGCTCGATTGCCTCGGTCCATGGCTTGTCGCGAATCGTCTGCGAAATGACGACCATGTTCGATCCCACTTTTAAGTCTTTGAAGCTGTGGGCCGATGAAGTGTTCTTCTGCAAAAACATGGGGCTCAACAGGATGGTATTGGCGTTCTTCGGGATAGGTCGATCGGATCCTTTATTAAGCCGCTCAAGGTACAGTCTCTTTCTAGGGTTTTTAAGCACCGCTTCTTCATCTTTTAGAAGGATCTGCTGGTTGTCCATGTCGCTGCCTTTATTCTTATTTCATTGAGTTGTTTAATGATATCAAGAGAATACACGCATATCCCATGATATCAATTTTACCCTCTGAAACTGCCGAATCCCAAATTTGTGCTCTTTCAATGCATCGATAAAGTTAGCAAGCAAGGGTTAATTAAGTGGTCATCGACATCGACGGTATCGCAATACCATGGAGGGGATAACGAAGAATAGCCCCTTTGCCATACTGACCGCCGCAGTCATGCGTTCGCCGAAAGGAAAGCCCGTATATCGAGAGATTGCCTACTGTCGTCACCCCTACTCCAGAATCAAGGAAAAGAGAGTTCGCGTGTGGCGAATCAACACGCCTTACTCGTTTGTGGAGCTAAGCAATGATGAGAGGGATAAGGAACAAGACGCTCGCAGGAGGGTGCACGGATTGAAGTACTTCCCCAGCATAGACGAGAAGAGAAGGAATATCGAACAGTACGAGACTTACCCAGTGGTGAAGGAAGCTTGGAAAGAACATTGCGAGAAGACCGGCAAACAGGTGACGGTCTTCCACGTTCAAAAAGAATTGGGGGAGCTCCTAAAGATGTTAGAGATTCCGTCCATCTCTATAAAGAGCGCATTCAAAGACAAAGACTTCGACCCCTACGACAAAGATTTGGCGGAGATTGCCCCCGAGTTCACATGTCGGTCACCGCACGATTATAATCGCCCCTGTCAGGCAACTCTAGCCATGCGATGGGCACAATTTGTCTACGAGGCACTGAAAGAGCAACCGCAAAAACCCAAGAGTGATTCCTGGGAAGATAGGGTCAAAGAGGAGGAAAAGGGAAAAAAAAGGGCCTAACCACGGGGAAGGTGACAAACCCACCAAAAGGTGCATTGGAGTACCCAAGGCCAACAACAAAAAGCAGACAAAATGACAAGTAACACAAGATCATTTAATCATTAAAAAAACAATAATCATGTACAAAAGTAAACGTTTATTTCTTTTTCTGTACGTTTTCTTTCCTTGTATGTAACGCGCTTTGCCACCGGTCGTCCGTCAAAAGGCACATTGAACCCGCATAAACAAACAACGCAATTCCACTCCCCCAAGGTCTGTACCAACGGATACAAGTTAAAAGGTTTTTGGGGATCACTGCCCGCTGTATAGTGACGGGTCCATTGGCGACACCTGAAGGCGATGGTAAATTCCACGATCCGATCGAGGCCAACACCCGAACGTCTCCGTGTCCATCGTTCCAGGCTATCAACAACCTGAGATTCCACTTCTTTGGATTTCTTTAGAACATCCTTCAAGCCTTTCAGACACCAATCATGCCTTCCATTTAGTAGAGTGATACCGACACTCAAATTAGTCACTTCGATTTGCTCGGTCCAATCTTTGGCCGCTTCATGTATTTCCCGAGTAATCATACTCTTCCATATGTCCAAGATTTCTGTTGTTGTCAGGATTGGGAATTGTCCGTCATCGGCTTGTCCGCATGAAAAGCCAGTGGGTAACATCGCTCGACGCAAGGCACACGGTTCCACAGATGCGTCCAAAGGCTGTAGTGTACACGGTCCCAATTCTTTCAGTAAACCTTTCATCGGGTCCTTGTCGCAACCAGGACAACTTTGAAGGTGACTATCCTCGATACAGGCCAGGTGTATAATTCCCCTCTCACAGCAACGGCGGCGCATTGCATCATTTGACTGACACGGCTCGAGACACACTTTACACATCCACTCCATTTTCGGGGTACTGATCGGAAGAAGGATAGATTTTTTTTTATATCCTCTCAAAGGGACATCATTGGTTATGACGCGGATGATGTTTGTTTTTACGTCATAATACGTTGTTTTGACCGGAGTAGGCTGATGTGAATGACGTTTTTGGTCTGGTCCTACGTCATAGGGCGCGGTAGTTACGACGTTTAGAGCTTCTCGTACGTCATTGGGTGTAGTGTTAACGTCATTAAAAGGCCTGGTTGCATCTTGTTGTTCTGGCCTACAAAAGCGAGCGATCGGTTAGTTTGGGTTGTATTTTTTTGGCAAAGGTATGGAAGACCGCCGCTGCTTCAGTTGTCGCAGTACTTTGTCTGCTGGCGATCGATTCGACCAGCGCATCTACCGACGAAATTGTTGCTCTATTGTCATGCATCACGATTGTATTTTGAACAGAAACCTGACCAATTGTCCATCGTGTGGTAACGAAACCAATGGTTTGATCTGGGAACCCTTGCCAGTTGTCAAAGAGCCGCGTGAAGTTATACTAATCATTGACAGTTCAGACGAAGAGGACGACAATGAGGACCCGATTCCGCGTAAAAGGTTCAAACAGGAAGAACAAAAGGCTGAGTCAACTTGTGTCATCTGCTTAGAGGGGGAAAAGGATAAACAGGATCCGTTGCTTCAAGCTGAATGTTGTCGCCAATATGGTCATCTTTCTTGCCTTCGAACGTATTATCGTGTGCCTGCCGAGTGCAGGAATATTGAAAAACGAAACGAGGCCGCGAAAGACCTCGGGTATCTTAAATGTTTTGTCTGTAGGAAAGAATGTTCTAACGGGGTCGTGGGACTCGGAGAAGTTATCCCAACTTTACTCCCGAGGGTGACGGGTCGCGATAGTGTTATGACTGCAAGGGATGCCAATGAAGTCCTACGTGTTTGGTATGCAATGTTTGAGAAGCATATCAACACCCAGACCAAGCTTTGCAAACATTGGATGAGGATCGATTGTGGCACTGGTTGGGCCGCGCGTCGAGATGGCAGTATAGAAATGTTTGAATTTCCATGTTCTATCCAGGCAAAAAGAATAGGGGCTTTTAAAGAAGAGCTCATGAAAAGCATTAAAAAGATGGTTCGTGTCTGGGCTGGATTGAATAGTGACAAAAAGTTTAGAGAGGACACATTTACACGATTCTGTTTGGACAATATTGTGGAAGTAGCTTTATCGTTTCAGTTGAGCCAGTCTTGTACTCTAAGGCGAAGACCTCAAGGCCAAGAAGTACCACCATTCCGTACTGAGTCATATATAGCTAGGCTTTGCACTTGGGAAATGACTGGGCATTTTTTTGACTTCGATGGGATCGTAGACTCAGTGAATAGCAAGTGTTTTGCTTGGGACAATAAACGGCTTCGATAACGACAGACCCGATAGATAGGGGGAGACTTTGACTGCTGAAGTTTACCTAAGTTGTATTTGTTTTTGATTAAAGAAGTAATTATCTGACAATTTGAGTATGTAAATTATAGTGTTGATACATTAAAGGTTTAATAATGCGTGCTAGCAACTAATAATGTCTGGGTCTGTACACGTTTACCATCTAGTATTAAATTTTTGCTGGGACTTTTATCAGTTATGATCTTGTGAGATCGCGTGAAACATCGTGGAATGACCACAACAACAATGTTTTAATGCTATGATGGATATACTCAGTTTCCATCGGCCACGGAAAGACCGTCTGGTTTGCAGATATATATATATATATATATATATATATATATATATATATATATATATATATATAGTTGAATGGATGAAAGTGTAGCTCTGTTGCTTTAATCAGTGCCCATTTTGGGCGAGGCGCATCGTCAGAACATACTGATCAACAAACCACTTTGACAACGTAACTCAACAAAACGCTGACACACACTAATTGTCACACAAAGGCAAAATGTGCCAATATTAGAGTGGTTTTTTGTAGCTTTTTTTCCCCTCCCCCTTGCTTAAAAAAAAACCTGTCAACAAACCACATCTCATAAATTCAATGACTTTATTTATAGATATTCATTCCCAAACTGAACAATGTTTCAACTCGTCCCACTCAGGATCTTCGATCCTTGGCCTTTATTCGCTTTATGATCCTTTGGATTTCCACCATCGCCATCGTCCCGCATTCAAGTTGCACCCATTGAAATTCTCTCTCCCATTTGCGCACCCACTGCCACCAAGCATCTTCGTTTTCGTCTTGTTGCTCTTGGCCCGCTGACTTTGTCTTTGGCCCAGGCTTTTCCACGAGGTAGACTAATTGATGGGGATCATTCTCGAGGTCGTACTCGACTTGACGCAAAGTTATAGCTTCAACATCTAGAACGCAACAATGACGTTCCAACGCATCGAGGTCACCGATATTTTCTTGAAAAAACTGCGTCACAATATCGAGACCGTCCCATTTTCCTATCTTGTAAAATAAATAAAACAAATGCATCAAGCTAAGGCACCTGTTCATTTCCATCGCATTATCACGGCGCTCTATATTCACTTTGCGGTACCGCTCGGTCCTCCCGGGAGTTTTTCTCGTTATGGTTTGATCTAGCGAGGTAATGACCAGTGTTATGTCTTGCGAAAGCGTCTGAGCTAGGCACTCGCTCACTCCGTCCAAAAATTCCAGGATTTTGACGACATGGAGATTCGCTTGTGCGGCTAGGCTCTGTCGGCACTGGCCCCACGCTGTAGATCCCAGCGCTCTAACGTTGCTATTAAATCGCACCCAAGCCTGTTGAATGTCTTTAAAGCTATTGGGCGGAAAACTATATTTCATCAAAAGAGGGCAATGGAAGTTCACCATGCTATCCAAGTCACCATAAACGTATTCTCCGTCTTGAGCTTCCTTTGCGATCAAAGAAGCCATTGCTTGGTCATCCGAAGGCAAATGTGGAGGTTCCTTGATTGACCATGCTTTACTGAGATTGAAAGCAGTCTCCTCCGTTTTGTTATCTGAATCATGCAGAGACGAATAGACCAGGTCTGAGATGAGACGCAAGGCAGTTCTTCGATTTTTGTGAATATCGGGCGAGGACCGATGACGTTGGAGATCGGTTGGTCTTTTTTTCATATAAGACATGATGCACGAAAAGGTTATGATCCTGGATGAAGCGTGTCCCGCTTTTGTAAAAACGAGACGTGATCAAATCGTCTTGTTACGTTAAAATTTGCACAATTCTATTACAAAAACGATGTCGTGGCACCGCTCACATTCCATCGCTTCTTTTATAATGACGTAAAAAAAACCCCAAATCTATCTTGAAAATTAAGCAACCACCCATGAAAGTCATAAATGTTGTATGTAATTTTAATTATACAATCTAATGATTTAATGGGGAAATCTTAACGGTAAATACAAAATAGGCGAATCAATGTTTTTGCGAAAGAGCAGTGCTCTGTAGATTCGTCACACGCATCGCCCTCATTGGACTCGTCCAGTTCTACCACATGAGACGGCACCCAATCATCTGGTAAAGGCATCACCTCTACGGAATTCCAGTCAACGTTGCACCCTAACACTCTAAGGCAAGTCGCACGCATTGCGTTTATGGCGGTAACAGAAGGCAAGTCGTCCTCAGAAACGCGTCCTTGGTCACCGCATGAGTTGGTTACCGAGGAAAACCGTTGTCTTTCTCTCCTGGCAATCGGTACTGGCTGGTACATTTGTCCAGTTTTGTACACAAATTCTAATACACTTTGGTCACTTACTACGCACGTCAGAGTCTGTACAATAGATCGCATTAGTTCGACCAATCTTTTGGTTTCGACATCCGCAACAGTGGCGGTCTTGGCCAGGGCAAGAACACCCTGAATCCATATAAGCGATTCCCTATATTCTAGGTTGTATCAATGGTCAACGAATAAATCAAATGAGGTCACATAATGGCGCATCGGATTGAGGGGATGTAGTACCATCTCAGTAGATGGGGCCTTTCGAATGGCATCCCGCATCTGTTCGATCTCTGGACCCAATGCTACTATGTGATCGTATTGGGTATCCGACAGCAACAGTTCTCTTACTCGTTTCTCCATCTCTTGAAAACGAATCTCGAGTACCAACATGCTCAGCAACGCATACACTGCTCCTCCGTTATACGCAGGCCTAGACGCCGAAAAGAAGGGAATTATGTTACAGCCCCCGTATATCTCCGAACATGATGGTAAAGATTCTTTACAAATTGGTTGCGTCAGGTCCACATGCCAAGCGAACCCGACACCTAAGAGACCGTGAAAGGCCTCATCAAAGGCTCGAGAGATTTGTTGTAGTTCCAGCTGCATTTCCTCGAGATAAGGACTCCTTTTGTACTGAATTAAGTCGTTGAACATTTCTACTGCTCTGGACCAGCTTCGAAAAAACAGGTCGCAATAAGGCGAGTCAAACCATTGTCCGTCGTATTGAAAGCGACGATTTCCCAAGCAAATGTACCTATGCGCGTCTGCAACCGAGAAACGACCCAAGACCTCGGTGAGGGGTATAACCTGTTGTGGGTCGTTTAGTTCTGCGTATGCAAGCACGGGATACTTGGTGCCCGCCAACTTGATGGTCGAATCGTTATACAGTTCGCAAAGATTCTTTCGGATTGGCACGGGCAGTGCGAACTCGGGGTGGTAAAACAACGATCGCCCTCGATCTTCACCAGAAGGCAGCGTATCTCCATCGGTGATTTCGACATTGTCGTGCGGCCGATAGTCCAGGGATGACTGCATCGAAAAAACCTCGCTGAATCGGCACGGGTTTCGCGTCTCGGTGGTTGGTAATATAATCGTGCCCCAGGGGAACGTAACCTCCTGTTTCACCTCGTGCCCGACGGTTGGATACGATCTCTGCGATACGGTTAATGGCATCTTCAGAAAATCGAGGGATCAGTCGTCGGGGGGTGGTTGCGAGTATCGCTGGAAGGAAGACATCCGACCAGCGACCCTTGTCGCAAAGGTAGACGTGAGGAGGTGTCGCAAGGGAAGAAGCATGAAGCGTCCAAGTTTCCGAATGGCTGGAGACGTGTGTACGTTTCCACAGGGAACGCCATCGAGTACAAATCTCCAGTTTGGTTTTGTCCTCGCCCATCGGCATTCTCCACGCAACAGACAAGATTTCCGAAGATCGCCGTTCGGAAAGGATCACGACTTTCCAGGGCAGTATCACAAGCCCTGCCTCTAAAAAACGTCTCCCCGTCACCAAAGTCGTTATGATTGCTGGGTGGCACCCTGGGAGGTCGAGACGTCTAAGCACTGCTATGCGTGCTCCAACCTTGTCGACAACAGTACGATGGATGGAATCGGCGCCATCCGGGAATGTCATTCGCGTATAGTCGTCATGGTCTGCAAGGGATGGCACCTCGATAGCGCACATGTTACCCGAAGCGTACTCGCAGGCCACAAACAACTTATCGTGTTCGGAAGAACAAGCGGTATCGAGTAAAATGCTTGCCAAGTACTTTCCTCGGTTCACGTCTTGTATGGCTTGTTGGGCAGCCTGCCATTTGTTCTCGTCAGTGTCAAAAAGAATCGCCTGCACGGGCAAGCAAAACGCGCCCGCCAGTAGTAGCCGGCCAGGGTCTTCTGGGGCGATGGCCGAAGCCCATGCAAGACATTCGATGTCCACGTCGCTCGACATCAAACGCATCGATGGGTGCAAACTCGAAGCAGGATCAAGCGGTAGACCGTAGAGGTCGCCATTGTCGGCAAAGTGGACCAAACGAAAAGTGGTTCCCTCGTTTTTTGCCAATTCTTTGAAGGTCACCTGTTGTTGCATGTCGTCTTGGTCCGTCTCGGATTTCGGCAATGGCGCTGGTTCCGCCGGGTACCACTCAGTGAAACCAACGTGGCGCAATGTTCTGGCTTCGTCGTACGTGACGTGAACCCGGGCAACGACTCGATCGAGAACGTCTCGTAGGGTCACAAAGAGTACTTGGTCGTGCGAATTGATGGGAACCGGAACGGCCGCCTTGACCTGGAATATATTGTCACCTTCTTTGATTGGCACTGCCGGCCACATCATCTCTTGAGGGAACGTCAAAGTTCCACCATCACGTCGAGGAGGCGAATCTACTCGTTCTACGCGTACCCCAGCCGAAAAGGGCCATTGCAGGTGGTGCGATTGAACCAACCGGAACCAGAACGTCAAGCACCTACTCGGATCGTACGGCAGATCTTCCATCTTATTTACTGCTAGATACCCGTAGCATAGGGACGTCGGAAATGGCTCACAATCAGTTGGAAAAACGATACAAGCAATGGTGCCGAAAAGCCTCTCGCGGAAACATCCAACACGAGCAACTGGACGATGACGTAGTCGCGATATGTCCGCTGGATCGCAACGTTTCGACCACGGCGTTGGTGTTGCGAAACGAACACGACAGAGTGTTACCGATGCCGCCCTTGACATCCATACTTAGAGAAACGGCTCGGAGGATCGACGCGAATGCGAAATCTCTGGCTAAACCTTCAACACCAACGAATACAGAACTGGTGGCTGTGGATTTGAAAACGCTTACAACGTGTCTCGCCAACCTGTGCTCCTATGAGGACGAGACGAAAGGGCGTCACGGCCTGGGGTTACACCTCTTGCCTTTCACTATCGGTAATTGGATAGCGGAAATTCGCGTGCAGGATGGCACAAAGGGCCGGAAAACGACCGAAGAGAAGCTGATGGGTATATTTCAACAATTCTCCGTAAGCGAGCGGTTCCGTTACGTGGCAGTGCACCAAAGCTACACTGGACTCTCTCGGATGGACGCCCAACGTAAAAAGTTCGCTCAATCGATGCTGCAATTCAAGGAAAAGAATGATCCCATCATGAATGTACTGGGGGAGGGCCTGGATGCAATAGACGTTGCGAAAACGAGCGATCCCAACATCTTGGGATTGTACCTGTGCCGTAAGAGCATGATACAGTGGCTCGAGGGAAGCGTTCATAAGGCACTGAAAAACTTCGGGGTATTTTCTCCAAAGACCCCCCTCGGCCACATACTGGCAACTAGATTATATGAAGCCAGTCGGGTGTATGGCGACAAGAACTTACACCCCATCCAGCGATTTGCTGGCAGGAGTGACGGAGGGTCCATCATAAGAGAAATACCCAAGCTCGTCAGACAAGCGCAGGCATTGGTGCGGCAAAACCACGGGATGATTCAGGTCACGCAATTACTGGAACGCTTGACGAGGGTTTTGTTGCAGGTCGACGGACAACGCGACGGTAGCAAGGAACGCGGGATGTTGTACAACCTGAAACATGCGACCGCTTTAAGACCATCGAACTGTCTCGTGTTCTTTCTCAATACCACGCTAGCCGGGGAACGAGATGAGCAACAGATCTTTGCCCCTCCTGTACTGAGCGACTTCGACTTGCAAGAAGACTCGAGTGGCGAATCCAAACCGTCATGGGCCAAGTCTCTAGCAGAGTTAGAGCGACTGACGGGTCACGACACCAGCGACGACATGAAAGGAAGCACGACGGTAACAATGGCCGGCTTTCCTTTCCAGTGCACTTTTGTCCTGGCGCATAAGGAAGGGGAGAGATTTTACTATTGCCCTCATCGGTTCTGTGATCAACAAGATGCCACCGATCACGTAAAAACGGTACACCAGGGCCATGGGCTTCCGAGCGATACGTACGCCAAGATCGCTCAGTTGGACTCGATGTTAGAGGAGACGGCATTTGGCAAACGAATGCGCCCCGTCAACGAATTTGAGCTGCTGCGCAAACTGAGGTTAGACGAGAAAGACCCTGAAAAGTTGCGGCTTCGTCCAACACTGCACGACGATTTGCTAAAAATGTCCGAGGCTCTGACGCAAAATACCAGACTGTTAGGTCGACTCGAAAAGGATCGGGACGAGGCCATCCAGCATATGGAGTCGTTAAACCGTTTGGCAGAAAATAATGAGACAAAGGTCGAAAAATTGAGGAAACGGCAGTTGTTCAATGCTCTGAATCGCGAAATCACCGAAGTGATGAAATTTATCATATCTCCAGCCGTTCTAATGAAATTTCAGGATGCATGGCACCGAGCCAGAACCCGCAAGGAGTACATCACAAACAACATGTACAAAGAATTTGTCACATCCAACGATCAGCTGTCGTGGTTGGACAGGACAGTGGGTGAAGGTGCCAGGAAGTACAAAGAACAAGTCAAACAGTTGGGCGGGATCGATCCAGGTGCGACTCCGGCCGGAGTTCCCGGTGGTGGCATCCGCGTCGGCAAGTCGAACATCATCGGCATGCTAACACAGAACCTGATCGAACGGAGTCGTCTTGCGGAATCTATTCAAGACGCGAACGAAGCTTTGGTCGCAACTAATCGCAAAGCGTCGTTTCAGCGCGTCGTTTCTAAACATGATCAAGACTTTGGTGCAAGCAACGCGATACCAGCGGCCACACCGCTGATTGCAGCAAAAGGATGGGACGATGACGACGAGAACGGAGACGGGGACTCTGAAATGGTCGAGGACATGGAAGATATCAAGAAAGAGGAAAACGATCCAGAAGAAACCGGACATGGACCATCCGGTCCTCAAAAAGTCGAGAAAGTGAAGGAAGAAGCTACAACCGCTACAGTAACAACAACTTACGTTAGCAATCCTCTAAAGAGACCAAGGTCAAAGAAACAAGGGGTTACAAGCGAAAGGGCTGTTGTTCTAAGGGCCGGTGACGCGTCCATGCTTGAGAAGAAACGGCTCATCGAACCCATCGTCCCAAAATGTTTAGAAAGCATATTTAAAATTGAACTAAAACGCATCTTCAAGGTTTGTCAACTTGATAAATCAGAGATAATGGGGGCCCAAGATGCATGCAAGCGAATTTTGAATCTTGCATTTGATCCTCGACTCCGAGAGGAAGTCACAAAGATGAAAATGAACGATGCACTTAAGCCCGGACAGATTCGAACTTTAAGGGATCCTTTTCGCGAAAGAGTGTCGGTACTCGTTCTGACGGACCCGCGAGTCATCATGTATCCTACCGGCGTACTCATGCCCATTCTGACTTCGTGCATATCGTTGATCGATCGCATGCACGAGAAAATAAAGACCGGTGACAAGCTGCTTTGTCTATTGTTAGCAACGGGTCTTTGTCATCTGTTACAGCCACGTTTCAGGCTCTCGAAGGCTGGATTGCAAATTGTCTGTGATGCCCTGAAGATAGTGCTGATGGAAAATATCGAGAAAGGTCGAAATGGCCACTGGAAAGTGGTCTCATCTCTTGTAGCAACGCTCAACGCCAACCTCGCTGGCTTTTGGAATGCTGCGCTATTGCGTCGATATCACAAGATCGAAGATCCGTCGTACACGACGAAACACGTTGACACGGCCCCAGAGAAGACGTATGCCCCACTGGATCAGCTACCCACGGTCGAAATGGTGGCCGCTCGCATTCGAAAACCCAGGATTTGCGAGACATCCGCGATATCGGTGTTGCCCGAAGATTCCAACTCGCAATTTTCCAGACTGCGAGTGGAGGAAACCAAAGCCTTGATCGAACAAGTCTCATTGGCAGTACTGAAGCGCGATACGACTCTTGTACGTATCAAGGACTCGGATGAGATGGACTCGAAAGATTGGGTGCGCCGTCTTCTTGAAGGGAATGCCAACGCCGTGATTGACCCGCACAGAATGTGCACCTGGTTTCGGGAACGCAAGGTCACGTTTGCAGAATACAAGGATGAAGAGAAACATCAGTGGCTGCGCTTGGCAAGGTGTTGTATATGCACTGAGCTACTGGGTACCATTCCGTCTGAAGGGTGGTGTTGCCTTTCCGGTGTAACGTCGCTGGACACACTGGCCGATCAAGCGTTGAGGGACGTGACCGACCCGATTGAACGCGAGACGCGCCGAGAGCAATTACGCCAAGAGATAGTAAACAAGATCGTTTCCCAACCCAACTATCCATCGTTTCACTTTTGGCATCAACACTGCAAGCAAATGCAGGACGAGCGTCGGTTCATTCGGGCTCATGCCAAAGCAAAAAAGAAAAACCAAAAAATGGAAGTCCCAAACTTTGACGAATGCCCGTTGTGTTGCACCAAATATCCACGCGACAAGAAATTGTTTCCTTCCATGGAGAGCATCTCAAAGTGCATCGCGAGCATGGAACAGTCAATCGGTGGATTGGTGCCGATAGATTCTGCACCGCAATCCCCGAGACCGATGCTGACCGACATTTCACAGTCTCAGCAGACAATTGAGTCTAAAGACCCCACCCTGGAAGACTACAGAGAAGGACAAGATAGTATCGAGGATAACAGAGAAAATATACCGAGAGCCGTGGATGTGACGCGCACGGGAGTAGCTTATCTCGGAGCGCTATTCCAGGCAGAGTCTGGATGTGAGGCATCGCCCGTTGCCATGATCCCACCCTCACCCGTCATGCCAGATCCCGAACACGAGCTCAGTCTGTATGATACCATGATGCATGCATCGGACTATGCCTATCATACAACAGAAGAGGTCGAACGAGTGCTGGAAGAAACCCCGACGATTGGTGTTGCAATGACCTCCGTCGCACCGAACCCCGTGGACATCGGTAACGTCAACGAAATACTCAGTGAAATTTTTCAGGGGGCAGATGTCAACTTCACGGAGGACCAAGGCTCACAGTTCGACTTTGAACAGTTTTTTAGTCAATTAAGCAATGTTTCGAACTCCGCGTTGGCTCAAAACATCGAAGGGATAGATTCTGGCGTCGGTGAAGGTCATGCAACTCCAGACCAAGCTCGACCGCTGGAGCCATCTGCAGCCATCGTCGACGAATCGCTATTGACCACTTCAACGAGCAACATGGCAGTCGTTGGATCGTGGCCATGTCTCAGAGAGAAGTGCATCGCTTGCTCTTTCATGTCACCCGGGACCAACCAGATTGGCGTGTATCGACTCACCGCTAAAATAAATTGCCTTAGCCACGATGTGATCTACGTGAGCATGTGCCCTGTATGTGCCAAAGTGAACGGTCTGGGGCACTCGATAGGCTCCATGCTCTCGGAAGTGGTGCAGCTACAGGCGCAAAGTAGGGCCCATACAACCCTGTTATCCAAGTGTAGCCTCAACCACGATACAGTCCTCATCGGCCTGGAGCAGTACACTACCGACGACGATCTCATGGAAAAGGGTGCTATGTGGAAATCGAGGTTGGAAGCATTGTCTTTAGGCGAGCCATCGGTTATATAAACGTTATACGCACATTACAAGTGCATATCAATCATGGCGGCTAGAGCGCTACTCGAATTAGATGGGTACGAACCGGACGAGATGAAGTCTCTCTTAAAGAAGCTCTTGAGAAATGCAGCATATGTAAGAGAGGAAACCAGGCGATTCTACTGGTGGGACAGAGTGAAGATTTTGGCAACAAAGAACCCACGTGTTCTCGTCGAGAGTCTGTTGGAAGATCATGCAACCGTACCAAATTCCGTGATAAATCACGTTGTCCAGTTTGTGGAGCAAGGCAAGTGGAATCGTGACCAGTATGTGGCAGTGCAGGTGATGGAGTCGATAGGCAGTGTTAAGGTGGATCGAAATTTGTCGCGACTTAAAGAGTTGTCACTGCGAGATTACGCAATGGGAACAATTGAAAACAAGATAGATTGGGACAACAGGCAACAGACAGAGATCGAAAAAGAAGCTATTGCCCTTGAAGACATTCGGAAAATTCTCCAGGAAGCCAACAGTACTCTGACGGAAGAAGAAGTAAGACTTGTGGCCAAACATGTAGTTTTTGTGGACCAAAAGAGGAGTCCAGATGTCGAGGGGAGATTGGAGCTGGTATGGCAAGAGCTAGTAAAGTACGCAGCCCAGCGAGACGAGGATGGAACCCTAACAAAGAGACTCCGCCTCATTGACAGATTGCGGAAATGTACCACGCTCAACTGGAAGGAGAAACAGGTGTCGATGGTACTCTGGGGAGTTTACTCTTTGATGAACCACTGGAAGATGATCCAAGAGCCAAGTCCCGTCGTTCTTGAATATGTGATATCAAAGACCCTGAAGTCGAAAGAGACACCGAGACGACTACCCATGGAACCTTTTGCAGTGGACGTGACCACCAAACGCGGACGAAATTGCAGCGACTCTGGAGACAGGCTCTTTGATGGAGATGTCCTAAGCTTGATTGGCTCGGAAAGCAAAGTGCGCAAAAAGTACGACCCTATTGAAGCCAGTCATGGTCCAAGTCCTCATGAAACCAAGCAGACAACAACAGAGCAAAAAGCAATGATCAAGTTGTGCGAGGCGATGCAGTCCTCGGGCCATGTACCGCGACTCTTTGAAATGCCCAAAAGAAGAGAGGGAGAAGAAGGAGAAGAAGAAGAAAGCCAAGACAGAGACGAACGAGTGATAAAGCGCCTAAAAACCCCCGTATGGCACACGTTGATGAAAGTGGTGCAGCCTGAGGCGTTTGATGAGAAGCTCATGGCAGATTTGCCAGCAACAGCCGCCAATCGATCCTGCGTCTTGGATTTTAAGAA
Source organism: Porites divaricata (assembly GCA_038088405.1). NCBI lineage: Eukaryota > Metazoa > Cnidaria > Anthozoa > Scleractinia > Poritidae > Porites > Porites divaricata. The sequence goes on along the minus strand of JBBMOI010000002.1, from coordinate 30,593,604 downwards.
AAAGGTGAGCTACGAGGGACCGATGAGTGCTTCTGCTGCATTGAGCGCACTGGCGGTAAGTCGTTTGGGAAACACGGTGGCTGGTCTAGAGGCGGTACCAAAGGTGCAATTGTTTCTTAATGCCGCCAAAGATAAGATCTACTTAGAAAAGACGTTGATTGGGATACCGGAAGACACCGAGATACAACATCCGTTGACCCCACAAGAGCTATCGTTGTTTCCTGTCACAAAATTGGAGATACTAGAGCCCGAGTGGGGGACGTTGAAGGCGTCCATAATCAAAACCTTCATGTTTCGAAGGATAATGGGGATGGAATGCAACCCAGCAAAATGCCTGCTGAATCCAGAAACCAAGAAGATTTACATGCCCGATCTCAACACAACGCGAAAGGATTACAAGCGATGTCGCACCACGGTCAAGACAGAGTCAGCCGATTGGCTCTTTGATAATTCCACCAATCGAGAAATCATCGACTTGGTGACTAGAGCATTGACAGAAGACAAAGATTGCATGAATGAAGTGGAGACGTGGTTACTCAGTTTGTCAAATCAGACCGCCTTTGAAGAAGCAACAGCTTCTATACTCTGTCGTTATACCATCCCATACGAAGACTTCCAAAAAAACGCGCTGGCCGTGAGAGATGCCTATGGTATTGTACCCGAGACAGATGATGAAGGCGACGAACAAGATGACGATGGTGAATATGAGTCAGCCTGACTTGAAGCAAGCATCTATAGAGAAAGCTGACAACAAGTCTTTATTTTTTGCTTTTTGTTATTATTCGCCTTAACCTGATATCAGTTGATTAGTCTACGTACTCTAAGAAATCAATAAAGAAAAGCATATCATACCACAAAGGTTCTTTTTAAAAAGAATAAAGAACATATTATATTTATATATATATATATATATATATATATATAATTTATAGATAAATATGGTTAAAATGGTAACGTAGAATAAAAAAACTTTCTTGGGTATATTTTGTTTTATTTGAGCTTCATTGTCGCTATGTATATATTGTGTTCTTTTTGTACCTATAAACGTGGAAGACTGTCGCTCTATCAAAAACTTTTGTTGTACACATGTTTGAAATAAATGCGGTCGACCCCACAGAAGCAAAGTCGGCGATGACGGACAAATCGCCAAAGACAAACATTACGGTTGCCGTGGAGGGTAACATTGGAAGTGGAAAAACAACTTTACTGAATCATTTTCGAAAAAATCCAATGATTGACGTTTTGGAAGAACCAGTTGCCGAGTGGCAAAATGTTGGCGGTGAAAACCTTTTGGAGTTATTTTACACAAACGGCCAAAGGTGGAGCTATTTGTTCCAGACTTATACTCTTCTTAGCCTCCTGAAAATTCACAAAAAGCCACATGTGACGTCTGTTAAGATGATGGAAAGAAGCATTTACAGTGGATTCTATTGTTTTGCCCACGACCTTCGCAAAAATGAGATGATGTCTTCCGTAGAATATTCAGTGCACCATGAGTGGTTTGACTGGATTACCAAAACGCAACAGCCTCGACTAGATTTGATAATTTACCTGAGGACGTCACCTGAAACGTGCATGCAGAGAGTCAGGGTAAGATCTAGAACTGAAGAAAAAAGTCTCTCCATGGAACTCCTTTGCGCCTTACACGACAGACACGAGGAGTGGTTAATACAGGGAAAATTTCCCGTACCTGCTCCAGTTATAGTCGTGGATGGCAACAGGAACCTCGAAGAGATGTTACAGTTTTATCAGGTCAATGACCAGTATCTCCTAGGAATGGAAGAATGGCCTCATTACCACTCTACACAAGACGTTTGTTGATTGCTGAAATTGAAACATCTGAAACCAAACGCGAAAAGAAGGGGTTTTATTTTATCTTTTGTCATTTCCTTTTATTTAGTAGTAATAAAATGCCAAATGAAGTCTGTTGTAAACAATAAAATTGTAAGGTCATTTCTTTATTTCATCTCAAAGGCTTGCTATAGCTAATCCAGCCGTTTTGTTTATCTGATGGATTTCTCAGAAAGCGAAGTGAACCTCGAATCTTGATCCAAACAAAGACGGTGACCTCAAATAAGACCAAAAGACCCCATTCGATCAAAGGCCAACCTTCGATCAGAATTAGCCATAACAGCACGCCGGTTGAACCTATCCAACCCAAAAGTTTCGGAAGACCATCAAAGAGAAACAACATCACTTGTATGGCTCTCGATACCTTGTTTTCGCACAAACCCGGCAGCAAGGCATCGACCAAACCGTTGATGATCCATCTCGAAAGGGATATAGTCCGAAAGTACGCAAGACTAGGACATACCCGTACGCGCGCAAGCAATCGGATCAGTTCGGCCAAGGCTTGCCCGATCGGTGATTCCTTTGTATCGTCGATGTGGTCCTTGAGAGTAGCGAGTTGAGACAGGATCGGGGGTACCGTCAGGTGAATTCGAGTAGCGTAGTCACCTTCGTGCGAGAGTCGATTAAAGTGGCCGGTAACAAAATCTTTGAAACCGTGTCCTATCTTTGATGCCTCGTTGGCGACGGCGTTAACAACCTCAAACACAACAGCCACCATTTCGTTGATAAACTCTGCCACATCACCAATGACCAATCCAACGTGCAACAGAAGCGTTTTTAACAAATTCGTGACCACGATGACGACTGCTATGGCTATCCACAAACGAGCAGAGAATAAATTGTACAAGACCTTTCCAAGAGCGATCACAAATCTTGCACATAAATGCGAGCGGTCGAGAGGTCGATGTACGGTTTTGTGGCGGCCTTTAAACGCTTGGTCTTGCATTTGTCGTTGTGACAATGAATCCACGCGCGCGCTTGATTGTCGATCACGAAATACATCGTAGCATGGCCATGTGTGTTTCCTTTAATGACACACCAGTTTCCCCCCTTACGCCTTCGTACTGAGACGAAAGGCGGCCGCGAGTCCGGTGCTAATTCCAACGTAACAGTTTCCCGTGTCCTAGACAAAGCGAGACGAATGGCGTTTAAAGTTTCGTCGAAGTTCACGTCGCATTCGTTAGCGATAGTTTTTATGTTGTTGTATCCTGTAATCCCATGAGCTTGTTTAGATAAAGTTGACCTGAAGATTGCCAGGCCGATATCTTCCCAAGGTGGCACGTCGTGTCTTGCATGCACGAGTGCACCAAAGACATCGGCAGGGGTACCACGCCAAGGAACCAGGCGATGGACATAGGAACCGTCTTGTCGCCTCTTGAAACAAGCCGGCAGACGAAGCTTAGTGATCGATTTGTCGAGATACCAAGAGGAGTGCGCACCGTCTTGGCGTTCCATTTCTTCGTACACTACTCGTAGATCCTTGTAGTTCCAAATGATGACGTTGCTCGGAAGAAGGAGATTTGCGTGGACGGTAACTTTGTCCAGTCCCTGGACTCGGACTACTCCTTCCGGTGTCACCTTAGCCATCATCTCTTCTGATATCCACATGCGCGTCTGCACGACACGACGTTTGTGAGAGCCAAAACCGAGACTCGGTATCAAGTGACACAAAGCAGCATCTGCCGCACATTCGATGCGCTCGAGCCAGGTCATCGGGTCCCACGTAGAGCCAATGACTTTGTCGATAGGCATATCCCAGTCGACGGGAATCGCAGTGATGACCAGATCGTCGCGATAAACTTCGCTGAATGCGGGTGACTTGGTTTCGGATATCAACTTTTCCAATCCGGCCGAATCGCAAGCCGCGAAAGAATAACCCATCCCATTGTCGTTCGGGTACTGTAACAAAACCATCCGTTCGTCCATGGATGGTGCAGGTGTCTCGATCCCCAAAACTGTCCATTCTTCGACAAAAGCCCGGTCCCACGGAGGTAGCCCATCCACGTACCGAGCCACCGTCTTGAGGTAACCTGGATGGTTTCCCCGACTGGCATAAAACCGTTCCAATTTGGGCACAAAGGTACGACAGCCAAATTTAGCGACGACAGCCCTCGTTTTGGCTTGCTCAAAAAAGTAAGTCTTTGCATTCTTCAATCTGAAAAATTCAGAAACCCTTGCAGCTTGTTCCTCTTGTTGTTCGGCGCTGTTCTTCTTTTCCTTTTTTCTTTTCCTCTTCTCAGTAACGTCTGACCTCGTGATGGAGTCCTCGTCTGTTCTTAGAAGCCGAGACACTATTCGGCGGACCACAGCTAAACTAACGCTACTTCCCTGTACGGTCTTTCGTAAGCACTCACTGCGAGCTGCGGCCATGAGTTCCCCCAGTCGCACAAGCGGTAAAGTGGTGGATGCGTCACCGAGTGCTTCTCTAACAGCGTCGTCTTGCTCGTCGAGGTAGTCGGTGCGTCTCACGTCCGGTAAAGGTGCTAACCGCAAAAAACCTCCCTCTCGGAGATGTGCTGCAGAAATGCTAACAAAACTAGACACGTTTTGAGCGAGATGTTCATTCTCGCATAGCGCCACCGGAACGGCATCTTTGCTGGCTTGGTCAAACAGGCACACAGCAATGTTCCACTTCCAGAAAGTCCTAGCCGCCTGTCTGAAAGAGTCGTTCCATCTCAGAGAAATCTCGCCATGTTTCAGGACGCCCAAGATGCGTGCCCATTGTCCCTTGGTGGAAGCAAACGGATTGCGATCTACCACTACCACGATCCGGTTGAAGTCTGACATTGACTTAGTGCTGCAGATATGGCGTTTGTGATGATGAAAATAGCCTCTCTGTTTGTGGAATGGAATGTTGATTTATCTTTTTTCCATCGGAGGAAAGCGAGATCGATCCACCAATTAAGATGGGCCAACCGCCACGCTTGCCCCAGGAGGTCGACCACGGAACGATGTAAGATCAAACTGTTTGTCCAAGGCCCCACCAGGAAGCCGTCGAAATTATCGTCGTCGGCATCTTGGCAATTATTAGAAACCTGAATAACCGTCCTGCGTCCGCGATGCCGGCTATTGATTTCAGGAGCCCCAGAAACGGACGATGTGCAAGAAAGAGAAGATAATCGTCTACGGCGCGTGCCGTTTCGAGGATTACTGCGGAATGAAAGCCGCTGAGTAGCCACCTGCCACCAGCGTTGTTGTCCTCGAGTGTACCGACACGTGAACCAGTCGATGTGATCTTTAAATGACTTAACGGTGCAATCCCACTCCAGGACGGGACATCTCACAACAGTGACCCGGAGAAGGTCTTGTCTTTTTCCGGTCAGTACGCACTCCACACCCTCCTCTTCCTCGTCTTGTTTGCAGGGTCGAACAACCGGCAGATGTTGTAAGGCCGTCAGGCAGAAGTTGGACCAATCGCCAGCATGAAATCGCTGACGGGCATTTTCTAAGGCGGGGTCCACAAACTGCGTCTTCACGATTTGATAGAATGTTGCGTGCAATCTGGTCACTCGTGCATACGAATCGGCAGAAAAATTGTCCTCCCGTCCGAGAAACGCAGATACCTGTCGTGTGACGACCATGGCCCGTATGAGTTCTTGGCCCGGATCGAAGGGAGAACGCGTCGAGTCTTCCTGATCGGGAACTGTCCATGGCGTGCTTTGAAGCAGTTCTTCCGGGTGAAATGCTAGGAGATTGGAAAACCAAAGCGGTTGTCTGTCCTTGGGAATTCGTAGGGCGTCGGGTACGTGGCAACGAGTCACGGTACCTTCGTCCTGTTCGATTGACCCCATGGTGTCTCCAAAAGAGAATAGGGACGGGTGGAGCCTGACGACGAGGGTGGGCAGTTTCTGGGGAAAGAACCATTTCTTTGAGACTGGGCAGACAACGGCCAGGACGTGTGCGTTGCTTACGTAACACAAATCATCCAGGCCGTATCGGCGATACTCGAGCAGAGCATTCTTGATAAGAGGATCGCCGGATAAAATAGAGGATAGAGGGTCCCCGGACTCCTCCGCGTACTGGATATCTACAAGTTCCTGCTCCTTTTGAGCCAAGGTCTCGCAGTGCTTTCGAAACAATGTGCGTTGTCTGTGTTCCTCCGAAGCGAGGGAATCTTCGAATTGTACGGCGAGCGCTTTTAGCCTACGAGACGCGTGGAGACTCGTCCATGCCTCGGGTTGATCCTCACTTTCGCACAGACCAAACACTCGTCCGGTGCTCATTCGAGTTTTGTACCGAACGGAAAATGGGTCTTGATTGTATTCACCTCCGGCTTGCTCGTAATAGTCGACTTGAAGCGCGACGATTCTTTCTGCAAAGTCTGCAAATGATGCCATCGACCCCGGTGGAAGAAAACGAGGGAGGGATTGTTAGTGTCGTCGACGGCGAGGGTAGACGATATGATATTCCTCTCGAACAGCTGCGTAGGTCCAGCGCCGCATTTTGGAACAAGTACACGCTCTGCAAAGAAAGATGGGTGGACCTGCTCGTGGGGTTTGCTCGTGGTTGCCGCTACACCGCCATGTCCCTTGTTTTACAAACACCCGACATTTTGTTGATTCGCGGGGACTGGGTAGGACTCTTGCGTTTTCCTCGCCAAGAAGTACTCTCGATGGTGAAACTTGGCGATGCGTTGATCCCGCGACCACCGAATTCCTTCGGTTACGAAGTCGACTCGGCCTTAAAACACATGGCCATGTGTTTTGGACGCGGGGTTGCTCTCGCGGGAGACATCATTGGACTGTATCTCACAGACCCCACCCCGGATGTACGGCGTTGGTTCAGGCGTCTTTTTGTCGAGACGGCCCCTGATGATCGTTTGGTACAAGAAGCGTGGCAACCGGGGATTCATCCGGTCGTCAATAGGGGGCTCGCCTTACTTCATCGCCTAACTGGCGGTGGCTCGTCCAGTGTGTTGGATCGGTTATTGTCGGTCGAAGTACGTTGCACTACCTCGGAGCAGAGTGCCTTGGTGGCACAGTGTAGACGCGCAGCCGGGATCGTGGACATTGAGCGCCCCATGAAACGAAGGGACGTCAAAGTGCAAAGCCATGCGGGGCAGTGGGAATTTGAATGGCACAACGTGCTCGTCTGTTATGGCAATGAAAAAGTCTATGAAAGACCAGACGAGCGATTGCGCTGGGTGGCGATATGGATGGCATGCACGTTTTCAAGCCGGCCAGGGTTTGCTAGGGTTTTGCAAAACACACCCGATGCTTTATTGACGGCATTATTGCCAGCCATTAAACAAACCTTAAAAAAGCAAAGTGATAATGATGGGGAAAAAGCGAAAACGACCGAGCGACGAACACGACGACGACGACGACAACGACCTTGAGACCGCGCAGGAACTTGATCGTCGCGTTGCCAAACGTCGGAAACACCGTGATGACCAAACGAATCGCATATTGTGGCCGCCCGAAAAGTTCGACCTCGCCTTCGTGGCTTGGGCTTGTCAACAATTTCCAGATACGGGATTTTGTCTGGATTTTCGAGCGCGATGGTTAAAGAGCCGGCAAGCGTGTCCATTGTGCGACAAATACGCCATCCGAAAGATCGCCGACCTCGATAGCATGTGCAAGGACGGAAAGACGCGCAAGGCGATCTCGGAGGAATTTCCAACAAGATGCGACATCGAAACGCTAGAAAGAATGGAGTACATCATGTGCGGCAGACCCCACGGAGCACAGTCGTTCGATTACGTGCGGACTGAAAGTGATAGGGCCGAGGTAAAAGTGACATTCGAGGGCGTCGTTCATCTTGGTTGGCCGGAGTTATGCGCTCTCTTGGAAACGTGCGAGTTTTCGGATCTCGTCGTAGATTTGAACCAGCAACGCGTCTCTTTGAAGTTAACTCCGAGAGTAAAGGAACCTCTCGATCCCGAAGAAGTGGGTATGGCCCTGATGGGTTATTATCTTCGTTTTGCTGACACTACACACGTGCCGATCAAACACGATGCTCTGCAAGACTTGCCATAGCCAGTTCGACCCAGAGGCTGTACTGAAGGAGACTCTTGCCAAGACCCATGACGAGATTTTTTGGGTCTGTATCTTTGCCAACGATATCGGAGCTCCGCCTAAACCTGGCAATGATAAAAAGTATCACTTGACCGTAAGCGACACCCGCAAAATGGACGTAAAAGGTATCCCCGTTCGATACTTCCACTGCAGCGATCCCGTGGGGCGCGTGTTATTTGGATGGCATATTCACTGGGTAGGTGGAACTACTTTTGCATGCGCTTGTGTTGCCACCATCAACGAGGCGTCATTCCGAGCGGGAGCACCGGTCCTCCTCACTGTTGCATGTCAATCTAGTCTGGGGACGATTAATTGCGTGCCGGACGAGATTTCCATCACTCAACTTGGGGCACGTGATGACACAGTGGGTGTGTTTTGTCATAGAGAGTCGCTGCGTGAGGTGTTGACTCGCTTTAGGTTTTTTACTCAAAGTGGCACCAAACCTATTAAACGCCACTGCCATCGAGCTAGTGGATTTCTGGGTTCATCCATGGACTCATCACCGACCACGATGACTTCTGACGCACCGGCCAGAGTATCGGAAACGGGAACTTGTACACCAGAGGTAGTCGATGCAGAGCAGGTACCAAAATCGGAAGAGTCTTCCATTGCCCCTGAAGGAAATAACGCCATCGGCAAGATGTCGGAAATTGAGGATATAGCCCAACAAGTGACACAGATTCGAAAGACGTTAGAGGATCAGGCCGACGCTCTGAACATGACTCGGGGACTACTCGAAGAGGCAGCACTAAAGTCACTGGCAGAACTCAAGGCATCCGAGGCCTCGGGTGAGCGCAAGGTCCGTAAAGATATAGAACACATGCTGAGAGAAGGAGTTATTCGCGACATCGACAACCCTAACCAACCGAATGTTCCACACGCAGATGCCGTGCACACTCTGGTAAAGTATAACATAGAAAGTTTTCCAAATGTGCTCGCCAAGTCGTTTCGCGATGCCGTGGAAGTTGCACTAGGAGAGACGACACCTTCATCGGCTTCTCCTTTAAAGTCAAACGAAACTGGTGTCGAGGAGATCGGACCCAGCATTGGAACAAGTCTGGTCTCTGTGAGAGCCACGGCATTACGAGCGAGAGCCTTGAACAACGACCGCGGCAACATTAGCCCCGTTCCAGGGCATCAATCGCAACGACTATCTAGTTTGCAGCAAACTCAACAAACTCAAGGTTCAAAAAAGAGACAGTCTCCCTCGTTGCAGATGATTCACGAAGCCCTTTCGCAAAGATTGGTGCCAGGTCGTAAACGAGATCGCGATTCGAGCCAACATCTGCCTGCCTATACAATGGGTCATAAACAACGAGAGGAGGACGCGATTGAATCCAAGATACGAAAAGTCATCGAGGATACTATTCATGATAAAATACAGCACTGGAAACAGTTGCAACCGCCTTCTCGAGAAGAGGATAAGGAGCAACGCGTTCTTATGGACGAATTTCGGAAATTTCTGGATCAACGTGCAATGCAGCAGCGCAACGAATTACCAGCGCAACCTCATTCGTCTCCTACGTCCACTCCCAATCCACCTACAACTCTCAATCAGGCTCAAGTTCAAGTTCCCGCCCAGACACAACCAGTGCAAAATGCACGCGCTCCCGTTAGGGCGAGTGGAATGTCGCTGCACGGCACGTCGCCAGAAGAGGACACTAACGTCACTCTAAAGGATCTGGGGATATTTTACTGACCGCGTAGAGCATAAAGTTTTGGTAAACCAGTTATTGTTCTTCGTAAACAATGGCCATATCAACCACGTCTTTCAACGTGCATCTTCATCCCGCTTACTACCAACTTCAGGAAAATGCGTACCAGAACAAAGGACAAGAGGGGTATGCACCGATGTCGCTTAGAGGCCGGGAGGTCTTAGAGGGTCAAGTCGTTGCCTTGAAGCTCGACATACCGAGCGACGAAATTCCTTGGATCGCTTATCCCGATGCAGCAGGGATGCCAAAGAACCCTGTGTATCATGCAGAATGGATGCATGAAGTGAGGTGGGCAGTGAATCAACGCACAAGCTTTCTAGATCAGACCAATCAGTTGATGGATGTCACTATCGTACCAGCAACGCGCGAGACGGTGCTTCACACTGGAAGCAATCCAGTCAGTATCGGGGATCTCTTGTATTTGCGATTTCCAACGGACGCGGACGTGCAAGCGCAACAATCGGCCTTCAGGGATTCGTTTAGCGGATATGGTGGCGGTAGCCAAATGTGTCCACCGATGTTTGCGACTTATGGTGTTCAGCCTCAGACCGTGGATCATAGGGGACGGATGTTTAGTTGCATGGATAGATACAGACGTTTCCTGACCACAGATCAGATGGATTTCGATGTGACTAGAGACGGAGGGGAAGGAACAATCGCACAGATAGAGTCTTCCAAGGTGACCCGAATCACCCGTCTGCTGTCTTTCATGCATCAGTATTTTACTCGAGACGGGATCGGCGAAGAGATAAGGACCCTAGCAGCTTCGATCAAGACCGAGGCTGTTGGGGAGGAAACTATGCTGAAAAAATGTCGAGAGTCCAACGTGTTTAAGACAACCGCAGGAGTACAATTCACTTCAGAATTTTTAGCAATGCTGTGCGAAAACGATACTGCCATGTACGATCCGAATCCATTTGGAGAAGTGCTGCAGTCGCTTGAACCAGCAGGTTCTCAATGCATCTTTCCTGGAGATAAGATGGTCGTAAAACTGTTTAAGCAATAAATAAAAAAAAACAAACTAAACACTTTTTGCGTATGTTACTAGGGGATCTTTTCTAAGCGAAACATACGACGCGACCAAATTGTCCATCATTTTCTGAAACATGTATTTTTTTATTATATATTCATTTATATAATATAATATATATATATATATATATATATATATATATATATATATATATAAAACTAAAAAAATATAGGGAGAAAAGTACACTTTATATACATAAATAGATTGACGGAACTGGACTAACCCTTATAACATTTATTGCTCTTCGGGTTTTATCAGACTTTCTTTTTTTCTCTCCATTTATTGTACATGTGTCACATCGTTTTTCGCAAAGTCCACAAACATTCTGTGGCATTGTCCGTTTCTTTGAACAGACTAGCTAGGCTATCTACCCGTCCAAATACTACATCAAGAATGAAATTAGCCGTTTCTCTCCCGTGTATATGCTGATAAAATATGGCATCACCGAGAATCGTTCCCGAACGCGAAAACAGCTCTATCAGTTCTAGGTAATAACTCAAGAAAGATTGAAGTGTCATTTGAGAGTCCTTTGATTTATCTATGGCCATTATCCGTTTGGTTTGTAATTTACACTGTAATGGGAACTTGTGGTTCAGCGACCGTCCACCGTTTTTGATGAAATGTGCGGCGGCAGCACCGATTTCAAGATGATGATTTGCTAACCAGTCGCCAGTGCTAGTGATCTCGGTGGGAAAGTAATCTGATTCTCTTCTATGCTGGTTGAATGCCAGTGATTTCAAATGGTTGATGTTACGTTTGATAATGCAGCTGATGACGGGAGGAATGTCGAGCGTCTTTGGTTGAGCCAAAAGCCTCTGATAGTGACCAGCGTCTTCTGAACGAAAAAGGGATACAACGTACCCGCTTCGTCTGCGAGGGATCCCAAATCCTTTCATGGATTCCTTTCTGATCCTTTGTTCTTCTCGAGAAATGACATAAGGTTGACCACCTGGTTTCCAGGCGTGAATCGTTTTTCCTTCTTTAATCATAGACGCTATGGTGCAGACGGGACGCCTCTTTACAGTTACCCTCTCTGTCTCTATTTCATCATCCAAGGGAATGTCCAGGGGAACGTCTGTGCTATTCATGGAGCCCGTCATGGCCACGTAGACATCTGAAGATTTTTTGCTGGTACAGGTCTGAAGACGCATCACGAGGTTGATTGCCTGTCTTATATTGGGGGCCCCAAACACCTCGAAGGTCTCTTGCCCTCTATCTTCGAGTTTTATCAAAGTTACGACGCATGGATAACTGTTACACATTTGATCTTCGTTTACCCCTGGAAATGCGTATGCCATTTTGATTGGATTCGTATGGTCAATGAATGGTTGACGTTTTTTGTAGGCGAGTACACCATCCAGGACACAATTATGTTGGTATTCGTACCACCTCTTTGACCATTGCTGTGAACTCGAGGCAAGCGGTAGGGTTTCCTGGGAAGTCGTGGTACATTGCAGAGACGGGGGGGCACTATCGGGTGGAGCAAATTCTGGAGGACAATTTGTGGTTTCATTGATAGGCAAAGGTGTGTGAATGCCATCGTCAAGTAAGAATAACGACTCTTGTTCGTCATCATCTTGTTGTAAGTCTTTATCAGCGTAGTCGTCGTCATTGTCGTCTTCTCGATCTTTTTTTTCACTTTTTCCTTGTCCTTTGTTTTTATCATCGTTTTGTTGTTTTTGCTCTTGTTCGTTTTTATCCGCGTGCTTCTCCTCGTTTTTCTCGAAAAGGATGAGGGGTTTAACGGCAGAGACGTTAAGAGGTGAAGGAAAAATGTCCGATAAAACGGGTACCGGTGTGACAAGCGGTGATGGCCGACACGGTGACTGTTCTGGAGTACGACTAGCATTTGATACCCTTTCCACGGAGGTAACCGTCGGCAGGGATTTCGAAGACGTTTGCGAAGGAGAACCCGACCGTGGCGGTGTTGCCTCGGGGAAAGCCGTGACTGGTTGCAGTCCGTCCAGTGAATCAGCATTACACCACAAAAAACCCGGAGTAGCAGGAACAAAAATATCTTGGACGCCTTCGGGCGGTATGCCCATAGGTGTTGGTGGGGGAGGTGACCAGTCCGTAAACACGTCGTCTTGTGCACAATGTTCTATATGCCGAGTTTTAGGCATCACCGGACTTTCCTCTCGTTGATTCATTTCAACGGCTTGACCAGACGGCGTCCTTGGGAGAGGCAACGGAGATCCCGTCGATGGTTCTTTTCCCAGAGATATAGTGTCCTCTTGTGAACCAAGATGTGAACCAAGATACTCCGACAAGGTTTGGGCCGTGTCGACAATCGACGGACTCGTCGTCCCCTCGAGACTGTCACTCGGTTGTGCCTCATCATGAGGTATATCTGTAGACCTACCAGGGAAAGGTGTCGACATAGCCAAAGTTTCGTTTTCTCGATCTTTTCTCTTAAACTTGTTCGGTTGCATGGGAGCGAGAGAGTCATATTCACCTTTTCCCCGCTGTCGCTTTTCGCGGGATCTCTTGGCGCACACGGCAACGAGCAGAATAGCTTCGGACAACGACAGGGTCCTTGGATGCCTAGTAGCCGAAGGACATGCTAATGGCATCTGGAATCGTTTGGTCTCTTCCGGGTTCAAGCGAATGCGTTTACGAGCGAGGGCCAATTGATCCACGAGGTTCGGACAGAGTCCCTGGAGGAGGCATTGCAGGCGCGTGGCACAGTCAAGGTCGTAATCGTTGGCTGCCAAATGGAACGAGATACACCAACCATCTCCTACCTCTACTGGATGCCCTCGAACGGGAACAAAGACAACACCACACGATGGTTCTTGGGATGGAGGTCTCACCACCACACCTTTAATTGAAATGGCACTGGATTTATTTTTCGGAACGTATAGGGCCAGCTCGCCCTTCACTGGCCGACCGTCATGAAGGGAATATGGATCGAGTGTTTGGAGTACCCTGGAGCCCGAAAATAACATCTCTTGTGCAAATCTGTCGATCCAAGCCACCGCATCCGACTGAAATTGGAGCTTTCCCATGGATCCCGTTCCATATTCTCCCGGAGCATTGCTCGGCAAGTTTGCGCCAATGGTCGGCAAAGTCACAAAAGCGAAACCTTGCCGGATCATTGCTTTTGAGAACTCCTGGTACGTACACGCTTGTTCCCGACAGAAATTCATCGCGATCTCGTGCCAATTGAAGGCTTTTACAAAAGCCAGGCAAGAGAAAGGCCACGTGGAGCTCATCGTCAAATTCTAATCGCACGGGTTTTCATTACAATGCTAAAATTTACACTTTCTTGAACAACACAACGTAGCTCGTCAGATAGTCAGAGAGGTTAAAGGAAGGATGGAGACTACAATAAACATAACGCCAACTTCGAACAACGGAAAACCCCAAACCCATTGTTTTATTTGTGACTTGTTCTCGATGAGGACAATCCTTCAGATATATGCACCGACTGCGAATATCCTGCCTGCCTAGAGTGTCTTTTCGTTTGCGACAATTGCCGCCTTTACGTCTGCTTCGAGTGCGAGCAAGAACATGATTGCGTCGAATCCAGCCATACTGAAGATGACTCGACGGGCGAGGATACCGACTAGAAAGCCCGACGGGACGCAAATTTCAAGGAAGTAGTCTGTCATTCAAAAATGGAGCCAGAATCATAAGTCGAGCTTTGAATTTGGTCAATAAAATATTTTATTTAAATCAAGGAAGAAGTAAGCGTTCTTTGGGGACACATGAAAACCCTTTGAATAGCTCGAAGGGAATCCCAGTGACACGGTGTACGCTTGCTGGTGGCAGGGCATCGTGATCAAACTCCAACTGTTTATCTGAAGCGACTAGGACCCCCTTCGTAAAAGGTATCCTACCCCTGTCAATGTTTTCCCACGGATCCATAGAGATGGCCAAAGATCTCAAGTCTTTTGCATCGAGTACCAGATTCGGATGACCATCAACCAACAAGCCCACGAAACCGTTTTCTGGACACAGGCCTGTAATACGTGCGGCAATCATCTCATCCAAGCACGTTTCTCGTAGCTCGCCATCCTTCTGTTTCCACAAGCATCGCGTTCTGTTTGGTCTGTATCGACCTTCGTAGCTTGACTTGAGCCAATCTTCGTCACCCTGTTCCTTCATCTCCACTGTCTTCCATTTGCACCGCCTCGTCATTTCGCGGGCGCGTCTAAGCATCTCGTTGACTTCTTCGGTGTCACGATCGGCTTTCCAAACCGACGAGGGTGGCGACATGTCTTGCCAAAAAAAGGCAAAGAGGGTGCAAAGTAACGATTTCAACCACAACCAAGCCATACGCGTTTCATCATCGTGCCCGCACATGACGGCCATATCCGCAGGTTCGTCCAGTAGGGCTTTGAGGTTGGAGGGTGATGTGGCACACAATGGCGTCAAGACAAACAAGAGCGTCAAAGACCGGTGAGTTGACACCCGGCCCTGAATGACTTCTGTGAGACGCTTAAACCCTAGCTCTACGTTGGACGGTACCGTCGTAATACGAGGGCCGACAGTGGCCCACAAATGTTGAACGATCTTTTCCATGGTATTGTTTTCGATGAAATCCCGATGTCGAAGAGGACTCAAAAAGATACCGAGACCCGACAGCATCTCCTCGATTTCCTTGCGCGTTGCATTGGAATCAAATAGCTTCCACCACTGTCCATCATTTTGTAGGCAAAGTCTGAGCCTTCCGGCAACCGTCGAGTCCAAATGCCCGATGCTTCTGGGTCTCGGAGTGTCTGAATCCATTTACTTTCATCGACGATGGCATCGATCGGAGTTTTGTTTTAAATGGATCCTTGGTTCGAGGCCTGTGTTTCTTTAAATAGCGATCGTCGTGCGATCTTTACACGTACGACTCAATGCTTGACTGCGTGGACGGCCCGAATAGAGATACGTTGCCGGGGATGTCAGCAATGTGTCGGACGCGTCCCTGCCACTGATCCTCGTCAGATGGCATCCCTGCGAGCCAGAGGCCGTCTTCTATTTTCACCAAAGGAAATGATCGCACCAAACCCGAAGCCCTGACAATGACAGCTTCATCCCATCGACCATCATCCAGCCTTAGAAAGGCGATGCCTAAGGTAGTGCGGGAACCTTTACACCGGAAACCAAGATGTTGGAAACGACGAAACGTCTCGTTGAGTGCAGTGTCGATGATCAATCGCTCCCCTATCCAGGCCAGAGCACGCACTGGTGTTGCTTTGGCGAGGACGTCAATACCGATCACTTTGTCGTAAGGGTAGCGATCAAACCGAAACACGACGCGAGACCAGCCGGCGGTTTGCCAAGCGCGAGGAAAGAGAACCAAGACAGTATCTTTATCTTGTAGTCCCAAACGGGACACATTAGACAAAGGCAGAGGAACTGGTGTCGTACCGGATCCGCTCTGCGCCAGATGGCGAATGTGCGTCACGGTTGTGTATCGGTTCGGGACTGTCAATGGCGAGTATATACACCATATCCCAAAAATACACAACATGATGCCAACGCTGACGCAGGCATTACCCAGCAGGTTTTGTCGTTGATCGTTGTTTGTCCTGCCCGTCGAGGCATCCGTTTCTGTAGGTTCAGTCGTCACGATTGCCATGTGCATCAATTGCTCGGCCAATAACCACAGATAAAACGATCGACCGATTGAGTTAACAAGCAGCGTTCAAAATGTAAAAGACGATGGAGAGGGAATAAAAAAGGTAATCACGATCGAAAGCCACGGGTTGATCATCGCGGGAACCTGCGTCGACACCCAAGACAGGCTTTGTACACGGAGACGATGCACTTGAGGTACGTCAAGGCAGAGGACCCGACAGCAGCCAAGATCAATAAGCGACAATTGTAAACACTTGTCGCGTTGGCTATTGCGTTGGTCGTTCCCAATGCGCACGCTACTTCAAACGTGCCAGCGATCAAAGACACGTAATCGTATCGTGGGACGAACGGATCCGTCATCTGCGGTTTGAAGCGGTGATCTCCGATGGAAAGATGTTTGCGAAGTTCCACAAACGTGATGTGGTGGTCGAGGTATTCAAAGAGCAGGAGGAAGCGAAAGATAGTCGCGCCGATGGACTTGACGATTAGCCAAAACTTTGTCGGATTGGGTTCGCTTTTGCACGAGACAAATGCCAGTGCTAAGAAGGTTATGTCTGCGACGGTGCAGATCGTGTACGAAATCCAGCGTCCCATTGTGGTTCTTGGCCCAGATAAGCGATTTAGAGCTTGGTAGGAGACCTTTCTTGTACCGATTCTCATGGCCATTTTCTTTCACTCTGAAAATACAAACAAACAGAACCTAATATGAGTTGGCAGAAAACACTTCCCTTTTGGATGTTACAGATCTGCACATATACTATATGGAGTAATTGTCTCTGTTCCTTTTATCATTTTTACGACACCATGGAACTAATGACGTGGGCAACGAAACTCTACGAAACACAACTGGACTCGATCGACGCATTTTCTTTGGCAGCCGCCTGTTTGCTCGTTTCCTTTAGGCGTCTGCACGGGGGACAACTGGGTGTTCAAACGTTGCAGCACTTACTCGTGAGCTGTTTGCAAAGAAAGAAGCACGACTGTGGGCGTAAAGTAACGTTCGAGATGATTTCTCGGAAGCTGGAGGAAATCGACGAGACCTTGCTTGTTCATTATTGGACCAACGCTCCTCGTGTTAACCTCCGGAGCGACGATCGAAAAGATGAGCAATTGTACCTCGATATGTTACATTACATAAATGGGGTATGTTGGGTGGTTCCACCAAACATCCCTAGTCGTCACTCGCACTGCATATCTCCCTGCCTTGATCTTGCGGGCAGTGAGATCGAGTGGGAACAGCTGGATGGAAGGAGCAGTGCCATAGCCTCTCGCATCATGAACGACTGTTGGACCGACGAAGATAAGCAAATCTGTCACGAGGCACACATACTGTTTTCGCATGAAACCATCCTCCGACCAGGTGTTCAAATAGTGGACGACGAAAAAATGACAACAATCCTCAGTTTGTTGAAAGAGGTGCTGGTGTTCCGAGAGCTTTTGCCCATTCTTCCTCAACTCTCATGGCTCGTTCCACACGGGCCAAAGTGGGGTGGACTCTTGCCAAAGGTTTTGAAGGATACTGTGGACAAGAAAGAGTCTTAGTTGCATCGTTTGGTATTAACTTTTTTTGCATGTAAGATAAAGATAAAATAAAAAACATGGACCTGGACAATGATCGCGTGGCAGTACAGTCTCGAAAACGGACCTGGAAATGCTACCGAGATGAGACCGAAGCATTTTCGTCACCGAAGAGGCCGATGTGTAATTTCGGTGTGGCTCCTCGTTCGGGTATTTTGGGCGCGTACCTGCAAGATAGAGAGTACTCCAAGTATGATCATGTGCGCGAATTTGCCTTGAACCACGGTCCTTACGACGTCGATCCCTTCATTCCCGCTGACGAGGAAGAAAACCCCGTCACTCAAGACGTGTGGTTCAATAACTTCGGGCCGCTCGGTCAGTCGACGATAATCGGAGATGGAAGATTAGTCTTCAAGTACAGGGGTATCGACGTGCTTCGACGCATTCCTAAGGACGACCCTTTTCACACGGTGGAACGCGTGAAAGAGGACAAAGTGTTCTTGAAAGGATATACGATGAAGTCGAGCGATCACGCTTACCGACAAGAACTCTTAAGGAACTTGACGCAGGATTACCAAGTAGCCCCTACCGACGAGCCTCCTTTTGGGGGGCTGACGACTGGCCTCACCTTGGCCGATCTCAAGTCGCACATCGGGGCATACGTGTCGAGAGTGAAACAGCTGAGGCGAACGGTGATGGCTTCAAAAGCGGAAGCGTTTGAGCTGGCAGACCATCAACGAACCATCTATGGATGGAGTCGCCCCATTACAGTGAGTGGTGGAAGCCAGGCTGCGGCTGGCGTGGAAGCCTTGCTGTCATTGTGCATGGGTCCTCAAGACTTGTACGACCTCTTTCGGCCAATGGGTATCTGTTCCACGGGAAAGCGGAAGATCGACGTGGAAACCGATCTGGTAACGATCGTGAGTGGAGGAAACGGAAAAATGGGGATAACGTCTTTGGACAGTTCGACATGCGACCGAGGAGAAACGGCACCCTTTTCTCTGTGGCTTGTGTACCAGCAAAAGTATTCGAATGCCGTGGAAAGCGCAAACCGCCATTTGGATAATTACCCCGACGTGGACTTGGTGATGACCAACAAACCACAACGTGCGTTTCTCCAAGCCTTTATGACAAACGCGGGAAATGCGTCTTATTCAAGTAGAAATGATCCTTACGAGATCACGCCTTTTATTTTTGTGCATGTGGCCGTAATCAGGTGCAGCCAGTATCCAGATCTCGATGACGAGACAGATGTGTATATGACTCTGGCCGAACAACACTGGCCGATTGTCCTTTTTCCTTGTCGTCTTAAGACTTGATGAAAGAAATAAAGTAAAATTCCCAAAATTGATCCACAGTCTTTGCATACGTTAACACTAACTTGGTTCTTTTAGAGAAAAAAAAAGCTGCCGACTAGAAACGATAATGGGATTGGGACCGAAAGTGGCTACTACCCTTTGCGAACATGCCGTATTGACTCGCACTGTGCAATTGGCGTGGCCAAATAACACGCCGAGGCAAACGTGGGGAAATCGTCACATCAACTCTGAACCCCACGATCTTTTAGACGTCAAGACGCGAAGTGACCTTGCCAGGACCAAGACAGTCATTTTCGACCTGACGCAACTAGTTTACGGCTTTCCTAAGGCAGGTCGGAAATGGATGCGTTCTCATTGCGACACGCAATTCGTGAGCTTCGAAGGGAACACTTTGGAAGAAGCGCTGACAAAATGCATCAACGGCGGTTATCATATCGGAGCGGCCGAGCAGCTTCCCGACAGACGTTATGCAGTGCACGTCGATACGTTCAACGACGAGATGTTGACAGGGTTTCTCTTTGATCGTTTGCTAAGCTTGCGTCGAGGTTTAACGGCTTTACTGCCGGACCTCGTGGCGGCCTACTACTTGGTGGACGGCGACCGTCCGGCGGCCAAGAGTATCACGAGTAAAAAGAGGTCTCTAGCCAAGTCCTGGTCCGAAGAATACAAACTGCGTCAACGCGTCGAGGAGTTCTTAGGTCCCGATCGCGTCGGGTTGCTCGAACCCATCCCGATTCAGGTAGGTGGGCAAGAAATGTTACAAGGATCGTTGTTTGATTATCTTCGTAGTCGAGAGACCCTCTGGAGACTTATCGACTGCCTATGTGAAACGGTGGAACGCGCTGGGGGGCAAAACGAGGCTGACGTGGATGTGTTCGTGGCAAGAGGATGGAACTCCAGTATCGATCCAAGTAACCGCTGGTTTCGTATCGCCGGCAATAGACCCGAGAGCGCACGTCCTTTGAGAGATTATTTCAGTGGAAACGTGGACCTGGAAGCGGACGCCATGATGATTCGTTTGGGTCGGTTTGCCGCCAACCGCCTAAACGGTCCTTCACTGTTGTCGACGACCGACTCTGACGTGTTGGTATCAATGATCGCCATGGGTTCGCCGGAGTTGTTCTGGGCCAAACAACTCGGCTTCAGAGATAAGAAGGACGTGGTGGTACGCACGGTTCCCGTGAATTCAAAGACCAGGTCATTGTTCGTCCCTCATCGCATAGATCTGCGGAGTATCGATCCTTTAGAGGAACCAGAAATATGCAACGATTATCTGCTGCCAAAAGTGGAGAAAAGTTTCCTATTCTCTTCGTGTCAACTGGGTGAGACGTCCAAGTGGTCCAATGCGGAAGCCGAACGTCGATTGTGCGCAATCTTTGTTTTGTTGTTGAACGGCTGCGACTTTTGCGAGGATCTGTCCTCGTTTGGACCTCGAGGGATGGCACGTTTGTTGAGTCAGAAGCCCAAACTACACAAGGTGCACTTCAGTCGCATCACTTCCATTCAGAACATAAACAAGGAATTGGAGCACGGTATGCGACGCGAATGCCTGGCGCAGTCGGACGAAGCAGTTCGTTTCCCATGGAGATGCGGGGACTTTGTGTGCCTCGTCGAGGTTGATTTTGAAACCATGAAGATGTTGATACGGGCGGCCCTTTTTCCCAAACCGATAGAGGGTAGCGATTGGAGACCCTTCATTCGTCGCCTGTGTTATTCTGCCATGACATTAGCGGCCACTGGCATTGGATTGGAGAAAGAGATTAAAGTCAACGCGCAATTGGCCGAAAACTTTGGGTACGACCCGACGAGAGACTTTGAGTATATACGGTTCGAAGATAAAGAATATAGATCTATTTAAAAGAACAAATAAAGCAACAAACACGTGTTATCCATCTCCTCAAAGGATCCCTTGTATGTTTTATTGATGTTGATACATGTTAAGATAAGACTATGGCTTGATATCTTGGCCTTTAATTAAAAACAATACCAAAGAAATTTGGGTATGCATTGCTGCTCAAAACCAATGTAAACGTACACGGGGCCTTTGATCAAGAACTTATTGGCAGGTCCTCCTCCACAATCAATGACGGCAGTATCCATATACTTACCTGTATAAAACGCTTGACTGACGTGTTGACTGCGACCTAGAAAGTCATCAATTTTATTCTGTAGGCAACATGGCGAGCGGAACGAGCCCATGCGACGAAACGTTCAACGAGTGCCTCGACTTTGACCTGGACGAGAAAAGTATCATTTCTCTGGAAGAAGCCCTTCAGCAGGTCGAACAAGACTACGCGGCGAATCCAAGGCATTACACGCTCTTCACTGGCGGTGCCAATGGCAGTGATACGCACTGGCAAAATGTGGGTGCTTCATTTGGTATTCGAGTGAAGGCATTTTCCTTCCAGGGTCACGGAAAAAGGAGCAGTGATAGAGTTGTTCTAACGGATGAGCAGTTAAAGCAGGCTGATGAATACTTGCACCGAGCGAACAAAACTTTGAAAAGACATTTTCCAACGAGCAAACGCTTTGTCAACAATCTACTTCGTCGTAACTGGTATCAAGTGAAAGACACGAATGGGGTATTTGCTGTTGGCAAGCTGAGTGCCAATAGAAGGATAGTCGAAGGCGGAACAGGATGGGCGGTGCAGATGGCTATCGATACCAAGAAACCTGTATACGTTTTTGATACGACGTCTAATTCGTGGCACCGATACACTTATGAAAAGGAGAAGTTTATATCTTGTGATAAGACGCCCAGACTTAGCTTAAATTTCACTGGCATTGGAACAAGGGATTTACAAGACAAAGGTAAAGCCGCGATTGAAAAGATATTTGAAGAAACTTTTGGAAATTTGCAAACATTTAGGAAATAGTGTTGGGCGAGTGCCATCAATAATACTTCATGATGGCAAGGTAGCCTTTACCGAGGTAGTGCATAGTAATAATAATAATGCACCTAACAGCAGCCATCCCAGGGGGTGATCCCGGGGCAATTTACCTTATGGATATTATATATAATATATATTATCCAAGTTGAAGATTCACCGGTGATCCAATAAAGTGCTCTACAGTGTAGGAGCGGTATAATCCATAAAGGAAAATCACTCAACTCTGATGACCATAAGCTTAATACAAACTTGTTTCGTAGGTGTTACCACCCACTCCCCAGTTCAACTTACAATCTACAAAATTCCATGAAAATGAAAGCAAATTCTTTGTAGAAATAAATGCATTCCAAATTACATACTTGCTCTTAAAAGTGGCTTGCAGTTTTATCAATACACAGAGTTATATTGGCCATAAAATGGCACTGAAGTTGGAAACATGTCCATTGGATAACCAGTGTAAGATGGCTCGTAGGTTGCTTGCGTTGGCTGGAAATTTTCAAAACTTTGAGGCGAGGACGACGAGTAGCGTAAATTTAACAAGAGCTGGGCAGCAATTATCTGCTCTTCTTGGTGTTTTTGATAGTAGTATTCCAAGAGAGAGTTTCCGCCGCAACCTGGTGCAACTTCAAATGGAGAATGAATGGAATGGCTGAATTCCCCGGCACTGCATTCTTTTTCTCCTTCCGATTCGCTTTTCTGGGGCGAGGAATCAGAGCTTTCGCTAAAGAAACTGTTGTCGTTTCTCCCCAATTTGCCGGAAATTCCTCCTCCTTTTTGGTATTCACTCGACTTCATCTTTCTAACTGGTGGGTCCTCCAGCTGCGTTGAGCTTTCTCTTTTGAAGGATGTCAGCGTTCCTTGATGAGCAACTTGTTTCTTCTTTCTGGAATAGCACGTACGGTGAACCAGATGCATTAGTTCTGGCTTGTCGCGTTTGAAGTGAACGTGCTCAAATTTCATGTTTTTGAACGGGTCGCCTGTTCCGTTGACTGGAACTTTACGGAAACCATACATGTTAAGCTGCCTCACAAAGCTCGTAAAGTTTCTGGTTTTAAACATTTCAGCACTCTCGTCTAGAACTTGCCGTTCGAATGCTTCGTCGTCGGTGATGAGAATTGCCCCACCACTTTCTGACCAGCGTATGACCTTTTGATATTTGTCGTCACTCAGAAGAAGCTTCAACTTTGAGATGAAAGGACTCAAAGGTTTTCCTTTGACTGGGGTGAAATGAAGGCTCTTGGCCATGTCCATTTCTGAGCCGAGCACTAGAGTCGTTCCAAAAGTTTGTCGTCAATATCTTTGTGAAGTTGCGCTGTAAAACTCAACAAAAAATGAGTTAAGTAAATAAGTTTAACCGAAGAGTGGGTGGTAACACCTACGAAACAAGTTTGTATTAAACTTATGGTCATCAGAGTTGAGTGATTTTCCTTTATGAATTATAATATATATTATATATATAATATATTATATATATATATATATATATATACATACATATATATATATTATATTCGTTTTTTGAGTAGAACGTATTTCGTAGAGCGCTCGACTCAATTGATTGAGGAGCATCAGCTATAACTTCACAGAAGTTCAGGTTTCACGGGTAATCATCGTTTTATTGCTACAGGACTGTTTCGTATGGTGCAAGGACCACACTCATCAGGCAATTTTGACGCGCGTGGGCCATACGTGTAGCCATAGGTAATACCATATGAACAGTTGTCAGATATTTGTATGTGGCATGCCTAGCCCATGTCTCTTCAACTATTCATTTACCCCACCAAATCCTATGGGGCGCGTATCTAAGGAGGGGCCCCACTGGGAGGAACCCCTCGATATACCCCACACATGTTTGTAAACATTTTGTTTATTCATCATCAGTGCTATAATCACTGTAACACCAGCGTGACATACAATGTTTGTGTAATCCTACCCTAATACAGTATCGGTTACATGATTTACCATCTCTACGTAAGATGGTCTCAAATACCTCGTTATTTACAATCTCAATGCGTGACATGTTCACATTATCTTTAAAGGCAGCATATTTATTGTAATTCTCTTTTACTACATCATAACTTGAAAACAACTTCTTCTTCTTTAATGCATCATGCTCTACAAATCAATTGTTCAAGAGTTTTAATACAGGTACAACCATAAAATTATCATTGGAAAAATCAAACTTTTCTTGCAATCTATCTTTTCCACCTCTACATACAGCCTTGAAATTATTATGAGCTAGTTCTACTAAATACAACAATCCAGTATGCACTCTACAATCGCAAAAGTAATCAATCTTGTGGCTATTTTCAATAAAACCAAGCTTCCTTTGCGCTTTAGGCTTAGGTTCCTTGACATTGTCATCGTCTTCGTTCCAAGTACACTTAACTGCATCGCTACTTGGCCGATTGAGGCGGACTCTACCCAAGGTTAATAGTAATGACATAATGACGCTTGTCAATATAATTCTCACATTGTTCTGACCAGGCATTGCTACGTTCAATAGAGTTGCAACCATGTTGCGATATCTTAACTCTACTAGTCTTTGTTGAATAAAAATCTAAGACAATACGCTTACTCTTTTGCTTGAATGGAGACTTCTTCGCTCCTGGAGTTTTGCAATCAACCACCTTAACGGGCGTCTTTTCAAAGATTTCAACGTCATCTCCACTATCGTCGAGCATCTGCTGACTTGCTGGGGTGAATGGATGATCAGGAGCACCAACACCGTCACAGTGAACACGTGCAGCATCATGAGGAGTAACGTCTTCTGAAAGTATAATAGTAATATGTCAATTAATTCAGGTTTTATTTGCTTGAAACGCAATGAAAACCCCAAAGGATATATCAATATTACACTGACCTTGTAGGATCAAAGGGCTCGAAGGCACCTCTTCAGAGCAGTCCAGTTTAGAAGTACTAGCTTCGCAAGTAGCCATATTGAATACGGAATCAAGAGCAGAATGTGCGGGTGTACACTAGTCAAGGCAATTGTGGAAATGCCGCATATTCTGCCATATCTGCTTATATAGGTAGTGGTGCGTCAATCACTAAGCCACAACCCATTTGAGCTTATATGGATATAGGCGTTGTTAGGTATGTGCATACCAAAGTATGTATTACAGGTTAATCTGGGCGTGAAAGGTTAAGCCCGATTAGACATACCAGACATAAATGTCTGACACATGAACGACAGCTTGGCCTCACCTGTCAGACATGTCTAGTCTTGACCTGAGGTCGCTGCTTTGCAGGGAATTTTATTCCCGACCTCTGTCGTCAAAATTGTCTGATGAGTGTGGTCCTTGCACCATACGAAACAGTTCTGTAGCAATAAAACGATGATTACTCGCGAAACCTGAACTTCTGTAAAGTTATATATATATATTATATATACATATATATATAATATAATATATATATATATATATATATATATATATATATATATATATATATATATATATATATATATATATATATATATGTATATATATGTATAATATAGAATAAATAACCAAGCATTAAGTTGACGAAAGCAAGCATATTGATGATTTTGTTGGAATAAAGATCATATCATTCTACCCGTCCGTTGTCTCATTTCGACCTGTTTTATTTGCCTTTACATTTGCGAGATATACAAACATCATTGACGTCGTAGCCTTCTTCGGTAACTTGTAGAGCCTCCGTGAACGTCAAAACCGCAAGGGTTGTGGTTTGCACGTCGGCTCCGGATTCAACATTGCGACAGGGGCGAGGTATCCGCGTCAAATACTTGGGAAGGACATCCACAAATTCGAGGTCGTGATACATAGAAAAGTCGTCAGTTTTGATCTCACAACCTTTCCTCGTCAAGAGAGGAAAGTGGATAGACTGGATCCTGCATACGACACACATCGGCTGACCCCAGTGCCATCGTACATCGTGCTTATGGTAATCGTTATTGTCGAGATAATCGGTCAAGGTGCGATAGGGTGGCATTTCGAAGGGTCGCTTTCCATGAATTTGGACGGCAAGGCAATCTCCTTGCCAACCGAGACATGGTCTTAAGTGCATGGGATTGAACACACCGCGACGCTTAAAGCACAAGGCGAGTTCGAGGTGCTCGCGAGTCATTGGACGCCCGATGACAGATAAAGAAGTGGGAACATGCCATCGATCGGGCGCAGCATCATCTCGAAATAAGGGCGCCATTGCTTCTAGATGACAATGCACTGAAACATTGTTTAGAAGATGCCTGACGTCGCGAACCGTTTCGTCGTCGCAATCTCCGTCGCCATTGACAAACCGCTTGATCGTCGCGGTCTTGTATCTCTGAAACCACTCGGCATAGTCCAAACACTTGTCGGCATCCTTAGCCAATTCTTCTAGAAACGCCGCGTCGTCGACACTGGTCGGTTGAATTGTCAACGTTGCACAAGCCGTATGCAGAATGCGTCTCCTTCGCATTTTATTTGCATCATCAGTTGCATGAAGTCTGTCGCTCTCTGGGATTGTCGATGGAGGAGGTCGTTGTTCCGTCTTGCGAAGCTTACGGGGTCTCCGTTTAAATTGAAGGTCGCCGGGATCTTGGCAATGGAGAGAACGTGGTGAAGCCTGCACGATAGTATTGGCGATGGACAAATATCGGTCGAATTGATCCCGTGTCGACGGACAGAGGTACTCTGAACGGTCTGGCGGAAGAATATTCATTCTGTGTCTTCTTTGCTCTGATACGCCGAAAACGGGCCGACGTGGATCGCCTCTAAAGGGTCTGATTTTCCCAAGAAATTCATTGTGTGGAGTACTTCTTTGCGGACCCGCTCTACTTTGAGACGTTGATTCTTGGCGTTTTCCAGCTGCGCGCGCAAGTGGTTGCGGTTTTGAATATAGCAGACGAGGGACGACTGTTGTTCGAGGTCATTGAAAACCATAGATTCTTCGCTGTCGATGCCGGTGGTCGACACCTTTTTTAAAGCTTGAATCAAGCGTTCAGAGGAATTTCGCATATACTCGATCAGCTCCTCGTAATATGTTTGCAACGCGGGTAAACGTGGACATTGATCCGTAGACTCGCTCTTGATTTTTGCTCTCCATTGCTCTATTTTTTCGGCGTTGGCGTTTACCAATCGACTGATTTCCCCCTCGAGTTGTGTCATGGCTTGCTTTTGCTGCGATAGTCTTTCACGTTCTGTACCTAACTCCCTTCGGATGTTACGTTCTTCGGCAATAGAGTATAAGGCTGCAGAGTGACGCCTAGTCTCTGTCAACGGGGGAAATCCGTATCCAATACTCCACATATTAGAAAAAAGGACGAGAAACTGAAAGAGTGGCGCACGCGATTTGAACCACTCATTGTACCTATTATCCACGGTATTGAGCGCCTGTTCCAAATTCTCAATCTCCAAAGGAAACTGTTTCATGTTGATGATGACTACTCAACGGGACGACACGCTTATAGGAAACTCGGACTTCACAAACACAATATCACAAGCCCTGACGCTCAAGCGAACCGTTCGCGAATTGAACGAGACACGGGTAAATGTTGAAGTGCTTAAAGAACGTCTAGATGCTGCAGACAGGGGTGCTCGAGATGCGTCCGTTCAACACGCGGCGGACATGGCTCGAGTAGAGGGCCAGCGGGACGAACTTTCCGTTCTCTTGCGGGAGAAGACGGAAGAGCTTGCAGCCGCAACCGAAAGGATTGAAAAGGTTGAACGAGAGTTGCAATCTGCAACCGACACCATCGAGCGATTAAGAGAAGAAGTCGCCATGAGGAACACGGATCCTCTACACGTTCAAGTGCGACACGGTAACGCGTACGACGCGCTACTGAAACAAGCTGTGGAAAACTCTGGAAATCAGAATGCGTTGGTGGAGCGGTATCGCAATATCGAGACGCATACTTCAAACATGAGGTGGCAAACGTTTTTAAACGAAACGGTATTGAATATTCGCAACCTCTTGTCCCTTTTCATGAGATGCGACCTTTCTAAGAAGCTGTCCGAAAAGGCAATGGTGGAAACAATGTTGGCCGAAACAGAGAGGTTACAGCCGCCCCTGATCGGATATACGCAACGGCACTTGGAATTCGAAGAAAACAAGAAAAAGAAACTGACAAAGGTACAGATGCAAACCTTTCAGGGACCATTGCAAAAGGCATTGGAGCTACTGGCCAGCGTTTGGGTAGAAGTCATGAAAAACAATCAGTCAAACGTGGTCGTGTTTTATTGATCAATAAAAGCCATGTCAAACCATGCAAACACAGATGCGAGGCTCGTGTCCTTAGTCCACTGTCTGGGGTCTATGGCCTCCGCCGGAGTTGTAGAAAGGCCACGATCAGTCACGTTCATGGCCACCCAACCGGCAAAACTCTTGGACATGAGACGGTTTGTCGAAAAACATGCACAGAGTCGGGCTAGCTGCCCTAGATGCCAGTGAGCAAAGTCCAAGAGTATGACAGTCTTGATACTTTGACTCTCTAGCGCAGCATTGTCGGTCGTCTTACGATAGACGATCGAAGCCACTTCTCGAATGCGTTGGGTTAAGGTCGCGGACATTTTTGTGTCTCTGGAAGCCATTTCAATCGTTGCTAAGTCGTGTGGCGTCCTTTCGAAATGTGACAGCAAAATACGATGATCCGGAGAATCGGGTGTGATTGTAGAATCGTACACCATGATATATTCGTTCGAGGGACGTACCATGATGCGTGCGAGCAGATCCAAGGGTCTGTATTGCGAGGAACCAATGTCAATCACCGTGCGTCTAGGACGGCACATGGCCTCCACCGACGGGAGGAGAATGCGATAAGGACTGAAATAAAATCGTCTGCCGTTCATGTCATGCCACCTCGCAATGTCAAGTTCCACCAATCGATCCCAAGCTCGTTGATCAACTTCCGAGAGAGCCTCGTGTAACAAGATTGTATCCGAGTTGAAAAGAAGGTGAAAACAGTAAACAATAGCCCGTTCCTCTTCTGTTGTAGGCCGGTCCACTTCGCACAACAATCGATACTCTTCGTCCGAATCGCCGTCAAACACTGGCATCAGAGTGCCGGGGTCGACAACTCTCGTCGCATGGAGAACGTGTCGACGCTGGGGGGATGGGCGACGGCTTCGTCTCAAAAGGTCATTCATCCATGCCAAAACCTCCATGCGACCTAGCCTGATATCAGCGATAGATTCCCCTTGGTCGTGCAGAGAATTGATCAGTTCCCCTTCAAGTGATTTCCAGAAATCAAGTCCGCCCGTCTCGACCCAACACTTTCCTGTTGCGGATGTTTTGCCTTTATTTTTTTCCATGATTTTCCAGAACCACGACACGGCTTTTGTCCAGGCGGCAGGTTTACAAGTTTGAGGAACAAAGACTCGAAGGGATGTTCGAAGTATATCGGGACGAAAAGAAAACGCAGGACCTATACTTCCACAACACGATCTTATGCCTCCATTCGATCGCGGATGTAGGACCGACACGTAAAACGGGCTTGGTTCGATTCCCAGAGCAGAGATCTGAGTGGCCTTAGAGGGGGTTTTGGAGTCTTTGATAGAGATCACGGTCGTGTGCAAGGCAAAGGTGGTCTTTTTCTTGCCGTTTCCAGACGTCAATCCGTTCAGCGTTCTCAACAGAAACAATTCGTTGCCCTCGACAATTCGTTGGAGATTATAGGCGCCATCTCTTATTTTGTCTGCTCGCACAAGACTCGTACTCATCGTCGCTGTCCTCACTGCGGTCGTACTCCGAGTCAATGGGTACTCCTTGGGTGGTAGCAATGGGCACCACGGGTTGAGGTACGATTACAGCTTGCCCTGTTCGATATGGATCGTTGTCACGGTATTTCATTGTTATATCGACAGCTCGATGACCAGTGTTGCACATCAACCATAGTTTCATGCGCCCCTTGCGAAGGATGCGATCCATGAGATGAAAATTCTTCAGACCCATGGATTGCTGGATCGGGTGTATAGGTGCCATGGGTAATTGCTCTCGAGACAACCACGTTGACAACACCTGGTGGACAATAAAACGTTGCAAGACGACGCTTTTCACAGGAACGGAATCTTCCTCTGTGGGATCCACGGCAGCCACCAAACTTCGGGCAAGGCCTTGTCGCGTGCCCACGTCAGTAACGCCTTTGGAATATTGTACACCCAATATCGTTCTCGTCACCTCTACCTGGTACAATCTTTCGAACATGTCGTAGTTCAAAGCATTGGGCCGCACATTCAAATGAGAGCCCACGTGATTGCTGCCCTCTGGGAGTTGGTATCGCACGGGTAAGTCCACGGTTTCGCTCCCTCTTCCGCTGGCGTACAGTTGCAACAACTCTTCCAGCGCCTCGTTCTTTTCTTTAAGCTTTTGCCTGTCGCGATTGTATCGAGTCTTGAGGCGGTACAATTTATCGGCCATTTCCTGGTGTGTTCTCCGTACTGTGCTCGCCAAGAATCCGCTGCCACTCAATTCTTCGGCCCCCCCAAACGCATTACCCTCGGTCGTCATGGCAGCCGCCAACTCTGCGAGTCGCATAGCCGTAGAGGTACCCTGGTTGACCTGGTCGCGGAGCATGCGTTCTCGAAGTTTGGCCCTATTTCGTTCCATTTTTTCTTCCTCGATCACATCGTCGCTTTCCTTGCGCCCCGGCATCTGTGAAGTGACAATGTACGGCCGAGAGGCGATCATCAGCGAACGGTCGTGTGCGTGGCGAAGACGTTTGAGTTTCTTGTGCAAAGGTAGAAGCATGGAGAGATCACTAGTGGGACATTCCTCGTCTGTCAAATGACGAAAAAAGAACAATTCGAAGGGTCCAGTGTCCGTCTGTTGATCTATACCTCGACAGAGATATTTGCCCGACGGTTGGAGACGCACCACGACAAATTCAAGGGGCACATACGGAACGACTCGACCACTGTCGTCGACCTTCTTGTGCCCTAAAGGCGTAAAACCGTACCTGATGAAATTGATAATCGCCTGGTTGATGCAGCGTTCCAGGTGCGGTAACAGTGTCGCTTCAAAATCATCCCTCAGGTTATCGATCTCTTTCAATTCGGCCTCTATCGTTTCGTCGTCGTCGTCCGTAGAGTGTTCACTAAATTGGCGAACCAGTCCTTGAAAAAACATGTCCATCGGGTTCAGGCCGCTTTTAACTAAAACGTCGATACAACGCTGTACGTGATGATCTTCTTCGGAAAACTTTTTGAGTTCCTTGGTATAATCGGTAGGGAACACGAGTACCATGCACCCTCCCTGTTGTTTTTGCAATTCATCGCGATGAAGCCGGTATAGATCCGCAACGGCTCTTTGGCGTCTGGTTTCTAACAGCGTGTTGGCATAGTCCACACCGTTGAACACAAAAGAGCTCGATACATTCAATCTCGTTTGGAAGTTTGCCATTTCTGTAAGTCGCTCATGCCGTCGCGAAGGTAAATGGCCATACCCACGCCGCATACCTTGCCCCAATAAAGGCCTCGGTTGCTACCCATGCTCTGGACGATGAAAAATTCAACGGCGACGTTGCAGAAGAGGCTGACCGACATCATGGCAAACGTCGTCAACATGTGATGGACGCGACCGTGAAGGAGAATATACACGAGGTTACAAAACGTGTATTCCGACATTGTCACGAACGTGCACATGCAAACGAAAATGGGTGTCAGTGTGGGATTGATTGATCGTAAGCGGTCAGGCACAGAGTCTCCTCCAACGTCGTCGGGGCGATGGGCAGCGGCACCGACGTGTACCACTAACGCTGTCAACAACGCAATAAGGACAAACGCGACAACTTGTTGAAATCGAGACAAACGTTTTCTATGACCGGTTTCGTTGTGCATCCCGTGCAAGGCGTGGACGAGTTCGAAACTCGTACCCAACATTTTCTCTGTGATTACCCACTCGAAAGAGAGTCGTTATCGACGACCTTTATCCGGCGCCTTCGGCAAACCCTGGAAAATGGTATTAGTAGATTTTGGCGTTGGTGCACGAGTTTCTGGTCTCATTCGTCACCCCAATACAGAGTAAAGGAAATGGACGAGGTAATGCTGGATTTATTAGAGAAAGAAGAAGCCTTGAGTCGTACTCTTGTCAAGGCGGACAAAGCCAAAAACGTCTCCATCTCCTCGCTTCCCTCCAAAACAACCACGAGAACATTGCGCCATCTTGATGCAATAAAGGCGAGGGTTCAGGAAGGACTAGATGAAGTGACCAAACAGCGAGTGATGGCCTACAATAGCCTATCCCTCCCAGAGGTGATGCAAACCTCTGTGTAATAATAGTAATGGTAATAAACAAAAATATCAATCCATCACCAGATCCTCGATGCATTCTATGCCCATCTTGTTGTAGCATCTTCTCCAGTTTACTGGGACTCGCAGATGAGGTCGATTACAAGACAAGTGATCCACGCCGCGCTTGTCCCTACGGCGGCAATGCATTGTCTCGACCGATAGACGATATACTTCCATAGACCATTCGACGTTGTCAAGGCACATCGCATGAGATGGGTAGTGGTCGTTCAACTCTGAGAGCGTCTTTATGAGCGGTGCAAATTTCATCAGTTGACAGTGCTCACGAGATCCGGAGACGACTGGGCCGATCGGTAGCGCGCGAAGTAGAGGGGTGGAAAAATGCAGCACTCCTCTGTTGGGGTAATTTAAGGCGAACGGTGCGGGTTCCGCAAAAGCTGCCACGAGTTCTCGCTTTGGACGCACGGCTTGAAGCTTCAACAGGACTTGGTCGACGCGTTGCTTCGTATCGATTGTCATACCACGTCCAATGACCGTATCCACAAGGACGGTTATCCTGACCTCCCACAAGTGCGTGCCCCATAACTCATGAGCAATGCTTGCGACAACAAACATAGAGGTATCTTCCACTTTTGCCTCAATCAACCGTTGGAGTTCTGGGATCGTCTCGATCGCGGTCCATCTCCCGGTTTTTAGTCGCGTCGTCAACAACTCGATGCAAGGGTTAGACCATCCATCGGACCGATCTAAGCCGTTTTTCTTTATGCGCCATTTTTTGCCCGATTCGATTAGCTGAGCAAAGAAAGTTAAGAGTTTTTGTGGAGATACGTCTGTTAGATCACAGAAGCCTTGCTCTTTACTCGTAGTAGCATCCACGACGGTTTCCATCGGGGGTAGATCCGGCCTTGTACAAGTGCCGATCTTGGACGCAGTGAATTGTAAGAACCCGTCTTCCCACACTTTAAGCATAGATTCGGGACGGAATGCGGAACACGTTAAGTTTCGACTGGCCTCCAACACGAAGTCTCTGTACGACCGAGAGTAAAAGTAAGCAAAGAATATCAACCTCCGCCTTTCGACCGGCATGATTTTCGTGCGTTTGGGTTTTTCGATCCTCGCCGTTTTCTACTCTTGTCGGTTTCACGAGCTATTTGTAGTGCAGCTAGTTCAATAGCTGGTTTGACTTGGGCATAAAACCAACCGTCGTTGCGTCTTATGATTTTCTTGCGGATTTTACCTGCGTAGCTTTGTAGTAGGACTCCGCGCTCGCATTTGGCCAAGGTCAAATACGTCTTGAGCTGAATGATCTCGTGGCGACGAACAGCTCGAAAACCATGCCGACGATACTTGATCTCCAAAATACACGTCCTCCCCTTCAGATCGCGAAAGCTGGCATCAACTCGACCGATCAAGTGCACCCTTAAAGACTTGTTTTTCGGGTGAGTCCACATTCGTTTGTAGCAACGCTGTCTTTCCCGACATTTGTAGGCAAACCTTGCCTCTAATTGGTCGATCACTTCATTTTCCATGACTTTTCCTAGCTCGGTGTCGACGAAGGATGAAATGAGCCGCTTCGTGAAATTCATGTTCATGCCTCTGGCGTCGGCCTCGATGGCACCCTCGGATGATTTTAACAAATTCTCACCCTTCTTTCCATTCGTAAACTCTTTCGGGCAGCTCTGGAGTCTTTCGACAAAACGTCTTGACGCGGGAAGACAACGCAAAGTAGCAAACTCGTCGAACCTTCCATGGGACGACGATTTTCCAGGGCGCCACGGCACTCCTCCTCTACGTCGAATTCTCCCGAACGCAGCCCGTCTAGAATCGAAAACGTTCAGTTGAAGAAGTGCAGCTACGTCGGTAACTGCCACATTTACGAATCTCATGATGTCTATTGTTGCCTTGATTTTTTTTTATTGTTAGTGTGTGATAGATTGACTACTCGGAATACTCACGGGCTCGATCCAATCCCATATATCTCTCGAGGCATATCGGAATGTACTTTCGCCAGGAGCCGGCACCCTCTGGATACGACGAATATTTCGATCCACCGCTGGATGCAGACCACGAATGTCCGATCTGTCTTGTGGGGCTGCGAGAACCTATACAGACGTCGTGTGGGCACAGGTTCTGTAGAGACTGTATATTATGGAACTTCAGATCTAGTAACCACACGTGCCCCGTGGATAACAAAAGGTTGGAAAAAAACTTGCTGTATCCAGACAATTTTGCCAAGCGAGAAATATTGTGCCACGACGTATTCTGCCGAATGAAAAAGGAACATGGTTGTACGTGGAAAGGACCCCTAAAGACGATAGATGATCATATGAAAGTCTGTGCTTTTGTCGACATATGTTGTCCCAAGAATTGTGGAAAACAGGTACTGCGTAAAAACGCGAAACAACACTTGGAAACCGAGTGCCCTAACAGAACCACACCATGCGAGCACTGTGGCAAAGAGGTACCCTGGAATGGCCTCGAGAATCATTTTCGAACGTGTCCAATTTTCCCGGTGTCGTGTGGCCAATGTGGACGACAAAACATTCTGCGAAAATGGATGGAACGCCACTTGGACAACGAGTGCCCCGAAATGGAAATGAAATGTGCTTTCAGCGTGGTGGGTTGCACATTCGAGGGAAAACGAGCTGCCGTGGAAAAGCATGTCGAAGGTCAACTCGGACGTCACGCCATGGACTTGGCAAAGAAGTTTAGTGCTTTCATGGCAACTCAGAATTTGGGAGCTGAATCGCGGTACAATTTGCCAGAAAGCGCAAGTTGCGTTGCAAGGGCCAGCAACGTAGCCTGTTCATGCGACCCAAGGGCACCGCGTGATCAACAATCGAAACAAACTAACGAGCCGAAGCGTACGACCAGTGTCGTTCCAGGCGAAGTCGAAAACCGGGAATACGCCCTAACCGCGCCCAATTCGAGGCACCAAAGACCCCTGCTAGACCTTGATGTAGTTGTTTGGCAACTCGAGACAAAATTACTGGAATTCGAAGGCCGTGTCTGTAACGGAACGTACATTTGGAGGATAGAAAATTACAGACAGCGTCGACAAGACGCAATTACCGGTGCGATGTCAACCATACATAGCCCTCCTTTTTGCACCAGTTTGTATGGCTATAAGATGTGTCTGAGGATAAACTTAAACGGCGTGGATGGTGGCGTGGGGAAATATATTGCCTTATTTGTCCACATGATGCAAGGAGATTATGACAACCTTTTGGAATGGCCATTCTGCGGGAAACAAATCACCCTCTCCATCTTAAACCAGTCGATGGCTCATGATCATATAAGTCAAACTTTTATCGCTGAGGAAGGTCTTCTTGCTTTCAAAAGGCCCACTACACGTCGTAACTACAAAGGGTATGGTTACGTCGATTTTGTCCTCATTGACCAGATTCGTGAACCCTGGCATGTTAAAAATAATACTATGCTTGTTAAAGTCCAAATTTTTGATTAACAAGGTTTAATTTTTTATATTATATGTTATATACTATACTATATATATATATATTCTATATTATATATATTATAAATATATATATATATAATCCGTAAAGTAAAATCACTCAACTCTGATGACCATATATATATATATATATATATATATATATATATATATATATATTACATATATAATAAAGCATGATATGGTATAATAAATCCTGCTAGACTCGAGTATATTAAAATGGTTGTTTTATTGTCTTTTACACATCTTGGGGTTTAATAAAACTCGTCATCGGATGAACAGACCAAGGTTTTTTTCGACATACTAGACATCAAGTCATTTGCAAAAACAGCCAAGGAAGGGATGACTTCAGTATTCCACCATGGCTTGTCAAAGGACAGTGGCAAATTTATGACGAGGTTTTCCCCTTCGAATAACTCGATAACGTATCCTTGCTGTTTCTGCGCGAGAAAGAGATAGGTTTGCAGTTGAACAAACTCAGTGGGGCTAACGTTGGGTTTTCGTCCAAAACGCGTCTTGATCTCGACGACTCTGTCTTTTTGATCCAGGCAATCAATGCGCCCCAGAGTAACCACCTCGATTTGTTCGTCAGAGGATGTCCATGCCAGTCTCTCGTACCTTTGCTGCGTCGAGCTACATTGGCCAATATACTGGTCGGTTTCGGCAATGTCGATGGCCAACATTTCGCTGTTTTTGCCCATTTCGGTCCTAACAAAACCCTGCGCCGTGTCGACCAACTCTTCGCGGCCCTCGTCTGTCAGGGACTGCTTTAGACGAGCGACTAGTTCATCAAACTTTGCGTGATCTTTGATGTTGTATTTGTGCTTTTGAAATTCCCGACCACTTTTCGTTCGACCCACGGCCCTGAGAAGATCTGCAGGTGGACGACAAGTGTCTGGAATGCCATCTTTATCGATGCGTTCCCACACGCGTTTGATGACGTCGAGGCGAGAACAATACGGATTCAATCCGAGGATGCTTCCTATCTCGGTAGCGTACAGGCGTATCTCTTGGCGAGCTTTGCTGGACGATGTGCTATCGGCCATGGAAGCTGACGATGCAGTTATGATAAATCGGTGACGGTAATGGGAAGTCTTCCGTCAACAATCACGTTTAGAGATACAAATTGCCAACCGATTGCCAAGATAACCGCCATCACCAAGTCGTCGCGAGTAGAGGACGTTTTTCCCGAGTAACAGTCTCGCGCCGCGTGATAAGTGAAAGAGTCCATCTGCGTCACCAGTTCTTTTAGAGTAGCCCGAACAGATTCCTGGGTCGGAACGAGTTCACTGAGATCGGGCAAGACGACGTTGGCGATGCCGTCGTGTTGGAGCCCTCTGGGATGATCCAGATGAGCCACGATCTCTGCCACCGATTCGCCTGCAGTCTTGAGAATTGCATAGCGTTGTTTGATGATTTCGGTCACAGTGGAGAATTGGTCCACCCAGTACACGCATCTGACGAGTGCCGATAAGGTGTGTTGTACGAGGGACTTCTTTTGA
Source organism: Porites divaricata (assembly GCA_038088405.1). Lineage (NCBI taxonomy): Eukaryota > Metazoa > Cnidaria > Anthozoa > Scleractinia > Poritidae > Porites > Porites divaricata. The sequence continues at coordinate 30,556,498 of JBBMOI010000002.1, read as the reverse complement.
CGTGTTGTTATCCCTGGTAGGACACTGCCCTCTACGCTGCGTGTCTTGACCATGTTGATCGTGCGACCCGTGTTGACATACTTCATCTTAATCTCCAGTTCTAGCGCTCGGCACAAATCCTGTGTCAAATTATTTTCGATCCAGATGGTAATTTCGGCTCGCTTAAGAATCGGATATAACCGTTCGATATTTCTCAGATTGTAGAGTATCAGGTCACGGTGAATGGCCGTCATGTACCCTCCCTCGTGGGGTTCGACGTTGTACTGATCGAGTGCCACAACCTAAACGACAAAAAAAAAAAACAGTCATTATTTTTGCCGACCATGCAGCAACCACCAACAGACGCAGTAAAAGCCACAAGGATCCTTTGTAGAGATCCCGTGCAACTTTTTCATCCGACGCGATATGACCGCGACGCTGTCGCAAATCGCGTCCAAGAACTCGCGCAAGCCGTCTACGAGTTACAGCGTAGACACAAGGCTTTCGAGCTTAGACACGCTGCCGAATGCCACGAGACCGCCATGTGTGTATTGGGTTACGACCATCCTCTCGCGCGTCTAATGGAAGACGACGTGGATTCCACGGTAAGACAAAAGACCATCGAATATTTGGCTCCAAGTGATGCATGGTCGTCGCCTCTTCCTAACGCCGCCTCTCCGTGGATGGATGCCCTGGCGGTCGTGTGTTGTGAGTCTGGGAAACCCCGTACATTCGCTATCCTCGTGGAGGCGTTATGGCATTCTTCGGCAATCAAGACCGAGCGCGGTACCATCTGGATACTATGGCTCTGTGCATTATCTTGCTTAGTTTTTCCCTTGGATGAGACCCATGTTCTAACTCGGCCGCTGATCGACAGCGTGATTTGCACTCTAGCGCACAAAACTCCGCCAACGTCCAGTTTCTCACCAATTGAGGAATGTGTTCTGACCATATGCTTTCTGGCATCGAGCGGAGACGAGTGTGGAACGCTGCGAGTTTGGTCGTCGGAAAACCTTCAAGACGATCGGGATCTCCATCTTGAGGCTCTTGTGAAAAAGCTACACAGTCAAATCGCAGTTGGAAAAGCGAACTGCCGAGAAGGCAATGAGCTACTTACGTAAAAACATTGTTGCGTCGTCTTCAGTAAAATGCATAACCCGATACCACTGGTTTTACTCGCTGCCTGGACGGGATCGATGACTACTGCCATGGTTTGAACAGTGTTGAGCACCTCGTCTGTCAAGTCCATGCGACGGTGGCGGACTACCTGGGCGATGAGGTTGGCCGGAAACACTGGTTGCTTAATTGCACCCTCGGCACAAGAGTAACCCATCACCTCTCGTTGATAATAACCCTCTACTAACATTTCCATGACTCGCTCTACCAGCCCTTTGCGACCTGGTTTGAGATCGATATGTCCCGGTCGTAGATAGAAACGATGAACGCACGTTTCTGTCTGACCTGCGCATGCATCGCACACCATGGATTGGTGAATGCTGTAAACGTCCGGAAACTGCATCAATCGCATCAACCAATGGCCACTGGGCATAGTGGAGCACAACACGGTCATGACCACTTGACGGTTGATTAGATAGGCCATGGTCGATGCCACGGATTCCTTACGGTTGAAACCGGCTTCGTCGATCACAGCCACGTTGGGAGACTGGCCTCGCCCGCTCTGCAACACAAATAAAAATAAAACGCCCAATAAAAAGTCACATTATGTCTTAATTGATATATCGTTATTGTTTCTAGTTGGCAAGATCATCAATCAAAAAATAGTCATGATGAGCGCAAACGCAACGACAGCGACAGCAACAGCAACAACAGCAACATCAATGGGCATGACCCAATCGTCGTGGATCGAGGCCACGGTCGACATGAGTCAGGCTATGCGTCCATCGCCCCCTGTTAATCTGTTACAGCAAATCAAAAACCACCGCGATTGGGTGAGCGACGAATACGTATTACGGATGGCAAGACAGAAATTTGGAGTGTTCACCAGCACGCTAGTGACTGGAGCGGCAGGATCCAAACGATGTCTTGCAAAGGACTTTGTGTGCGTCCACGAACCGCTGGGAGTGTTCGCGTGTCTGGAACACAGGGTCGTGCATAGATGTAATAAGTCCTGGCAGCAGGTGAAAAGATGGATTGACCTTCCCGATGGCGAGTCTTCGTTGCGATGTCATAAGATTATGGTGGGTGCCTCAAACGAGGTCAATTGGTGTTGTGCCGTTTCTCGTAAACTTTTACCCGATATCGCTGCTCTCCAGATGACGATATCTTCCGTGACGACATTGAACGATCTGGGAGCGGTTGTATACGGCAATCGACAGAGAGAAGACAATGCATACTCGGGAAGGCTTATTGGCGGTTCGGTGAGGCGGTCGGGGAGTCAGAAACGGTCGTTTGACGACGCCTTTGATTTGTACACAAAAAGACATGATTTATTGAAACAAACCATCAATGCCATGATCACGGCTTTGATAGACCCACGGAAACGGGAAAAATACAACAATCTCATTCGACAGCGAGCGGGAAGATGCGAACCCCTTCATTTAAAGGAATTTGCGCCTGGTGTTCAGTTACTGTTGCGGAGTCGTCTTTTAACTCTTTGCGAACGCCTTGACCAGGAACTGGACGTCAAAGTGGACAAGAAAGAAATGAATTCTCTAGTGTTTTTTGCTCTGGGTATCACGGTGCACGGTCGTCAATTAGGTCCCGACATTATCGCTCCCCGTCTTCCCGTCCGACATTTAGCACCGTTACCGATCGAGACCTTATTTGAACAAGCCTTTGGTTTGCCACTCTCGCAATATTCCAAGATGACTACCAGAATACAACGTTTGACAGGCGACCCTCGTTTTGCTCACAAATTGGGCTGGTGTGCATCACCGTCATCGGTCGAGTAGGGTACCAAGAACTCGTCGAGCAAATTGTCTCCTTTTTTCCCCTCTTTGTCCTCTGTTTCCTCTTCGTTTTTCTTCTTTACCGTCGCCGCGGAACAAGAGTAGACGGGATCTGTGACTTCTGAATGGTCCGAGTCTTCGTCTTCGTCTTCTTGTTCATCGTCCAAATCACTGTGGTCGATGGATTGTTTGGGTGAAAGCGGGGGCGTTGGGGGTATTTTAAAGTTTTCTTGGAGAAACTGTAACATAAACTCACAGACTACTTTTGGAAGCTCGTAGCGAAAAAGAGACGGAAGACTTTCCACCGAGTGTGGCCTGGCAAGGAAGGCCTCGCGTCGCTGTGTAACATAACTGAATAAATGACGGGGATCGCTCGAACCACTTTGGTTGGTGTTTCTCTCTAGCAACTCGAGATGTCGACCGAACGTCTCTAGGATTGGTTCAATAGAACAAGAATCATCCATGATTGATTTCTACTACAAATAAAACAAACACGTATTAGTAAGGTCCGTCTGAGTCTTATAATAGTTAATTTCGTGCGATCCCATTATGGCGCGTCAGGTGTCGCGCTCATCCGCATCGTCAACGATTGTTGATCACGGTAATTCCACGGGGGAGTCCTTCATTTTGCGTGGTCTTCGTTTTGCATCCACGGTCATTGGCCCAAGCCTAACCAGGGACCGAATCGGGCTCGTGGACAGGTTAGACGAGATCAAGGAACGATCCATCACCGGTGCATGCGAATTCATCAACGACGCTAATCACTTGGTCCTGAGACTCGAACCCGATGACGAAAAAGGGCTCCAGGAAGCCTTTAGGTCTTACGTGAGAGGTTCGACTTTCATCACCTCGGCCTTGTTTGGGCATAGGACTGATCCAGTGACATTGCCTGTCAATTTCTTTGGACACTGGGCTCATGTGCAGAGCTATGACGAGGAACAAGCCACCGTTCCCTGGTTCATCGTGGCCATTGTGTTGGCTTGGTGTCGATTCGTAGGAGAAATGTGGACGTCTCATCCCGACAACCTGCACCTGGCGAACGAGACAAGATGCACGTTGAGGGAACTGGGTGTTCACACCAGCAACGAATCACTTGTGAGGATACTGGAGACCGTATCGGATGACGAGCTTCGTCTGTCTATCGATCATCTCTTGAACGGGAAAGATACCCGCAATGCTCTTGATCGATCCATCCAGACAACGCTCACTTTAGTCAAACAGCAAGTGGAACCCATGTTGCCAATTGGTGCGGGATCGGAGATTCAGGCAATCGTTAGATCCTTCATCCACACAATGGAAACCATACAGACCCAGGGTACCGGGCCATCCAATGCATTGGATGAATTTGTTGGAATAGAATTGATCGGACCATTTCGATTGATGGCGCGCATGTCTCTGGCACCTGATCAAAGAACGGAAAAAACACACGTTGCGGCTTTGGAACAACTCCACCAACGAATCATACAGGACATGAAACGTTCGGTAGATGCATCACGCGCTGCTGGAGAAACAAACAAGCTAGTGGCACGTCATCGCGAATATGTTTGGGGAGGAAATGTCAACATGTATCCGGCGGTCGTTGACCGAATGGAAGTGCCATCCAATGATGGAATATCAACCTACCATCCTTCGACGCTGGGTGGATCATTGAACGCTGATCGAAATTTAGACTTTGGTGATTACGAACAAAACGAGCTAGAGGAAGACGAGGAAGTAGAAGAAGAAGAAGAGGATGAGGAAGAAGAAGAAGAAGAAGAAGAAAAAGCAAGTAAAATGGAGGAAGAGGAGGGTCACCGAGACAACGACCAGGCAATCGATAGGGCAATCCAAGAAAGGCAGCGAATGAATATCAATGAACGGGTGTTTGGGTTGGTGCCAGTCTCAGCAGAGCAGGCACCACTGGCGTCTGATGAAGATTCTACATCCACGTATGCACCGTCCTCCCTGGGAGGGTTCTCAAAACCTTGGTCCCGAGGAGCACCGTCGATAGCCAGTGACCGGTCACTCTTGGTACCTGTTACGGACGCCATCACCGACCGCTCAAGAGACGCTGGACCGGTCATGGTTCCCGCAGAACGAACGCTCAATTTGATGGACGAGAAAGAATCGGAATATGCGCCTTCAGTTTTGAGTGGTTTCAGCATGGCACAAAGAACAAGGTCGGCGGTAGGAAGGCTGGATCGTGCTCCAATCGTGCTGCAATCAGACGAGGAAAGAATGGAAGACCCCATAGATTCGGCGATATTGCAACTTTCTGCTGAGATGACGGAACGGTGGGCAACCAATGCATCGGCATCGACGACCGAAGACGAAATGATCATTCGGGAAGGATCAACGGTCGCTTCCTTGATGAACGACAATGAAACTTTAAGCCATCAAATGTCCGCTCATCGCGCCGGTGAAGAGAATATAGTCTTGCAACTGACTCAGGCTCATTCCGAACTTGGACACGCCACTGCAGCGCTAGTTGCGAAAAACAGAGACATTGCCAGGCTAAACGAGACGATCGAGACCGAAAGAGAAAAGCACGAGCACAATGTAGATCAGCTTCAGAGGGACTTGGAATCACAATCAAAAGTCGCAAACGAGTTGAAATTGCAACTCAACGCCTTGCATGCTCGTGCCGCGGAGACTACACTATACGTGGATACGATACAAAGAGAAAGCGCCGAAGCCATACAACATCTGAATCAGGAACTGAATGCAAAGTCGCAAGATTGCCAAACTATGCGACGAGAAGCAAGAGACCTCAGCGAGGCAGTAGACAGAACGAGAACCGAATTGGACTCTGTGATACACGAGCTGCATGCGACCCGCCAACAGAATCAAGCGGCGGTCGCCGAACGAGATCGATTGCAGGCTAGAGTGATGCAAATGACAGAAGAAGAAACCAGACGCGATGCAATGATCACCGAGATGGGCGCCACTGTTGGTCAACTCTTGGAAAACAAACAAGCGCTGGAGTTACAAGTCAAGGCTTTCAATGAAGAAAAAAACCGACTAGAGGCTCGTCTGGAAGAACTCCGACAGACACACGAAATGGAGATGGAAAGAGCTAAGAGCACGTTGGAAGAACTGTCGAGGCGTAACAACGATCTAGAGGACAGTCTTCGAAATACGATGAGTCAAGCGGCTGCCCTAGAACGCACCGTTACCGCAGATAGAGAAGGTCAACAGGTGCAAACGCAAGAGAAGGACAGAGAACTTTTGAGGGCAGAAGAAGCCCGTCAACAACTCGAGACGGCCTTGGGGGAGGCGCGGATAGAAGCGAATGACACCCAGCGAATCTACGAACAATTGCAATCGGCAATTCTGAAGTTACGGCAGGTAGTCGGTCTGATGGACGAAAATGCCCAGGCCACTTCGTCGATGCTTCCAGATCAAATAAAACAAGTGACTACAACCGTAAAACAGCAAAGAGACCAAAGAGATGAAGCAATCGGTGCAATTCGTAGACTTGCCGACCGGTTAAGTGTGGAAAATGAGGATACCACTCTTATCAGTGAAGTAGTTGGACAAGTGATATCAAAGATCGACGATCAATTCCGAGAAGTAACAGAGACACATCGAGGTCTTGTCGCCCTCGTGAACAGACCAGGTGCAACTAACGGAGAGAGCAGCATCGCAAGCACGTCTCTGTCCCAGCTGGTTCCTTTGGCCCAGGCTCGTGTCTCGGAAGTCGAAGAAAGAGCCGAAGGCGTGACCCGTGCCCTTTTGGAGGTGGCCAGAATCACAGGAACGAGAGAAGAGACTGATGTTGCCAGCCAAAAAGTCATCGATCGTGTCACTAGAATGAATGAAGAGAAAATGGCGATGCAGCGCGGATTGCAAGAAATAGCGGAAGTTACAGTGGCGACTCCGCCGTTGGAATTGATCCGGTTGGCGCAGGCAAAATTTAGGGCGCTTTCAACATTAGAAAAGGGTTATTCGGAAGAGGTGCTATCATTACGACGTCGCAGCGACCTCTTACAGGAGTCTCTTGATAAAGCACAACTCGACTACGAGCGCGAGAAAGCAAGTGGGCAAAGGGAAATTCACGAGTTGAGAGGGAAGCTCGATCGCCTAGAAACACAACAGTTGGAGAAGTTACGGGAAGCAACTCGCGACCACGAAGAGCGACAGAACCTCGACAAGTGTCGTGCACTGCTAGACAATACAACCAGGGATCTCAATAGTATCACGGTGCAAAAACGTCTGGTAGAGCAAAAGTTGGCCCAGAGCGAGGTCGAATGGGAACGGCAATTGACCGAAGTCAATACGGCTTCTGCACTGATGGAGGGACAAATCGAGGCTTTGAAGCAGCGAATACGGGAACTCCAACAAGCCTCTAGAGATCGAGATGTAACGGAGGTGACTGCAAGAACAGAGAGTGAGGCTCGAGAGACAGCGCTGCGACAGGATGTGATACAATGTCAGAAACGTTTGGAATCGATGCAGCAAAGACTTGATCAAACGACAGTGGAATACAATCGTTTCCAAGAAGAAGTGGAACGGGAACGTGCTCAGTGGCAAGAGCAAGTGGAAACTTTTAATCGACAACTGGCCGAAGCTGCTCCCGGAGAAGCAGTAAGACTGCGCCTGGAACGCGATCAACTAAAGCGCGAACTGCTAGATTTAAACGCTCGGTTAAATCATCTGAAACAAACCCGAACGGAGCGGGATCGTCTGGAAGCTGTCAACGAACAGCTAAAGATACGTTTGGATGAATGCGAACGGTATCGTAACTTCCAAGATGATCTCGTTTCAGAATTGAAACATCAAGTCGCGACCCTAGAACAAAGAATACTCGAGGCTGATCGTATCACGGCGATAGTGCATCCACATTTGACGGAGCCGGAATTTCAAGAGGATGAAATTCCGGGGTTACCTTCGTCGTCACCAGAATGGCAGCCAGGAAAATCTGAGCTCGATCAGAAGTTAGAAAATCTGGGAGAACAAATAGCGAATCGGGAGTTGGAACTGTTGGTTCTCGATGATAAAGTGGAAGAATACAAAAGTCAGTTAGCCGATATCTTAGATCAGATCGAGAATGCCGAGGTGACGTTGGCCCAATTGAGGGATACGATCGAGTTCACCTACCCCCAGGATGTTCCTCCCCCGTTGAGCGACGACGTTTCCATTGACAGCGAAACACCACCGGCCTCGCCGGTGTCTCATTTTCCGATAGTCAGCTTGAGCGAATGGAAGGAACGTTTTCTCTCTGTGAAACCGTCGTATCATGTTGCCAAGCGATGGGTGTTGGCACTGGGCGAGTTGGAAATGAATAACAAAACGTGCGACTTGATGCTACTTGACAATTTACTCGATCCTCGTAAAAGATTCGTCTATCAGGAAGACTTAGAGTACATCATGCGAGAGACTCTAGCATTTGCAGTTCACTGGGGGGGTGCCAGTCTTGAACGACAGCGACAGCGCAACAGAGCGTTGCGAGGGTTGGATAATTTACAACGCATCGCATTGCAAGCCAAAGGGCACCGTACCGGTGATGCCTTTCGATTGGCCATCGTGTGTGAACTGATTCTCTTCAACGGCCACGGCATTGCTTACGAAGGCGCTGTCTTGCAAAGATATTGCGAGCTCGTGTTGGAACTTGCAATGGCAGTGAAATTTTGTTGGCGTAGTTCGGATGCGCAGCAAAGGCAACGGCTGATCTTGGCAGAACGCGATCTCCCCGTCAACGACTCTACAGCCATCGTCGTTCGATTCGCAGAGTCTGTTTTTCAGACCTTTGACAGAACCTTGCTCATTCAAACACTATTACGGACCTTGGTGCAAGCAAGGCAAGGAAAAGCCATCAATGTGCCAGTGGCAATCTCAAGTCCGCGAGTTTGGATCCCTCGAGAAAGCCTTTGGTACGAATTTGAGGATGAGGTACCCATCTCTGCACCAACGTTCTGGGTGGAAGAGCAGCTCAACAGAGCGGCGATGCTAGTGCCGGGATTGGTGCACGTTGCGAGAGATCAGACGATCGTCCGGATGCAAGAAAACTTCACGTATGTGCAACTCGCGAGACTCGACAATAACCACGACGGCAGAGAAGATTGTATACTTTTGGTCGGGCAGCGGGATTCGTGGGTTGTTGTGGATCCCTTATCGGTCGAGGAAGAGGACGTTCCCCAGACCACAGGGATGCTACTCATCGGGGTCATTAGAGCACCACAGGGGGTCACTTGCCACATCGACAGAGGCTTTGCACTCATGACATGGATTCGAGAAGTGTTCGTTCACGGCATGCCCCTACAAGGTGTGACTTTCCAAGGAAACTCTGATAAAATTAGATGCACCTTAGAGCATTACTTCAAGTGTATGTTTCAGTAACGAAGAAAAAAAGAAGGCAATGATACCTTCGGCTCGCAGACGAGGAGAGAAAGACAGAAATAAAAAAGCAAAAAAAAAAATAAACGACAAGTATAACCAACATGTAAACCAACAAAATTAACCCGTCTGTTATCGGCCACGTCAACAAACGACAAATCTGGTCATGATTGCCACCACGTTATTATTGACCGTCTCGTTTCTCCGAGTATACTTCCAAGGACCTACGACCCATTGGGGAATACAATGCGTCGACTTCGATCAAACGGTAGATCGAGGACAATCAGTGTCCTTTGATCAAACCTACCCAGTACCGAAACTCGTCTGTGCATCATCCAAACGGCGGTGTTATGCAAGCGATGCGGCAAATGCTATCGTGGCCAGGACAACAATCATCGACGGTCGTCGCATCCCATTGCGATACTGGCCTTCCGTCGACAGCATTCCGGGGAACGGACGGTGGCCGTTCTGTTTCGGAGAAGGTGGTGCTACTGACGGAGGTGTTAACGTCACGGCAACGTGCGGCCGCCACTCTGCATGTCTGGACGTTTGTTTTGCAGACGACGCCATCTCACCTCCAACGGTCGTGTGGTGTCGCAACTCTACGGTAGAAACGCCGGTGCAATGGGAGAGAGGTACCCCAGATACAGGATGGCAACCGTGGGAGAATGGACCCCCCCGAAACGATAGCAACGATGTGATCGAATTAGACTCGCCACTGGTGATCAATCGTGCATCTGGTACCAACGTGATCGCACGACACGGCAGCCAGTGGATCGTACGTCGAAACGAAGGGATATGTCTCGCTCCAGTGAAGCTGTCGGATGGATCTTGTCACGTTTTAGTCCACGGGGTATGTTACCGGTACGATGGCAAAGTCAGTGTCCGATGCGTTGATCTCGTTCCTTTTCCACCTGGCTCGGTTGTGGCATTGACTTGGCGTCCTCGTCTGGTGAGGGCGTCGGTGCAACCTCTAGAGGTCGACACGACCGACATCTATTGTCTAGAATTGAGCAATCACGATCCGGCAAGGTTTCTCGCATGCTTGGAGAAACTTCGTCCTCTCGCAAGAAGGGGAAGTACGTCTCTGTCGCCCTTTGTCTTTTACGGCCGACCTTCGACGGTGTTTATTCGCATTGCGCCTTCTAGGCGACACGGCAACGAACAAAGATGGGACTTTACGGGATGGACTAGCGCCGCCATCACCGTTGCTTTGGGACCGATTGCTTGGGAGGTGATAACCATTGCTGCTTTGCGCATTTCCTCGCAAGTGCGTTTTGTCGAACGGTGTATCACAGACGCAGTCCGAGAATTAGGGTTGGATTATTAAACAGTCGTTAGCCACCCGACTTTGTATGCCTGGACCATTGAAAGATTTCTCGCTCCAGATACCAGTCGGTACCGACAAATCCCTGTAACAAGGACGATTCGTGTCAAGAAGTGGACGAGGGACCCCTAAAGTGGTCTGATCGACTCTGTGGGTCATGCCCGTTAGTCACCTTTTTTGCACTGGCGTTGGTAGCAGCCTGCCTGGCGATCACATTGTCCTTATTTTTGTCCAAGAGTCCCGGCATCTTCATCGAGAATACAATCTACAGCGCGACATGCATCGAGAATCTTTGCCTTTTTGGGTTTTCAGACTACCCTCGTGACATTCCTTGCACAGAAGACCGGCATTGTGCCACCTTTTACGATCCGTGTGCGTCTAGTCCTTGCAGCGCCGAAGGAACGGAGAAATGCGTTCGTGGACCAAAGGGCGGTTATGCCTGCATATGTAAAGAGAGATATGGGGGTCCACTTTGTGAACATAAAATACACCCGTGCGATTATGACAACCCGTGCTTTGGTGACGCGACTTGCGTGAAACATCCAGTAGACCAAGACCGGTTTTCGTGCAGGTGTGAGTTGGGTTGGATGGGATCACGGTGCGAATACAGGTCACAAGACGGTGATACTTGCAAGACTAGAGGCCATTGTAACAACAGGGGTGAGTGCCTAGACCGTAGCTCGCGAAAGACGTGCCACTGCTCATTTGGTTACCACGGTGTTCATTGCCGACACACCGTCGACATGGACGATTGCCTAGTTCGACCTTGCAAGGAAGGTGGACAGTGTATCAATCATAAGGACGGTTACAATTGTTTCTGCAAGTTTGGACGAGTTGGGAAGCAGTGCCACAATGTGCTCGATTTTGTCGATTGCAGCAATAATTGCCGCAATGGAGGAAGATGCGATTCTGATCTCACTGGGTCACCCGTCTGTAGGTGTCAAAAAGGGTACGGGGGAGACTTTTGTACCGTTCGCGACGTCTCCAAGTACCGGCGCTACAAAGGTGGAACGATCTGTAAGAGCCAGGGCAAAGGGTCGTTACAGTTTCGCTCTTTGGTAGGGCGATGGTTTTTGTTGGCCCTCAAAAACAACACGTACAATCCACCAGATGCCTGCATACAGTTATCGTTCGTCGAAAAAGCCAAAGATCTCAAAAACGTCCGACCTAGAAACGGTTCCTTCGCCATTCGGTACATGGCAAAACGAAACGACACGTCCTCTCATCACAAGATAGAAAAGGTAACGATCGACGAGACACGGTCCATCGTGTATCCTCTGGAAGGAGATGCAAGAGAGAATGGAATGGGAGGAGGAGGACAACCAACAAATGGTACCGTGGGACTCATGATGACGGGAAGTTTTGTACGACTTTACTCGTTTCCCTTAACGAACCTGGCGACTCATGACGAACAGACGATCGATTTGGGTGTGGTTTATTCCTCTGAAAATTTCTTAGTGCTTCATTCATGCATTCAAGATAAAACGCATGGGCATTTTGATTCGCTCTTAGTTCTGGGAAGGGAAAAAGACGACACGGCAAATCTTGCCATGGTCTTGCAAGACGTTTACAAACAGCTGCCATATGTTGCCGGAAACATGGTTATAGTAGAAAGGGACGGGGACTGTAAGGACTAGGAGTGTTTTTGGGTACATTTTTAATGGCCAAAATATCTTTATAGACTAAATTAATTAAAGCATCAACGACATACTGTCAAATATTGCCTACAGTACAACGTGCAATGTCTAGATATGATGCCCCTTCAAGTATGCTAGACATCGTTGGGCCTATTTGAATCGTACAATATTTTCAGACCCCAAGGTTCGCTCAATATGCTAGAGTTGCGCCAGACATCGAGCAAGTCTTTCAACATCTTAAATTGGCCGATTGCGTCCGTCATGGGCATCTTAGGTACACGCCTAGAGACGAAAAATCTCGCACTACCATTTGACCCCATCATTTCCAAATAGTCGCGATTGAGCTCCACATTCATGTTCAATGTTTCTTCTACCCTACGCCGTAATCCCCGGTATGCATTGCTTCGATTTCGGGCTGTCATGGGCACGATCCATTCAAGATAATCGTAGTCGTTAAATTCGTTGGCATCATCGACACGAAAGGGTACTCCTATCCGCACTCTCTGCACTTGAGCACCCGCCTCCTTCACCCACACCTTCAATTTATCCACACAATACATTATGCATTGAACGTGGATGGGCGGCGTCATCGTGTCTAGGGTCCACTGACACTGATAGGTTATTGTATTGTCCGCATTCCCGTCATCCCCCGTTTCTATTATTCTGGCTCTTGCGGGAGGATCGAGCCGTTGGCAAAATGTTTCCAACTTAGCAGGGCCCAAGCCATCAACATCTACAAGGACTTGTACGGGCAACATGATTGACACACACGACACAAATGACAACCAGCTATAGGGCTTTTGGGTATAGATAACCTTTAATACAAAAATCAATTATCGTCGCTCAGTCTTGCTTTCTTGGCGCTCGGTTCTTCTCCGTCCCAATTCTTTTGGCTGCCCTCGCATTCTCCATGGAATTCGCGCATCTCCTCCAAAGCCTCCTGGTCTTCAAAACATCTCATTACATCGGCTTTCTCATTTTCGGGCAGATTCAAACGCTCTAGGTACTCTTCTATGTTGCTTGTTGACAACACCTCGTTGTTTCTAAAGGCGCTGATGCGCAGTGCCTCCACGTACCCATTGATCTTGACATCGTACTCTGGTTCTTGCTCACCCGTGTTGTCATTGACTATGCGAAAGATGCGTATGGTCTCTGCTTTTAGCAGAGTGTTGCATGGTTGTTGTAAATCTAAGGTCATGCGGGTAACCTTGAAATCATCCTTTGGTTTCTCCAAGGCGCCGAGGTATACGACGGCCGAGACCACCGTCCGAGGCAACGGTCCTTTGGTTCTTTCGAAACGATGCTCAAAAAGCTTCTTCACTTGATCGTCTTTAAGGATGCGGCTGCGGTTGTTGGTACAAAACACTCGGTCGTCTTGGGTGAACGTCAAAGACTTAGACTCCATTACGGGCAAGAACAGGTAATGACGAAACTGGCCATTCTCTCGAAGAGTCCCCGTGATCTTGTTCCACTTTGTTTTCGTACGCTCATCTGCTCCGGTGATGTCCAACACTTCTTCGGTGCTTTTTTCCGTTGACGAGAGGAAGGTGGGCTGTCTGGAAAGAACCATCTTTGTTGTCATTTTCCACTTGTCACCAGATACGATCGTTCCATCACCCCACCATGCCGAACAGGGAAACAGCGTCTCCACCAGTCGTTGGTACACAGAAATGGTCGCGTCACCAGGTTTCACGTCTCCCGATTCAAACCGACAACTCTGGGGATTATTCATCTGATGGTGGATGATGCAAATCAAAGCCAGATACGTGACCAATTCGCTCTTGATCATCTCGAGGACGAGAACAAATGGTAAAACCGCCCGATGATCCAGTTTCGTCTTCGTGAAAAGTTGAAAGTGGGCAACCTTTTTCTTGGGTGCAGCATCTTTGTTCCCGGTGTTGTACACCAGGTCAAAACTGCCAGTGGCGTACGTCTTGGTTTTCTCGTAAGGTATTATACCGCGCATTTGCATCCGTTCCATTTGGTACTCTTGATTGTCCTTCAAGATACGATCGCGTTCGTCCAGCTCATCTTCGTCTTGCAGTGCAAGCGTGCCTCCCACACCGAGAAACGACGGACATGCCATACCCACGCGTCGATAGAACCTGACAGATCTCCCCTTGCGAAATTTTGACAAGCGGCATACTGGGTTTTTCTTCAAGATGTTGCTTTCGTTGAACATCTTTCCAAAACCGTAGTCAAAGAGAGGATAAGTCACCGACGAGCCATCTGGTCGGGGTTCGTACTCTGTTTTTACGATCTTTTGGACAAATAGGGGACTCAATGAGATATCATCCGTCCCACTGAGGTGATTGGCATCCACGGCTAGCAATTCCCCGAGCTTTTGGTCCGACAGGTTTTCAAAACGGTCGTTGGTGCTGAGTTCGTAATACCCAATATTTTTGCGAATGCTTTGTACGACCATGTCGCTGTTCATGACCTCATTGACCACTTCCTGGAGAGTAGTCCCTTTGATTGTTTTGGGTAACTGCTCCTTGGCCACTTTGGCGCTACTCTGTCGCGTGTATGCACTTGCGTAGACACTCTTGTCGTACCGGTAGTTAACCTGAGTACCATCCGTTGGCACCATAATGACACAGGAAAGGTAAGTGGGATGTACCCCCAATTGCCCTGCCACTCCATCGCCAAGATCCCAACAGAGATCAGAAGCTTGCCTCTGGGCCAATTCGTCGGCAAAGTATCTTCCACCGTGGTTCTTGTCGGTCATTACGTAATCGATCTTGTCAGACCCCTCGATCACGGCCAATGGATTCCCCGGGTGTTCGCGAATGACGGGCGGCGTTAGTTCATCCTTGCGTTTTCGTCCATGAGCGCTTTTCCAATCGTCCATCTTTTTCACAAAGGAATGGTCTTTGATGATAGTTATCCCAGGAAGATAAGGTTTGACTCCTGGATTCAATGGACAGTAACGTGAAAAGACTTCGCTCCGAAAACATTGATCGGAAGAAGCAGCCATCTCGGTGAATTAATCTCGTCTCGCTGAAAATTAGTACTAATTTAACAAAGTATCAACTTTTATAAGTGTCAGCTATATTTCGCCAATACTGCGATTTAACCAGCGATGAGTGGAGACGGCGCCGGCATACCGGAACGCTGGATCGCGCAACACGCAGGTTGCGCGTGCTCTCGATTTACAGATTTTAGTATCGCTTGCGGTAAAGAGCTGGCTTCCCGGATCGAACACGTCGTTCGAAGAGCCTTACCAGCCTCGACTGGTGTACCGACCGTGGTATGGATAGACAATGGCGACACCGATGGATCCGTGGCATGCGAGGCCGAGTCCGGAAGCGAAGTCATCTACCTAGCCAAAGCTTCCTGTGTCACTTGGACGACCACTTTGTTGGCTTACGTACACGCGGTGTCGCACGTTTTGTGTAGAACGATATGCAACGTTTTTTACACGGAGAACGATTCTGGCCAGCAGGAGGAGGACACGCGCCATGGTGTGAATTGGAGACGAGCCGTGGACTGGATCGAAAGCCATCTTATCGGTGATGCAGATTATCTAGGCGGGGAACACGGCGCCTGTATTCGTGCATCGATTATGGAACTGAAAAAAATGCCAACTCGTATCGAGACGGTGTTGTCTGCACCCGCATTTTTATTAGAGGCTCAAGCCAAATGTAATCGCTACGATCAGTTCCTCGTTTACACCACGGAATATACCACCATAGACAGACGCCAAACAGTCAATCGAGGCGACGTGAGGTGGAGCTATCAGGATGAGTTTGAGGCGGTCGATGCCTCCATGAAACCGAATGGCACCGTAGAGAAAGGATCGCTCGTGGAGCTGGCACTAGAGCTGAAACGCGATCACGATCCCGACTGCAAATGTAATAGTCATTACACATATTCTTCGCTGGAAGTGAAGAGCCTAGTCGAACGCCTTGTAAGAGAAATCTTGCCGCTCAAACTGGCGGTAGCGCTCGACCATCCACCGAGAGTGAAATGCCTCGTGTCATCCAAGCCTATCAAGAGTTACGTGGACAAGAGAGACGTCTTTTGCGTGCACATAAACCGTATCGAAACTTTTGCAGAGGCCGTGCGTGTAGTGATTCGTGAGTGGGCACGACGGTTTGTCGTCTCGAGGTTTAACGTACGTGCGGACGTAATGTCCTCTGGTTGCTATCGAAGGGCCGTTGCTGGTTTTGCTTCTCTGCTCATCGATTCATTTCCCTGTGATGGGCTGCTGAATAACTGGTTCGCCAGTGAGGAGTGCTTGCGCTTGGCGCTCGTACCAGCACCTCTTTGGATCGACGGGATGGTGCCATTGATGCGATTGAGTCAAGAGGGAGCAGAGAAAGTCTTGAGACATCAGACGTTCGACGAGGTAGTAGCGCATGATCTGGATAAGTCTCGATACGACATTTTGTCTGCCAGAGAAGCTGCCGTGCATCCCGACATTGAGGAAACGATGGACATGGACGAAATTGCAGATTACATGTTGGCTAGAGCCGCCACCACGACAACCGAATCCACCGTGTCGACGATGCACAAGTTTCGTTTAGAGAGCAGACGTCTGGGCTTTGCCGCCGACTTTTCGGTGTCCGGAAATGACACGGTGGCAAAAATCAAACACGATGTAGTTTTAAATATAGCCCGGATTTTTAAAGCCTTGTACGACCCTTCTCTGTACCACATCACTTTCGATGGCCAATTTTTGTTCGATGATGAGGTTGCTGCCGATATTTTCAAGACGTGTCGCACGATCCAGGTGGAGCCAATGTCATTGAACAAGAAAGTAATGAAAGGGTGGTCTTCGGCGGCCTACGAACCTGTATTCGTCACGAGTATGACACGCGCCCGAGAACTGTTGGAGAGACTGAACGTTTCGTCTCCAGAATTGGCCTGCCTCGTTGTCAATCGAACGCACAAGGTCTCCGGAGATCAACCCTTCGATGTCACAGGAGAATTGCGAGTGTTTTCGGCAGGTTATGCATTGATTACGGCCATTCTCGAAGTCGATAACTTAGTCATCCGCGACGACATTTTCGTCGACGAACCAGACCTCCGCAAGCCATTGGAAGAGCATCTAAGTCATTGGCGACGAACGTATGGGATAGCAGGCGAGGTGGACTGCGAAGGGACCGTACTAAACGCTACAGATAGTTTAGAAGACAGGTTCAATCAAAACCTGTCCCTCGTCGACGACGATGGTCCATTGCGCATTACCAACCGAGAAAAGATGACTAAAAATAACGTCACACTACATAGGATAGGAGTGAAGGATTCCAAGGGAAAGCAACTGGGGACAATAAAAATCAGAGGATATCAGGCCATTGGAGGGGGGATGAAAGCATTTTGCAAATTTATTAAGGTGTTGCCGCACACTGTGCAAATGATGACGGCTGACGGGCGTACCGTCTCCGAAAATTCTCGCATCTATGAGCTCTTTCTTGATAACGAACCCTTCGAACTAGTTTTTACCCGTAGGGAACCACCTCCACGAGAAAGCCGCAAACGACTCCGACCTACCAAACTCGACCATCATGGATCGACGAGAACACACCGCCAAGGTAAATTTGCTCACCCCAGACCAAGCGACGACATCTTTTTCGTGTCTTCAGACTCTGAAGAGGAAGAAGATGATGCCTGACACCGAGCCTCGGCATGTTCCGGCAGAATACGTCTCTCTCTTTGAAGGAAACACGGATTGGCTGAAGGAAGACAGAGACAGTCGTCTGGATCCCTACAGAACCGTCTTGACTGGAATCAACCAGTTGCTAGTGGACGTGGCAGACTACATCGAGGAAAAACGCACTTCACAGCCCCAACCTACTAGACAAATAGTCTTTCGATTGATGTAATGAACGACAACCACAAAGGGTCGAAATACAAATAAAGTATTAGAGTTTAGATTGTAACATTGTTTTTTGGTTTTCCGGCATCGAAGACATCTCATGGAATTACTAAAGAAAAAAGCCCCGATGCAAAGATGTCGAGAATGGGTAGATTCCATGGCCGATCAATCATTGCCATTGACGAACCGAGAAAAGTTGACTAAACGAGGCACCGCGCTATGCAAGATCAACGTGACGGACTCAAAAGGAAAGCCTCTCGGGACATTGAAAATCAGAGGACATCATGCCCTCGGAAGAGGGATCGAAAAAATTTGTGATGTCGTCAAGGCTTCACCACACCACGTACAGATGATGACCATTGATGGGCGTGTCGCGTCTCTCTCGTCGTCCATCTATGAACTCTTCCCTGATTGCGAACCCTTCGAACTAATTTTAATCTCGACAAAACCATCGAAACAAGAAAACCTAAGACGGCTGCAAACATCAAAGGTCCTTAGACGAGTTGCAAGGACGACAACACGAAGCAAAAAAGCAATCTGCTCATAATATCCTTAGTAACAACCTGGTGCGAAGGAAAAGAGTATCTTTCTCGGTTATTTTTCCCTTTAACGTTGGGGTCAGCTAGGAAGCGGCCAACATGACATCTCATGGAATCGATGCCACAAAACCCTCACAGAGAGCAATTCTGGACTTGAAGAAAAGGGGGCTTGGTGAGAGAGCGTTCACAATGCAAAGGTGTCAAGAGTGGGTCAACTCCACACCCGACCAGCCTCTCGATAAGGAAGAGACAGGGACCTGGGATGACTCGAACAATTTAAGAGATCTTGAAACAATGAAGTTTGGCGAAGCCATGGACGTCTCTACGCTTAAACCTTTGACGAAAACAATGGCGAGCAACAATAAACGACGCCCGAAAAAGACATGTGTATGAACACGTGAACAAAAATACTTGCTTTCTGTTTAGAATGATGTATATTCAGAGCAATAATCTTTGATACATAGAGTTGAAACAATAAAAAGGAAAAGATTGAATATTTGTTGCTGCAAAAAACATCGCAGATCATTCGTTGCAGACAATGCTAAGTCGTGGTGGCATGCTCAAGTGACCTCATAATGAATAGCATCAAAAATCTTTTTGCAGATGGTCGTGGGCGAATAAAAGAGGGAAGATCGTTTATCGTTGACTTTCAGACATTGTTTTTCTTGTTGTTGTTATTGTTATTTTCCTCGTTTGCTAGCGACCCGATCCTGTGTCTACTAATTATTGCTACCGCAAAAACCCAGTCTCATGAAACATTAGTTGTCTTCTAGTGGTCGCAGTTAACTTCGTTGTGTACCATTATGGCCAAAGCGACAGCTGCATATAACGGAGAAGGGATATGGCCGCTACGCAGTGCATGTCAACTGTCGAGTACTGATGTGTGCATCATCAAAGAAGCGAGGTCTCTCGCTGAAAATTATATCTGGCGCAGTCTATTGCGCAGATTCAACCCACACGAACTCATCCGTCTACCGCCAAAGTTTCTTGATCCACAGTCAACGCCCAGTATGACTTCAAGAACCCTCCGAAGAATGGCAACTAAAATCGAAGCAGACTATCCAGATGTCTTCCAGTCACTAAACACCGCGCTGCTCATTACACCAGCGACAGCGTATTTTACGTTTGCTGACACGACACACTTCATTTTTCAAAGCGGAATAAATTGGGGTAGAATAGTGGCTTTTTTCAAGTTTGGAGGCGTAGTGGCCCATCATCTGGTAGAAAAACAGAGATCAGACATGGTCCAACACGTAGTCGATTGGACCGTCACCTATATCGCCGAAAATCTGCTACCGTGGATCAGGGAACAAGGAGGCTGGGATGCTTTTGTTGCTCATTTTTCTGAGCAAACAGACACCAGGAAAAAAGTTCTATTGGCTCTGGGAAGCATTTTTGCAGCTTGTCTTACTTTTCTGGTATTTTACAAATAATAATAATAATAATAATATAATAATAATAATAACAATACAATAATAGTAACAATACTATAATAGTAATAATATAATAATAATAATAATAATAATAATAATAACGATAATAAAACCATGAGTAGTTGGCGTCCCATTGGTTGAAGCTAAATAAAAAAAAGTTATCAATCTATTGTCTTTGTTAGGTAGACGGAGATGATGACACAGAAGAAGGGTACACACAATAAATGCATTACACCGCTTTTCTTTATTAAACAATCAATTCATAATCAACGTCTTTAATTAACAACAATAATGATCTCCTCGGTGATATCGGCCAGGTCGGAAAATTTGCTGAGCCGACCGTCTGTTCGAGTTGATCAAGTCCTCGGCAAGTGGTTCCACTTTCTGCATCGATTGCTCCAGCTGATGGACCCTCTGCTCAAGGATACTCTCTGATGTAGAGAAAAACGTCTCTTCTCCTTGTACGGCGAAACCAATGAGCAGGACGTCGTCTTCCCCATTGGGACGGGGTTTCTTGTCGACGAGGTCTGTGTCATCCATAAACTTTTGAATAGACAAAAAATGCGAACATTTGGCTTCGCGAGTACCAAACCTTCCAAGCTTTGGTATACCAAACGAGATAACGTAGGGATGCTTTCCGTTGATGCGAAACATGGCCACCTTGACACCCTCACCAGGAAACGGCCATGGGAGCCAAGCATCATAGGGACCAGGCTTCAAACGAAGACCAACACCGAGGCTTCCCCCCTGCCAAGATTCTCTGTTGGATACGAACATTTGAAGACATACGCGGTATCCCTGATCGCCACCCAGTGATACAACTGGACTCTCCCAAGGCACATTATTTGTCGTAATATATTGCAGTGGATTAAATATCGCAAAAGTCCAATATTCTCCGCGACGAGAAGGTTTCTGGAGCTCGTTGTGGCGCAGTGACAGAGTACGTTGCGCAGCGAACCCCTGATCCAGACCAGGCAGGCACAAAGATAGTTCTTCTATCCTTTTCTCTAATCTTTCGTCTCCTTCTTCTTCGTTAGAGCATCTTGCTTTCTCGAGCAAATAATTAGCTCTGTTGACCAACCCTACGACGTTTTCCGCCGTTTGATGCATCGTACGGCGTGCCATTTCTAAATTCATCATGCACGATTGGATAGAAGAAGGTCCATTCTCTCTTCGTTCGTCGCGATCCATGCTTCTTCTTCGGAAATCTGTCAATTATGCGTAGCTGCGGATCACGGGTATGTTTATAGGTTGCCAGCACCTGCTTCGTAACTAGTTTCTGGGAAAGCATAATGGGATGCATCTGTGTCGGGGAACTGTGCCGTGTTTGGAAGAGTGGGAACTGAAGAGCCTGTGATTGGAACTTGACCCATACTAGAAGGAACGCGGGCTAGTCTTGTTGTCGGTTGCAGAGAGGCAGTCGGCACGCGAGCATTGGCATTGCCACCCAGAAGAGGCACACTTGCGCCGCCCATTCCCGAGTTAAAGATCTTTCGGCGCGTTGGTCGTTGGGTGTGTTTGAATATCTGGTAAAAATTGAGGACGCGATGTAGGATATTTGCAACCACCACTAGAGCCAACACACCCGTGATGCGTTCTGTGTCAAACGCCTTACAAAGACCTTGATCACGATGAGCATTGTTTAAGTGACAGTGAATGATGGCGTAGATGAATAACAGCTCGAGACAATAGAAGACGAGCGGGAAGAAATGATAGAAAAGACGCCACAATCGATGCAGCTCATCGTATTCTAAGAGTCTTGAATCGCCTCCTTCGGCAGTGAAGGAGAAGCAGGCCCAAATGAAACTGACAAATACGATAAAGATGTAGACGCCGAATTGGACAAAGGTAGGCAGAAATATCTTGTCGATGCTGGCCACGTGATCCCAGTTACGACCAACGGCTTCGAGTCCGTGCAGGAGTAAAATAATCTGCATGTAGACGAGAACTTTGGTCACCAGATGGAGAAAGTTGCTGGCAACCATGTCGTGTGTGATCCGGTTTTTCCGTGTGGGCCATACCCGGGATATGGCATCGTCCATGGCACGGGGCAAGCTCAAGCTAGCTGCGGCATCTCTGTTGAGTTTGGACAACACTTCGACGCCTTCATCGGCGGTGTGTTCCAACAAGCGCTCTGCTGTGTTCATATTGAATCGTTGCTGTTCTGTTCCCCGCTTTTGCTTAATACGCAAAACCGTTTGATAGAGGTATGTCGTTGATCAACCTTTCACATCCGCGCTGATCCAATGGCTCGATTCGTTGGTTCAAGGAGCGATGATGCGTCTCTAGTGTCTGAGTCCAGTTGTGAGAACTGTTACTATTCTCGCCCAGGATGCTGCGACTCTTCTGCCCATACTCGTGACCCTTGGGGCCAGGGTGATAGAATCGATCAAACATGCACATGCGATCGTTGGGTGTGATATTCAGATAGTCATCTGCTGTACCGGGTGCCCACTGGGCATCGGGTTTCATACCCTCTTTGTTTACGACGGATAACTTGGATAAGCGCTGTAGGAGTCCGTTGTGCCCCTTTGACGTGGAGCGTCTCGTACTCGACCAGGGAGGCAACTGCACTTGGCCAGCAGAGGCGTTTTTAAGACGGCGGTTGAGGACGACAATTTCAGATGGAGCATTGGCCCTTGTCATCGGGTTGTAACTGTAAGCCCCTTCCATGGTGTGCAGAGGATCCGGACGGTCGCACATTGTCATGTTCTGTAAGAAGCTCGGTCCAAAGACGCCGTCGATGGGGAAGTAAGGGACCCCAAACTCGTCGTGGCCAAAGCAACTCGGTATGGGCACTGCAAATGCTTCCTCCTCAAACACTTTGGATGGCAACGTTACTTTCCTGTCCAAGCAACCTTGTATGTTGGCCATGCGGTTTCCCATGCCTTTGGTACACCCTCGACAAAAATAGTGAGGCATTTGAATGGTAGTGGCGCTCTTATTGGGAAGAACGGGAGCCGTCTGCATGAAAACGTTCAGAGCGGTACATCCGTTGCTGCATTTCTTGTAGGTGAGCACGGGTGCCGCCACAGCAATGAAGCCATAGTACAGATCTTGATCAGGGGCCTTGGGATTGTCGCCGCGAATGAGTACAATGCGATGGGTCTCAAACTCTCCGTACCTCACAATCTGGGCGGCAGTGTGCGTCTGTACACGCCGCGGGACGGTCAGTGCGTTGGCCGGAGTGTGGGGACGCAGCATTGCCAAGGCGGCCACGACGCGCTCACAGAGAGGAACGCCGTACATTTGTCTCAAATCCGCAAAGTGGCGGCTAACGTGAGAATGATAAAAGTTTTTCTTTCGGTCGTCGCCGAACGCGCCGTCTGGTTTGCTGGTGATGAGCGGATGACAACCCGTGAAGTCTTCAAAACCAAGGTCTGTCTTTTCCTCTTCATCGTACTGGTAAGTCGTGTAAAATCCTCCAGGGAGAAAGGGTTGGGAATAGTTCTCGCAACGCTTCTTATTGTCATGCACCTGAATTTGAAAAGAGTAGTTATAAAATGTAATCTTGTCGGGAGCAGATGTTGTTTCGATCGCGTACAGACGAGTCGCGAGCAAGTTCATCACCGTCTCGAAAAACATGCGCCTCATCCATAATTTGGAACGGGGGGTTGCCGCGTCTTCACCGTCGTTGTGGGCTACTGGTACGACGGTTGGCAACTCGTAGAAGATGTAAGCGTTGACGTTCGTGTCGTCGACTGCAAACGAAGCCATGGTATCACGACAGAATGAGCCAATGGCAGAGTGAACGTCTCGCAGTTTTTCCACCGTTTGCTGGAATTTGGTTGGACTCGCAAATGAGCCGATGGTAGAGACCGATTCCAGTCCCGTGTGTAGAGAAGCCGTGAAGGCACCAACGTTTGCTGCTTCGAGGATGGCAAAAAATACCCTTGGTACATTCATCCACTTAGAGATACCACCGCCTCTGAATACGTCCAAGAGGATGATGAGCAAAGAGGGCTCTATCGTACCAACCTCGGGTTTCTGTAGTTCGTCCAATAGAAGAGTGTCTAGGTTGGGTGCTTTCGTCACCCAGTCGAGCACGGCAATGTCTACTTTTTGTAAGTCATCTTTTTTGGTTTTCGGTAGGTTCTTTGTGAACGGGATACGTAGACATGCTTCGATGTACGGTTTGAACACCTTTTCGGCACCTTTGTCAATGTCGTGCATATTGGCAATGGCACTGCGTGCAGCCTGCAGGTACCCCATAACCGTGCAAAGGGGTCGGTTTCCATCTATCCCGGTTGCCCTGAAGTTACTGTGCGGGTCGATGCCTGGGAATACACTGTCTTTTGGAATGGTTCTGCCAAAGGACTTGCCCACGTACAAGACGTGATTGGAGACGCATAGGTTAAATTCCCGGTCGCGAGCTGTTATTCCGGCTTGCGAGAACACTTTTTTGTCGTACTCTTCCTGACTTTTGAAGCATTCTCTGAAAGCAGTCGTCGCAGCCTCGCCTCCCTCTAGTGACAACATGGAGAGATCATACTCATGAGGATCGAACAACGCTGGATCGTTGAGGCCACTGCGGCACAAAATGTCGCGACGCCATTGAATCTCGCCGTCTTCACCGCCCTTGTCAAATACCGTCATCCGCACGGCGTTGAAATCGACCTGGCGAAATTCTGCAACATCTGGAACGTGGCTCAAGGCATATCCGATGGGCGTTGCAAACATCGCGGTCACAAAGTTGACAAAGGACGACCTGTTTACACCTTTCTTGTCCGGTAGATCGGGCATCTTTAAGATGGGTATCTTTTGACCATCCACTTGAATGAAAGGCAATTGCCACTCTTCTATCTTGCCAACACCAGGAAAGGACTGCAAAGGTTTGAAGCTCTTACGATTCGAACGGTCGTCTTCCAGGTAAAAAACGCGCTGGGACTCAGGAAACGGCATCGTCTCGTTGTTCTCCATCAGCAGTTCGGCGACGGTCGACGTGGTGGCCAGAAATAGCGTGCCTTTGTCATCTGCGGGCGAAGTGATCTTCAAGCTATTGATCAAATCACGGATCGGATGACGCTTGAATACCCTGCCGACTTGAGACGGGCAGAAGGACAACAACTGCCGCGATAGGACTTGATCGACCCACTTGGCCGGATTCGGGTGTGTCCCCTTCAGCATATCATCGGCTTCGTTCCACGTTCGCTGCAAGTACCGGCAAATGAGCGACGGGGCTGTAGCCAAGGCATTTGTCATGTGAAAATTTATCGTTTTTGCAAAGCTTAGCTCGAGTTGTAGAATGCGACGCAGTATCTCGCCTTGTACCTTCGTATCATCTCCATGAACGATGGATTCGATGGTGAGTTCGACGCCACCGCCGATTTGTTGTAGGTGAATCTCACAGGTTTGTTCTCTGTTTCTCAGACTGGGCACTATGGACCGAACGGTGACCTGAGGCAATACCTCCTCTTTGTATTGCCTATGTTGCCACACGATTTTGTTTCTCTGACTTTCCAACATCACTACCGGGAACGGGTATCGCAAATCGTTGTGTTGGCCCAGATAACCATCATACGTGTTGAGCGCTCCAAAAAAGATCCGCGAGGGCAATGCAGTAACATCGACCGGTGTCGTCTCGTCTAGGGTCACGGTGTTGCTATACTTATACTGGACATGGTCGACCCCCTGGCCAAACGAACCGCCCCGTAGCAACCCGATCAGGTTACCGTGTACGCGACCGTTCCGATGATTATACAGGAGGGCGCTATTTCGGGCAAAGGGCGATACTCCGTCGTTGTCGGCTCGAACGAACCCTAGGGGATCCTTTGTTGGCACCATTGCGTATGTCTGTGGGTTTGCAGGAGGTCCATACGGGTGTGGAGCCATTGCCATGGCCATGATTGCACCGTGGTCACACTATTACAGTAGAGTATGACAGGGCGAGTTTGTTAATGCAATGACGGCCGATTGGTTCAAGAGGACAACGGATGTGTTGGCAGACCAGCTATTTGCCCTGCAATTGGTCAGGCTCCGTGCGGCGGAATGCAACACGTCGGTGACGGAGCTTCTTGATAGCGATAGGACTTGCGATGGTATCTTCCTTGCGCTGAGCGAACTACAAGACCGTCGCCGCCAACTCGTCGATAGGTTTGATGAATGTCCCGTCAAGTTTCAGTGGAACATCTTCTACTGCCTGTGTGCTATCGAGATATTGGTCATGGAAGTGTTTGTCGACGACAAACATCTCGAGCGAGTAAAGCTCGTGACCGAGGCGATGAAACGGGCAGCCAATACCCGTGATCTCGACACGCTGGTGACCGAACGGCTGCTTTTTGATTTTTTTTGGCGTTCAGATGAAGATCTGCTTACAACGCTCAAGACGGCCACTTTTTCTGCAGGATTCTTGTGTACGCAACGTTGCTTACCCACTGGATCGGTCTTTGCACCAATTCCATGCACCCAGTGTCGATTTGACCATGCCTTCTCACCCGAGGCCGAAATCGTTGGCGTCCCCTGTACACATCTCGCTGCGTCCCTGGCACCGTTGCCACCAGATGCAGAACACTCGGTCCCCGACCTACCCCGTGACCTAAACAAAACCACAGACGTTAGTTTGTCTTGTCGTTTCCCGACGTCCGATCGGCTCTTCGACCATTTGGGCACTCCCGATCACCTGACCGATGTTATGAACTTGGCACGGTCGTCTCATTCCAAGACACCCCGCACCGCACCAAGCATCGAAGCGGCACGCGGTCAACTTATGTCTTCGAGGGCTCTAAGAGACTGCAGAGAAGAACGGGCAGAATTGTCCGACATTCGATCTGCTATACAAGAGGTGGTTATCAAGCGGAGGGAGGCCACATCCTGTAAAGGGTTGAATGAGTGGCTCCTTCTTCGCCTTGTGCACATCATCGACGCGTTGGCGCGACGATGCAACCGAAGCAGTCGAGCTGGACCGCTACCATTTATCGATCCAGAAACCGACCGAGCGGCGTGCGACCGCTTACGCCGAAATCTCCGAGGTATGGTTTTGCAAGACACAGAGTATAGGCATTTGATTGATACTTTTAATGACCTAGTATTAGACCCTCTTACTCGCGGTCGCCAGCGGATCTTTCGACCTTACATCGACTCCAGAAAACTCATGTACGCGATTGGCATCCCACCCGGAGATATCTTGGTATACGACCGCTCCATCTCCGAAGTCACCAACAAGACAGTGTTCGAATTGCGATCCAGCGATCCTCGTGACCGCTTCTTTAAAGCCGTGTTTGTGTCTGGACTGTTTCGCCTGTACCTGAATAGCATCGGATGCGACGCAAGGTGCTTGCCAAATCTCTTTCGAGCTGACGATCGCAAGGATGTAAACGGCTTTTGTTTTGCGGTAGATGGCTGCGGGGTGGTGGCCATCATCGATGACCGGTACTTTGCTCGGGGTACCAGCGAGACTATTTTGCAGCTGTGCATCGCATGGATTTGGCGTCTACTCGCGCTACACTATGCCGGAGATGCAACAGATTCTTTGAGTCACTTGCTGGAAGCGACAATCTGACCGATCACCGCCGTCCCGTCGATCACGAGTTCGGCCTCCGGAAAGTCGTCCCGCGGAATCGCAGCCGACGAAAAAACCCATGTTGATCGCTGGGGATTACTCGCGCGAGGAATCCAACGCATGGCCATTAGACGGAGATTGTTATCTTTTAGTCCAGGAAGACTCACGAGGCTCGTGGTATCAGAGGTGACGTTAAGGTATTTGCGCATGTACCACACTACCTCCTTCTCCCGAGAGAAAGACCATTCTCCGCGACATTTCATCGTATCGTCCTCTGGTGCTTCAGTGCTACAGTTGGGATTCATTTCGAAATGATAACCGTTGATATCGCGCGTAAACAGCACTCTGCCGTACACGTCTACTCGCTGGTAACACCATTCGCTGTGATCATGAGGACAGGGCCGATCGTAGTCGCCAAATCGGTTGACGCATTGTTCCTCTTGCGATGTTTTGACTGCGATAAAAATGATCCCCATGGATGCAACAATCACAAAAAAGGCAAAGCAGAGCTGGGCTTGAACGTATACCCTCGGAACGTCGGTCGCACCGTCTTGCAAGGCAACAAGCACTTCATGGAAGAAACGTTTACGAGCGGAACGTAGTGCCAACCTGCCACACGGCTTGGAAATGTCGGCCCGAGAAAATGCAGGGTTGACCAAGTGGTCGGTAGGTGAATCTGCGTAGTCGTTTCGACCGGGACGTCGGCGGAGGTCGGAAGAAGTGGCCATGACCAATTGTGGGAACAAGCATGTAGTCGAACCGTCCCTTTATATGACGGTTGGATCTGAAAGACTAGGCAAGCGCGATACCGCTGGCGTGGAAAAAAAACGGGTGACCAAAAGATACACATGATCAAACAAATTACAGCACACAATAGAGCAAGACTGTTGCACACAGTGTTTGCAGTCACGAGCCATCGAGATCGGTGGACCAGGAGGGCCAAGGAAAGATTACGACGACGCGACATATTTTTTTTTTCTTTTGCGTTCAATTTTATTACTGTTGTTCAAATAAATACACCAAGAGAGAGAAAAAAAAAACAAGAGGCGAGTTAACCTTCGCATGCTCTGCAACTGCCAACGTGACTAGTCTTGGCGAAGCAAAAGGGAGATCCATTGCAAATGTGTAACGGGCTCCGGTCGGGATGGGAAATGGATAGGGTGGTGGATGGGTTTAGAGGATTGAGCAGAGGCACTTGAATGACGCGCTTGGATTTGCACATCTGACAGACGACTCGGTCGGTATTGATGTCAAATGCGATAGATCGACCCGGTGGTGGATGGCAAAAGTTTGGGATAGACTTGAGTTCCAGGCAGTCTTTGCAGTACAGGGCCGCTGTTCGACACGGACAACAGTCCCCCTGTTTTGCTTGATCAAGCTGTACCAGCCTCACATGACTGCTCTTGAGCCGGGCGTGCCGCTGTATCACCAATGTAATGTAAAAGACGGCAGCTGGTTTGCCCTTCCAGAACTCGCCATCCCATTTCTTGAAAACCGCGTTGGATTCTTGTTTTCGCCAGTATCCAAGGTAGTCTCTCAAAGCAGACACAACGTCCCCATCGTCGACGACGAGGGCTACCACGGCCAGAGGGAATGGGACATTGTCCTTGTCGACGATCGCTTTCAAGGCACGACGGGTTGCCCAAGTTACCCCGGGTATCTGTGTCATTTTGGGTACCGGACCTATGGTCTTTTGAACGAGGGCATGGAACGCCAAAAGATCGCAGTGTTTCTCGCAGATAGCCAGATCGTCTAGATATGGATGATCGTCGACGTATCGAGAACAAAACATCTTCAGTTGTTTCTTCATCTCTTTCGGTTCATGGCCAAGTGGACCAAATTGTCTTGTCCACGAATCCTGTTCTTCTGTGGTCAAACGTTGCCACGCTTTTGTCGTCCACTGCATAGCCCGAGTTCCTCCTTTTACTGCTGCGGCAACCAGCTGTAGTACACGCCATGTCCGGTCGATGAGGGCCATGTCACAATGTCCCTCGTAGGCCACAAACTGAAAGAACGCTATCAACTGGTGTATCTCGGTATCCGACGAGAGTCGGGGTTTTAGCACCGAGCAGTCCGTCTCGATGAGCGTCATTTCCGGACATGCCAGGTGTATGGCTTGACGTTCGCTGTGTTCCAGAGCCTGCCAAGCCATTTGGATGTCTCGACCCTTGACAACGGCCGAAAGGAGCTTGGCAAAACGCACGTGCTGATGTTCTAATCCTAACCCAGTCGCATCCACGTATCCTCGATGAACGCAGAGTACAAAAGATCTTGCTTTTCCATCGTAGACTAAGAAGGGAATGTAAGTTAAGACTTTTTCCAGAAGGGCATTATCGATTGCGCGTTCCATAATAGCCTCGTTAACACGAAAAGGGTTATTGTACAAATGATATGCCAAGGAAACCGTCTCCAAAAAGCTCTTTGTTGGATTTGTCTTTCCCGCCTCTGTTCTTCGCAACCGGTAACCACCTCCACGTAGAAACTGTGGCCAGGGACGTTCACATTGAGAAAGCACCAAATTCCTTGAATGTCATACTTGCCCAGTCGAGTCAACTCATCAATCCATGCGGTGAGGTCAAACATTGGGTGGGAGCCAGGGCACCGGCAAGTTATCGTTCCTAGGTTGCTTTCTGGAATGACACTGAACACGAAGGTGCCTTTGGACACTTTGTGTGTCACTTTCGCTAACGTTTCCTCGTCGTACAGACACGTGCGTGGTTCTCCTCGCTGCCAAGAAGGAGTTGGTGGAGGATCTGATATGTCTCGACACGATTCATATTCGGTAAATCGTCGATCGTGAATGATCCCCAAGCACTTTCCATGATTGTCGTTCGTGAAGGCAACAAGACGAAACCGCTCTAATGGCTGCAAGGATTGTATTGTATGATTCAATGCCATCATGTCCAGGGGTTGTATTATCGACAACTTGGAGAGATCTAAAAATCCCACGCAGCAGTCCTGTCTCCGTGTCGTGGTTGCTCGAATAACCTCAAGTCTCCGTGTCTTGGCTATCGTGTCGAAAAGAGTATCACAGCTTGTACATTTCTCAGAGATGTCCATCGTCACTTGGACCTTTAGGTGGCCGTCTATATAATCGAAAGGTCTTGTCGCGGGTTGGATCTAGCGTGCTTAATACCACTCCTTCTGGCACTAATATTGTTTTTGTGGTCGTAACTAAAATACCCCAATTAGGCAGGTTCCACGGAGGAGACACAGGTTCCGTCAGGACCGGTGATCGTATTTGAACAATTAAAAATGTTCCCGTGAGAAGCCAAACGATTATGACGACCATGGGTACAGTGTATGATAGCGACCGCCTCGATGAATCTCCTGCGGACAATCCAACTCGAGTGTATTTGGTCGATGGTAGTAAGATTGGATCCTTGGTCTATGTAGGCATTCGGCACCAAGTCGAATCAGACAGTGGATCTGAGAGGGGCGTGATAATAGAGCCGTCTTCCCGGGAAAGACATCTGGGGGTTCAACAGCCTCGAAGCAAGAATCGGCGGCAACCTAAAAAGACGCCGCACTATCGACAGAAAAATCAGCGACGATCTAGAAAGGTGCTTGTGCCTCGAAGAAAACGTCTTTTACCGAAGCCACCCGAGTCTCTGTTACCGGGGTCGCGTTTTAGGAGCGGACCAAATAACGAACAAATATCCACGCGACAATACTAGGAGAATTACAAAAAGTTATAGAAAAGGCAACTTTATTAATCTCACAGATTATGACAAACCAGGGGTAGAAGAACAGCCAGCATACCGTTTACAGACCTCACAAGACGCCCGTATGCGGTCATGGTGGAGCCAATAAAAGTAACAAAATGCCAAGTTTGTTGTCTTAAGTTAACACGTGTCTTATAATGGGTGAAATATAATACAATATATATATATGATATATATATAATCCATAAAGTAAAACCACTCAACTCTGATGACCATAAGTTTAATGCAAACTTGTTTCGTAGGTGTTACCACTCACTCTTTAGTTAAACTTACAATGGTTTGTCCCTTGTTTGGCCATGTTATATGTATGACTTCGTAAGACGCGCAAAACTATCTAACCGTTAAAATTGTACGCGCCCAAAACTCTTTGTATAGTATGTACTACAACAAATATACTGACAGCTGAATAATAACAGCTGGTCAGAGACATTTTAAATTACCATGGTCAGTGACGATACAGCATCATCTTGATTCTGGAGTCAATGCAAACAATAACAGTCTTTGCTGGAACAGCTTTGAGATGAAGGAGTTCAAGACACTGTCTTTTTAAGCGTCTCTAGTATTCCCTTCATTGTCGACTTGTAAGTTTCATGCTCTGTGGGGTCTCCTTTTATGCTTTGCTCTTCCTCTTCATCACTATCATCAGAATCCTGAAAGTTGAACTTTTCTCGAAGATTTCTGGCCTTTCTTGTTCCTAGAATTTTTCTCAATCTCTCCTGAGAATCTGTCCATACGCGTTTTGAAGTTTCTGTCTCCCATTTTGGCATTGTACCGTTCTCGCTGCTGGGCTTTTCTTGTGAGATCTCGGCGGAATGATTCAAGTTAGAGACGTCGTTACTGAGCAGAAGTTTGGATCTCTTACTTTTTGGGTATTGACGTCCGTTTTCCATTAGATTTTCTTCAATCGATTTGAAGTCTTCTTTAAAGGGATGTACAAAAGAGGCTTGACCTGTCATATAACACCGCTCTTTTGTTAACAATTCCCAAACTGGGGTAAATTCCTTTTTCCCTATTTTTTACTGCGTCGCGTCGAAGTCGAGTAGTAATATATCATGTATATATTAATATTATATATATATATACGTTACTTTATTATTACTATAATATCATAGATTCTTTACAAAAGAAACAAACCAAAAAAAAGTTATACAAGTCTCTCATTTTATTACAGTTAAAAATTGCATACATAGTGTGTCATTTTTTAGCTAGGTGCTTCACCGCGAGCAAGAGCTATGATGTGTCTCATAGAAGAGTCGTAGATCAGTTTCTCTGGGCCACAGTATACGCGCCATTTGGTGGTGGGTAGTTCTTCGTACCATTCCGTTAGTGGAAACACGGATGGATGGTAGTTCATTTGCGTGTTTCGAGAAAATTTCCACCCGTGCCATTCAACCCTGCAGATCATACAAATTTTCCATCCGCTCGAACACGTTTTGCATGCCAAGTGGCCACAGGCGCCTATGTCCAGGTTAAAGGGACTATGACATACTTGACACTGAAATGGAGTGGATGTTATGAATTTGGGGCATTCAGCAGACTCTGCCGATTTGTTCATGATTTCCTGCCATGCCGGAGAGGGAGCTGTCCCATCCGCTAACAAGATGGGTGGAGGTGCGACGCGCAGACGATGCGCAGGATAGGAATCGATCGCTTTCATGACAGCATCATCGCCAGCATACTTTCCACGTCTAACCACGACTCGCATTGCTCGGTAAAGAAGATCGAGAACGGTCTTGGAGTTTGGCAAAGTGGGTAAGCAGAACCAGGAGTGCTGGCCATCGGGAATGCAGCAAAATACGTGGCGATCATCCAGGTAGTCCTTCGAGGATTTGCCATTGGCCACGTTAGCTTTAATTTGCTCGAGTATTTGCTGGTAGGGTTCCGAGGGTAACATTTCCTTGACGGAAACACTCTCTACCATCTTGCGTAAACCGATCAAACGGTCCACGGCTTGTAATGCATTGTTTGAACCAGCCACAAGTATCGCGGATAGGGCAGTCTTGGTGTGCGACGACAAGTGCGTAGAGGCAACTTTATCGAGTGATAGTGCATGGGCCGGACTGCAAGATTCGTGCAACAATGCCGGGCCCTTTTCGTCTTGTCCCGGGACGTAGCGACTCTGAGCGGCATCTATCAGAGGAAGGTGACAATTATCACAATTGATATTCTCGACGCACTTCTCCATCCATCGCTTAGAGTAGTTTTCCAAATCGAGGTGTAGCCCGTTTCTTGCTGCTTCCCATAACTGAACGCACTTAGATTGACCGTCGTCCAACTTGACCATTACATGCCCCGATTTATCCGTGGCGTAGGCACTAAGAGGCAATCGACCCTGACACAACTGACGATAAAACGTCTCCAAGGTCGCCACGATGGACAGACGACGTCGATCCACACAAGACCAAACTTCATCCGGGCAAATCACATGCGTTACTTCGACAAGTTTTTCTTCGTGTTCCTCGGGAAGAAACCAATGATGACTTTCAGTGTCGTCTGCATAACGTACGATGGCATTGGTCATACCGTGTGGTTGGGAGGAAGTCGTCACCTTGACGGCTTGTTTCCATCCAGTATTCGTCATGACACGGATGGGGACGAGTGCGGCCAATTTTCTAATGTCGTGCACATGCGAAGAGTTGTCATCAGCCAGAAAAAAACATCCCGCAATGCAGATGTCGACCAAGGCTTCGTAAAATAAACGGATACATTCCATCGCCGCTGATTTGAGGGACCCTTTGACCTGAATGTCCACTAGGGAATTTTGGGTGGCGCCGTCTTGAAAGATCAGGTAGCCGACAGCGTAAGAGTGTGCTGCGCCGGTGAACAATGCGGCCATTGCAATTTGCTTGCATTCAAACCGCAGAGAAGACTTCGTTTTATGTTCAACGGTCGGGGCCATGCTCTCCAATTCTTTCTGGATGACCGTTTTAAACCGAGCCTGGTGTTCGGCGACGACCGAACGCGACATCCAAGAGCACAGCGGATCTTCACTGCTGGGTAAACAGGGTAGTTTCAAGAACAAAGAATCCGTGTAGCCAGCCAACGTGTCGGCTGCAACTACACGATGGCATGCCTGTAAGAGCCGTCGTCCCGTAGCCGTTATACAGCCTGCAACTCTGGTATCGGAGTAAGGGTTTTTTCGGTGTCCAGCCATACCTACCATGGCGTTGATGGTCTGTTTTAGAGAACGCGCACGTCCCTGCATGACCGGATCGTTTACTATGCGCATTCGTTCTTCCAGTTGTCCCCTCAAAGCGTCTGCGAGACAGCCACGGCGAGCGATGGTAAACCCACCGAACGCTCCGAGGTTCCAATCTCCGCCACTTGGAGCGTAGGTATCTTTACCCGCATTGATGGTCTGAGTGATTATTGGGTACATGCTGATAAAGTCAAACTCCGCTACAGGACGTTCAAGCAGATACGCTGGTCGAGGCGCTATCGTGTGCCCTCCCTCGTAAGGTGCTCGCGCTGCCTCTGTCATTTCACACACCGTGTGAGTAGAAGCGTAGCGAAGAACCATGGCTGCAGTGAATGCCTCGTATGCAACTAGAGACTCGCGTATAGTCGTGCGCAAAGTAACAGCTGCATTCCATCGCTCCTCGAACCACCTCTGAGAAAAGTATGCGGTAACCCATCGACAAAATGGGACGTCTGGACTCATTCCTGTTATCGAGACCACGTCAAACACAAAAACCCCTAGCCCTGGACGAAATGGACGAAGTGCCCTAGGATATTCGGGTAGACAACGTGCCAACGAGGAAAAAAGAGCGCAAAACAACCCTGGCGCACCATGACCAATTTGCTGCAAGGTGACATCTTTGTTGCGGACCAAGATAACTGTAGGCCTTATTCCCGACAGGATTTCTTTCGCCTCGGAAACTGCAACTCTCTTTTCAGTACCGTCTGCCAAGCCAATCGACAAGGTGCGGTCATCATTCCATTCCATGGCCACTACATTTCGAAGGAGGGGCATCCGTGGCGGGAGCCCGTGAACGCAGATGCTTGTGGGTTCCTCGACGAGCCAATGTGATTTGCCGACTAATTTGGCGGCTGAACGCCGAAATCGAAGGACTGCACATGCTCCCGGGATGCCGAGATTCAATACTGCATCAAGACCGTTCAAGGCATCATGAGCCCCATCGATGGCCAGGGTTAGGTTATTTTCCACCAGTCGCTTGTAAACGTTCAAGTATCTGGTTCGAGAGTAAACCCTTACCTCGATGAACTCCTGACCACCGGAACGCGAAGAATCCAAGGTGCGAAAACAGGAGCGAATTTCCACATCCGCAACACCGCCTTTTTTTTGGATGACTCTAAAGTCGGAAGGGGTCAGGTACAAGCGGTACGGCACTCGAGGGAATTCGATCGTCACGGTTTTGTGGTCGAGTGTTTGAGCGGCCAAGAACAACGCATCGCCTCGAAAGAGCGAATTGTAGCGGTTGGTGTAGCAAGAATACGTGAAAAGGGTAAAGATGTAATCAAAGTCTGATGCGTTACACTCTTGGCATACACGCCCACCTCCATCGTCGGGCAAGATGGAGCCTGGACTCGTCATGGCCCGTTTTAAAAAAATAAAAAAACAGTACCCTCGCCTAAAATTATGACCCGAAGCTGGAGTTGTACAAAACCCACTTGGTGTCGGTTTTGATTTTGAGGTTTAAGAAAGATGCTGCAATGGTCATAAAAGTCGAGGACCTCATCCACAATGAAGAAGTGATGAGCAGGCGTTCACAAGGCACAAGACCTGTTCGTTTCTTTGGCCAGGATGTTCCGATCAATTCTGTCAACTTCGTGCCACCGACTCCTCTCACTAGACCGATCGAATTTGACGATGATCTCCGATTCCTCTTACTGGACGTCAACGCCTCCGACAGCAATTACACACATTGGATCTCGCCCGAAACAACCGACAGGACAATTTTGGAACTGTATATGCTACTCTACATGATCAATCGAATCTTTTACCACGCAGAGTTAAAATGTTGTTTCTTCGTGCAGCAAAAAGAAAGGCTCGTACCGGGAAATTTACTAGTGCGTAAAGAGGTCGTGGCAGGGCACATATTGTATTTTGGCTTTGACAGGCAGGCCATTGAGGAGTTATTTCCTACGTGCTTGACTTTGGCCATGATGATCAATGCCAAACATCTCGATGTCCGGCGATTGTTTGTTAGCCCGCTGTGTCTGGATGTCTTGAAGGCCGAAGCGTCGATTTTCGATCCCGTCAAGGGACTTGCAAATTCAACGACAGGTACGAATGCTAGAGAGGCTGCCGGGGTCTTTGGGTCTTACACAACCCTAAACGAATTGAGGAGACTTTTGATGACGTATCACAGAGTATGCCATATTCAAACAGAAGCTGAAAACCTTGGTGAAGACAAGACCGATGCCACTGGGGTCGAGCCACTCGAACGATGCCATTACAACCAATTACGACGCACCATGATAGCGCTTCTGAACACAGACGACACGACGGAATTTGCCGAAGGATTTCTCACCCTGATGTCAGGGCCTTTTCTTTTTGAGCATTCCTTTCGCATGGCTCGGTCTTACAGAGAGATGAGAGACCTGGTCGCACTCAATGGCAAAGACATCGGACTAGACGAATCACAGATTCAGCACGCCATTTCAAGTGAACAGAAACAGTTTGCTCGTGCCATCATACACGTCACTGGGGCTCCGAGGCTCACAATAAAAAATCGAGCACTTCTCGAATGTTTGCAAAATGCAGCCCATAGGCACAACTGGCAGAGTCTGTTCGGTCCGACGTCAGAGGGCGCGTCGTTTCGATTTCGATTAGACTTCACGAGTGGCATCGCCTGGCGAGTTTTGGCCGAGCATTTACTTGGGCCTTTCGCTAGTCCCCTGTACACGATGGTGTTTCCCAAAGACGTGATCGACAAGGGTATGCAGTTCTTGGGAGAATTCGTCGACCAGGTATCGCTTGACAACATGAATGAAATGCAACGTCAGCTCGAAGCATACAGCTTGATGATGAGACAGGAAGGAGTGAGAGATATAACAGACGTCCAAAGTGGCGTGATTCAACGTCAAGGAATGATCGATGACGTTACTCGCAAGTATCCACTTTTTACAGACATGCGTAACCTCTTGGAAAAATTAGCCGATGCGTTCCAACCGGGCAGCAAAGTCAGGGAACTTTACCGAGGACCATTTGCCCAGTTAACCGGCAAGTTGATCGAGGATGCCGTGCGAAACCCAAACAAGCCCATGGGTAAATCTTTGGAGTCGCTTGTTGGTTCGTACCCAACCCTTTTGGATGGGCACCGCAATTTCCACGCACTACATTTAAACAGTCTAAAGAACAAGTTCACTGGGCAATTTATACTGGCCGTTCACAATCCATTCGATCCAGAGATCGAGATGTCAGACGGATTGTTGGTCAATGATTTTGCGTCGTATTCTGCGGCAACGCATGCTACTCTAAAAGTCGAGATGACAGAGCTTCGATTGGCTGTGACGTCAAGTGTCATCATCAACGGAAAAAATATATGGGTCGGATGGCAGGGGCCAGCAGGGACGGGGAAGACAACGGCTGCCAAGTCTGTCTTGCACGGCATCACCGAATCGGATGGATTGTGTGTTCGAGGAATGGTTCGCGAGATGGATTCGGTTACCACGGCCTCGCTTAAGTCCACGAACGAAGATCCTCTCATGCATTGTAAAGGGGTAGGATTCGTAAACGAATTGGGTGATAGTGAAAAGTCGGGCACTCTTAAAAACGATGGCAGCGAAAAGGCGACCCTACTAAAAAATTTTTACGACTCGGGTATGAGTGTCGTGTACAGGGGTTTGTCCAAGGACAAGACGGAGGTCCGCCAGAATGTGCAAAACGTCATATTTGATTGCGTGTTAGTCATTTTGGCCAATCATTTGCCTCTGTGTCCGTCGCTGCACGATCGCATGATCATTCACACCATCAACAGCACGACGGCCACCGGCGATCGTCTGTCGGTAGGGGACATTTTTCAGCGCATGGACCAATTCAAGGTCGGACATTTTGAAATCTTCAAAATGCTCGCCATCTCGCTGGTATCCATGTTCGAGTTTGTGGGATGCACTCTCGAGGATGTCGACTATCTAAACAACATGGAACAACTCGTGTTCAAAGTAATAGACCAAGAATTTCACGCCATGCACCTGGATGCCAACTTTGGAGGACGGGGTCGACGTCTCGATAACATCAGATTATTGGTTCGCATGTTGGCTTACCATCGAGCCGTGTTAACCGTCATGGGATGCGTGGATACTTTTCGATTACCCTGGGAGGAACACAATGCTTCGACAGAAACGTTGGACAAATACAACCAGCGCATGATGCAGATGGTGGTAGACGATCTCAAAAAAATGCCGTTGCACGAATTGGTGCGTCGCATCCAGGAGGCGTTTTGCCCCAGTCCGGCAGATTACATAGCAGTTGTCACGATGGAGTGTCTCGATCAGAACCCGTTCTTTCCGGTGTATAGTGCCCTCGCGAGATCGCTGATAGATCCTGCTAATTTGGAGACGACCAACGACGGCCGCAAAGTTTTTGTCGTATCAGACATGACGTACACGCGAATCTGCGATGTTCTCAATGATCGACGTATCCCATTCGAGGCCAAAGAGATTGAAAACATCGTGGAAGCTATGACAAAATCCATCACCCGCGACGGAATACACGTCATCACTAGCACAAGTCATCAAGGAGGGCGCTCGCGAGACACTGGACACGGCACATCGTCCTTTCAGCTCAATTTTGATGCCAAGATGGCCACAGAGGTTGTGATTGGTTTGGATATGATGAATCTCGTGACTCAGCTAACTGACGATATTCAGAACCGAATCACGACGGTAGTGAATGAACTAGGTCCCAACTGCACACACGACCGGAGGTTTTCGAACGAGGTGATCACGCTGGATGTGAGTCATTACGGAGACAACAAGAATCGCTTTTTTGGTTTTTTGAGTCACCTTAGCCCCAACAAATGGACATTCCGTTATGCCGACAAAGTCATCGCCGATTTTATTCCCAATGCCAGGTCCGTTCAAGTGAGTTGTGACTTTAACCATGCTCGGCTAAAGCTGATGCGCAACTGGATGTTACAGTGTTCCGAAGATGCTAGGAATATCATGCAAGATAAGGGATATGTAAGGGTGCATAAGATGAACCAGTGCGCCGTACTAGTCGCTACAATAATAGAAGTCCTAGTGCGTCATACGTTCGAAACTGTCGCGGGATCAAACGACGATCCGACACGAACCCTTTTGCCATTTTACAAGACCGATTCTACCGTGTATGTACACCAAGCGCTGCCGATACTCCGGCTAGGCATAACAGAAGAGACGGCGCAACGATTGCGGCAAGTTTGTACTCCACCAGACTCTAGACCCAGTACCGGCCATTCCATCGAATATTGGACGTTCAATGCAAGCCAAGAGCCAATGCTAATGAAGACGCTCGAGGATGCGCACCTGCCCGGTATCGACATAAAATACACCACAGTGGCCGACGCATTGGTATGCGAGCAAGATCTCGACGGCACCGATTCGGGCGCGTGGCTCCATCTATCTATCCTGTCCCGACTCCAAGATTTGTTTTGCACAACCACGGCCACGTCTGCAGATTTACCCAGACAATTCGTTTCTCGCTGTATGCGCGAAAATTTGACAGACCGTAAAACGGTGCTGTGCTTCAACAAACGAGGCAAGGGATCTACGTTTGACGTGATCAAAGTAGACGAAGTCAGGTCGGAGCAAGGCGGTCATCTTGCTCGCTTTGATCTGCCCCCCAAAGAGGAGCAAGATTTTATCACGGCCAGTCTGGCCATGACTCGTGAGGGCCATCCGAGCACCCTGGGTGTCAAAGGTGAGATAGCCACAACTTTCCCACCGCAACACGAGACCAGGTACCTAACAAGAAAATACCTGGCCAGTTCGGGAAAGCTGCAAGATATCGAAGATCGTTGCGCTGTCATTCACGGCTGCAATTACGATGCTCGAGAAAAGGCCATCCAAGCCGAAGTGGAAGCGCTTACGGACCAGTGGATGGATCGAGTCAAGAACAGATATCGACCCCTGAGACTAGGACCCGCAGTGTCGACAGTCCAAGAATTTCTAAGACAGGATGGTAGAGAGACAAGACTAAGGAGTAAAGGTGTGAAACGAGCGAGAGAAGACGGCGAATAAAGTTTTTGCACTAGCTCGTTGTGAGACAATAAAACTTTTCATGCACAATGGACGTCATGTTTTTATTATTATTATTACGATGATGATGATGATGATGATGATGATGAGTACGTTGGGTTGTCATACACCATTTCCCAGTCGCATCTGTTCCAGGAGGTTCGATAAACTGTCTGCAGTCTGTTTTAAAGTTGTGGGATCAACTGTGCTTGTCAGATGAAGATGAGAGGGTCTTAGGCATACCATAGTCTTGTCATCTTGATTCAATTGGGAAGTAATGTGTATAGCCCTGAGTCCACTCTCTGTTGGGGGTGCTTTTCTACCAAAAGACCAATAAAGCACTCTAAGGCTGATATCGCGAACCGATTCGTCCTTAAGCGGAACGAATTTCCAACAGTACTCCTGTCCAGATAGATTATCTCTCCACACTCGTCTGAGGATGGCAACGAGTTGATTCTTGGCCCAGACTTGATCCTGTCGATAACTAAATGCGATCTTTTCGACAGAAAACTCGTCTATGGGGTTACCAGAAGGATTGAGCTTTAACAAAAGAGCATCCACTTCGTCTTGAGGTTCTCGTGGATCGTTTTTTGCTCGCCTTCGATACAAAGAAGTATCCGTGTCTGAGCTCGAGGCAACAACGACTGGCGAGGACGATTTTGGCGATAAAAACGAAATGCGATATACCGTCTTAAACGGGTTGAGTATCACAAAACGGTAGCCCCCTCGAACCTTGTTCTGAATTGCAACGTCGTAACCGTCGCTGCGTAGACCCGTCGTGCCTTGCTTGGAGTCCAAGATTGCTCTAGCTTTTCCATTGGGCCACATGCACTCCAATTGGATGACGTAAAGCTCGCGGTGAGCAACGTGGTCTTCGTGATTGACAGTCCTAAGAGTTCCACTGGCATCCACCAACCGCGTCAGGCCCGCCTGTAAAGACCCAGATTGGAGAAGTGATGTCTTAATGTTTTCGTTTCCGTCCGGGATGCCACAGTAAAGAATGGAAGGAACATCGGGAATCGGCGACGACGACATTTTCTTTGCAGGATCGAATAAGGTATTCTATACAGTACATGCTGTTAATGAATTTACTGTTATGATGGAAAAGCCTCTTTGAATTGGATAGAATTATCGGCGAGTCAGCATCAGCCATGATTTGTGGACGAGCGCTGTTGGTAGTATTTTTATAGGGGCACTTTTTCTACGTAACAGATTTACGTAGGTGACGACGTCATTCGCGTCGATCCATCCATTACGTCCTAATTTTGGTACGTCAAGGACATGCGGGGAGAATCAATAGTAATTTTACACGTATCATGTGACGTAGATTTTACCACTAGATAAAACGGGGACGATCGAGTTATTCTTACTTTCGACGTAACAGATTTACGTAGGTGACGACGTCAATCGCCTCGATCCATCCATTACGTCGTAATTTTGGTATGTCAAGGACATGCGGGGAAAATCAATAGTAATTTAACACGTAACATGTGACGTACATTTTGAAACTAGATAAAACGGGGACGATCGAGTTCTTCTAACCACCCGCAACAAGCCGTTAGCCTGCTCGCACACCAAAAAAAAAATGAGTAAACAAGAACACCACAAATTTCTTCACTGTCCAATTTCGGACTGCACGTATTATGGAGGGGACCTTCCCCGACACTTGAAAGCCAAGAAACACAGCCAGGACGTTGATCCCCTAGAAGCGAACGCCATCGCGCAGATGGTCGGCAAGGGGAAGGAAACGAAGGGACCCAATCGGTTGTTGATTCGTTGGTGTCCGGTGGAAGGCTGCTCGTTTCTCACGTCCTATTTGCGAAACCATCTAAGAAACAAACATAAAATTAGAAACGATCTAAGGTTGGACGATGTTATGAAGATGTCGTTACTATACGAGCCTCATAAGCTACCGCCATCGGCGGCAACTTCCGTTCGTATAGAATCGGACGACGACGAAGACGACGACTACCAAGGGGAAGGTGCAAAGACATTTTATCTGTCGCAACGCATCACTTCTGATCGTCATTGGTTCCTTGCAAAATTTTACAATCACCTGGGCAGTATCGACGAGGGTCTTAAAGACGAAAAGACTCGGTGTCAGCATGCCTGTCAAATGCGAAAGATTCTGGAAGACATGGACCCACGAGGCAAAGACATTGCAGTGATAGCTACCGAGGAAGGAAGAGCCGTGTGGAATCTATGGGTGGCTCCCCGTCTCGAAAATAAAACGTCCATCACAGCTGGTACCCTGATGTCATACATGGGCTCTTTCAAAAAGTTTTTGAACTTTGTGGTTCAAACCCAAAAACGTCGTTGTCTCGTCGAGGGAACACCGCGACTACCTGACGAAACGGTAGACGCCCTGCATGAGATCACTGGAAAGCTCCAGGGATGGCGATCCATCATTCAGAAACAAAGTGCCGTGCTGCGCAACGAACACTATCTCCAAGAGTGCGAGCAACGCATTACGCGAGAAGACCTTCAAGCATTTTTGAGATCACCCGTTGTGGCCGAGGCGGAGGCTCTGTTTGGCGCGGACGGCAACCGCCGAGGGATCCAGCGTTTTTCACGTGCTCGAGACTATCTCATCACCCGGCTGGCAGTGTCGTGCGGCACGCGCCCCAAAGCACTGGAAACGGCAACGTTGGAACACTTTAAAAATGCCCGCCGAGATGTCAACTACCCCGATTGTTATGTTATGCTTGTGCCAAAACATAAGCGGCAGATGGATGGACCGGCTATCGTCACGATGGACGACAAACT
Source organism: Porites divaricata (assembly GCA_038088405.1). Classification (NCBI taxonomy): domain Eukaryota; kingdom Metazoa; phylum Cnidaria; class Anthozoa; order Scleractinia; family Poritidae; genus Porites; species Porites divaricata. The sequence continues at coordinate 30,513,366 of JBBMOI010000002.1, read as the reverse complement.
TCACGGGTTTATCGACACTTATATTAGAGAAATACGACCTGCGGTGGTCGCCTCTCCAGGGGAGACACATTTGTTTCTCAAGATCGACGGGGAGCCCTTTGAACAGGGTACAATAGGAAACCGCGTCAGCGAACTGTGGAGGAAGTCGGGAGTCCGAAAAGGGGTTCGCGTTACTTGCACAGACTTTCGAAAAGCCATCGTAACCATGGTGGAAGAGGCAAATAAAGAAGAGAGACGCAAGACCGGTCGCGAATGCATTGCCGATAACGACGTACGAAAGTTGCTGTCTCACTCTCAAAAGACTGCCGCTATCTGGTACATGAGAGAAGATCTGACTTCTGTGGGAGCGCGAACACATACCACCATTCAACGCATCAGAGAAGGGATACAACAAGAAGACAGTGGGATGCATTTTATGACCACACCTAGTAGCACCAGTACCACTAGTAGCACCGAAAGAAAAAGGGCAACGTCTCGAACGCCATCGCCACCGGTGTCATTATCAACCCCACAGCCTCCGACGCCCGTGTCGCCACAGATTTCAGCGACCCCGATAATTGTTTTTGTTCCAGATCCTCCCCATCCGTCAACTATGGTGATCGATACGGCCGAGGTCTCTGTGGCGCCAGGATCAGTTCTGTCTTCGACGTCTCTGCCTGGCGTTCGCCGACCTCGTCTTCGACGCAGATGGCCTTCAGAGGACACTAGATTGATCGTCGAGTATGTTGAATCCTTCAACGGAAAGTGCCCTGGCAAACAGAAAATATACGACGCCTTTTACAAATCGCCGGAGTTTATCAGCATTTCCAAGCGCGAAAACTTTGATCGTTTCTTCCACAAGGTCAAGACCACATTTAAAACATTAAGGCAATCGGGACAGCTGATTTTATAATCATGACCACTCCGAAGAGAAAACGTCGAGGAGAATGCAAGGGCAAAAAAGGGGGAAAGAACATGATCCGCGTTAAAAGGTTCTATCGCAGACATTTGCTCAGGCCGCTTCGATTGATTCATCCCGCGCACCACGAGGATTCTTTGTATGACATTTGCTATGACAGATTTTTTCACAGCACGGGGATTCGCGAAACGTCGAAAGTTCTCTCTGAAGTTGCAAAGGTACCGGCACTTATTTCAGACCGACCTGGATACGCGAGACTGAAACGACATAAGCAACTAGAGGAAGTCGAGCCGACTGGAGAAGACAATGACATTGAGGCACCATCAAAAGATACGATGGATCGCATAGACAATATTCTGGGAATGTTAAGACCTAGTGACTTTGACACGGCCGGATTTGACGACCACTCTGTGGAAGTAACACAAGAGACTCTTATCCAAGACGACCGAGGAAGCGGTCATCTTGTTTCGTTGAGTTAATGACACGTTAGATTTTTTTAATCCTTGATGTACATTCAAGTTTTGAGTTTCGTTCGTAGCGTTTTTGTTTAGTTATTGTTCAGATGTTTTATTTTCATCTCACCTAAAAAAATATTGTAATTATTTAAGGCATTGTTCGTCTTGGCTGTTGAGTCAAACTGTTATGTTCTCGATCAGATAGACTGAAGGTGATGCAATAAAATAAAGCAAGGTCTTTCAATGTTGTCTTTTTTTTTCATTTTCCTTTAGGTTGATTTTTTTGTTTTTACACTGCTAATACTGCTGAATTATACTCTGGTAACCACGAAAGAACGGGCCCATCCTGTTGTCGGTGTACCTTGACCACGTCAGACTTTTTAGCGTAAAAATGCTTCTTTTTTGGCCCGATTTTTAGTCGCTTGACGCTCTTTCGCTTTTTCAATTTCATGTTACAAGCATCCAAACTAGTCTCGAGGTTTCGTATTTGCTCGTTCTTGGCATTCTCGAGGGCAGAATAGTCTTCAAGAATCTTTCCATTTATTTTTTCAAGTTCTTCGATTCGTCTCTTGCCTTCTTGGTTACACATGTCGTTTAATTCAAACCTGAGATCGGCCATTTTCAACTCCATTGATAGTTCAGAAGTGCGTTCGCGTTCCTTCTCCAAGGCTTGGCGCAATCGAACAATTTCGTCCTTTGTTCCGGCATCCAACTTGCGCTTGTCGCTCCTCGCTTTCTGTTCCCGGGTGTCTGAAACGACGCCAAACTGCAAGCGCTCCGGAGGTAATAGAGGTCTACCGGCATAATGGGCCCGAGTAAAGTTGGCAGCCAAGGCGCCGACCAGTGTGTAACCGTACTTGTCCCAATTGGTGCGCTCTTTTATGGGCTTTACACCCTCGGGCGCGGGGGTCTTGTATTGCTTAAAATTGGTGATGCTGAGCATCGTCCCTTGCGTCTGAAAGTACCTCTTTCGATTGTATTCCAGTTGGTGCGTGTATTGGTGCAGTCTCACCTTGCCATCTTCTCCCAACATTTCTATGGACAATCGTTTGGTGGTGGACTCTGGATCATAGAGGGGAACATCTCCCATGGGCGTCTTTCCGTATGCTTGTACCGAGATGGTGTGTTTGCCGCGAAATGCCAGAGCTTCGCATCGGTACTCTACCAACCCCTCAGAACTCGAGTAAATGGGAACGATACATTCCACGACATTTTGAAGCGTCAACAAACTCGCTTGCGGATCTTGGACGCCTTCCTCTTTCAGGCGCTCCAGGGTGGCTTGTCGATCAAACGGGACCAACACGTACACCGTAGAGGACACGTTGTCGTACTTGCTGCGTTGGTTACCAATATCAGGGAGCACCATGGGACGGAGACATTCGCTGATCACACAAGGGCGCTCAAAAATACACTTGGCCTCGTCCTTCGTCAAGATTCCAAATCTTCCTTGGCCTTTGTCGAACTGGGGCCAGTCCTTGCCCGGAATTTTGACTTTTCGAACACAGTCGAGGCTATATGATCGGCGAGTAGCCTTCGTCTGGGTCGTCACGAATTTACCCGCGTTGTGAATGACAACTCCACAATGAATCATTTTAGGATCGGTAACCTCTTGCAGCAAAGAAGCGTTCGAGGTTAGATCTTGACCGCAAACAAGGCATGCCAAGTGACGGTGGTAACTGACGCAACTTTCGACCCGCCCCTTCGATTCTCGGGCAAGCCTCATGGTGTTATTAAAGTGATCATGGGTAACCATGCTACCCAGCGTCGTCACTTGATCGTGACCGAGTCCATCACGATGTTTTTCGCTAACGGCGTGAAAGATAGAACCGGGCACGATTGGTTCCTCTTTCAGAGGATAGACGCTGCCCAGGACTGTATTGATCTGCCACAAAAAAGTGTCGTTTAACATACAGGGGATACTGCTCATCGTCAGCACCGCAAAATTTGTAATGCCGGTAAAATCCAATCCTTGCTTTCTCGTATCGGTCACTTGAAATAGGGGAACTTCTCTGCTGCGCTTCATGGGGCTGTTGATCCGCTTCTCCAACGAGTCATCCGGCTTGACGCCAATCGCGCTGCAAAATACCTCTAATAGACTGTCTTGCAGAGGCATCTTGGCCAATCCAAAAAAGTTCCACACCTCTGCCGCATCCCCAGTAATGATGGCCGTGCTGGCACCATCGGCTCCAAACTTGGGCGTTGCGATGTCGTAACTGAAGACGGCGGTGGCCGTCCGCTGCATGCAGTCGAACTTGGACAAGCAGTCTTTGCTCGATTGATCACCGACGTAACCTCCGGGTAACGATTCAATATCGTGGAGGGCTTTGCCGACATAATCGTAAGGCTTGATGCCTTGCCTTTTGACATGTTCCGCCACTCGGGTCGGGTCGAGAAAAAACTGCCCCAGTAGCTCACTTGGCGTAGACGGGTCGCGAGTTAGCAGGGTCGAATCTTGAACCACCGGGCAAATGTTGGAGATACGGCGAGGCACGTCTGTATTTGTCAAGGTCATTTCCGATTTCTCGCCGTAAGGTGTTACTACGGTAAAGACGAGCGCGTTCCGAGAATCGTCCCAACGAGAATCTATGGCCACGGAAAACCCCCTGTCCAAATCTCGTCGAACGCTCTTGCGAACGTTCAATTTGTCCATCTCGTTTCGATAAGATGGAGGTGCTCCGCGGACAACTTTCATCTCGGTTTCTTTTTTATGGTTGCTCCTTTCTATTGCCGTTTACAGCGAAAATGAATAAAAAGACTACAGAGTTGATCGCTTATATATTCTTTATTGACCAATCGTATTCAAGTCAGTTAAATTACGTAATGCATCTGTGAGAGACTGGCGAGAGTCGGGGATTGGATGAGCCAAATGTAATCCTACCACCCCAATATCGTCAGATAAAGTCGCACACGCCATTCCTGAGATCTTTTCTAACCCATCACCCGTCATCCTAAGAAACTCGTTCCAGTACGGATACAGTCTTCCTCTTCCCCAAAATTGAACGAGGCAGGATATGGCACTCTTTTCATCTCGGTCTTTTCCCTCTTCAAACGTTAGGGGTGCCTCGCACAATCCTTGAGTTCTGCCGCGAGCCATGCATATCAAGAGAACGCCGAGAACGTGCAATTCGGCTGTGGTCTGATCGCACGGGCGTCCGCATAACGCCTCCGGGGGAGAAAAAAAGTAATTTCCGTGTACCCATAATCGTCGTCTTCCCTTGGCCGCGTCTCGGGCGTTTCCAAAGTCGATCAAAGTAAGATGATAGTTGCGTGCTACGTTGATCAGGACGTTCTTCCATCCCAAGTCACCATGCACAATATTCACCGTATCGTGAAGATGTCGAACGGCCTCTACCAATTGCAGCACAACTCTGAGGGTGGTTGGCTTTGAACGCCTGTTATATCGGGACAACCATTCACCCAAAGTGACCCCCTCGACCAGAGGCATCACGAATCTGGGCAAACCCGTCGTCCCTGGTGGTGGGGTGCAAATCCACCAAAGTTCCACGACACCGGCGTTCTTATGACGATTACATCTCAACATGGCTACCAACTCCCTGTCGAATTGGTCGTAATCCTTATACTTGTAGACCTTGACTGCGCACTTGAGCGTAGCCCTCTTGAGAGCCGGAAAGCAGGTGGCAAAAGTTCCAGAACCCAGTGGTTGCGAGGAAGGATCGATTCGTAATTCCGATGACGAAATGATGCCTACTGAATCATCTAGTACTACGGGTAACACGGCCGCCTCATTGAGAAGTTCAACAGTCGAAGCTGACAATGTAAGGTTCTTTTTCAACGAGTTGCGCTGCTTCGATTGCATTGTCGATGCTAACGAAGGGTGGACCAATGGAAGAATCCGCAAGAAATTCCCCGGTTCCAATACAAAGCACTAGACGTCTGAATTTTGGAATTAATCGAACACAAGCGGGAGCTGCAACGATGTGACATTGCTCATCAAATGCCACTGCCTCCAAACGGGCGTCGCATCCCAACTCGCATCTAACCAACGTCGAGATGTGCGACAAGTTCATAGACGGTGGCAAGGCACCCACCAACGTGATGTTTATCCATTCGTCGTGTTCCCCTTTTATGACAAGCACTGTTCCCGGTCCCACCGCTAGAGGGGTATCGTTAGGCAACGAGGGAAGCAACCAATGCGAACTGGATGACACAGGAGTGAAATGCAATAGAGCACCATTTCGGTCCACTTCCACGAGCCCGGGATCGGTGAGATTTGCGCACAATATGAGGACAGCAACGGTACAACTGAACAATGTCCACTGCATCTTTACAGATATAACTCGACTCTCTCTACGCTACGTTTATTGCTGTGGTGGTTACCGGAAGACAATCATGTCTCGATGAAAAGAGATGGGAAATCTCCGAAAAATCTCCTCGAATGGCAGCCCGTCTGTCGAGTGATGGAGATAGATTTTGTGATACTCGTCAAGTTTTCCAAACTTAGTTGAGAACTGAAAGGGAGAACAGACACAGGAGATGCGTTTCCCAGTCACCGTCACGGCGACTTGTAACTGCGCGTCTGTATCTTTTTCCTCGTTGCCAATGAATGGTGGCAGGTGAATGCACAGATCCATGATACCGTGATCCGAGCGAATCTTAATCAGAGGGCATTCCAAATATCGTTTCTTGAGACATTCCATGACGCTAGGAAAAGCTATGGTGTTTTTCTGGCGAAGAATGGGAGGAACGTGTGCCTCGAAGAGTTGTTGCCATTTGCGAAAGTTATATGGGCTTCTATTGTCCTCTTGAGATCGCACTAACTCGGACAGAGTCATGTACCACTCGCTCGCGAAGAAACGTTCTTCGTTCAGGGCTTCCATGCCACCGGTGGTTGTCTTGCGCTCGAAACCATCCAAACCACATAAGCCGTGCACGAGCGATGTCCATTCTGCCCATTGGGGAAATCTGGGCGGTTTGGGTACGCTAACGTTACCCACGTACGTAATACGCTTACCTACCATTCTGCCATCCTCGTGCCTCAAAATGTAAGGATGGCCGCATGCTCCAGCACTGACGACCTCGCAGTGTTCGATGAGTAACAAGGTACCCAATGGAAGACAAGGATCCTGCAATGAAATAACACTCCATCCCTCCCACTTGGGAAGGGTAAAGACAAAAGTTCGCTTGTATGGATCGGCACGTTGCGTGTCTAGATCGAACGAGAAATTCTGCGGCTGTTGTTGTTGTTGTTGTTGTTGTTGTTGCTGCTGCTGTTGCTGTGGCTGTGGCTGTGAAAAAGCCATCGAGTCTGTTCTAATTTTTGGAAAAAGACTAACTCTATAAAACAACCAGGTACTGACACTAATAAAAGAAAAATAGATACAACGATTATACTCACGTCTGGTTTTCCTGCAATGATGTGGAATGTGGATTTTCTCTTTTCTCTGGCAAATACGAGGGTAACGTCGCGATCGTTTTTGGACAGTCGCACGTCACGAACGAGATCCAGGCTTATCATCAGTTCCAAGAGGCGATACACCGCCTCAAGATGCAACCGAGCCGTGTCAAGGGTGATGGCCATGAGTAACACGAACATGTCTTCTCTTGCATAACACATGGTCAAGGCGATAGCCAGATCCACGGCGACAGACTTACCGCTCCGTCTCGGTAGTACTATGACAGCCATCTTTCGGCCCAAGGTCTCTAAGATGTGATTCATCCTGTCAGCGACTCTGGGGTCGGGAAATCTGGGATCGTACGTTGTCATCTCGGGCGTGGCCAAATGTAATAGTTGCAAGACCTCGTGGATATATCGGTTGGTTTCACTGCCGATGAGTCGCTTGAACATACCCAGGAGGTAACTCTGGAGGTATTGCCACTGGAACGGTTCCAGACGCCACCCTTGAGCACCTAACAAGGTCCACAGGGCAGAAATGGCATCGCGAACAAGGTTCATGTGCATCCTCCCTTCACTGTCTCCTCTGTGAACCGGGTCTAGCGTAGCCCTCGCGACAGTCACCCCTCGTTCAAAAAGGCAATCCACGAACTCGTCGTAGGTGTGGATGACGCGCGCTTCTTTGCGCTGTCGTTCTTCCGACACCACTTGAGCAATGGACGATTCGACCAATCGAGCAAACCGGTTGCCCATGGCCGATAAGCGACGGCTTGTGCCATTAGGTTGATCTCGGCAGCGGAACGTCCCGAGCCGGTCCGTCGTCCCATAATCGACAAAGGTTCTACGATGTCGCAAGACGCGGTCCCTATTCACGACGGCATCGCATCGTCCAAATAAGCAATTCAAGATGGCGGCTCGTGTCGCCACTGAATCCATGACTTGTAGCGGTGGGTGGCAGATATTTCTCGATCCTTCTTACCGTGTCTTGGTCGTGGAACGTTCACAGTGTAAATGGATCCCCTTGCGTTTCATCGAGTTTCAGAAGTGGGTACCTGTCTGGAACGGGCAAGAAATGAGTGCCTGTCGTCTTGTAGACATTGTCGAAGAAGGCGAGGAGCGTAATTTGTGGCCCGTGGTGGATAGGTTTGCCGTCGATGCCGCCACCACCATGGGACTCTTGCCCGACGAGAGCGTGGATCGGATTCAGTTGTTTTATCGATGGAGTCTACCACCGGAATCACCAGAATACAAATGCCATGCCTCCCACGATCCGACCAACCTGCTACCAATGGCATTCCAATGGAAACCGGCGATTCTTTACGGGACAATCGACTTGGCCGTTTCCATAGGCGGTTTGCATGTACTCGACATACCGGGCGTGGAAATCATGGAAGGCGTTCAAATGTCGCACGGGGTGCGACAAGCTCTCTCTCGAGGTCCGGAAACGAGACCATGTTTTTGCTGGCGCGACGTAGCGCGTAAGGTGTTGATCAACGGCGGCGACCCACGAGGCACGTTGACCATGCGAGTCGAGGTGGAAGACGACGAGATGCGATGCGAGGGAATTCAGTGCACCTCTTTTCTGGAACTTCAAGCTAGACTTTTGATGAACGCAAGGTCGTCGACCAGCAAGAGTGATAGACACGCCGTCATCATTGGCCACTCAAACAAATACGTGATCCAGACACTTCGCAGAATACTGGCTACCATTGGAGCGCAGAGTCGCAAGACTTCGTACATCCAGAACACGGGAGAGCACTGCGGACGCGAGTTTTACAAGCTCTTTTGGTATCCCGAACTGGAAGATTACATAGACCCTACAAAGGATCACGGTCCAACGTTTACAGCCTTCCGTCCCGAACGCGTGCATGCGTCGCCACCGTATTGCGTGGTACAGTTTGCCGACAAGGGTACATTTCTCGTGGATGGTGTGCGCTATTTACCGTATACTGAAAGCCAACCCAAGTTGACGGGACGCCCGTGGTCACAATCTATTGGGGTGAGAAGGCGAAGGTATGTTCGATGAAGAGCTTGCCATTGCTCGTTTTCTTGTCTGTTCCAATGCGATCGTCTTCATTGTCGAGACGGCATTTGCCAACAAGATTCGACCCTATGTGTCTCACGAAACGATGTATCTGTGTATATTTTATTACCTCGTAGCAAACGTTGCCTCGTCCAGGAGACAGTTGCCTGCATCCTCCCGTTCGGTTTGGGCTTGCCTAACCAGAACGGCTCTTTGCTCCATTCCCCTCACCTCGTTACTCTCCCTGTTGTACAACTTTCGTCACTCGATCGTGGACTGCATCGTGCACGACACGCTCGGGGATGCTCAGTCCTGCAGATTTGGAGGAAATCGTTTGCGTTGCGAGTCATTTCTTTTGGCCGCAAAGAGACAGACCGTGCAAGAGGGATGTGCATCGTTCGTCTTGGGACCTTTCATGGCAACTTTGTATGCGATCATTGTATTTCTCCTTCGGTTCGTCCCGTGCTTTTTTGGAGGCGTATACTTTGCTTTCACTTTCACCGAAGACCGGCTTTACCCGCAAAGATCATCCCTCAAGGCTCCAACCGACCACCATCAAGACCGCGCCCTGCCTTCAACTACTTTCTATCTAGCTTTGGCGCTACTTCTTTGGGGAGTCTTTTCTTTGGAAATTTCCGTGGGAAAGCACGCGGATATATGCACTTACACGACCCTGGTCTTCTACGGAGCTTTATTCATCATCCAAGTCTCTCGGACACAAGAAGGGACGTCGCAAGAAGTGAGCCGGGTTCTCCAGGAAGTACAATTTGTGGGTTCGATCTTACTGGTGTTCTTCGTGTACATGGACTTTACCCGAAATACAATCGTGCTAGCCTCGACGTGCGCAGAATTGGTGGACTACAAAGTGTTGTCCGAGTGCCAACTTGGAGACAAGGTGTGTCTGGATACTCGAAACGCCTTGTCTACCACCTTTTTCAGTCAATACGACTGCCCCCAAATAAGCGCAGACTCTACCAGACACGTGTATTTTTATTTAGGTCAGATTGTGAGATTGATAGTGTTGGCCATCGTCTACCCGATCGCCTTGATTTATAGACACGTTCAACCAGACCGCAGTAGCGGTCACGGTTCCCGAAGCGGGGCCTTTCTGAAAGAAACCATCAACAAAACGCCCGCAGAAGAACTGGAACGCATTCTACATCAGGCCGTTGAATTAGACTTTGAACAACAACGACATTAAAAAGATCTGGGGCGGCAGCTAAAGTTTGGCACACACCACGGATGGCAGTAAGGACCAAGTATCTACCAGCCAACGTTGGCGTGTATGCAGAATGTCGCCTATCAGACAATCAACGGGCAAGTGTGTTTCTCGACCTGGTCAATACTGTGTGCACCACTTCATGGCCAATGGGTAGTGAGGAAACTTGTCTTGAACGCGGAAACTCTGTACACACTGAATCGCAAGGAAGTTTCATCAAGCTTATGTTTGTCTGTTTTGATGGTCGCGATAAATGTTCGTTGTTGCCGTTCGACGTATCGTCGTCCGTCAACATTACTACAGTGACCAACGAAAACACGCGAGAGTTGCTTGCTTCGGGGTACGACGTGCTCCAACATATTGGCTTCGGTAAGAAGGGTGGACGATGTGGCGGGTTTGTCAATAAAAACTGCAACTTTTCTGCTGTCTTGCACGGCGTGTTAAATCGCGAGGAATACATTGAGCGACTGTTGACCATTCGCGGATTGAGATTCTCTCGAAATGCCTTCTTTCCTCCCGTCAAGTATTCGTTTACCACGGAGACGGGACAGGTCGTCCAGGTGCAGATCTATCCAACTTCCCTTGCTGTCAACTTGCAAAATCTCACCAAGGAAACGGTCACCCGGTACGGCTCGTTCATTTTGCAAGAGATCGCATGCGAGGCCGATATCGATACAAGTCTCATGCGATTTTGCGTCGACGCCGAGTGGCGATTGAACCGCACTCTCTCGCCTTACGAAAAGCTTCAACTGGTCATTGGTTACTACTCGTTCCGGTGGTTAGAGGCTACGGCTGACACGTATGACATCGTAGCGGAAATGCATGATTTTCTACTGAAGGGACTGTCGCTGTTCACTCTTGATCACGGCCGTTACTGGTATTCATTCGAAAGGCAGAAACGCAAAAATATGGAAATCTACGATCTCTTTATCGAGGACACCCCTCTGCGTCGCTGTCCCCACGCAGGTGGTTTCAGGGCGTTCGTGTTGTCGTTTCTTTCTACTAGGGGACACGCGTTTGCTGCGCAAAAAATTCGCGAGGCATTTCCGGCCGACATGGACTCGGCGACTGAGACAGACCGAAATGATTCTTGTTGTGCGCGCCTCTGGTACGAAACGCACGTGGTCGATCGTCACTGTCTGTTTTCTAGACAATAAAGTTAAAGTGGTATCTAGTTTGTTTTTTACTTTTTATTTGTTCTCGGAAAAAGTGCATCGTAAGCCTTGGCCGTTTCTATGTAGGAACGGACACGGCCCGGATGAGGAACTCTCATCCCCTTTTTGCGCCCCCTTTTTAACTCCACGCACAAGGTCAAGGGAGCTTGGCGCATGACACCCTGAAGAGTTCGTTCGACATCCTTCATTGGGTCTCGAAATTGGTGAGCGCATTGATCGTGGTCTTCCTCGTAATGACGCCGCACCTCGTCATCTGTCACATCAGACAGAAAGGCCAATTTGGGGTGGTCCCTACCCGCCGCGCGAAACTTTTTACCGTACGCGCTAACGAGTGACGAGCGGGACATTAACTTGACCTGGTGAAATTGGCGAGTCAGTTCATTTAACAGCGTAGCATCCAGCACGGTTGCGGCGTCCCGGTTCCCATCTGGACTCCATCTCGCGATCGCAGCTCCGGTATCTCTCGTGTACAGCCTGCATAGGCTGCATTTGACGTTCGGATCAAATCCGGGCAAGGGGCAACCAGATTGCTCAGAGTCGACATCGTCGTCGTGATCTCCAGTGAGGTCGATGGCGTCAGACACTAATTCACACACGCTGTCTTCTGTCATGCCTTTAACACAAACAGTGCGATCTAACCTGTCGTTAATCGGAAGTCATGGATACCGCAGTCTGGCTTTTCGACATCGGGCGATTGGTGTTCATCTTTGCCATCATAACACAGGGCATCGTTTTTTCAGCTCACGTAGCCAATGAACACAGGGATCCCCATTATTACGCCAGTGCACTCATTGCTCTGCCATCTTTGATTACAAGTTGGTGGTACTTCGCCAGACCACCATCGCAACGCGTCGATCGACCCACTTTGATTTGGCTGGTCTACTCACTGACGGTGGTGGCATTTCAAGGTTTGACATTTGGAGCAACGGATGTATCGACTCACGACTCTACGCTGTTGTACGTAGCCAACGTCGTTACGCCAATTCTATTCTTGCTTTGCGTTGTCACTGGTTGCGAACGATGCATTCAAGACACAGCGTTTGTAATAACATCCGGGATGACAATTTTCAACGCTTTTGATTCAACTGATGCAATTTTTTCCGTGTCACGAAATTCACGGAATATCCCGGAGAGCTTTCGCGGCGGATTCGTTGCCATGGCTTGTATATTACTGGTGTGGTCGGCATTCGAGTTCACCGTTCGAACGCAGATTTCCGGCAACGGCTTCGTACCAAAGATCATAGTCTGTGGTCTACACGTCATCCATATGACACTCAATGCCATCTTAATGGGAATGCGTATATTCTTGTATACCAATGGAATGACCGAGTTCTCTACGATGATCGCCAAGAACGCCATGGTTTTTATCGTGCGATTGGTGTACATGCTTTCCGTCATCGGATGCCAACCACCACCGTTGCAGCAACCAGGTCATCCTGCCGAACCGTCGGCGCCGCCAATCTCGAACAACGAAATGGGTCGTTTTGTGAGACCACCAACGCCACTTCCCGCGCGGTCTGCATTACGCGATGAGAAAAAAACCAATCTGGGTCCAGGTCCAGATGGTGCCCGCCTTTATCCCTCTTTTCCTAGGCAGGTGCACTTTAAAGATGAATATCAATAAAGCGACACGATGTAAGACACGACTTGGGTTCTTTTATTTTCTTCATTATACATCTATCTATCTATCTATCTATATCTATCTATATATATATATATATATATATATATATATATATATATCTATATATCATGTTTCTTGAGATAAAGATGTGATATATATTCAAATACATGAGTAAACAGTTGATGTCTGTCCTTCAATACCAAGGTTTAAGGAGCGAGATGTATGCGTGGTCTCTTCGGCGTGCCTTTGTTGTATAAGGAATTGTCAAAGGTTTGGCAAATGTATATGCCCACCTCATTCTCCAGCTGAAATTACTGGTAATGACCCTCTCGGTAAGGTTTCTAGGAGAATGCGGAAATATATTTTCCTGTATGTAGTTGGAACAGTGGAAGCGATCCATATGACTCAGGGTTGCTAGATTCAGTACAAAGTTGTCTCTTGTACCTACTATTGGAAAGGCAACGCACCAGTTCGGTCCATCGATATCTGGTTTCACCGAAAGGATGTTTGCACCAACAGCGACATCGCTCTGGCACACGTTGATGAAAATCGTACCTGCTGGTCTAGCAGGGAGGTGTGGAAACGCCAAAAGTTTTCCGTCTTCAGAAACCATCACCTGGACGCGAAATGTAACCATTGCATAAAAGAGGTCGTCCGGGCTGTAGGCCTGAGAATGAGCCAATAATGGCTCCAAGGCTTTTGGATCGGCATCGCGAAAATCCACGGTCTGTGTTATTCGTTTGCCTGTTGCGATGGGTAGGTGTAGCAATGCCCTGACGTAATCGCGATAGATGGATGGAAAAAGACGTTCAAACATGTATTTTTCATCCACCTTTTCCAGCTGTAGCTTGGCAGCTGCGATCTCGGTCATCTTCCATCCCACAAAAAGTGCATCCTTCGGCAGATCCGGAAAGAGGGCGTGTAAAGGCACCCAGGTATAGCTCGTGGAATCTTTGGTTATGTTGAAACGACGGCGAGAGGCAGTTCGAGAAGCAACGATGACGAATGCAAAAATCGATAGGGCCTTTCTTCCGTCATAGGTGTCAAGTCGCCACGACACCTGACTATCGTCCCATTCACTCGAAGAGATCCATCCAAGGTCGAACGCGATTCTCTCTAGATCGTTTTTTCTAACCAGACTGTCGACCCCACACGGTATCTCTTGACGTTTTCCACTCTTACCATGTCGAATTTTAAACCAGTAACGCTTGCTTTTACATGCCTCCAACTTTAACGTTTCAAGGGCGATCAAACCCCTCACATTACGACTGAGGTAGTCGTAGAGGGTCTCGAGTCCACCGCCGCCCGTCACCTTACACCAAAACTGGGATAAGGGAATTCGAGACTCGTACGTTATAGACATTGTACGAAATGATGAAGAGACGAACCGATGATAGCAAAAAGAAACCAGATAAACGTTAATGCCCTTTTAAACGCGATACTGTTAAAAAAAACGATGAACTCTTTTCCAGTCTACCCGGACGATCATCTTGTCCGCTTGCGCTTGCTTCAGCGTTACATGTCGGCGGGGATCATGTCTCTTGTGATTTCTAGAGGGGGGTTTATAGTATCCCTCTTGCTACTGGCAACGGGTGGTGCCTTCATCGTGGTCGGACGCTTCTTTTTTTGGGAGCGCCATCAGTTATACGGCTGTCGAGTCGATTATGCAACGTCCATCACGTCTCGTATCTGCTCTACCGATTGGCAGCGGCACGCTCGTGGTTCCGTCGATTCACCCACCATGACCTGTCTGATCAGCGGAACAATTGCGTTGTTCGTGGCTGTGGCGTACCCTTACGCTTTACTCGCGATCAAGGGCAACCGCGAAGAAACCGAAGAAATGCGTTCCATTGTTCATCTGCTGCATCAGTCGATGGACACCGCGAGGGACCACTCTCGCGGTGTTTGGGAGCGTGTCGTCCTGCGCTTAACCGGGTTGGATAGTCCTCGTAGAACGTGGATTTATTTTCACCACCCAACTCTCCATCAAAGCCTCGACCGGAGACGGCACTTCCGACGGTTTGCGGCGTGCCTCTGGACGGAAGTCTTTGCTCGGGTCACTCTTCGAGAATATCTTTTCCCCGTCATCGTTGCCTTTTTGGTCTTGGCCAGTACAGCGCTCACCCCTTTGCTGATGATACAGTCATCGCCCATCGTTCGCATCTGTAGCGTCTTCGTATCTCTCCTTGCTTACGTAGCAATCCTCGTCGTATCCCTCGCAGCTTTTGCCGTCATCCTCATCATAGAGCCAACCGCTTGGACGGGTTGTCTCGTCTTTTGGGTTGCATATATTCTCGTCCATCTCGTCTGTTATGCCGTGCACAGATGCGCGTCTCGTGTCCCCATGATATTGAACGAACGAAGATTTCATGGTGATGACGTTCCATTCTCGGTAATTCAACAAGTATTTGATCGAGTATTTTAAAGCGGGTATAAAGCAACGCATATTATTTAGTTGCATAGACTTGTGTCTGTTGACTTTCAAAGAAAAAAAAAATGGCAGAAGCCCAAGCATGCCAGAGCAATGGCGATGATGGTGGTGATACGGAACAACACAACGCAAGCGAAGAAAATACATGCCTTTTTCACTTGCTGATGGACGTAGTGACGCTACGCCAAGAGGTGAAGGAACAGTTCATGCAGATGTACCAAAATGAATGTGAAAGACGAACAAAAAAAGGAAAATGCAAGAAGAGAGGAAAGCATCATTACCTTGAGGTTGCAACCGAAATAGCTCCAGACCTCGCAGACATCAACGAAACGATAAAGAAGACTGATGCAGAAAGTAATCAATTCGAGCATCAATAAGACTCTTTTTGTCTTAGATAAGGGTTTACTAACGTCGAGTGTCGAAACTAGCTAGACCAGCCAATAAAACCAACCTTAATCAATCAGGTCAGATTTGCAAACAAGCTTTTTTTGCATATGTCTAGTTGTCAAGACAGTCCGTTCGCGTGGCGTAGGACGAATCGTACCGGTAAAACGAAAACAACCCGCTAGGCATCTGAGACCTCATAACTTAATTACACAACAACAAACAAACAGTTTCTGTTTGACTCTTTTATTTTTCATTACAATCAATATTGTTACACTCGATCTCGGTGCAACGAGTTACAACAACTTCACCCTCACAGCTTAATTTAGGCACATCCTTTGCCAGCACTATTCCCTCACCGATTCCTCGAGGAAATTCTACGGGCGTCTTGCATTTCGAGAAGGTCTCGTTTGCCTGACGACAATGAAGGATTGGCGCTCCTTCGGTACAACGATCGACACACAGGCATTCTCCTTGTTTCAATGGTCTTTGGACGGGCAGGGTTCGTAAAAACTTGTCAGCGACAAAATAACGATAGCCCAGGGAAAACAGAGACTGTTGTGGGGTTTCCAGGTTCTTGATCTGTTCACCGACAGCACACGGTGTAGATCCCTTCTTGCAAACGGTGGCCTTCCATGCACTGCCAGAAGCGCTTCCGGAGAGGGTACAGATACCATGTTGCATCAACGACAGATCAAAGTGTTTAAACATGCGAAAACCATGCGAGCCACAAGCGCATTCCGACGGGGTGCAAGGCCTCAGACAAACGCAAAGTGGAGCCTCTGACAGTGGACGAGGTCCTGCGATCTGACAACTGTCTCCAGAGCTGTTCCAACAAGTCCAGTTCATGTCATTTACCGTGGCTATCGTACCAGTCTTCCGATCTTCTTTCTCCACGAGGAGTACCTCGCCACGCAGGTCCACGGTTTTTTTCAAATAAGCAAAAGGGATGCATTGCACCAGTTTACGAGACCACTTGGGCAACAGACACAAGATCACAGGAAATTCGCTCAAACAATGACGTACACATACACAACTGTTCCATCGCAATGCGGACACTGCCAAGCCCGTGGGTTGGTAAAACATGTTAGAACTGGGATGCAGGAATCGATACCCCTGAGCCAACGCCAAAGCTCCATACTCGGAGAACTTTTTCTCTTGCCAGTTCGAGGGACACTGAACCTCATTTCCGTCTTCTTTCATTTTGCAGGGCACGACTGGAAACAGTCCGGTAAACGGATACGCGGCTCGCAAGTCAATGTTACCATTTTGCAGATCAATGGTTTTGGTCATCGCTCCTTGTCGGGGAATACACGGGCAACTGGTTGCGTTGCAAGACACGGGCGACTGGCAGAAACAATTGCTCATCGTTGTGACATCCATTTCTTCATGGTACGACTGGCAAGCTTCTTCCACTGACGAATCGTTCGAAGGCGGTTCCGCCGGAGGACAAGCACACGACAAGTTCCCATTCCTGTCCAAGATGCCATAATCCTGATCGCACTGGATGCGGCAAAGCTCAGAACCCACACGCGCCACCGGGGCGTAGTGGCCATCCTTATCCAGCGCCACGGGCACGCACCAGGGCTTGTCTCCTTTGGACTTAAGGAATCGTCGAGTACACCCACCTCCCAATAGCAAACAGCCAGAGTCCAACCAAGTGTCTGATCCGTTGGCTGGTCCAGAGTTGTTAAAACATTGTCTTAGGTCCACGGCAGTGTGATTCACGGGACAAAGCGTCTTGCTGCAGTCGACGTATAAGATGAGACCCGAATGTCCGAGACAGCCGTAAGAATGCGTGCAAGAATCGCGGTAGTAAACGCCCAACCCGGCAGTCACAACAGACAAAGCAAAAAGCATGAACATGATGGTGTCAAGCAAACGTAGCAGACTGACGAGATGCAACGTGAACCACGTCTTCTAAATCCAAGTCTTTTGGAAAAAACCCCGATTTGATGTGTTTGCGGATCTGCTCTATCTTGATGTTGTCCGTTTTTGCCGCCCAACTCTCGTCCATTTCCAACAAGGCCTTTGCCTCCGCCGAACGTTGGCTTGGTGACAGGTGTCTAAAACGATCGAAGAAGTGTTTGCGATGCAACGGATGCTGTTTGTTATTAAGGGGCGGTAAGGGAACATCGAGAAGGTATATGGCGTCTTCGGGTGCCAACTTGATGTCGTGTGTTTTTTGCAAATCTCGGATGGTTCTCAGCACGGCAAGTCGCCTATTCCGATTCTTGGTCTGTTGATTGTTGGTAAGATAAGACGCTACGATATCGGCTTGCTCGCGCAACACGTGCAAAGCATCCACGTGTGAATTCAGGCTCTTTCCAAAAGACATAGCGAACATAGAGTGTTTGTCATGGAAAAAATAACCGAGTTAATGAGAAGTACCAAGAGGTCCCTAACGCGATCGGCGAGAAATCTAATGGCGACCGTGATCAGAACCTGTTCCGATACCTCGCGCATGCATCTAGTGGTGGCTCAGGGAGACGACGTGTACGATGCACTCTGTACCTTGGAGCAGCACGACTCCACGAGTTTACAAAGGGCTATGCACATCCAGCAGACCTTTGACTACAACGTATCCGTTCGTGTACGTGAGCTGGGGGAATATTCGGTTACGTTGGTGGTCGTCGAATGGCCCCTGCAATCGTCGGAGAAGATTACGCCAAAGGCAACGCTTCGATCCCTGTTGGAACTGGCCGCGCGAGAAGAGAGGTGTGTGGATGGTATCACGCTGGTTGCCGACGAAAGGCTCATTTTCGAAGATCTCGGTTTCAACGAATGTTTCGTCGAGACTTTTCAAGAGCTCCAACGGTTGGGCTACGATCCGTGTGCCATCGTCCAGCGATGCAAAGATCACGAGTCTCCACCTGTGGGTCGGTTGCCCTTTAACGCAAACTATTTAACGCAACCATTTTTCACACGTCTAAATTTGCACCGACTGTTGGCAAAAAGAATCGATTCTCTGCAACAATGAAACGAGCGTGGCAAGAGGATCCGGTCTATGCGGCCGAGATCGAATCAGCCATGAAGGTGGCGGCCGCGATGTTCGATTCCGATGAAGACGTTGACGATTGGGAGAGAAATTTTCCTTCGGACACGAAAACAGATTGCGGTCTCGAGAATCAGTGCGATGATGATGATGACGACGACGACGACGACGAGTACGAAGATGAAGAGAAAGACGATGACGAGGAATTGAGCGCAGACTATGTAAAGAAGAACTTTGATCAATTGTATGTACAAAAGGTGGTTGGTTGGATAGAGGATGGAAAGAATGTGTTTATCACCGGGTCACCGGGTCGAGGCAAATCGACCTGCGTGGGTAAGGTGATAAAAGAATTGTACGGAAGGGGTATGAGGCTCGTTGCTACCGGGTCCACCGGTGTGGCGGCCATCAACATCGGATACGATGCTCAGGAAGAACTCTTAAATGCTGTTAATCGAGAGTTGTTGTCGTGCGAGATGGAAAGGATTCTCTCTCCGACCACGGTTCACAGTGCCTTTGGTTTTAGGAAAAGAGAGTGTGGCTGGCTCGACGAGCATAGGCAAAATGAACAAGGGATAGAATCGTTCATGAGGCTATATGTGAGTCACCACAGTCGTTTTCGTAGTTCGTTTCTCAAAAGCCAGCGGTCGCTGTCGTGTCCAAATGTTCCAAAAATTGCACACGCCAGCCTGGTGTTTTTGGACGAGGTTTCTATGACCGACGGACTATTGGTTGAAGCGCTGGACAGGGTTGGGAGATTTTGGCATCCCGAAACCGATCGCCCATTTGGTGGCCTCGGAATGGTGTTTGTCGGTGATTTTCAACAATTGCCGCCCGTCCATAGTGGCACGCGAAAGAACCCCAACTTCCTGTTCGACAAGAAGAAGTGGACTACCCCGACCTCTAAAGGTGGATGGATCGATCACGTGCTGCAGCTCAAGGTCAATATCCGTCAAGAGGGAGATTTGGAATATGGAAAGCTTATAGATCGAATGGCAATGAATGCACTGTTGGATGAAGATATCGAGTTGCTCCAGGCGTGTGTAATGAGATCGAACAGTGGGAACAAAGGCATCTCTTTGGCCATGAATCCCTACATCATGCCTTTTGTTCCACGTATCTTCACCAATAAGGACAACATTGCTGAATATACACGAAGAGTGTTACAAGAAGTCGACGAGAAGACCAAGATCACTCTGTCTGTGCGAGGGGAGTACGAACCCAGCAAGGATAAAATTTGTCTCGCTTACGGCAAAAATAAGGTACAAGGGAAGATTGATCAGTTCATCGCCAAATTGACAGAAGATTGCGATGCCGAATTGTTCATCGGGTGCCCCGTTCGATTTTTGGAAAACAAGAGCCTGGAGGAAGGAGTGGTGAATGGTGCCATTGCTAAGTTAGTGGGGGTCGCCGAAAAGGGTGGAAATCCCATCTTTGAATTGAAAAATGGCAATCGGTACACGCTACCACGATCGTGTTCGACCATCTACCTCGATGATTACACTCCCCGACAACGTCACGAGATCGACATGGGGCGTATGCGACCGTTACCTGGGAAACCAGTGGCAAAGTTCACGCATAAGCATTATAGAGTCAAGATGGCATTAGCCATGACACCGTATGCCGTCCAAGGTTGTACCCTAGACACTGCCATCGTCCACCCCAACGTGGACTGCAAAAACGAATATACGACGATCGAAGCCCTTTTGGTATCGCTGAGTCGACTCCGCTCCAGCGGCATTCACAGTCCAGGTCGAAAGGAAACGATACGCGCCATACCAAAACCGACGCTGAGTTTGAATGCTTCGGACGATGGTACACCGCAACCGTGCGGATTGTATTTGACGCGATTCGCTCCTTTTGACTACTACGTGAACCCAAGAGTCAGAAGCTACTTAGACAATATCAAAGAGCGGCATCAACTACTCCAAAACCATGGAAAAGGTAAACCCGAGGGGGTCGTACGGCTACGTTGAGTTCAAAGATGGCCTGGCCATCAAAAGGCCACACAATGACATGGACCCCTATGTCAATAGAGAATTTATTGCTTACAAGCGCATGCACCCTATATTGGACAAACTATCGGTCGCTCGGTTGTACGAGGTGGGTATATCGAGATATTCAGAACAGGTGTCTTTCGTAAACGCGTTGTTTTTCGAGAATGCCGGTAACGACCTCGACCGGTGGTTTTTGTCGCAGTGGCTTTTCGACCCTGTGGAGGTATTGCTGCGTCCTCTGCTCTCTACCCTGGAGTACCTGGAAAATATCGGTGTTTTGCACCTCGATCTTCACCCTCGTAACGTATGCGTGCGTCTCGATGGACGCGGACAACTGACGGCCAAACTGATCGATTTTGGCAGGAGCGTCGTGCTAAGAGACGATAACAAATGGGGCCGCCATCCAAAGCATACAAGATATCTGGTAGATCCTCTGACGGGAGTGTTATCGACTCAAGATCATTTGCCCAGGGCAGACGCGAAAGAAGCCACAATGGAAGATCTCTACAACCTTACTCTTTTTCGAGACCCCATGGCTCTTGTGGCCCTGGTGGTAAAAGGGCAACAAAAAATTCCATCAGGGTTGACGTTGGGTCCCGCTGACGATGTGTACGCTCTGGGGATGTGTGTCGTTCGCTCATTGACCATGTTCCTACACGTCCCCTGGGGACAATGGAAAGCGTTAAACGAAGTCGAATCCGATGCAGGGTTTAAACAAAAGTTGCGCGTACTCTGTGATATTTTTCAGCGAAACCCTGCATGGGATTCTTCCTTTTTTTACGATTTACATCTGAGGCTTAGACCAAATCCGTCGCGTCCAGAGGAAGTCAGCGACTTTGAAGCAAGGGCTCGCGCAGTAGAGATACGTCTTCATAGCGTGAGCACGTTATACCCCCATTTTTTTGATCGCCTTACGAAAGTGTACGACGACGCAACGAGCCAATTGATTAGCAAATGCGTCCATCCCGATCGGTATCGCCGGTATAAGCAAGGCTGGAAGAGCGACAAAAAACGAGAAAAATTCGTTGAGCGAGGGTCGGTCGACGTCCAAGTAGTCAGAGACAAGAGAGTCATTCACGTGTCTTTGGGGCGTTGTTGGATCATGACGGGAGTCGTGAAGTCGGGCACAGTGAAGTGGTGGACCGCAGCACGGGGGGCTATGATGAATGACAAAAGACGAGGAGCTGTTGCTTTGAAGCTGTTTATTCAAAAGTCTATAGAGCTGGAGCCTAGTCTAAAGGACAAACGCTATGGGGAATGGCCGTTCGATTTTGAGTTGCAGAAAGAAGCATGGCTCAGGACGTTGGTCCTGTATGGGGAACACGAAGAGAACCAGGAGCACCCTGAACGCGATACGGAGCCAGATCCTCTGCCTCGGGCGACCGGCACGAATGAACCAGTAAGAGGATGACACACACGACCAAAATCGCAACCAGCGAAAAGGCGACAGCGACTAGGGTGGTGGAATTGGGAGTGCAGGATGGTGACGGCGAACAGCAATTTGTAGGCGTCGGGAGAGCGTCGTTGCTCGCGCGACGCAATCTCATCAGAACGCGATTATCCAGATATTGCCACAGGTCTGTGGTGATGGCCGTGGCCGTTGTACCAACGCTGGGACGGTCTAAGCCGGCGACTGGATCCCGCAAGACGACAGCTGACACTTCGTCAAAGTCTTTAAGTATCAAACGACCTGTTACCAAAAGAGCGACGAATCTCGTCCCTTTGGCGTTGGCTCGCAGCCCAGTGAATGTGGGACCGTTTAGTCGTAACGTCTCACCCCAACTCGGCGGTGACAAAAGCACGGCGACGGAAGCGGGAGTGGTTGCAAAGGTCAAGTTCTGCAACGAGGTCTCAGAATCGAGACGCGATGATCGCGGTCTCAGTACGACGGCAGCGGTGCGATCTGCCGTAGGCACATAAGTGACCGATGCCGTCGCGTTGATGCATTCACCGTTGTCGAAAGTGATATCCCTGATGAGGAGCCGTTTCGCCGACGAGACGATTAGCGCGCAGTATGTGGGCCCCTGTGGGTCTACCAACACGAAGTTGCGAGTCTTTTGCAGCATGAGTCCTTCGAGGCACATGGGACGGAGCACTACTCGACGCGCCGAAAGTCGCAGTGCACGGGAAACGGTGGCTCTCAGGTTGCTATCAGGGCACGCGAAGGGACTTCGATCGGGAACCCGTGAGACGATCTCGTCGTCTGGGGCTATCCACAGAGTCACAGAGGTGCTAGGATCTATTTTGAGCGTATCGCCGGCATGCCCCGCGCACGAGTTTGCCTCGCATTTAAACGTTTGTGGTTGCACGCCTATTGCTGCAAAAATGACTTGCAATGTAAAGAGCAGGTCGGCGACCGACATGATATAAATTATATCATGTATGTATGAATGTATGTATGACAATAAAATCATAACATGTCTGAGGAGTCTTGTTTCTTAATGTCTAGCCTCTTCGAGATTAGAAATAAAAGGCATCGTTGTTTTTTTTTTTCATTACATAGTTTTATTCATCGATACCACGTTTTAAAATAGAATGACATTCAATTGCTACAGTTTAGTTCTTGTGATTGACTCTTCAATTGCTACAGGCTCGCATGTGTTCGTCGAGTAAATGGCTGGGAAACATCCTTTGGCAATTAGGGCACTGCAGTTCGTTGGATGCTGGTACTCTCGGCTTCGAGGGGGGTGCTTGGACAGATTGGCGACATTCTGCTCGAGGCCTGAATGCACCTACTCCAGTCGTGGTCGACGAGTGTCCTTGGTGAATCCGATGAGTCAGGTCCAGGTAGTTCTTTTGAAATCGTTCGCACTCGCCTGCCAAGCGGCGATTTGCCTTTTTCGTCGCCTCGAGATCACCGGCTGCCTTGAGTTTTTCTTGGCGTTCCTTCTTAAAATCGTCCTCGTAACTCTTGAGGGCCATCTGCGCTAGTTGGAGTTCATCTTGCACTTCTTGTAACTTTGCCTGGAACTCATCGCGCTGTCTCGTAGTTTGCAAAATGTCCCTCTGAAGTTTGGCCACTTTTTCACGTTCGCACTCGACCACCTTTTTTATCGCCTCTGGATCACCCACTGCCTCGCGTTCCTTCTTAACATAACTCGTGAGGACCAGATGCGTTTGTCGGAGTTCATCTTGCACCTCTTTCAATTGTGCTTCAAAATCATCGCGCTGTCTCGTAGTTTGCAAAATGTCCCTCTGAAGTTTGGCCACTTTTTCACGTTCGCACTCGACTACCTTTTTCATCGCTTCTGGATCACCCGCTGCCTCGCGTTCCTTCTTAACGTAACTCGTGAGGGCCAGATGCGTTTGTTGGAGTTCGTCTTGCACTTCTTTCAACTGTGCTTCAAAATCATCGCGCTGTCTAGTGGTTTGAAAAATATCCTCTTGGAGCGTCGACAGTTTTTTACGCAGGCCCTCCACCAGCTTGGCATTTTCTTTCGACTCAGTCATTGCCTTTTCCAGTTCGCCTCGGAGGAGATCTTGCTCTTCTTCCATTTCTGTCAACTTGTTCCTCGACATTTCCGTTTTGTCTTCGAGAGCCGACTGTTTGACCAATTCTTTTCCCAAACGATTCGTTTTTCTTTTTGCGTCTTCTAGTTGCGCCATCCCCTCGGCCACTTGTCCATCTTCGACCGTCTCTCGAGCATCTTCATGGCGAGCGTCACGTTCGTCCCGGCCGGCGGCGCCGGCGTCGTCCCATACACATTTCAAAATGTCTCCGACGTCTGCATGTGCCTCTGCCACGCTACCAATCACCTCTTTCAACCGGCCGACGTTCACCACTTTTTCGCCCTTGTCAGAGTGTAGCTTTTCTTTCATAGACTCATTCTCTGATACGATAAGTTCGCAAAATACTTGTTTTGCTTCCAGTTGCCTTTGAAGTTTCGTCACCTCCCGAGTCAGACGACTGTTTTGCTCCTTCAGAGCGTCCGTGTCTCCGTCTTGGATGGCGGTCAGCAGACGCTTCAGTTCCTTCACTTCCCTTTTTCCGTCGTTCCTTTCGCCTCTCAACTTCATGATGATCTCGTGGAGCTCGGCATTTTCCGCGGCCAAATCCACTCCATTTCCGTGTTCGTTTGAAAAGCGTTCCAAGTTTGATCTAAGTTTGGTATTTTCTCGGGTGAGCGCTTCGAGGATTTTTTTCGATACTCCGGGCGTAACGATGGCTCCTTGAGACGATACTCCGTTCTTTTCTAGTATGAGACTCAACTGCGTAATCCTATTCTCGGCTCTCGATAGGGTTTCTTGTGTTCTTTCTAGTTTTTCCGTGACAGAGTTGACCTCTGCCTTTTTGTCTTGCAGCTGTCGAGCCAGATTTTGAATCCCGACGAGACGAGTGGACCATTGACTTTTCTCTCTGAGCAGCTCCGTCAGCGTACAACGCAAACGGGTCATCTCCGTCACCAAGGGCGACATATTGCTCGTCTCTGCCTCGTTGTCCAATCTCTTTGGATTCCCTGCTTCGTCTTCCATGCCTTTGCTGGATACACTGAGAGATCTCGAACCGTTTGTGCGCTTTATAGTCTTGCGTTGAAAAGGCTGGGACTTTCCCTCTGGTGACGTCACATCCCCGTTGTTCTATAGTTGGTTTTTAGCCCATCCACGTCATAAGACGACGTTTTCTCTCTTTTTTTCCCCCGGGACTTTTCGAGGAAGGGAAAAATACCGCGTCAAAAAAAAAAAGGAAGAGATCGAGTGAACGCAGGAGTATAAGACGTGATTGGGAAATTTCCCACCAGATACAAAGATCTGAAACCAGTCTTACTATTTTCTCTTGTCTTAACTCGTCCGATTTGAGCCAGTTGCTAAGTCAGTCAGTTAAAACATCTTTGCGTGCTGTTTATATGAATCGCATGACTCATCAAGGGTGTGACCGTATCAGTACTATTATCTGTTAATCCAACTTAGGCCCTTGAAGGAGATCACGAACATTCATTAATTAAACGTGCATCTGGAAAATTCCCCCGGAAATTTGTTTTTATAAGCTAAAAATAGTTCACTCGAGGAATTTAATACGTTGCGTGTTGTTATCTGTTAATCCAACTTAGGCCCTTGAATGCGATCACGAAAGTTCTGATCGGTGTTTTTGACAGGAAGAGATAAATTACGCGTGCATCTGGGCAATTCCCCCGGAAATTTGTTTTCACAAGGTCATTCCTCCATCGCCTTATACTACACATGGAGGTCATAGCCACAAAACAATAAAACAATACCTTACTGGCGTCAATTGATAATATTGACGCAATTACCAACACCTGATGGCGTAAGTCGTCCTTACATGGTTCATCGGCGTCAATACCAACAGTAACAAATGCGTTCTAAAATTGTTATCAAAACTTAACCAACCAAATAACCAATTCAAGACTGATATGGCTATGAACGCACCTGCTGAACCCGTGCTCAAGACCTTGAAGACTCTTGCTTTGGAGGCTGCCACAAACAAAGACCTGTTCCAGTTTATAATTGATTGGTGGGGACGACTTCTTCAAACAATGCATTGGTCCCATCTGCTGAAACGTTTGTCTGACACCGAGCTTGAGCATTTTTCCAGATCGCTGCCATGGGATCATCCTGCAGCCATAGAAATGGATTTTCAACTTTACAAACGACGGATGACAGGTACACATATTGTTTTAATAGGCCCTTTACCCGAACCCCCCCCCCCCCCTCTAAGACAGAGTCTAATACCATTCTACGACGTTTTGTCGTTGAATTCATCTATGGTCGTGATGGCTATGAGCCCTGGAAGGATGGAAAGATGCACCTTTGTTGTACTGATTATTCTTGTAAATTGTTTAAGCCAAAGGAATTACCCATTAATGGACGTTGCGTAGGATGTGACTTTCTGGATTATGTACTTAGTGGGGCGGATTAAAACAAACTAGGTTGTTTTTTGACCTTTTTTGTAGACACATTTCGCCTTATCATTGGTTATGTTATCGAGCTCGACGTGGATGACGGATGCACTGGCAAACTACACATGCGATGCACCGATTGTCTCTTTGACATTAAATTAGTCACCAAGTTAAAAGTCGATGTACGCTGCGTTGGATGCGACCTAGTAGATTATATAGACGTCATGTATTGGTAACTTTTCTAACATTGTCCATCCAATTGAAAGATATGTTTTTGTTATAAGACCTTTTGCGTGATGTTCCGTGGACAGTATCAAAATTGTTGGAGTTAGAATGGTGGGCAAGGAGAGTATTAAGTCTAACAAAATCGACTAATCAGATTTGAACATCTTTTTAAAGTTTTACTTTTTTTTCCAATCTTTTTATAGTTGTTCGTGTATGCTTTCACGACACCTCTCGATTCTTGGAGGACCTGTTTTTCTATTTTGATTGGTTCAATGCGTCCGATATATTAGAATGGATTAATTAAACTACTTTTTAAATTTTTTTTTAGATGTTTCTGTACAATGTGCTCTTTTCCCCCCAAATTTTTCGTGATTATGAACAGATTAATATTTTAGCAAGGTTATTGCCAACGATTACCCAGGCATAGCTTTTAATAGTTTTTAGTATCAATGAACATTGTTTTCATTCACGGTGGATGGAATAATAATAGACATAAACTATGCGTTTTTCATATGACTTGTGAAGGTCAACAATTTGAGGATGGAACGTCGCTGTTAACTTGTTTGGATTTTTTACATACCGACACTTTATTACATTTAAATTATTAAACGGCGTATTTTAAACCACGCGTTGTCTGTATTTCTTTTAGATGTTCTCGCCACCAATCCAGAATTTCCCCATTTAAAGTGTCTGCGTTGTTCTAGGCGTTACCCATACTGCTGTGGCATGGGGGATTGCCTTCACTGTCAATGGGATTTTTTCAAAGCCAACGGATATTTGCCTTCATAAGCTAAAAATATTGTACGTGCGTGTTGTGTTTATCTTAATGGGCACGACTCGTCATGGATGTGTTTTGACATGAAGAGATGAATTAATAAAAAAATTCCCACGGACATTTATTTTCATAAGCTAAAAATATTTTACGTGCGTGTTGTGTTTATCTTAATGGGCACGACTTGTCATGGGTGTGTTTTGATATAAAGAGATGAATTAATAAAAAAATTCCCACGGACATTTGTTTTCGTAAGCTAAAAATACTTTACGTGCGTGTTGTGTTTATCTTAATGGGCACGACTTGTCATGGGTGTGTTTTGATATAAAGAGATGAATTAATGGAAAATTCCCACGGACATTTGTTTTCATAAAAATATTTTACGTGTGGAATTTAATATTGCATCAACATCGTTGTGTGTTTATCATCATAACATCATATCAGTAATATCAGCTGCTAATCGAACTTAGGCCCTTGAAGGAGATCACGCAAATTATGATCGGTGTTTTTGACAGGAAGAGTTAAATTAAACATACATCTGGAAAATTCCCACGGAAATTTGTTTTTTATAACCTATAAATAGTTCACGTGTGGAGCGTGGCCGGTGCGTTGCTTTACCAACTGAGCTAGAAAAAAGGGGGTTCAGTTCTGTGATTTTTAAACCCATATTAGTCATGCGTGATTTGAGGAGTGTAAAATATATATACCCATGGCAACCAAAAATATGACTAAAAATAACATTACATGATCCCCAAGACCTTCCAAATAACCCATTTAGGCTACACCCCCAGAATGTCACGCGTGACGTAAGTACAATTGACAAAGGGAGGGGTAGGCCGGGAAGCAATTTGGCGCGTGACATCTTCAATTGTCAGCTTTTACCGCGGGAGGGGGGAGTAAAGTGACAAAACTTCATGGACCAATCAAATCGCTGCGTTTGATCACGTGACACCAAGACCCCGCCCACATTAACTCTCTAACTCGCCGCTTTCGACCAATAGGATTGAGGGATAGCGAGGTTAAACATCAAGCTAAAGGAAGGAATTTTAAAATGATTTATTACATACCGTATTTATTCGATTAAACGCCCTGGGCTCTAGTTGGATTTTTAGACCTTGAGAGTGGGCGCTTATTCGAGGCTGGGTAATTATTAAATTTTCACCATTTTCAGCAAGTATAGTATGTTTATTTTGTACCAAAACAGTAAATGCTAATAACAAAACGAGAGGAAGTAACAAAGCAACGTTTCTGTAAAATACTCCGAAGAAAACTCCGTCTTCGAGAAGTCTCTTATTAGTACTTTTTCAATTTCAATTTCAATCTCATTGTCAAGCAATTAGGTGGGGTGGGGGTGGACGCTTATTTGAGTTTGATTGGGAGGGGAGGGTTGGGATGGGCGCCTTTAGGATGGGCGCTTATTTGAAGTGGGCGCTAATTCAAGTTGGGCGCTTATTCGAATAAATACGGTAATTGCTGAATTTAAATGTTACAAATGTTTCTGGTTATTTGTAACAATATCTGCCAAACTTTCTGTAAAAGCTCCCGTAAGCGACAGCCCTCGATAGGTTTATGAAATGGTCGCCTATATACGTACCCACTCTCGTAAACGACAAATCTAGTTGCGACCACTCTTTTCATGGTTAAGTTAAGCTACATGCATCTTTAGATTTGTGAATTTCTTTGCAATGGTTAAATGCAGTTGTATTGTTAATTGTTTTCAGCAAATCAGGCGCGGATCCAGGGGAGGTGAAATGGGTGAATTTTCACCCCCCTTTTTCTGGCCCCCTTCTTTTTTTTTTCTTATCCCTCAAATATTGAAATAATATTTGATTTCTCTGATTTCTCTGATTGAGGTGGAGAATGTGCATAAGCGATGACCGGTTCTACCAATCAATTTATTCATTTTGAGCCCACAAACACACTGTTCAGCATGTAATCCAAAAACGCCTCTTTTCCATGCTTTAGCGACGTTGCGTTGTCGTCGATAAAGACTAGCAACAATTCGAATGCAACAAGGCACCAAAAGCTAAGTATTTACTATTTCGACAAGAAATTAGTCGTCCCGGTAGAGAAATCCGCAAATGAATCTATTACATTATTACAAAAATTCACCCCCCATTTCAAAATCCTGGATCCGCGCCTGCAAATTATAAGTGTATTCACGAGACCTTCGATTTAGGCTCGGCTGCATCTACATATCGAAAGATCACAGCATTGGATAGCTTCCCGTATGTCCTATCCTATCTTAGGTTTCACCTTATTTTATTCATCTTCACGTAATATATCATTGACGAAAAGGAGATTATATAATAAATATCATTAAAAGTTAATGTTATTGTAATAGAGAAAGAGCAAAAAGTAGTTAAAACTAATATTTAGGGCTTGGCATTACAACGTTGGTCAACTAGTGATTTAAGTTGAACAACTTTAAGCACCAATCATCTTTTTAGCTGCATAATTCTGAAATGGAAAATAACACAAGAGAAGAACGCATAAGAAAAGCACTGGAGCATGTTTATTTGTAGCCTGCGAGCAAGCTTTCCAGGGCGTTCTGGCGGCTGGGTAGGAAAAGGAAGGAGGGCTTGCAACTACGTCTCTGGAATTTGAATATCTGCAAGGAAAACGACGATGGAAATGCTGATTGGCGGAGATGACATTAGTAATGACGTCACCACCCTTAGCTCGTGTTTTTCAATGTTTGTTTACATCTGAGCTCGTTTTCCATTCGTCGCTGATTGGCGGAAATCTGACAGCTCAGTCGACGGGGAGCCACATGGGAATTGGATTTGGAATTCAAATTTCGGAGACTACGTAGTTGCAAGTTCTCCTTCCTTTTCCCGCCCGCAGTCAGAGCGCCCCGGAGAGCTTGCTCGCGGGCTAGTTTATTTGTACGATAATACATTTAAAAGAAACAGTTTCCGTGGTGTGGTTTAGGTTAAACACTTCCATTAATCATAACTTTTGTTTCACCTTTATTCATGAATTGCAAATGTTACTAGACAACTGGTCAGTTTAGAAATAAAATTTTGTTAATCGCACATTAAAAGATTACTAGAGAGCTTTTTATGACATCACTTCACCTCCCGCATAACAATGTTGTTGTTATCTCAAACCAGTCCTTATAATGAGGTTTGAACCTTTTTTCTTATGTTTTCTTTTGTTACAGTAAATATTCATTTGCATAGCTACTGGTCGCGTGAGTGAAACGCTTTACGTGATCTGGAGTAGGAATTGTTCAGTATCTTTTTAATCTTTTGCAATTACGTGATTTGCATGCTTACTGCCACCGGGTCTCATCTTTTTCTTTTTAACCACGAAAACTTAAGTCTTCTTAGAGGCGACCTTGTCTTTTAATTCATCTGGAATTAGCAAAATAATTAGCCCATCGAGGCTTTTGGCAGAAGGGAAACTATTTTGCTGATTGCAAATGCTATGTGGTTAGGGACCTTTATACGATACGAAAACGGCGTCGACGTCCATGAAAACGTTCTTGTAAAATAGACTTCGCATCCTTTCAAACTTTGTCGGGATTATCCCAAGTCGCCCATGGTAGGATTTATCGCCTTGCCGTTCCCGTACTGAAGTAAACCTAAAATTTAGCCAGTTCAAGGCGCAGGTGTGTAGGGACGGCAAAGAAATTGACAAGAAAGCGGAGTTGTTGTTTTGCTAATTAAACCTATTGCTTTTTTGACGTTCCTGTTGCCGTTACCTTAGTCTGGCGTACTTGTTGCTCATAACCAGAACACCTCCAGTTCTTTGTAAGCGTTTATCCGCACTACAAATTTGCTATCATTGACCAACGGTTAACAAATGCGGATGATTTGTCGCGATTTCACAAATTTTGTCCAATACGGGACAATCTTCAAGAGCACCGCGGACAAAATTTGTCCCAGGTAAAACTGGCCAAACTCGACTGAATAAACGAAAACGTGTTTTTTATGTCAATCATTTGCTGTAAATCAATCATTTTTTCCATTAAGTAATGACATGTGTTACGGCGGCCTGTTAAGAGTAAATAGTGTCCAGTGACGATAAATTCTTTTCAAACCAAAAATGGTCTCCATACAATTTTTGGTTTAGATGTCTCAAAGGCAATTCTAAATGCAGATATGCCCTAATGAACTGTAGTTCAGAATAACGTTCCTTGAAAAAACAAGATCACTTACCGGAATACTATACACAAACAGGAAAATCAGCACGGCGAGGAAAATGCAAATCACGATTTTGAGGAGGTAGCGCTTGTTGATGTTTCGCCAGATGATATACTTGAAAGCTTTGAACGGCGACGTGTACCACAAAAATGAATGTTCAGGACGCCTGTGGAAGGGAATAAGGAATAAATACAACGCTGATGCATGACTTCTTGCATGGTACAGAGGCGGATCCAGGGGAGAGGCCCCGGGGGCCCGGTGCCCCCTTATGTTTAGACCAAACTGAGGCCCGAAGGCCCGAAAAAAAGTTTTTGAGAACGGCCATCCCCCACCCCCTTATCTCAGGGTCTGGATGACCGGGAGCCCCCTCTTATGAAGGTCTGGATCCGCTACTATGGTAAATGCCATCCTCGGAGGCCCAGGGGCAGACAGTCGGGTCGGGAGAAAAGGCGGGACGAGTGTTTTCAAGCATGGGTGGAAGATCCCCTGGGTAGCGACTCTCACCAGACTATTTCCAAAAATTCAAGCGGATTGCGGCCCCTGATTGGGCACAAAAAATGCTTTGTATTATTGTGCCCAATCGGCTAAGTTCTTTTCGTGAGTTCGTACACGATGGCTATTGTCTCGCCACACTTGCCCGGTTCGTTCAGCAAGCTTGTGCGTGCAAGGGAAACTTTTATTTTCTACTTTTCTAACCAGTAACGAAGGAACTACCGATGGGTCGAAAAAACATTTGGATGCTATCAGCAGGAGCAATTCAATTTCCCCCGAGAATATTCTGTTTTTGACGGATCACAATGTATCGTTAATAATAGGAAGTTTAAGATGCAGCAGCGACGAGAAAGTCAAATAAGCAATAGCTTGGCAAGGTAAAACAACAACTTTGCACGTGCATCACGCTTTTTTGTACATTTTTTTGCCGTCAACTGCACGACTACCCGTGAAAATGCCTAATTTCATGTTTTGTGAAGGACGTAAACAAGCAATGACAAAATTCATTCTCTTCATGAACTTGGATATGGCTGATAGAAATTCAGCTCCAGAAAAGTTCGCTTGCATTTGACAAGGTAGACCAAAGCAAGCGAGTTGGAATAATCACGATAGAGACTGAATACCTGTTTTAAGCTCAAGCTTGTATTTTTAGAAAAGCGTCTTTAGTTTTTGGGCAGACAGTATTTTGAAATCAGATGGGGATTTTATATCAAACTGAAAGTTTCCTGACTGCGTGCATTTCTTTGGTGCATGAGGCAGACAAGCCGTGATCGAGACAATAGCCGTCGTGTACGAACTCACGAAAAGAACTCAGAAGAAACTGTTCGCCTATTGGGCACAATAATACAAAGCACTTTTTGTGCCCAATCAGGAGCCGGCATCTGCTTGAATTTTTGGAAATAGTTCAGTGAGAGTCGGTACCCAGGGGCTCTTCCACCCATGCTTGAAAACTTTCTTCCCGCCTTTTCTCCCGGGTTAATCTTTTTAGGGTTAAATATTTTTTCTCCATCCTCAGGGACCACTCAGAAAAGCGGGCAACTGAGACGGCGGTTTCTCTATACCAGTATCTGTAGAGATTCTTATTCTTATACAAATTATTATAATGCCGCTTTTGCGGGTTTCACACCACAATTAACAACCGATTTATAAAGTGCCTATCTTTACTGAAAAGAAAATCTTTGACACTTACTGTGGTTTGTCAAGTGTTGGATACTGATTGGGGCTTGACTGACCACGGCCAGCAGGTTTCGCTTTAGCTTCTTCGTCCTTCAAAATCTCAAGAGTCATTTGCACTTTACCCTTTTATAAAAGATTACCCGAGTTATAAACGGAATTTTAATCGTGGTAAATGTAAGTAAATGAAATCAAATCGAACACTCCCACTATAAACAGGAACGAGGAAGCCTATCAGCTTTCTCCCATATGGACACAAGTGATCTCTACCTCCCAACCAGGGGAGGAAGGGTGGCGTCTACACAGTGACTTTGCGCGTTTATCGCAATAATTAACACCTTCAGAAGCCTATTAAGAGGCAGTGTCTGTAAAAGCGGTCCGGTGCATTCGGGGTCGAAAAATAGTTTGCCCTCAAACTTTGCCCAGTAAATCATCTTAGTTCATAAGTAAATGAAACAACTTTCGTTTTGGGAAATATTTCAAAATACAGATTTTAGAGCGCTCAACTGTCAAATTGCCGAATGCCCTAAATTTGCGTCTGGCGAAAGCCAAAATTGGACAAATTACTAAGCTCGCTTGTCCAAATCCACAAAAAGCGAGAACAGATGATTACTATTTCTAGGTTACGGTGTTTATCAACAGTGTGAATAGCATGTGAATTTTGAATTTTGTTGAACTGTGTCTACAGAAAAATTAGTTTACTAGCGCCCATGAGAGACCATTTTCAAATCGCTTCAAAGTACCCTCTCTTTGCTGGCGATTATTTCGTAAGTCCAGACCTGCCTGCTCTGATTTTCCACTTAAATGAACTAAGAAGATGCTAGGAAGTATAGAAATCTAAAAATACTTTGCGCTTTTGATCTTCCTTTAACGCAGAGACTTTGAACTTTTGGTGGTTTTGAAGACAGGACAGCCAATTATGCAAATTAGCTTGATCAAGAAATTCCATTAGAAAATGTACCCTTGTAATTTTTTGGCTCACTTGTCGGCAATATTTCTAGACTAAGCAGTTTAATAGAATAACGTATATTTCAGTTTAGAATTACGCTATAACTATAATGAGGTTTCAGAAAAGTACATTTGTTTAATAGTACCCGCTTGACCGTTCTGAAACATGCCGAAACATTCCGGCTTCGCTGGCAAATGTTTTGATATTTCAGACCTAAATGCTCTAATTGTCGGGTTAAAAGCAGCTAAGGAGACACTTGTAAGTATAGAAATATAGAAATA
Organism: Porites divaricata; assembly: GCA_038088405.1. Classification (NCBI taxonomy): domain Eukaryota; kingdom Metazoa; phylum Cnidaria; class Anthozoa; order Scleractinia; family Poritidae; genus Porites; species Porites divaricata. The sequence continues at coordinate 30,478,917 of JBBMOI010000002.1, read as the reverse complement.
TTACGTTTTTTTATTTTTCCTCAAACATAGAGGCTTGGAACTTTTGTTCTTTTGCGAACGTGACCAGCGCGACTTGTTACCGACAAACTGAATAGACAAAAAACCACTCTTTTCTCATGCGTGTCACACAAATGCTACACAAATAAAAAAAAAAGTGCTAAAAAAATCGATGCATATTTTTCGGTTTGGTTGTCTTAAGATGCTATTTTAAAATAACAAGATATTTGGGAGAGTCTTTCTTTTATGTCACGCAATGATCGTCTTCTAAGTGGTAAAAACTAATTGTCAGTCAGGTATTTCCCATTTCTGTTTTCATTATTTAGCTTCAAGGAATTTGCTTACATGCCTGTAATGGACAATGGAGTTTTGATTCTTAGTTTGCCAAGTATTGTTGTGTTAAAGATCAAGCAGATCATGCGAAGAAGGTTTTAGTTTGTCATGTTGTTTTTGAAAACGGTTCTCAACTATCAGGATTTTATGTATCCAAATATTTCACCTTGCCCTTCTTTGTTGCCTTTAAAGACTGCTGCGACTTTTGCATCGTTGAAATTGTCCCTACTCACCCGAAGGGTTAGCAGGAGCAAAGATCCTGACCGGAGGGGTGTGGTCAGGACAGAATTCAAACGTACTGAAACTGGATTTTACGGCACATAGCGGAGTACATAATAAGTCTATCCTTTTATGTTCCTGTATCCAACCCTGCTTTCCTGTTGACTGTATCATCCTGTGTTCATGTCATGTCTGTTCCGACATTTAACCGGTCAGAGGCACAAGCTATGCTTGGCGCTTGTATCTTCACAGAATAACCCAGGAAAAAACATGTGACCAATCAGAAGCCCCTGGTGGGGAGAACCGCTTCGTTTCGAGATATGGGCTGCAGAGTTTGGTTTCAGTTGCATTTAGGGTGTTCCTGCTAATGCCAAATCTCGTTATACAAGTACTGTGTTGAGGTATAAGCTCCTTTTGAGGTCAAGTATAGTCATATCCTCGCTCAGAAGGTTTAATTCTCAGCCTCATTCCCAGGGTAATTCGCTTTATTCGAGTGTGTAGAGGATGTTCGACGTCACATCCGATTTCGCCGAGGCTGCTCGATTTTAACTCTTTCGACAAGAAAACCCTTCTCTTTCATATGCTATGCCAGGGTCAGAACCGGCGTCACCTGAGTTTATCACCAATTTTGAATCATCCCATGTTTTTTGATAGACTCAAGAAGGGCATCATTTAGGGTATGGTGGTTCTTAATTTAATTGGCCTCTATGAATGTTCAGTTGTGAAATAATTGTAATCACAGGACCTAAGTCACTGCTGTGATTACGTGTCGAGGGTTTGAACAATAAAGAAGGAAGATGTGAACGAACTGAACAAATTTTGCACCACCAGTATGCTATTTTTCATGGAGGGGCGTTGATGTTCAATGAAATTTATCATCTTGGGATGGTCAGGTTTTACATTATAGTTTTTAAGCTAATGCACCGTTTACTGGGGATAAAGAAAAACTGGAAAGAACTAAAAAACAATCAGTAAACGGTATCTCAAAAATCAAATGGAAATGCCTTCATCAGTGATTATGTTTACAGCAACGAAGCAATAACAAAGACTCCGACAATATAAGAACCCCAGGGGGCACTCCCATATAAAAGTGACTGGGATGCTTATCGGAAAATTAAGATTAAAGCTCTGAGGGAGACCAGTGTGGGTGTGGCTCAAGCTTAAACTGAAAATTAAAGGAGACCTTACTAAAACAGACATCACGGTATTTTCTATTTGTAAATTTCTTTATTCACATCCCTAAGCGACACCTGCATGGACGAATATGGTGCCTTTCCGGCCCAAACACCCTGACTGAGACCAAAATCTGCGATTTACTCCCCTAAGCGAAATGACGAGCATCCCTGTCACATTAATACGGCAGTTCCCCACCCCCCGTAAGAACGTTTGAGATACCCATCTTTACTACTGAAGTTGATAGGAGTATCTTTGGGACTCACTTTCGCCAAGAGAGAATGATCTAAGAGAGCGAATCCCCCACACAAGACCCTCTTCCCATGAAAATTATCTTCAATCTATTCTTGGTTCTGTTTCATACTGCGTGGTTATTTTAAGGACGCCACCTTATTGGTCGGTTAGAGTGGCGTCATGTAATTTTAAAATTGGCGGGAAATTCATTTCACTGCCGATCATGCGCAGCAAGCGATATGACGTGCAAACTTGGTATTACTTTCGCCGACGAGTCAAAAGATTTCTACTGGAAAAATCTGGCCAGAGTAGCTGTCGAAGAGCAAAATGGTCCTGGCTTATGAAAGTACGCCGGAGAAAGCGGTTCCAACTCGACGGAAATTGCTAATTGAGGTCTTCGCTACATCAGTATAAAAACATCGTACAAAAACGACAACTGTCTCTTCCGGCGACATCCACGCACACCCGCGAGCTGTGATACCGTCGCTTGGATCCAAGCGTGGACACGTAACGAGAAAATAGGTTCAAAGTGGGTTCAAACATGAATGTTTGGCCGCCAAACATGTGAATTTTGAGAGGGCGCCAGACAAATGTGGAAACAACAGACAAAAGTAACCTACGCAGCACGCGCGCGAATTTTAAATAGATTTAAAAAAAATTATCATGGGGCACAGGGATTCGCTATCTTAGCTCATTCTCTCTTGCTTTCGCTCTTTTCTGCATTTGGTGAAAGCGGCATTAGACGTCGCCTTCTTGTTCAAAATCTCATTCTATTGCAGGGAATATATTTGCACACAACTCAGAGTACACCATATGTCTAATGGGACAAAAAAAACTGAATCCACCGGTCAAATCTAAAGAAGTTGTTCTTCTTGTTGTTTTGTTTGCTTTTTACCTTACAGGGTTTAGAGTAGCTTGTATGGATGCAAGCAGTGAAACTTATTTCAAACTACAGGAACTTGCGCGAAAAAAATTAATTTATGAAATTTATATAATTTATTTCCAAGACCAAGGTTGACCTCATGACCTTGAAGAAGTCACGATGCTTCGATGGACATGACAACTTCCCATTTATGGTATCTCTCAGCATATATCCATGAGGGACCATTGCTTTACATCATGTATTAGATTTTAACTCATCATATCCGCATTAACTTAGCGAGAAGCCAAAAGGTAAAGGTCTAATTTAACCCGTTTTCTTATTGCGTGGCTGAGTGCGTTCATGGTACACCCTGGAAATTACGAGCGATCGCACTTCAAAAACTGTAGATGTCACCCTTCAACATTACATTAAACAATGCAACAACTAAATTAATGTTTTACTTGACAATATTTTCAACAAATAAGGGCAAAACAAGGCGACACTATTTTTTTTTGGAATCACTTTATCAATCTAATTTGCATAATTGACGGCGGTCGTGTCTTCAAAAACAACAAAAGTTCAAAGTGTCTGCGTTAAAGGAAGATCAAAAGCGCAAAGTATTTTTAGATTTCTATACTTCTTAGCATCTCCATAGTTCATTTAAGTAGAAAATCAGAGCAGGCAGGTCTGGACTTACGAAATAATTGCCAGCAAAGATAGGGTACTTTGCTGCGATTTGAAAATGGCCTCTCATAGGTGGTAGTAAACTAATTTTTCTGTAGACACAGCTCAACAAAATTCAAAATTCACATGCTATTCACACTGTTGATAAACACCGTAACCTAGAAATAATAATTATTTGTTCTCGCTTTTTGTAGATTTGGAGAAGCGAGCTTAGTAATTTGTCCAATTTTTGGCTTTCGCCAGACGCAAATTTAGGGCATTCGGTAGTTTGACAGTTGAGCGCTCTAAAATCTGTATTTTGAAATGTTTCCCAAAACGACAGTTGTTTCATTTACTTATGAACTAAGATGATTTACTGGGCAAAGTTTGAGGGCAAACTATTTTTCGACCCCGAATGCACCGGACCGCTTTTACAGACACTGCCTCTTAAGGCTTCTGACACCTTGACGATTTTCAAGTTTTGACAAAGGTGGCTGACAGTCATCGAAACTGTCAGCATCATTAAGACTTTTCTTGGCTATGTTTTGAAAACCTGATTTAAATAAATAAATAAATAATAATAATAATAATAATGATAATAATAATAATAATAATAATAATAACAACAACGACAACTAATGAATGAGGCTGAGTATCATCTGAAGAATTATGACGATCGAGGAGTGTGTTGTCCGCCGAAGCTGTAGACCGAGGCAGATAACACCCTCCGAGATCTTCAATTCATAATTCTTCAGATGATACGAAAGGCGAATTTGATAATTGTTTTATTATTAATTCAAAATAATTCGTCGTTTAAAAACAAGCTAAAAGAAAATTTATCATCTTTCATTCTTCCAGGCTAAACAATGTTAGGGTCCATCGATGTTAAGTTCATCTTCGATATTGTATGTTTATCGGCAAGTTTAGGAGATATCAATATTCTCCAAATAGCAGATGTCATCCGTGGAGTTGTCTTCTTACTGTTCTTGCTGGAACGTAACGAGTGAAATGTTCCACCATTTTGTATTTACCACCAAAACAACTCAACCTTGTCAACCGACCAGGTCTTCTCGGTTAACTGTTCAATAATCTGACAATTTTGCTACACACTTAAATTAATTTTTTACTTTCAAATTTGGTCGACAATGGCAGGTTATGATTAATTGTGCGTGGGATTTTAGCCAATCAGAAACGGACAAATATTTTGAATAAATAATAATAATAAATAAAACTGCGCATGACTCGTATCATATTGACATTCCAATGCTGATCTTTCTTAGCTCTAGTAGGAGAGCATCAGGAATAGTAACCAGTTTCTGTTACTACTCAATAACAGTAATTTTTTTCTTTGAAGAAAAGGACATAGTAGAGAGAGACACTTACTGTTATTTTTTCACTCTTGTCATAGCAGGACCACCATCCCGTTTTATTTCCGGTAGAAAAAAGATCTATGAATTTTTCGTTTGAATCTGCGATTTTTGTTGGATCTTTGTTTGTTCCACAGCGACTGGGATGGAGACAGGGTCGTATTAGCTGGTGAAGTGTCAGCTCCCGGTCTCCTGTGGAAGATAATAAACTGACAACTTGAATAGACCAATTTCGATAAATTCATAGCTGATGCTCTCTCGCGCGCGAGGCGCTCACAGCGCACAATTTGGTTATCTATGCTTCTAAAAAAATCTGGTTCTTACAAAATCGTTCGTACGTACATTTACCTGCGCGTTTCGGCGGTAAATCGCATGGCCACACGGAGGTTAGCTTTATCTTTCTCAAGAGGTTACACATATATTAGTAAAATAAAAGATACAAATAGCCATCACCTTGACAAATTAAAGATCGTCGGCAAAAAGGTACTGAGCGTTTTAAGTAATCTTACCGATAAGGTCCGAAAGACTTAGTCTGTCCTTGTCAAAAATTTGAACCTTTAATACTGGTGGCTTTTTTACTTCCTTGACTTCACTCCCTAAGAGAGGAACCTAGTGAAGTGAAAAAAAATCATGACCATTGTTTATTTTCAACTTGAGATAACGTTACTGTCCTCTTAGGTAATGAATGCAGATTCCGGAATCCGGGAAATTTTCCTTTTATGGAATCCGCAATTCTGGGCTTTGGAATTCAGAATACAGCTTAAGGAATACTAAATCTAGAATCCAGTACCAGGAATCCAGACTCCACGGCTGGGAGTCCAGAATCCAGTACTTTCTTGGATTCCCTTACATTGGACCGATTGTTGACTGGCCATTATGACGTCATGCCTGGGTTGATAACGAGGCTATAACGTTTTACCTTTTCTTTAATGACGATTTTTTTCTCAAAAGGAAGATATTCAAAAGGGAAAATCATTCGCCAGTTGAAGCTTCCGCTGCCATCCAGTGACCTAAAAGCATAAAAGAACATTTATAGCGTACATTTGTAGTACATTGAAACTATCCACTACTTTCACATTAACCATAATACACCTTGTTTACCCCCCCCCCCCCCCCCAAAAAAAAAAATGTTGCATTTGTCACTTGCAAATCTCCCATAATACACCTTATTCACACCCCAAAATCTTGCATAAGTATTGTTTTCAATTTTGGTTGGGACGGCTGTAATACCCAGCAGAAATGAAAAACAAAAGCAATGCAAAATTTTCGGGGGGGGGGGGGGGGATAAAAAAGGTGCATTATGGGAGATGTGCAAGTGGAGAGTAAATATTGTTTTCAAGTTCTCTTGGGAGGATTGTAAATCCCAAGAGAAACAGGAGACAATGCTTATGCTACACTATTTATTTATTTTTGTTTCTTTGGGGGGGGGGGGGGGGGTAAACAATGTGTATTATGGGTGTGTGAAAGTAGCGAATAGAGCATTTGCACATCATCATCATCATCATCATCTTTATTTAAAAACACGGTAAATACATCAGGCATTAAAAATTCAATATAAAGCTACAATCTAGTATGAAACTATGTATACAAATTAATCTTCTATGATTTAAACTATGACTAACTATTAAAGAAAAGTAAACTAAATAAGAAGCCTGCTTTACATGAATGCCGTGTCAGAATTAATTAAGAATCGTCGGAAATTAGTCAGAGATGTTGCCTGCCTAGCGGCTGAGGGTAGACTGTTCCAGAGGACTGCACCACTATAGGCAAAGCTATTTTTGTAATGGTTAGTACGTGGCAATGGTATTGCGAGCTTATTATCAGAATCGCGCAAATTGTAAGAAGTAATCACGTCACTCCGTTGAATGAATTTCGAGGATAAATAATTCGGTGCGAGGCCTTTTAAGGACTTATAGACCATCTCAGCCTTTAGTTTTTGACGCCGAGTTTCTAAATTGTCCCAGCCTAATTCTTTAAATAGTTGGTTGGCGTCAGCATCATAAGTAGAATGGGTAAGGACGCGGACAGCACGATTTTGAAATCTCTGTAATTTGTCAGATAATGTTTTGGCACAGTTACCCCAAACAACACCACAATAGTCAAAGTGTGATTGAACTAACCCATGATAGATATTATGTAGAGTTGCCGGAGGAACACAGTGACTTATTCGTTTAATAGATCCAATACCAGAAGAGATTTTTTTAGATATAGCGTTGATATGATTACTCCATGTTAGATTTTCATCAATTAATACACCAAGAGACTTTGTAAAATCAAGTCTGTTTAATTGTGTACCATTAATTTCTAAGTCTGGAAGAACGGATAGGCTATTCATTTTTTGTCTTGATCCGATTAACATAAATTCAGTTTTGGTCATATTTAGAGTCAATTTATTGGCAATGAGCCAATTATTTATATTTAACAAGTCATGATTTAAAGAAGCCTCAAGGGAGCAGATGTCATTGTCAGCATATGTTAGGTGAGTATCATCTGCGTACATTCTAGGTTGCGAGTTAGATAAACAATTAGGTAAGTCATTGATGTATAAGAGAAACAGCAAAGGTCCCAGTATTGTCTCCTGGGGAATCCCACAAGTTAAAGTACAGCTTTTAGAAAGGACACCATTGACAGAACATTTTTGCGTACGATTTTTTTAGTAGGAAGAAAGCAATTCGGAGGCAATTCCTTTGACTCCATATAAATACAGTTTGGATAATAGAATAGAGTGATCGACCGTGTCAAATGCCTTTTTTAGATCTAAAAAGACAACAGCGTTAACATAGCCACGATCTATGTTAAAGGCCCAATTATCAGTGGCTTCGAGCAAAGCGGTTACAGTTGAGTGAAAGGATCGAAAACCAGACGGATATTTTGACAAAATATTATTTTCGGATAAATAGGAAGAAAGTTGATTATAAACTATTCTTTCAAAGACTTTTGCTATTGCTGAGATTACCGAAATTGGGCGATAATTGTTGATATCGCTTCTATCGCCCTGCTTGAATATAGGCGTAACTTTGGCTAATTTCCAGTCATCAGGGAATGTGCCGGTAGTTAAACAGCAATTAAAAATAATTGAGATATATGGTGAAATAAGATCAGCACATTCACGAATAAGCCGACTTGACTCGAAAGTCGTTTTGGTGATCAAGGCAATGAAGTGGCAACCATACAGGTTGGTGTTCCGAGCGAATCCTGCAGTCTTATGTAAACGCTAATTTTTGTTCCAATTAGTTTCCATAAATCCTGGCCACGTGAGATAAAACGCTCTATTAAGAGGGAGTTCTTTGTGTGCGCTCGGACCCCTTGGTCATTCAAAATGATCAAAACTAGGACCATGAAACCTATAGGTTTTATATCATGTCTGGAGATATTTTTTGACGTCATTTTTAAAATTATATCCGCCATCTTAGATGCCAGTAATTATTTTTAGTGTCATATAAAGGTGTCCTTTACCTACTATTGCTCATTCAATAAACGCACTATTTTTATACCTTTCGTGTACGTCCGTACTCTGTTCTTCCTTGTCTATCCCTACCAGCCACCTATTTATCATAAAGTCATACATAGTTAGAAGGGATTTTTATATAGAAGAACCAATCGCCTGATTTCATAAATTATTCTTAACAATCGTTGATCCCTGTTCATTTCCATGAATAAAGGATACACTTAGGGCCTGTTTACATGAAGGTGGGGCACCCCGGGTAGGCGAGGTAACATGTGGCAAGTTACTCAACCTAACATGTAAAAGTGATCACAATAAAATGAGAGATTATATGGACAGGCGGGTTACCCCACCTAAGCGGGTTACTTCACCTACCTGGGGTCCCCCACCTCCATATAAACTGGCCCTTAATTGAAGAACGTTTTCGTGGCAGAAGTCCATATTACAAAAGTGTTTTCAGAACTGTCAAAACTCCGAGATGTAATTTGTAATTGGCTTTCCTTTATGTGTTAACGTGCTTTTCTCGATGACAAAGCTGTTGTAATTAGGTGTAAAATCAGAGTCTGGAGATATATACAAAATCTTGGCCAATTTGCAGCCTCTGTAAAGGCGGTTCATTTCTTCGATTCTGACTGTAAACAGTTAGATTATCTGAAGGTTTTTTTTTCTCTTAATTATGGAAGAATGTGAAAACAGATACTTTTATAGGAAAGAAAATTTGAAAACTACCGCGAAATTTTAATTGATAGGTACGGAAAGATTTTCAATGACAGTCCTTTTTTGACTGAAGAAAGATCTTACAAACTTTTACAAAATGATTTGCATTTTAAAAGCCTGTTAATTCTAAGTGCAGTCAGAAGCTCAAATTTATCCAAAACCCCATACATACTTCAGTTGCCATCCAGCCAAGATGGCTTCATAAGAATCTCCAGCGAGAAAAAACTCTATTGACATGAGGTGATATTCATAAATTCACCATTTTCACCGAGATAATAATGAAACTTGCCCCCCCCCCCCCCCCCCTCTAAAAAAAAAATTAACAACAACAACAACAACAATTACATAACCGTTGTTTCAACTTGGGTATTACAGTTGTCCCCAAAGAAATCGAAGACACTGGTTATGCAAAATTGTGGTGATCAACAAGATTCATTATGGTCTCGGTGAAAATAGTGAATGTGAAAAATCTTACTGTTTATATTAAGCTGTTGTAAATATTTCTAAATAAAGTGTATAACTAAGAATCGAGGTTTATCACTCTATCCGTAAAACAACTAAGGTAGGCAAAATGGATCACTAACGCTTTAACAAAAATGTCACTCATTTTCTCCCCAAAGATAGATTTGTCGTCAAGTTCAACATCTATGGTGTTCCAGATGATGACGCGCAATTCGTATCTGTAATAAAAACAATTAAAGGCAGTGCTTTTTTAAACACTACCACAACTACTACTACCACTACCGCTACCGCTACCACTACTACTACTGCTACTATCACTACTACTACCGCTGCCTAACCCTAACCACTACCACTACCACTACTACTACTACTACTACTACTACTACTACTACTACTACTACTACTACTACTACTACTACTACTACTACTACTACTACTACTAATAATAATAATAATGATAATAAGTACCAACTTTTTCGAGAAGAAATAGGAAAGTTGAAGCTGATGATTGGGGCATTGGGAGCTGTATCCGGTATGCTCGAGAAATACATGGGAAAGCTTAACGTTAACATTACACGAGAATTGATCCAGAAAGCGGCTTTGCTGGGAACAGCTGGACAATTACGGAAAGTTTTGTCTATTTAACGACTCAAATGTAAGGACTCCACTGGGACCTTTAGGAACTTGTTGTTTCTTGCTCCCAAGGGTAATTGGTTGTCATACATAAACGGTTGTGGTTTTAATGGATTTAAAAAAACTGGAATGAATTAAAGTAAAATATGGGAAAATAGTTTCTTTTTTTAGTCATTTTATTGTAATTAAAAGATACAGTGTCGAACCTCACGCAAGCGATCACCCCGTACCAATGCGAGGATTCAGTGGTCGGTTACGAGAATTGTTTCTCAGGAGGTCTCTTGGAGGAGAGAAACGAAAACATATACATTTTACAAAATAATTCAGATCAATGTATATAAATTCTAAGTCACCATATATGTTGGTCCATGTTGTTGATAAGAGTTCTCTGAGTAGTATAACACAACGATTGAACATGACGATCGCACCTTGCCTTAAAGTGGTCGCTTACGAAAGGGTAAAGACAATGAAAAATTCTGAAACGGTTAATGAGAGGTTTGAACTATTAATAGTGATTTGACAGGCAAAATTTGAAAATTTTGGTGCTTTGAACAGGTGGTCGGTTATGGGAGGTGGTCGCTTACGAGGGGTGGTTCGACTATTTTATCTTTTTTTTTCTCTTGTTGATATTAATGCTACGGATAGTGCGGTTATTGCAACTAAACTTACTTAACCGGCTCACGAGGATCAATTGAAACAGATGCCTTCAATAACTCATCCACTGGATGCTTCTCCGCATCCTTTAGTTACAAAAACAACAAAAATAATAGTACAAAATAATTTAAAATAAATAAATAAGTAAAATGGTAAATTAATGTTGAAGGTATAACATAGCAATAGTAGGTGGTAAAATAGGAATCGACTATTTTCTTTTTGTGCATGTGTGAGTGTTTTGAAGTGCTATGAAAGGCAGAAAATGAAACTTCAGTAAGATGGGGCGCAATTGCAACACATTATCGATCGTTAATGATTTCTGAGTTAATGTCAAGAAAACCTGGAAAGTATACGTGTCGTTAAATAAGAATCGAGGGATGATCAAAGACTGAGATTAATCTTCATATAGGGAATTTTTCACTCCCCCACTTCTTAGAAAGAAACTTTTTAAGAGAGGGGTGTTCATACTCTGTCGATCATCAAGTTCAAAAAGACTGTCTTGACTTAAACCTTAAACAAGAAGCCAGAGAGTCGCCTAGCTTCATACATCTCACCCAAAGGGTTTTTTGAGGTACATAATATATCAAACTGGTGAACCTGTGAACAGAAACTGAGAAAACAAACTTAGATGTTTGAATTTTAGTAGAGTTAACCGTCTTCGTATGGACCGGCACTTGAGTTTCCATAATGAAAAGACATAGAAGGTTAGAGAAAATGACAGAACAATTTCAGGGGCTTCCTCTAGGTGTCTATTTAAGGAGGCGACAGTTAACTAAGTATTGAATACCATTTAATAGAACACGAAAAAGCTATTCCTTTCTACTATTTTTGTTCGTTTTGTTTGTTTACAGTAAATCTTCTTGTTATTGTTACTGTTTCTTTATTGTTGTTGTCGTTTTTTTTAAAATTAACGGAAGGGAAGCGATTTATGACAGATAATCACCTCTTTTATTTCGATCGGAATCAACTGTTTGCCGTCCACTTGGTTATCTAATGATGAGGGATCTACAAAAGACAAAACTGCTTTATCGCAGCTAATGAAAAGATGTAAGAATTTCACTTCCAGCGAGTTATAATTCACTAAGGGCCTCTTCTGAAACATTGTTAAACGTGTTGGGAAAGCCGCTACTCTTTACATCGTTTTTTCCTTCTATCACTATCACTTAATTCACTATCGTTATTATTATCACTGTCATTATCATTATTATTTAATAAAAATAATGGGGACATGAATCAATTTTATTTACTTTGATATATCAAATTGTTACCAAGTCTTACGGCCTCCTCGTGTTCTTCACTGAAAATATCTACCCACATCTGCAATTTTCCCTGATGAAAAACAGCCAAACAGACCAACAAAATTACTTTTTTAAAAAAAGTAAACACGGTCGAAATTATACACAGAAAAGAGGAAACGAAAATTTCTATTTCTCAAACCTGTTCGATATCTGGCCTGACTTTGCTAAATAGTGGTCTTGTTTCCACGTGCTCAGGGACCAGTCCAAACGAGTTTAATATGTGAAGGGCCAGGCGCTGTAAGCGTTCTCCTATCTCTGGATTTTTATCTTTATTTTTATCAGTTTTTATCTGCTTCTTTTCTATGTAGTACAGAGAAAAAAAAAATCAACTAGCGTTATCTCAACCAACTTATGATACTTATAGTAGCTCCAAAAGCCACCCAGGTCTTAATGTCTGATGAATATGGTTAACTGGTGTTAGATTCTTCAGTAATATATCTCGAGAGATTAAGATTCACGTTTACGCCAAACGGCAAAGGTAAATTTGTACCGCCTGACCAAGTTTAGGCCTTAATTGTCGTTTACTGTTTATTACTTCTGCTCAAAAAATAAGCCGTTTCAGGCCAGTTTTATCCGTAAGAATTGCTATGGACAGTTTTTATCTGCTTCTTTTCTATTTTGAGAAATTGTCAACTTGAATCCGACGTTAGCGTTTTGCCATAAACGTGACCCTTACCCTCTCTATTGATTTAGAAATCGCGCCCACAAATAGCTCCTCTGCTCCCTGTAGTGATAGCTTTTAATCAATACCGTAAAATTCCGAAAATAAGCCCTGTGGCTGATATTTTTCAATGGCCCTTTTTGAAGGGCTTATTTTTGGAGGGGCTTATCTACGGAGGGAAATTAGCGTTTCAAAATCGATTAGGCTAGCCTTATATTTGGAATAAATTTATAGTTTTTGCTTTGTTTTAATTTGTATTTGAGGGCAATTTTCCAAGTAAAAGCCCCCCGCGGTCTTGGAGGGTCGATTTAACGGAGGGTTTTTTGCATTACCGGTTTGGGGGGCTTATATTTGGAGGGGCTTATACATGGAGAGGCTTATTTTCGGAAATTTACGGTGTGTTATTAGTGTTTATATTTCGTTTGACAATTAAAAAAATGGAACGGTACGTACCAAAATCCTCCAAAGAGTGTGAGTCCTGTCCAATGATTATTCTAGTTCCTTCTGGCGTTCGTTCCCATCCCATTTCCTGACCGGTTCGAATGCAATGTTTCGCTAAAAGCTGAAACGGTGTAAGGGTATCCCGCCATTTAAATGGACCAGATCTGTGTGCAAAAGCAAGGCAAGAATAACGGTTTTAGTATTTGCAAAAAACAGTTTTGCTTGGCTCCGTCCCACATTTCGGAATATCCGACAGTATTGGAGGACAACATTTTGGCAAATTGAAGCAGTTGTACAAACAAATCCCAATGTAAGAAAGCGTCAAAATTTGGCTTGTCGGTGTTAGTGGTAGGTAGGATGCCATTTTAATTTTCATACTGAATTTGTGGCATAATGGTACAAATTCCCTCGACAAATTCCCAAAACATTAATTATCAGTTGAAATGAGAACAAACCTCTTAAGCGACGTTTCTTATTTACAAAAGTTACTTGTTCATTTGTATTCAAATGATTTGGTAAATACTAAAAGAACTTTCCCCTTCATGATCAATGAACAGCACTGGATGTATACATCAAAGCTTTGCGTCTCGGTATATCCCTGTATTCACCAGCATTTGGATGATATTAACTCTCTCGAGGCGAAGGCTTTGGTGCGCTCACTCTTGCCTTTCCGAGACCATGTATGTAATTCTAGGGTTGATATTCATACTGATAATCGAACCCTCAAGGCCGCCTTGGACAATTTTGGTTGCAAGAATTCATCTGTTAACGATTCTGTCAAGGAGATCTTGGAGTTTAGCCGTCAGTTGAACTTGGCTATTGATGTCCATTATGTTTCTTCCCGCGACAATATGGCGGACGCACCTTGTCGAGCGTGTTCAGACCTTGACTGTACGTTGTCGGAAAAGGCCTGGAATTCAGTGGAGGGCAGATTCGGTCCTCACTCCTTCGATCTAATGGCGTTAGACAGTAACTGTCGAAGGGATCGTTCTGGTCTAATGCTTCCTCATTATTCTCCTTGGCCTACTCCGGCCTCTGAAGGGGTTAACGCCTTTGCGCAGCCCATCCCATTGGAGGATAACATTTACGCTTTTCCGCCTTTTGTTTTACTCGGTCCGCTATTGAGGTATTTTTTGGATCAGGGATTCCAAGGGGCCCTTACTCTGGTGGTCCCAGATTTGCGTCCCAGGTGTTTTTGGTGGGCTTTCCTTCAGTCTGTCGCGGTCGATCGCCTTTTGCTTGGCAGGAAGGGCGACGATGCTGTGTTGCTTTTTCCCTCTCGTTCCACGCATGTCTGGTCGGCGCGACGTCTTCAGTGGGACTTGTGGCTTATCCCTGTATTTTCTAAATTTTTCCCGTTTATGGTCTTCTGCTAGATTCCGCGTCCTTGGAAACCAGCCAGTCTTTGTGGTTCGTGCTTGTATCCGAATGACGCAGATGCCAATTTCTGTCACGCGTGTAGAGTTCCCACTGCGCCCTTGGTGCCAGCTGTTCCCCATGGCAGGGGTCCTGTGGATGAGAAGGTTATTCTAGAGCGTTTTCAAGAGTTTAAGTCTTCGTTTGAGCGTCGACCCTATCAACGTCAGAAGTCACCCTTGAGCAGCAATTATCTACGTTTCTCGCGTCAGTTTCCCCGTCTAAAACAATTTCATCTTGTACGGTGGACGACGTTATTAAGTTTCTCATTTATAAAGATTCGTCGGGGCGAACAGCAGTTCATGTCTCCACATGTTCCGGAGGACCTTGCGCCTGCCCCCGCCGTTTGGCTGCTGGCACCGTTGACTCCCTGCTTAGAAAGCTCAGGCCCATCTTTAATAAACTTGGTCGCATCGACCACACTAATCCTATCGCACATCCTCGCATCAAGGAATACTTGAACTATGTTCGCGTCGAACAGGCGGGCATGGCTATTTCGCCTTCGCAAGCTGTGCCATTGTTCTTTGTTAAGTTCCAGAATTTAATTGCTCATTTACGGGGAAAAATTGTTGAGAGTCAATCATTGTCTAGAATTAGTCAGTATATTTTGGTCAGGGATGCTACCTTTTTAGTAATAGATTTCTTCACAGGCGACAGGGCATCGGATTTGGGTCGTCTATTGGCCAGCCAGGTTTTTAAATTAAAAGATCGTGAGGGTTACTTGTTGCGTTTTACCTTTTCTAAAACTTTGCGTAAAGACCCCCCTCGTTCTCTCGCCTTGGTTCCCTTTTGCAAAACAGACGTGTGCCCGGTTAATTGGATAACTTATTATCTCTCTCTGTGTGATTTACTTAAGGTCCGCTTAGCTTGGGTTTTTTCTTTCGGGCTTGTGATCGCAGTAGAGATATTAGTCCCAGGCCTTTCGTCGGCTCGGCTGTTAATAACCATCTTCGGGGGTATCTCACCGAAGCTAAGCTTCATGATTGTGAAACCCCTCATAGTTTCCGGGTGGGTTTGTCTACTACTTTGAGATTGCTAGGTTGTTCTCAACAGCAGGTTGCACAGTATATAGGTTGGAAGAGTGGGGAGATGGCTCAACATTACTCCCGTTCGTCTGATGCGGCGGCGTCTCTCGCGATATTCGAGGAAGTCCTTCCTAGTGCTACTGGTGTGGTCACAGTGCCTGTGTCTCACCCCGACAATCTGCAACCCGTTTGTACCAATTGAACGATTTTCACTTTCATCTGTTATTGTTACCCCTGGTCCTCCTATCAGGGTTGAAGGGGATTTCTGAGTAATGGGAGAGGTTGGATTAAAATTGTGTTCTGTAGCTTTTGTTGTGTGGTTTTGTATGTTTCGGGGTGCTTTTGGGGTCAGTCGGGTAGTTGTAGCGTTGTGTCAAGGGTATTAATTTTACGTGATAAACAGCAAGACATTGGTTCGTAACTTAGGAGTGCCTATATTACGACGGAAACAAGACATGATTTAAAATAAACACACGTCAAAATGCCCCCGAACTTATCAAAGTCCACAGGTTTCGGTTTACAGCCCATGATCATGTTGCGAATAATTATATTGACGCTTATATGTATATCCATTTGTTGTGCCTTTGCTGGAGACAGTTACCAGGAATCTAGACCTGGTAATGAAACGCAAAAGCGAGGCAAGTAGTAGTTATCGCGTGACAAAACATCGTAGGAACCGTCACATCCACAGACTAAAAGAAAGTCGCTTATAATTATTCGGATCCAGGAGGCACTTTAAAGAAAATTAAGCAACCTAAAACCCTTATTTAGCCGCAATGAAGAGCATTGCATTCCAAAAGAGGTCAAAGGAAATGCTCTTGCATAAAGGGCAAATCATGCCGACCAGAAACAACAAATAACCGCAGAAAATGCGTGTCATGACCTCTCAGTATGAAATAGTAGGCAAAAATCACATTTGCTCAGTCAAAACGTTTTCCTTCAGAAGTATAATCTATACCCACCAGAGAAAATGTTCCTTGGAACAGGCAGCATTTTGGCATGAGGTAAAAGTCGTGTGTTGCCTACGGACTTCGTTTTTACACTTGAATGATTTTTTTCATTTAGTTTTTATTCATGTATTTATTTAATAACTAGAATTTAGCGTTTAATCTTACTTTTTGTAATAATAATAAAATCGACACGATGATCCGCTAAGTCGAGTCCAAGCCATTCCTATTTTTCTTTCGGGATCATTTGCGGTCGACTTTGGGGAACACTTGCGGTCGAGGATCATTTGCAGTCCATTTTGGGGATCATTTGTGGTCTCGGGATCATTAGCGGTTGGGGATCATTTGCAGTACTGTACAGTACCCCAATATACGGGAACCTATTTTGCCAGACTTGAAAAAGTAGGTTCTTATTAGCGGGTGTTTACTGTAATACATAATGAGTGCAACGTACTTGAAGTATGTCTTAGGCAAGCCACAAGTGGCATGGTATTTGGAAAGAAGCCGCTGCTCCAGATCTATCTCAGTTTCACCAATCAGATCATCTGGGTCTGGGTAGTCGTAGTCCATGACCTGGATCTTCAGGTTTTTGACTAAAGGTATTTTTGCTCGAAACTCAAACACCCTAATGTATGTAAACATGTAAAATATGTAAATATAGAAAATATGTAAACATAGTCAATGAGATATATAATTCGAGAAAGCATTGATTAGAATTGACTCCCTGAAACTTTCAATGAGTTTAATGTCACAAATCAAATCAGTTTACCTTCCAAATTCCGGGTTAAGCGTCTTTGCTTTGTGTTCGCTGGGTTTCCCTTGCGACTTGTTACCAAGTGAAACGATTAAGTAGGGGTCTGCCTATCAAATATGTAAATGTACTAAGAGTTAAACAGTACGTGCCGTTCGGTGTTAAACTGAGGTAATCCAAGACAGTCTGGGATCATGGATTTAACGCTGTGGATTGACTGGATTCTGTATTCCAGATTCAGGATTTCGCGGATTTCTTTTCAGTGAGACTTGTGTTGTACTTTTCTTTTTTACTAAAATCCAAATCGAGATTTTATGTCGGAAAAGGATATCTCGTTTCTTTACTGAAATCCAAAAACGGCTTATTAATCCAAAATTATCTCCAGCGGAGGTAGAGTCTTTTGGTACTATCCAAAACCAGATACTTTTGACACAAGATCCTTAGTCTTTCTTTAATATATAGATTTAGCCAGGGCTAAAAGCGAAGCTCCATTAATAAATTTATAATTTAAAACAAACAATAAACTTGTAATCCACAAATCAGTTGAATTAAGGGCACATTCGTGTGACTTTTGAGGGACAGGCTAAGTGATTTTAGAGTGAAACAAATCTTGCATCGAGTTGATAGCCTTATATGTACACCCAAAAAATAGCACTGGCAATCATCTTCGGTCACATTTTAGAGCAATAATGGCTCTTGATCACGGTAGATTAGGCGTGGAAAACAAATCAGGCCGAATTTTTACGTTCGACAAGTTTACTTTAGAAAATCTTGCCAACAAATCTGGGTGCGTGCAAATCAACCTTTTATACTTTTTATACATCACATCTGAGGTGTAAGAGTACTATGAGACGCTGTTTTTATCATACAGACCGCCTGACCTCAGACAAAAAGCAGTCAGTTTCACAATTTTTCAAGACTAATTCCATTCATTCAATATTCAGGACCATCGAAGCACGCGTGGGCTTTTAGCGAAACCGTTCAAAAAAATTCCAAAATCACCTACCAAGTTTGCAAAGAAATTTTAACAGAGTTACGCTTCAACATAATAAAGAATTTATTGTGTTTATTTTTTATTGATAGTTTTATGACCGTCACGGCGATGTGTAATACGTGGGGTACGTTGAGTCCTCCTGCAAGCGATGTTTATGAACGACTGTAAACAAATAACGGCAAAGGGCGGCAAAGCGATGAAAATTGCAAAAGACAACTAACAATAAATAAAAGATCAGAAATATAATTCGGTAGAAAATTAACAGAGACAACAAGTTTCATTCACGAAAACAAGTATTTAAGTGTCTATAAGAATCCTAGAGTCTTTAAGCTTAAAAATTAAGTTTAATTTTAAGCCGCCGGCTTCCCGGTGTTTGCTGTTTTCCTCGATGAACTCGCGACAAGTAAATCGCTCAAAGTTTTCTTTCTACAGCCAAAATAATATATAAATATTCTTCGGAACGGTTTTTCTTGTTATGTGCGGTGAAATATCGACAAAAGGCTTTTCAAAGTTCTGTAAGCTTATGTCAAACCTCATACTAGGTCAGATCAGTGTCTCAAATCTAAATACAAACGTGCATAAACTAGCCTCATAAACTGCGCTCGACTTCATGAAAACAGATATAAATACAATGATAACTCAGGCTTACCATATTTCGAGATGCAGCTCCTAAAAGCTATCAAGTAAGGCCTGAATCGCTTACGCATCCAGCAAGGTGAAAAACAAAAACGATGCCATCCGAAATCGGATTTCTGACTTTGACAAGCAGCGCATTTCTCAACCAAAAATTCAATGAACAAACCAGCCATGAATAACGTTAACAGAAGACTCTTGGTAGCAGCTGTATTTCATTTTGTACATCCAGTGAAAAAAGACAGTTATTAAAAACATCACAAGTTGATACAAAACTCTGTCAGCTTCCGTCAGCTGTTGAAGCAAACAAGTTTCAAGATGTTGTATGAATTTTCCGCATGAACTCACCTGTCAAATTTTGACCAATCAGGGCATAAAAATTGGACGTGGAGCGTGACCAAAGCGTGACTATCCTGAGAAAAGTGAAAACCATCTGTTTTCTCTTCTTGCATTTTTAAATACCTGGCTGAATTTTCGCTTCCGAGGTCAGTTTGAAATCAAAATGTTAATAGTGCTGGGCCATAATGACATAAACACAACATATTTCATATGAATTTTTTAAAAAAATTGAGCCTGCGATCATCTGAAAACTAGTAACTTGTCAGCGGATAACTTCAAAAAATACTCGCCCTGGATGGGTCGACACCTGAGCCCGCGATACGGCCAGGTGATACTGGTCAGCGGATACCTTGTCTTGACAGCTGTCAATTGATCACAACATTGATAGTTTTCTCCTAGGCTCCCTGGGCTCCCAAACTAGCTAGAAAGTGTGAGATTGAACATTGGTTTCCCTGTGGTGCGGACGGACGGTCCGTCGGTCGGTCCCTCGGTCGGTCGGTCACATGATTACCAAATTTTCTGGGATGGGTAGATTACCTTAGCTATGGGGCTCCGCCCACGCGGCGAGGAGCTCCGCTATTACGAATTCCAAAAATGATACTTTTTTGGATTCATCGTTTCTTTTCTTAACGAAAAGTCCTAATGATGCTGATTTTTAATCTGATCTTAAAGTTAAGTAAAGAAACGCGCCTTAGACTCCGGAATCCAATCACTGGCGGGATTCCGGATTCCAAAGCCCAGGATTACGGATTCTTCAAGCAGAAATTTCGGGGATTCTGGATTCGAGATGCAAAAATTTCCCAGATTCCTGAATTTGGATAGGCTTGCATAGGGCGAATCAAGAGACTTATTGTGTTGCTTTGTATTACGCCATGTTGGTGCGTCTTTAAGTGAATGACGCAGGCATATTTCCATAATTGATTATAACATTTAGAATATCATAATAACTCAAGCAGGTAAAAACCGTGCAGAACAAGATTTAAAAGCTTTTTATAAGGATAGTTTACCCTGGAGAGTGAATTCTGGAACTGTTCTGTACTTTCCAAAATTGTGAGATTATTTAATATGTTATAAAAAGATTTTTTTTTTATGGCGTCACTAACTAAAACCATAAATTGTTTATACTTATCAAATATACAACTTACTAGTCCACCTCGATCTTTTGCTTGAAGTTCGATTCCCTAGAAAGGTAAAGTGAGACCATTATTTAAACAGCTTTAAAAACGTATGATTTGTCCGAAAACAGGTTTTTGTACTTACACGTACAACGTACACTCTCACCACGCAGTCGACAGGTTTTCGAGAAGGCAGCTGTAACTTTAAATTTGGCAGGGTTTGCTGGTAGGAATCAGGGTCATTGAAGATACGAAATGTGCCCTGCAAAAAAAAAAAGGAAGATAAGGCCGGAAAGGAAGCCGCAATTAATCGACCTTATAATGCACATTGAATTTTTGCACAGTTTGACTTCTACGAAAGTACTCTGGGATTTGTGGAACAGTATAACCAAACTTTTTAGAGCTTTCGTTACATATGGTACAGACATAAGGTGTAGAAGATAGAACTTTGAAACAGTTCGTTTTTCTGGTAGTACCAACTACGTACGTAATGAAGCCTCATTTTTGATGGACCTTCATATAAGTTAATTGCAAAATAAGTACTGAACGGATAAACCGCCTAAAGCTTTTTGAGGGTCAGATTTTGATAAATGGTGAATTATACAAGTTCCGAACAAATTTCAGCTTTTCTGGAGAAGAAATAAAACGACGTACAGAATGACGAAAACATCATGTGCAACTTGTCGTCTTTACAAAAGATCTCGTATCCCTCTACAAATTCAAACGAATGATTTGGTGTAAAATAGTTAACAGGACACTGGGGCCATAAATACATAAACACGACTCGAACACAGTCACTGTCAAGTCACTTGACTCAAGACTTCCCGTGCAAAGAAGTCATTGATGTACAGAAACAGCAAGTTATACAAATGTTTATATGGAACTGTTTGTTACCTTAAATTGGCCTACTATAGTGTCATCTTCATCTTTCGCTGACTTGGTCTTCCCCTTACGGATGGTAAAGGTACTTACAAAGTCGTTAAAACCTCTGAACTGTGGCACATCCTCTAGTGCACTGGGGAAGATCTAGAACATATTTAGACAAAGCGCATTTCCTCCTTCCAATAGATTATACATTATTGCATTCGAGGGTCTCATTGGGGTCAACCGCCGGCACCAAAACTATTAGTTTCCAGTGATTACTGTATATAGTTCGCTTGTTTAGACTTCAAAGTGTATTGTCGCACAGCTTTTTTTGTCATTCCATTGCAGCTTTATTTTCATCCATGCATGTAGTAACATATTATATGTAGCTTCAAAACTCTTTCTTGACTAAAGCAGACTTTCTGCGTCCCACCCCTTAGTACTATAAGCCGTTTGTCACGGTAACGAAACAGCCTCAGCTCAAAACAAGGCTGTCAAAAATTGCTACATCTTCGTTCCAGAATATTGGCAACTTAAAAACGACTAACTCATAACTCACTGTCAGTGTGTCGTATCCACTATTAATGTATTTCTTTGTGGGTGTCGTCAGTTGTTTACTTTCGTGTGAGGACGATGCTCCCTCCTGAAAACATAAGAAATGGTCTAACATTCAAATTAAAAGTTGAAAGAGCTTTCCCGTTCTGCAGAGAATAGGAAATAGGGACCTTACGAAACTGCGACAGCGACGGCAAGGAAAACGTCAAAAAAGCAATAGGTTTAATGAGCAAAACAACAACTCTGCACGTGCATCACGCTTTTTTGTACATTTCTTTGCTGTCCCTGCTAAACTAAGACGTAAAATGACCAAATATTTAGTTTACTTGAGAACGCCGGAGATAAATTCTACTATCTCTGTCTGAACTCGGGCGCGGTCTCCTCTCTTCATCTCCAACCAAAATTCCCTACTTTTAAGTAACAAGGCGAATTGGGATAATAGCGAAAAAGTTTAAATGGATGCGAAGACTATTTTTCTGCGACGTTTTCATGGACGTCGCCGTTGTCAGATCGTAAGGTCACTCATCATATCATTCTGCGGAGAAGCTAGAGTAGTTCTAAGGACTCCTCGTGTAGACACAATAGTCTAGCAGTGCTCAGTAGACATGCGAAAGTTGCTATTTATTATATAGACACGAGTGTTTTACTGGAAAATATACCACCCGCAAAATTCATAAAAACTACATCCGGGACCCGAGTGGTTTATTTTCCATAATCTCACACGTGAGTTTATCGATGACGTAATTTCGGTCATTTCCCTCTATTATTTTATCGATGTCTTTTTGTCTATATGATAAAAAGAACATTACACGGCTGCTTGAAGATATGAATTTTATTTTCTCGTGACAAAAACAATATTTTACTCACTCGCTGCGCTCGTTCGTAAAACATTGTTTTGCCACTCGAAAATAAAATTCATATCTTCGCGCCACCGTGTAATATCCTCTATATAGAGCTATTTCGAGAAAGGTTGTCGGAAAAAGTGCACGCGACAATCCCGAAAGGTATTGTGGGTAGTTTTGAGTTCACTTTCCTTCAAAGAATTTGAAAGAATGTCACGAGAGGCCATGGACGTATGTTTGCGAGTGCTAGAGGAAAGCAACAAAAACGGGTTCGAGACTTACAGCGTCAGGAACAGTGTATTGATCATATCCCATATTACCTTTCGGGATTGTCACGTGCACTTTTCTTCGGACAACCTTTCTCGAAACTGCTGTATTCATTAACGATAATGAACGAAGACAACCACCGACGCAGAGAAAGCTCAAGGGTTTCAAATGATGGTAACTAAATACGGGTAAACGAAACGGTCGCATATGATTGAGTCGAGGATCCAGATCGATGTCCCAGGTATCATCAAATGTGAGGAAAATGGCTAGACCTTCGCGCGGGTTAGATTTCTACTGTTTACAATCGTGTTTCTGTCTCTAGCGCCGGGTATAAAAAAAACAGCGGCCGCTTTATTAGTACTTCTTTTCAAGTATTGTAACACGTAACTTGGCAGTAAGTTGTCGGTTAATTTACTACGTACTTGTTCGATTGTTCGTTTCGAGTTCTACTTTACTTATCATTTCCCATTATCTCTAGTTGTGCTTTTGAACAAGTGACAGTTTTCTATTTACGAAAAAGCAGTTACTGTATATTTAAAGTATCATAAATAAGGTAATCTTAGTATCACCTCAGATGCTTTTTTTTCCGCTTCTTTTGCTGCTAATTCCCGTGACGCATAGTATTTAGACCACCAGTCAAACAATTCATGATCCTAAAAACGAAAAATAATATGAAAAAATATTCTCAATATTTTCAACAAGTACTGAAAAGTAAAGGACACAATGGAAGCTAATCGGGGCGGGGCTAACTAGTTAGCCACCATAGTAATAAGTAACCCAAGGAAATGATGTCCACACTCTAATCAAGTGCTTTTATTATTATTAGACGATATTTTCTTTATTCAACAACAACAGTTTATTCAATATGAAAATGTAGTCAACTCTCGCCTTGCGAACACCCCGCTATAACGGAAACCCTGATAATACGGACATTAGCTAGACCCCAGGCTAAAACAACTTACAGACGTTTAACTGAAATAAACTGCCGCTACTATAGGTTCTCGCGAAAGAGGACTCTAACTAGAGGTCCTACAGTGTCCGCATTAAAGGGAGTTTATTTATCTATTTATGTATTTATTTATTCATTAGCATTTATTTATTTTCCTGTACGACGACAATGAACAACATGTTGGGATCTATGTTTAGGGAAATGTAAAAACAAAATAAACAACAACAATAACAACAACAACAACAACAACAACATGTAAACCATGTTAACCTCAGACTTCTGCACACCTCCCGCTCTTGCTTGCGTTTTATCACCAGTATGATCTAAGTAAAATGAGAGTTACAGTTGAACATCTCCACAACGGCCAGCTTGGGGACAGCAAGAAGAAAGTGGCCATTGTAGAGAAGTGGCTGTTGTAGAGAGGTTAAAACTTAAACAAGAGTCAATATATGGACTGTCCGCCAAAGAAAGTGCTAGTTGTACAGAGGTGGCCGCTGCTGTATTCAATTCTGCTGTTTTAATTATGAAGCTTTTTTTATGTTAGAACCAGGGTTACTAAGTAAAACGGTTGAAACTGATATCACAGTAATCGCGGGATAGACAGTACATACAGCGTTTAGACAACGCATGTAACAGATCGGACTCTCCGTTCAAGCTAGCCTTAAATTCCTTCCTTTAATTGATTTTAATGCAAGAGAAAAAGGGGATCCAAGGAGTAACATGCATTACTAACTTTCTTAAGCTAAAACAAAGAAATAATAATAATAATAATAATAATAGTAATAATAGTAATAATAAGACAAAGAAAACGAAAACGCGAAACTACGTATCATACTTTAATCCCATTTAACTGAAATTTCGAAGAATACTCATCGGTTTAACACAGACGAGACTCTAACCATGGCTCAAAATTTTAAAGTTACGCAGATCGTTGCATAAAAAATGAAAACAGCCAAATGTCTCATCATGGAATTTGGCTGCATGGAGAAAAATAAAATTGTAACATCACCATAACATCCTCTGCCTTTACCTCGTTGTTTGCCTTCGTCTGAATGACCTGGAACTTCAAATTCTCTCAGAGACTCGACTTCATGAACGCCAAAAAGTTTTTTTCCAAATGTAGTGTTGTCAAATACCCGGATAGTTAGCGAGGGAGAAAACTTGTCTAGCTCTTTACTTGGCAACTCCTAAAGAAAATAACATTAAGATGTCAATAGAATCGAACATGCATAGTTTTCACGACTTCACGGGAGCCATATTGGTGTACAAAACAATGATACGGCGGTCATCTTGGTGTAGAGAAAAAAAAATGTTTTTATTAAACTTAGGTCCGGTTCAGACGCCGAACATTTCATGAGCCGAACCTTAAACTCGAATTAAGGTCGACCCAAACTATTTACTAGACCACCTGAATTGATTCAGAAGCCAATCTTAATTCCAGCCGAACTAAAGTCAAAAGGTGAAAAATGCTCATTTTGGTCAAACGGCTTGCAAAATACGTTATTACAATTTATGCATTAGGTTGCCGGTAAATGAAAAGTTCGGCGTCTGAATCAAAGCCGTTCCAAAGTCGTTCCACAGTCGAGATCTTCAGTCCCGGCCGGGCTAGGCGTGAAGAAATTGGCGTTCCTAATTAATTCAGACGCCGCGAACTTTTCATGTACGTAATTCAATGTATTAGGTTCGGCTTATGAAAAGATCGGCGTCTGAACCGGGCCTTAGACCAGAATTTAAACATAGGTACCCTCTAGTCTACATTGTGTAATTTCGTTTTAGAGGTATGGCGTAAAAAGTTTCCAGTTCCATAAACTCAATATTCAAAAACCTTCAAGAAAAAAGAAAAAAAAAAAACTGAAAAAAAGAGGCGTTCATTTGGTGACCGCAATTTTAAATTGGGTTTAAGCCCATGAAGCATATGACCCGAACTAAGACTTCTAAGATAAATAAACCGATTGAAATGTTTAAAAAGAAAAAAAGAACGTTCTCTCCTGGCTCAATTATTCTATTGTATTTTTATCACACTATATTTTAGAATTTCTCATTTTCAAATCATGTCGTCCCTTCAAGACCGTAGTTTAGGAGGTCGAAAGCATGCACTTTTAAAGCTTTAAAGCCTGAAAAGTTAATTTTGTTTTTAACATTTTGATAAGTTGATCAATCCTGGCTGCGACCCCGCCAACTTTTCATAAATAAACCTTTTTGACCAAAGTGAATACGGTAAAGATACTGTATCTATCAAGTTCTAACACAGATATGCAAAAACGTCAGCTTGGTAAAGTATGGTAAAGCCAGAAAGAATTATTTTTCGAGAAATTAGCGGAAAGTAGATCTAACCCGCGTAACTTCTGGAAAACTCTCAAGCAGGCTCTCCCAAACAAGAATGCATCGAGTGATACCGATAGACTGATTATTGACTACAAAGAGGTGACTGCTCACAATGACATTGCCGATGCGTTGAAATTATATTTTACGTCAATAGCATCCTCTCTCTTAGCCAACTCTAATGAAGTCGAACCTGAATTTGTTCCAGACGCGGCGCCATCAAACATCGAATCTTTTAAATTTACCCTGCGTAATGTGAATGAGGTTTCTAAAGCTCTCAAGGATCTTAACCAGGCAAAGGCAACAGGATCGGATGGGATTTCCGCGAAAGACCTAAAAATGGCGGAACCGAGTGTCTCTCAAAGTCTAACTCATCTTTTCAATGCATCGCTTCAAGCTGGTCAATTTCCTTCCGCCTGGAAAAAAAGCAAGAGTAACACCACTCTTCAAAGGTGGCACGGCAACTGACTGTGATAATTACCGACCTATTTCAGTGCTACCCTCTGTTTCAAAAATCCTGGAATCCTTTGCAAATTCGGACTTACAGAACTTTGCTTACAAGTCTGGTCTCATAGAACAGCATCAGTTCGCTTACTCCAAGTTCTCCTCAACTACTGTGGCTCTACTTAAGGTTGTAGGTTCATGGAAGATGGCAATTGATAAAGGTCTCAAGTCAGTCAGTGTTTTCCTTGACTTAAGAAAAGCCTTTGATGTTATCAGACATGAAGTTTTGCTCACCAAGCTTTAATCTTATGGTGTTAAAGAGTCCGAACTTCGGTGGTTCTACAGTTACCTCTCTGAGAGATCACAGTGTGTCGTCTTTAAGGACGCTGTTTCGGCTCAGTTGCGTCTCTCTTTTGGCGTCCCGCAGGGGTCGGTTTTAGGACCAACGTTATTTAATATCCGCATTAATAATATATCGAAGGCATGCCATACATCCACTGTCTCGTTATATGCAGACGACACCGAGATGCATTCCACTTCAAAGGACATTGATTTAGCTGAGAACAATGTCAACGAGGACCTCAAGAGTGGACGACACTGGTTCCGCAGAAATGGCCTTATTTGTAACACAAAAAAACGGAAACTATGGTTATTGCGTCCCAGAATGCACTTAAAACCACCAGGGACATTAACATATTCTATGGAAATTCAATTTTGAAACAACAAAAGCACTTTAAGTATCTTGGAGTAGCGGTAGATGAGTCGTTATCCTGGAACAATCACGTGTCTTATGTTGCCTCCAGGGTTTATCCCAAACTGAAACTTTTAAACAGAATTTCATCTTTTCTTAGCCCGGCTATTTTATTGAAGATTTATAAAGTAGCAATTCTACCTATTTTAGACTACGGTTGCACCGTATGGGGATTCTGCAGTAAGAAGAACTCTGATTTTTTAGACAGGTTGCAAAATAAGGCGATGAGAATAATTTTGAGAACAAATTGCTTAACGTGCACGCAGTTTATGAGAGAGAAGCTTGGTCTACTAAATTTATTCAATAGGCGGCGTTATATGCGTGTACAGTTACTTTATAGAATCGTGAACGATTATAACTGTCCCAGGCAACTACAAGGTTATCTTGTATTACGATCCGACCTTCGTGGGAAGGTCTTGAGAGAAAACAGAGAACTTTATCTTCCTAGAACTAAAACTGCTATGGGCCAGTCCACATTCATGTACGCTGCTGCCAAGGAATGGAATGACCTCCCAACAGACCATCGAAACTGCAGTAGTCTGAAAATTTTTAAGACTAAGCTTTTTAAATTTTTTTACTGATTTAGATAAGACTGATCATAAATGTAGTATTTAGACTTTTTATATATATTTTTTTATTTTTTTTATCATGTAATTTATTGATACTGATCATCGGTTTATACCAGCGTCTTCCTCCCGGACTTCGCTGATCGGCCTTTCAGTTTTAAATAGAGCTTTTATTATTATTATTATTATTATGACTACGAAAGGTATAATTTTAAGTTAGGTGAATTTCGTTATTTAACACTAACTTTGCAATCAATCTCAGCAGTTAACCAACGTACTATATGGCGGACTTACCAAGTTTTTCCGTTTCAGCATGGGAGAGGGAAAATTGGGACAGTTTCTCATATCACTGATACATTCAGTAGACATTATAGTCTTCTGGTTGCATTCAAACTCCACACTTGGCTTTAGAAGACGCAGAGGTTTTTTGCTCTTGATGTCTCGTAGTCCCCAGCTAAGAATCTTAAATTTCAAGAAATGCACACATGTTAAGTGATGCATCAGTGATACATCGGTATAGTGTTGAAACGTAACTGCAGTGATCATCAGTTTTCTTACTTATCGGAGCCTCGAGATGTATTCGAAAACTTTGTTTGATTGCTTGGTCAGCCGTTTGATTTTTGTTTTTTTGGTTTGTTTTTTGGCGTACCATCAAAAAGCGTTTTCACGTCTTTTGTAAGGGAGAGTGGTTATGAAAGGGGGTATCATTTTGTAGGTCAAGTATAAAAACAGCAGCATTGAAGTTTATGCTGGAAGCTCCCTTCATGTCGTTTCACCCTTTTTTTCTTCACAAATTTCGACTGAATAAATTAATGCGACGTTTTTATCGTAAAGGTGCACAAAAAAATATAACAATTAAAGGAGCTTCATAACCATCCCACCCTATTACAAATGTAACTGTGGTTTCTGCTCTAAAGGAGAAAACACTGATAATATAATACCGTAGGAGGAGACACTGCTGCTTAAATTACCAACTTTCTTTTGAGTATGGGCAATCAGAATGGATACAATTGCAAATCTAGTTATTCAATAACTTTCAGTTGTTCCCGTACATAAAATTCAACGTAAGGTAATCCAAAGCGGTCTTGGATTTTGGATTCCAGTGGCTGGATTGGCCGGATTCCTTGTCAGGAGAACTGGGATTCCGGAGTCCAATCGTTAGGGAGATTCTGGACTCCTAGGGTCAATTTAATATAACTTTTACATTTGGTTACACTACATGAATTAATTCCCAAGTTAATTTAGCCGCTTTTACGGCTTCATTCGCGCTATAGGGTAATAATCGCCGTCGATGATGGCAGTATTTCATTTTATGTTGAAAATTTACGAAGTGTTTCAACTGGTATGTTAGTCCTGATAATTTAGCGAAGTTACATGGCATTTGTTTTTAATCTTGACCTTAGGCCCGGATCAGACGCCGAACTTTTCATGAGCCGAACGAAATTCGTATTAAGGCCGACCCAAATTATTTAGACTAGCTGAATTGATTCAGACGCCGATCTTAATTTCAGCCGAACTATATTCAAAAGGAGAAAAATACTCATTTCGGTCAAACTACTTACAAGATACGTTATAATAATTTATGCATTAGTTTCGGTTATACATGAAAAGTTCGGCGTCTGAATCAAAGCCGCTCCTAAGTCCGCGCTCCAAAGGGAACTTCCCGGTCTGGCCAGGCGAAAAGAACGGCTGAGCCGTTCCAAATTGAAGCAGGCGTTCCTAATTAAGTCTGGTTTACACTTGCGACATAACGACATTATTGTACGTCCAGTAAAGAAAACAAAATGGCGGAGGCGCTCCTCATGGCGTTTGCCATTCTGCTGCTTTTTTTTTGTAATAAGAGAGCAAAACAAAAGTCTCCAAAACAAGACAAATGCGTCAAGAAAAATTGGGATATGGACGAACGGCTTCGGAAAGCAGTTCGTTGGTATCTGGATGCATATGTTTATCAATGCATTCAACCTCCTCTGCAGCCGCCATCTTGAAATTTGTGCTTGAGCGAGGGAGACTAGGTTCGATATTTTTGAGACGCTCTGATTGGTTATTTGTTATGTCGTTAGGTCGAAGGATGTTCACACTTGTTTTTAGCTTGCATAACCGAAACATAAACGACATAAACATAACGACATAAGGAAATGATCAGTTTTTTCGTCATGTCGTTATGCCTACATGTTCACACTTGCGACATAACGAAATAACGACCTTCTTATGTCGTTCGTTATGTCGTTATGTCGCAAGTGGGCAACCAGGCTTAATTGATTCAGACGCCGAACTTTTCATGTACGGCGTCTGAACCCGTTTTACAATTCAGCTGCATCCCATTGTTCGATTACATGCCAGGAATAGAACATATTTTTTGGGGAAATATCGTTCCTAAATTTAGCTCAACAAACCAGTTCAATCGATCTTTAATTTCTCTCAACAGCGCGGAAGAAACCTGTTTTTTTTTTTTTTTTTTTTTAAAAAAAAGGGTTTTGGCGGTTCATGTTGTTGTCAAATGAAAAAACATTATTGGCTCTCTCTCTCTTCCGGAATCTGAATTACCTTGCAAGGGGCGAAATTCAAGAAAATCAGCTCTAAAAGTATCTTAAGTTTTCAGAACAAACACTTTGGGAGGCAATTTTTTTAAACAATTTTTGCTGACCATGTTCTTTACATGAAGAACATCACTCTTTCCTCACGACAACGACTACTTATATTCGTCTTTACCTCAAGAGCTTTCTGTTTTGTTTCGGGTGTCAGGTCAAGAACACCCTCCTCTTGTTTAATAGGACGATCAGGTAGAGTAGCTGTGCCATCCTCACGCTGTTTTATATGAAAAAATAAATAAATAAATAAATAAAAGAGTGACAAAAAAAAATTGTTTGCAAAGAAACAGTTATTTGAAATTATTATTAATTCATCGTTTCTTGATTAGAATAGAATAGAATAGAGAACTTTATTAATGTGTCGGAGCTGTATAGCTTGGGAACAACCCCATACTAATTTGGGGACACCATTTATAATTAAATAATTGGAATTACCTGTACACTTTAAAAGCAAAAAATATTTAAACTACGCATAATATATTATCCTCTAATGATAATCTAAAATAACTGAGATAGAATTGTTATTAAAATTAAATGGTTATGATGTGCAGAAAGAACAGCTCTTAAATCCATCATCTATCATTGAGCTTATATCATTTTTACGAATTCTGCTTTTAAAGATGCTCAGAGTTTTCGCTGATGTTACATCAGAAGCAGGGTAATTTTCGCCATAACCTAAGCTCAAAATACGTTAAAGAATGTTTACCATATGTTGCAGTATTATATTTAGGTATAGAGAAATTCGATTGTCGTAAAGAATAAGAAGAATTATGATTATTGAAAAGATTACAGTTATAAGTTGGACATGCAGATATCCTGTAGGCGCCTATTCAATAGCGTTGGTAATTCTGCCCTCTCAAGAATTTGTGGATAACTTGCATACTTGTCTCTATATATAACCCTCAGTCCCCTTTCTTGCAGTCTTTCTAGTTTTTGCCCATCACTACATCTACAAAAATGCCAGACTAAATGGCAATACGTTAGGTACGGTAAAACTGCTGATTTGAATAATATGAGCTTGGCCTTAGTTAAGTCGCATAAGCACGCCGATTCTTTGACTAACTTTCTTACAAATAGTGCTAATGTGATCAGTAAAGCTAAATTTGCAATCTGTTGTAACACCTAAGAGTCTGAGATTTTCTACATTTTTTATTTCCTCCTTGTTCACACGAAGTGCAGGTGCCGCAGCCGCACTTTTGATTGCCTGACTGTACCCAATGTTCATAGTTTGGTATTTCTTGAGGTTCCCAGCACGAAGATCGGAGTCATACCACTTGGTAGCAGCGCTCTCTGAGCTTGGATGAAACACTAGATTGATCGGATACAGTATGATATATTTGGGGGTCGTCAGCATACATTGATTAAGTTCGTCGTTACGCAGTGAGACAGATCGTTCTGAAAGATAGTCCACAGCCGGTCATGTAGATAGCTATGTAGAAGTTGTACTGCGTTTTGCTGAAAACCTTATCCTTTCAGCTTATTGAGCAGCGGTGGCGGATGCAAAGAGTCAAAAGCCTTTGACATGTCTGTCGATAGAATGCTCACAACAAGTTTATTATCCCTCGCCAGTTTCCATTCTTCAACTAAGTTAATCAACGTTGTCTCACAGCCAAAAGCCTTTCGATAGGCAGATGAATATTCATACATGCGACCGTCAAAGCCATCACTGATTTGCATGCCTACTAATTAGTCAGATACTTTGTCCACACATGATAGAACAGTAACGGACCTGTAGTTTTCTTCAGAATACTTGTTATCTTTTTTGTAAACAGGAGCCCAGTTCCCGCGCTTCCAGCCACTAGGCCACTTGCCTTAATGTATGCATGAATTGAAAAGAATTGTAAGCGGCTGAGATAGTTCTTCATCTGCCATTTTCATAACCTTTGCTGGGATACCATCCCACAGCCAGTAGTCTTGTTAGTATTGAGCGAATTAGGAGAAGCTAGGACTTGTCCTTGGGTAACTGGTTTCACATCAGGGGTCTGTGTCCATTTCTTACTTTCCTGCATTTATTCTGCATTTATTATTCTATTTATTCTCTGCAAGCTGGGATGGTCTTTAAAATCGTCAATTGATTCAAGTTGGGCATTGTTTCCACCGATCCCATCGGCTGTTGTAGCAAAATGGTCTACCAGAACTTCGGCTACTTGTTTCTGATCTCTAACAACAGTTCCATTAATATTTAACTGAACCTCTGCATTTCTTGAAGATCCCTTTGTACTTAAAAACGGCTTGAAGGTCGGTAATTTGTCTTTCCCTTCTATGCTTCTGGAGTCTCAGATTTCATCACAACCGCCAGCGAAGCGCTTGATTTTAAACTTTTTTCCGTCAGTGTATTCTTTCTCGGGATGCGTGACAAACCGTGACAAACCGCGCCAAAACATCACGCGGGTGCCCGGCTATTTACATACAATCGAGCGACCGAGTGCTGGGCACTCGCGTGATGTTTTGGGGCGCTTTGTCACAGTCAAATGGTCCCACCGTGCTACTCGCGATGACACTTGCGCTGCACTGTGCCTTCTCTCGGACGGCGGCAAATTGTCGCTGAGACCGTTAATTACGTCATGTCCAAGTGCCCGGTCATACGCATCCCGAGAAAGAAAACTTCTGATGGAAAAAGTTTAAAATCAACGCGCTTCGCTGGCGGTTGTGATGAAATCTCAGACTCCACAAGCATAGAAGGAAAAGACAAATTATCGGCAGATCCTTTGACGGCAATTTTGGGACTTCTGGAGCTTCGAGCTGGGACGGTCGGCTTTAGAGTCTCCAGCCTTCCCAAATTTCTTACTGTTAGTACAACTCAAAATCTTAAACGTAGATAAAACGTCTTCCAAATGGCTCTACAGGGTGTCCCAAAAATTCGTTCCTCTACTTCGTAAGTCTTTATTTCAGTACGATTGGACTTGGTGAGCAAATAATTTCAACAGAAGTTGTGTCTTTCAATATAATTCACTATTTTCATACTTGTTGTGCCATCTTTTGACTCAAATATTCGATCTGTGTACTTCCGCGCTAAAGGTGTGCGTGCGCGAGTATATGTTCAAGCCACATATTTTTTGTATTTCATAGCCCAAATTGCTTGAACTCCTTCCTTGTGTTTTTGTGAATATCAGGAAAGATAAACCCCGCTTAACGCAAAAACGTTCAGCTGCGTGAGAGCATAAGCCTGTATACTTCGATTTACTGGCTTATCTGTTGTAGAAATTGGTAAAAACTAGAAAAATCCGAATGTAGGGTGGCAGAATGATCATGGAGAAATGAAGGTTTTGAAGGCAAGAAACTAAGGAGAAGACCAAAAGCCCTGAATAAAGTAGCTAAAATAGTTTTAAAGAAGACTAGATACAAAATAAATGGCTCGATAAGGAAGGTCAGTCTCACATAGTTAGCAAGCCAAATAAAAGGGTCATGAAAAGCTGTTTAAAATGCTTAAAATTAGAGGCCCAGTGAGATGGCAAAAAGACCTCTGCTTATTCTGCCAGTTAACGCCCAGCTCGTTTCAAATTTGTAAAGTGCAAACGCCTTACTGTGCAAGGGAGCCAGGATTATTATCTTTTTTGGATGAATGCCCAAAATATATTTTTTCAGCTGCCTAAACTAAGCAAATGTTGTTTGGGGGTTGAACTGGATCCTGCGCACCAGGTGATAAAAAAACTCAAAATGGGTCATTTGTGGGTCTACACGCTGTATCCCACTTCATACCGCAACAGCTACAGAATGTGATAAAAAACAAACAAACAAACAAAGAAAAAGGGCATACCAGTTACTGAAATTCTGAATACATGTTCTTGATAGAGAAATAAACATCTTCTGGAAATTTCATGTAAAAATAGAGTTTTGATCAAAAGTTATAGTGCCTGAAATTAGAGGAACGAACTTTTGGGACACCCTGTAGAGGCGAAGAGACAGTGAAAAACGAGACAAAAACTCAAGGTAAGTCATTTTTATTTCTTTTTTTGTCAAAAAAATGGAATTTAGGACGTATTTTGTTTATTTTCATACATTCTCTTATAAATTCAAAGTCCAACGAACCCCCGCAGAGTTCGGGCGCCTGTGTACATCTAGGCATAATTTGACATCACTACGGGGTCATACTGTTGAATTTATTGACTGAATCCAAATTTTATCAAGTTTTCCCATAAATCGAAAAGTACTTTGAAAATAGTAAGGTGTTTGATAAAATCCAGTCGTGGGCTAACAAATAAATACTTTAATAATGGCAGTGATGGCCTGATAACGTCATTTATTATTGAAGAAGGAACTGGAACGATCCGCCATCTTGGATCCGCCATTTTCAATAAATTAAATGTATTCCATGCATTCTACTTTAAACCATATACACACTAATCGTGATAAAAAATTTGAACTGTACATAATATAATATAATATTGAACCCAGTATCTGTCATTTGGTCATTTTACTTTATTTGTTCTAAAATTAGTCATTAAAAAGCCTGGATTACGTAAAAAAACATTAATAAATTTGAAAAAAAAAAAAATAATAATGCTGATAAAATTAATTTTAATAGTTTAAGCCAATAAGACAAATATGCAGATTTTGCAAAACATGGCTGTCAAAGCTAAGTTTGGTGGTCATTGCTTGAACGGTTTTCGGAAGTTATTCAACTTTCTAGTAAGGGGGCAGGGTGGGCCAAAAGCCCCCAACCCCTGTTATATAGCTTGTGTGAGTTGAAATATTCCCTGCTACCCATATACACAATAACAAGAATGACAAAAGTCACCCCTTCATAAGCGATAATTATTATCTCACGTGATACAAACCCAAAAAAGTTCACATTCAGTAAGAATTTGTCCTCCATCTTGCTCCCCTCTCCGAACCTTGTGCCATGTCAGCGCTGATTGTGAAGACCTAGGTTCCCGGTTCCTTTCAACCACACACTCTGTGACTTTTGGTGTTACCATACAACGCCCAAGGAAGTCATCTGTTCTCTGGAAATGTCAAATGGACTTAAATTTTCATAGTGCAAAGGGTTGTAATGGTCAATTATCATTCAGAAACTCTGCTGGCCAGTCATTTTTAATAGCTCACATCGCATAAATGTAAGTTAGGCCCTTAGTTATGGAGAAAAATAATAGGGGGGAGGGGAGGGGGCTGAAAGATGGGCCTATGCGACGTTAAACTGGGTACTGATCTGAAATAGAAAGCAGGAAACAAAATTTATACCCCACTTAAGTTTGAATAATCAAAGTATAGTTTGGGCGGTAGATCGAATATCAACAAACAATAAAATAACGCTGCTGCTACAAAAAAAAAAAAAAAAACAAAAAACAAATAAGCAATCATGAGAAATGGTAAACAGACTTTCTAATCAACTTCAATACCGTGTCACGGTCAAACAGCTCCATAACTACGGTGGGCGGATTGTCGGGATTGTCGAACCGCTCTCCATAAATATCAACCTCTTTAAAAATGAGTCTTTGATTCCAAGTTGGAGAAAGTGCCTGTTCAACAGTTTTAGTCGTTCTGCTTTGATGCAAAAACGCGACTCGTACGTAGGGATCTGCAATGAAATTTAACTAGGATTGTGTGATCTGTGAAATACTGGCTAGAAAACACAAAGGGATTCTTTGTATATTTGGACTCAACCGGAATGGCTCCTTGACTAGTATTCCTTGTCATACAAACAATTTTAGGCCTAGCCCAAACGTCGAACCTTTCATGAGACGAACCAAACGAAGCCGGTGAGTTCAGTTCATGAACAGCTCGACGTCTGGCTGAGCTTCAGACGAATAGAACGTCTGAAGATCGTTTCCGGGATAAAAGTCGATCTTTACAAGGGACAAACTAAACTAATAGATTGAAATTTTGTATGATAATGTATAGTTAGCCTCGCTCGGGAGAAAATTTATTACTGATCTGATCCAGTTGATTGGCTCGACGCGTCCTAAGTTCAAAGTCTGACCTAACAAACGATCTTAACTTAATTTAGGTCGACCCAAATTAGAGTCTAGTTCATCTCATGAAAAGTTCGACGTTTGGCTCAGGCCTCACTAAACGTGTTACAAGTGGTTCTGAAGTGAGACCTCGAAAGCGAGTCAGCGTGGTCAACCGGGTTCTCTTGATGATGACATCCTGAATATATCTTCTATAATCAGGTGGAAATGTGGCTTTGTTCAAGTTGATGGTGATGGAAATTGCACTGATCAGGTTTGTGCTGTACTTAAACAGCCCGGGGTAGTCAATCGATAAAAATCGGCATCGACAACAATCGGTACCAATGAAGTGATTTTTATCAGATGATAATAGGAATCAGTGAAAATCGATAAACTAAATTGCTGTGTCAATCGATATTATCGATGTTTCATAATTTTAACGACTTATACCGGAAGTCCGCCATTGTTGTTTGAAATAAGTTACAATCACGGTCATAATTGAACAGATGTATTCAGATCGGTAAAAATCAAGATAAATCAGTCGATAAAGGAAACGAGTGTGTAATCGATTTTTACCGATTGACCGATACAATCGATATCAAACAAATCAGATCTACCGACTTTTATCGTTTTATCGATAGACAAATCGATACCGATTCTCATCGATTGACTAGTCCGGATAAGCCACATTATAGTTACTATTATTATAGATTATTGATCCTGTCCCGTAATTTGCGGAGAAAACTTAAAGAAAACAGCAATAACAAACAAAAAAAGCAAAAACATCGACAACAACAACAACATGAACAAACAACAAACTCTGGTTTTGAACAATAATTTATTTCCAAAACACAAACGGTCATGTTATATAGGCTTACCGCTTTACTTGAAACACAACGAAACTTACTTACCATTCATGCCAGTGTCATCTTGAGCTAATAGGCCCCGAGCTCGATAAATGGAAACCCAAAGCTGACATTTGATAGGCCCTATAAAAATAAAAACGCATTTTATAGTAATGTTAGTTGGGACTTATGGTTTTAATTTTACCTACTTTATGGCAGGAACCGAGTAGACTGCGAGCAGTCCATGAAGATGGTCACACGAGCAAGGAAATCGAGCAGTTTCCCTCTCGGCCTTTCCGCTCTCTACAGTCCTGCCGAACTTAGACTCGACTGACTGAAGAGGGATTGCTCCCAGTCTGGGAACCGAGAATCCCTCATTTTAAGGCTACTCACTCGATTTTTCACGTATCTAATTAACCAGTGATAATAAATAGCATATAGTTTTGAAAAACTATATGCTATAATTTACTAAAATAAGTAGTCGATACCTTGATATAATATAATTATAGTTGATTAAGAACGTTTTGGTTGTAAATCAATGATTAGTGATACTCTATTAATACAGTGTAGTACTGGCTTACTTTGATAGGTGACGAACATTCTTGGCAGAATACAAAGAGCACTTTGCTTCTCCTTCTGCTAATAAGTTTAAAAGAAAAACAAAACAATAGATAATTAGAAAGGTATCATATTGTTGGTAATTATAATTAATTGTTGTTTTTCGTGTAAATTTAAAGTGTTTCGAAAAAACGGTATTCAGACGCTTCGCTTGAACTCGGCTGGGCCTTGTTTTCACAAGTAATTAATAACACACCTTATATTCAAAAGTAGGTTGAGTTTCATCGTCCGGGTGAACGTAGTCCTGAATAGGACTGTTGTTGTTGACAGTGACTGACGTTTCTTTTTCCTGTGCGGTAGTCATCTTCAGAGTCAAAGTGAGTTGTATCACGTCAGTAGATGGTATTATATACTCTGGTTATTGATCTGATTGGTCAATAAAGTCAAGATGTTATTGGTCGTCTGTCAGTTAAGCCGCGGTGTTATTGGCTATGAAGACTCGTAATCAGCAATTGGTGCGTTTCGATCCGTCTATTGTCACAGTTAAGCAGTCGTCTATTGTTAGTCAAATTGTCAGTTCTCCAGTCGATCTCTCGTAGTTAGTTTCGCTTCATCTCGTCAATAAGTCGTTTGTACGGCGCTGGTAACTGTTGGCTACGATTCAGCGGCGTTTGTTCTAAGTTAGTGAACCAGCTTTCCAAAGTAAGACGTTGATGGTAGTCTGTAGAATACGTTATACATGTCGCAGAGTCCCAGTCAATTTGATGTTTCGTCTGTAAATGGTGCTCAGCAATGTGATTGTTGACGTCACCATTCCTCGTTGCTCGTTTGTGTTCGGTCAGTCGCGTGCTAAGGTTTCTGCCGGTTTCACCAATGTAAGAAGCCTGGCAGTCGCAGCATTTGATCTTGTATACTGCTCCCTGTCTGTCCTCCGGTTTGTCTTTGTCCTTGACATTAGTAAGCAGGCGTCGTAAAGTGGTTATGGGTTTGTGTGCAACACGTATATTGTAAGGTTGTAATATACGTGCAATAGTTTCAGAGGTACCTATGATGTACGGTACAGTAGCTGTCGTAACGGGGCCAGAGTTGACGTTTGTCTGAGTGTTAGTGTCGCTGTGGGTGTTCCGTCTAACAAAGTCCGTGTTGTAATTGTTCTTACTAAAAACGTTGTAAAGATAATCAGTCTCGTCTTGTAGGCTGTCAGGTGAATCGCCAACTAGTTGCGCTCGCCTCGTCAAAGTCCGGATAGTAGTAGCCTTGTGAGAGGTCGGGTTGTACGAAGACTGGTCTAGTAATCGATCGGTATGTGTCGGTTTTCTGTAAACAGTCGTTTGTAGTTTGTTGTTGTCGCGAGTGACCAAGCAGTCTAGGAAAGGTATCTTACCATTTTCTTCGATCTCCTTGGTGAACTGTATGTCCGCGTTCTGTCTGTTAAGGTGTTCGTGAAAATCGTCGATTCCGTCTTTGTTTTTTTTTTTTTTGTTTTTTTTTTTGTTTTTTTTTTAATTTATTAATTTTTATTTGAAGTTTTCATTTTACAGAGTACACTTAAAATAAAAAAAAAAAAACAAAAAAAAAAAAACAAAAAAACAAAAAACAAAAAGAACAAACAAACAAACAAACAAAAAGACTATTACAGCAGACTGCATCTAAGTTGATAGAAAGTACTTATCTTTATATTTATTTACAATATTTTCTTGTTTATGAGATCACATTATATTGATTAACTTTTCCCACTTACTAAGATGTTTATTTAATGTGCTTCTTTTCCTGGCAATGTGAAGTTCAATGTTGTAAACACGCCTAGTCCTAGCAATGAACCCCTGAAGGGACGGTATACCCTTTTGACATTTTTGTGAATAAATATAGTACTTCCCAAGCAATAAAATATGATTGACTAGAAGGAAATCATCTCCAACATCAAATTTACCAAAGATAATATCCTCTTCTTTTAAATTCTCAACAACAATATTTTTGTCTCTTAGCCAGGACAAGACGTGTTTCCAAAAAACAGAGGATATTTTGCAGGAAAAAAGTAAATGCTCGATGGATTCGACCTCAGTTTGACAGAAAGAACATTTATCTGATTCAGCCATACCAAAACGAAAAAGTTTCTCATTCGTAAATACGATACGGTTTAATATTTTGAACTGAAATTCCTAAGTTTTGTTTCTAATGTTGTGCGGAAAGATAATAAGTAAACTCTTTTCCAGTCAATAGTTAAATGATGATACTTTGCAGATAGCTTCTCTTTAGCGGTAGGTGTGGTTTGTTTTTTGGCCAGAAAAGACCGATAGATGTGCTTTGAAGAAGCGTCAAGAATTGGAATTAAGATATCATTTATCAAAATAGCTGGTGTATTCGGCAGAGGAGAAAACACTGATGCAATATTGGCTGTTCGAATTAACAAACGCCATGCTGCTGGCATGGAATTAATTACACTCATAATGAAAAAACTTTGTTCAGGGTTAAGTTGTACATTATCGACAGAAAATAAGTCCCAGATTTTACAAAAGCCTTGATCCGCAATATCTCTTCGATAAACAGATTTGTTATCAACACAGAGAAACTTGTTGTTCCATATGACTTGATTTGCAATTTCGTGTACTGAGCTAGGTTCCCTTGCGTTTAATTCTGACCATGCAACAAGGCATTGCCGATAGAAAGCTGGCAAAGTAATATTTAGTTTAGAAACTTCAAAATTACAATGCAGTAAAAGCTTCCCACCAATAGGTTTCAGAAGCTCTCCTAAAAAACTTTTCCATGGACTTTCATAGTCCTCTAAAAATTTTTGTAAGCATATTACTCGCCTGGTGCGAATCATGGATTCAGTATCAAGCATGTTCAAGCCACCATTCTCAACTTCTGAGATAACTGCGTTGCGCTTTACTTTGTCCTTTCCGTTCCAGATAAAATGATAAAAGATTGATTCAGCTTCTTTCACGAGATCCTTAGATATTGAAATAGCCGATGCTCTAAACATGAGTTTAGGGATGGCAAAGGTTTTAACAATTTGTATCCTGCCTATAAGAGATAGGCCTCGCCATTTCCATAAGTTAATCGATTTCTTAATTGATTCCAGAGTCTTCCAAAAGTTCAGTTCTTCTCTTTTTTTAGCGTCACCACCAAAATAAACACCTAGAATCTTGATGATGTCACAAAGATTATTCATGACCAAATGCCCTTCCCAGAGAGATCTGCTATTTCCTAACACTAATGCTTCAGTTTTATCCTTATTTACTTTTAACCCTGAGAATGCACCGAAAGCACCCAGGGTTTCAAATAGGATCGTGTAAGACCTATTGTCTTTAATGAAGCAGGTCATATCATCGGCAAAAAGAGTGAGTTTAACAATTTTTTCCCCTATCGTAATACCTTGAATGTTATTATCGTTTCTTATTCTAATAGCTAAGATTTCCAAAGCTAATATGAAAAGATAGGGGGAAAGAGGATCCCCCTGCCTTACCCCTCTACTTAGAGAGAAAGGTCCTGAAGTAAAACCATTATTCATAACACAGCTGGAGACCTTATTATACAAGACTCGTACCCACTGAATGAAAGAAGGACCAAAGTTAAATGCGTGTAAGACTCTTAAAAGGAAACTAAAATTGAGAGAATCAAAAGCTTTCTCAAAATCTATGGCCACTAAGATCCCCGATATATCTCTGCTCATCGTATGCTCAATCACATCGTCAATTGTTCTGATACCATCAAAAATAGTTCTCCCCTTGACAAAGGCGCTCTGATCAAAGTGGACTATTTCGGGTAGCACATTTTCCAACCGCTTGGCCAAGGCCTTGGACGCAATTTTTGCATCTACATTAATAAGAGATATTGGACGCCAATTCTTTATTTGCCTTTTGTCTTTACCTCTTTTTTCAACTAAAGTTATAACAGCCTGTTTCTGCGAATTTGAAAGCTCGCCGTACTCAAAGGCACAATTTAGACTTTCCACCAACAAACTTCCAAACACGGGCCAAAAAGCAAGGTAAAATTCGACGGTTAAGCCATCGTTTCCGGGTGATTTATTCTTTTGGAAGGTCTGCAGAGCTTTGTAACACTCTCCGTATCCCAATTTGCCTTCACAAACGTTTTTCTTTTCCTCTACCAAAGAGGGAATTTCATTAAGATCACTTAAAAATGAGGAAAAAGACCCCATGTCTGCACATGTACTACCATCATAAAGGTCAGAATAAAATACTTCTAGCTCATTCATTATTTGTTTAGGGTCTGTAGTTAACTTTCCCTCCCTGTTAAAAACTTTCCGCACGGTACTTTTCTTTTTGTTGGAATTTTCTAGATTCAAAAAATATTTGTTATTTCTCTCGCCAAATTCGTACCAAGTTGCCCGAGAACGAATGATCGCACCTTGTGTGATGTAATCATACATACTATCATATTCCGTCTGAAAACGCTCGAGTTCCTCCAGATTTTTCGTATTTGGATCGGAATCGCATTTTTCCGCACATTCCTTTAAATCTTTCTCTAGGTTTTGTAGTTTCGCTCTTCTTTCACGGGCTTTAGTTTTGCTATATCTGATTGTTTGCTGTCTAATTTTGTATTTAATTAAATCCCATAAGACACGTTTATCTTGTACTTCTTTGAATTCCTCTAACCAATTGGCATACTCAGTGGTTAGAAGTTCACAATAAGCCAAATCATTTACTAGGTTGGAATTAAATTTCCAGAAGTTCGGTCCTTTTTCAAGATCATCTAAACCATTTACAGAGAGCGTTATTGCTGAATGGTCTGACTTAATTGATGTTTTAATGTCCACTGAATCTATATCATCTTGTAAACTATCGCTTACGAGCCAATAATCTAAGCGCCTTTGTATGATTGGTTTATTTTGACGCCAAGTAAAACGTGTAACTGTTGGGTTTCTTATGCGCCAGATATCCACTAAATCAAACTCAGCGGACAAGTCTTCGACAATTTTTCCAGAGTCTTTCCTTTTGCTATTCCCGCCCTGTCCATCTAAAACGTGGTCAAGAATGGTATTGAAGTCACCACCTACTATAAATGGATGATCTTGTTCCACTCTCGCACTTTTTAGAATACCCGAAACGTCTTTGAAAAAAGGGAAGTTGTTCACTACACTTATTTGGAGCGTAAATGTTTAAAAGAAAGTAAGGTGAATCCTGAATATAAGCCACCAGAAAGATGTAGCGACCTTGAGAATCTACCTTGGTAGAATGTATTTTGAAATCTAAATTATTCTTTATCAGTACTAGAACACCTCTGCTATGATTGCTGCCATGCGAGAAGAACATTTCGCCTTTCCATTGTTTTCTCCAGATATTTTCAATATCTCGAGTGCTGTATGTTTCTTGCAGGAAAATTATGTCGGCATCGGAATTTACAAGCCAACTAAAAACAGCTTTCCGCTTTTCAAAAGTACGAATCCCACGAACATTTAACGACAAAAGATTGAACTCGTTATTTCGCCCCATATTGCCAGAATAAGTAGGGTCTAATTTGGTGGGAAAAATTTATCAACACATTTATAGCCAACTGACACTCAAAGAAATTCTTCATTGACATGCTGCGATAGCTTTGAATAACAGAAAATGAAAGGAAAATAAC
The DNA here is from genome assembly GCA_038088405.1 of Porites divaricata. Taxonomy (NCBI): domain Eukaryota; kingdom Metazoa; phylum Cnidaria; class Anthozoa; order Scleractinia; family Poritidae; genus Porites; species Porites divaricata. Next base: position 30,435,510 of record JBBMOI010000002.1, on the reverse strand, counting down.
CACGAAAACAAAAACAATTGAGTACAACCACTTAATACTGATACAAAAAATTAAAAGAGCAGCAAGATAAATATCTCGAACGCTGCGCTCTGGAATGGAACTAAGTAAAGTTGTTTGTGATTGCATGTATGCGTACGACAGCAAAAGCTTAGTTGAGCTTTAGAGACAGTGATTCGAAAACAAGGTTTTAAATAAGTGAATCTACTTAACGCCTACAACAGATTACGTGGGAATTATATGCAAAATACATGGCTATTTGAGAGAAGAGTGAAAGAAAAGCTCCGATGAGAGTATTATATTTACATGTACATTTTTAACTCTGATGCTCATAACCTAAACAAAATCTGACAATGGAGCATTCGCAGGAATAAATTTACCATTAACAAATAACTTATCTGGTTGCGCTTTGCTGAAATATACTGTACAGCCTTTGCCTCTGGCTTCCTTGAACTTTTTCATCTGACTTTTCCTTATTTCATAAAGTTCTTTCGGTATATCGTCAAACACCGAAAATTGTTTGTCCTGTTGCCTCTTTAACTCCTTGCGGGCTTGATCCATGACCATTTCCTTGTCCGAATATCGTAAGAAACGTGCGATAATTGGGCGAGGTTTGTCACCGCTGTTGTTAGGCTTTCCCAATCGATGGACTCTTTGGAACTCAATTCTACCACGAGGGTTTTCAATACGAAGCTTGTTTTCCAGGAATTTGAGCAATAAATCTCTTGTATCCTCGGAAGGGGAGTCAACTTCAGAAGCCGACGCTACTTCGTCAATCCCAAAGAATTTAACATTTTCTCTTCTTGAATAGGTTTCTAAATACAATAACTGCTTGCGAAGATCATTTATTTCAAACTTTGACTCCTTTGACTCTTTCTTTAGGTCTGAAATGTCGACTTCGTTGAACTGATTCCGTCTTTGTGACGACAATAGACGACTGCTTAACTGTGACAATAGACGGATCGAAACGCACAAATTACTGATTACGAGTCTTCATAGCCAATAACACCGCGGCTTAACTGACAGACGACCAATAACATCTTGACTTTATTGACCAATCAGATCAATAACCAGAGTATATAACACCATCTACTGACGTGATATAACTCACTTTGACTCTGAAGATGACTACCGCACAGGTTGTCGAAACGTCAGTCACTGTCAACAACAACAGTCCTATTCAGGACTACGTTCACCCGGACGATCAAACTCAACCTACTTTTGAAATGACTCCTGGGTTCAAACCTTTTACAGTTACACCTTATATTGTAAACGGGTTCTACACAAATAAAGAAAATTTTTTACCTTTCCTTTGACCAAAACTTTAAATATTGGATATTTGATGCTGCCATCTTTCTTCTCAGGGTCGATCTTCTGAAGTAACCTTTTTCGTCGTAACCTATCGGTGCTTTTCTCTGCAGGATGAAAACCCGCATGAAGAGACCGTGCGTATTCCCACCCATCACTTAATGTTGGATCTCTGTGGACCTAAGTAATTAAATGTGTGGAGGGAAATATTGTTACTTGCACTGACACTACCGCAGCCCAGTTAGCTCAGTCAGGGAGAGCACCGGTCTGCCGAGCGGGAGATCGTGGGCTCAAACCCTGGCCGGACCAACAACCAGGGTCTTTAAAAAAACTGGTGATTTCATTTCGGCTGTGATTTGAGAAATTGCCTCAGTTCAGATGATCGCGTCATTGGGCGGTGACGTCAAGCCGTTGGCCTTGTCTCCTTCATCCTGCTTTGTTAGTTAAATCGAAGGGGAAGTGAAAGAACCCACCGTGGCTACTGTTAGAAAAGAGTAGGGGAAGTTTCCCTATGGTGTGGTCTACCTTGGACGTATCACGCATCATTCATATCATGGGCTATGGGTGGGTTAGTAAGCTCACAAATGGACTGGTAGTGGCTGCCACTGGCGGCCTTGTATGCTGACGTCCGAGCTTACGGTTTAACGGTTGACATGTTAATAAGAAACGGACACCATGTGCAGTGGTTTCACGAATCCTAATGACGGGACAGATAAGCATTCACCAGTGGATCCATGTCTCGGTTAGCTCAGAGCATTTGGGAAGAGACCAGCCCAAGCCCTACGGCTGTTTCTTCCCCGTGAAGCGCGTTGTTGAGCCATCTGAATACGTCGCTTGTTTTTTTTTTCGCTGTTTCGTACCCGTAAAAAAAAAAAAAACCCTTGAGTTCAAAGTGAAGAAAAAATAAATACGAAACTACCAAAAAAAAAAAGAAATTCCAGCGCAAAGGCCTCACGGTGGTAGCTTCAGTACAGAGTCGTAGTATTTTACCTTACCAAGTCCCTGCACTGCGTCTTCACAGGCCTTCTCGGCCAATGCATTTCGATGACTTATCCGAGACAATTCGCTCGGACCACGTGACCCGAAACTCACCGGCCGCGAGCATTTATGAGGCATAGGGACTGGGCAAGTATCTTACCATGAAGGAGGACAGCTTGATAGCTTGTACCTCAAGTAATATACTTTGTCAATAAGTGTGAAGCCATGTCTTCTACAGAGCGGCTTGAAATTTGCAAGTGCACTTAAATCAAGTGCTTACTTGGAACCAACTTTGCTTCTAGTGTGCATCTCCAAGAATGACGCGACATTTCCAGGAACTATAAACGCACTCTGAGCGCCAAATTTGAAACGATGATCAGCTAACCGAGGCCAAAACAAAGAAAAAAAGGCCAAAGCTGTTCAAAGTGGCTCACGTTTTTCACGTTTTCGCTCTAACTATATAAAAATTATTAGTGTCAGCATATGGATTTTGTTAGTAAAAGACGTCAATAAAAATACAAAACCACTGCTGACTTTGTAGTCCTTGTAAAAGTTCTGGCTTTTTCGCTTTGAAAATCGGCTACTTTTAATTAGTTACTATTTTGTATGGGGAGTCAAAGTCTAAATATTTGTTCCGCAAGTCACTTTAAGTTCCTGTGTCAGCATATGGTTATGTTAGTCCGACAGTTAAAGAAGACTCTCTGAAAGTTTGGTACGATTACGTTGGTTAAGAAGTTCTGGCTTTTTGACAATTATTCAATCATTTATGCCACGCATTGAGAAACTAGGTACTGTAAGTACGTTTCGAAAAAAACAATAGCATTCTGGGTGATGGAAGGGAAGACCCAAAAGACAAAAATAGGTCGTAATAGGGACTTTTGTATTCCCTTAAACTCATTATTATTTTTTTCTTTCTTTCTTTTTTTCAATCTGACCCGGACGAACAGTTATGTGTAAAGTCTTTACATTTAAACCTCACCATATCTAATAGCGACTTTTACCGTAAGGTGTTTATTTTCTTCGAGGACAGGCAGGAAAGCTAATAATAACCTTTTTTCGATGCAAATAACTATAATTCCTTTACCTATACAAACTGCATGTGTGGTACGTGTTCAGTTGTTGTGCAGTGCTTTCACCGAGAAACGTGCGATAGACTTAATTAACTACAAGCACCAAACAATATGCTCAGTAGAGAGATTGTGATTGGCGAATCATTTCTAAAGCCTTTTGAAACAGTAGAGGGGAGAACTGTCAAGGGAAGGAGGGGAGGAATTCGTGTCTACTTACCCCCACCCGGAAAGGAAATACGGAAGTACGGAGGTAAGGTAACATTTTAACCAAATTTTCTCGCATCGATAGGTTTCCGCCAATTTCTATACCAATGGAGACACCGCCGCGCGCTCTTTTTGTTTGCGCTCAAGCCTCTTCTGGAAATTGGAAGACAATGGAGGCCGTGAAAAAAAAATTTCCTTAAGCCTCGGAGTCAATTGTTACAATTTTGATATATATTCAGCGTCGGCTATAAGACGACAGTGTTCTTCCTCAAAATCGATAAAATAATAATAATAATAATAATAATAATAATAATAATAATAATAATACCTGTTTACCAGGAACAGGTCTTCTCCGTCGTACTAAAAGCTTTCTTCTGCTCAAATGATAAGCCTTTTCTTCAGGTCCATAGTCTAAGTAAGAGCGCTGCGGAGCGTACTCCCAGCCTTGGAAATCATATAAACATCATCCATCAGTAACCTGCTGTCCTTTGTCTTAACACTTAGCGTTCCTACGATCTAACCTCCCTTAAACGCATATTTCAGTTTAGGAGTGGGGGTACTGCTATTTAAGTACCTTAAATCCTCTATTAAGCCCCCCCCTCTCTAATAAGCCCCCCTTTTCAGAGGAGGAAAGTTAATAAGCCCCCCCTCTCTATTAAGCCCCCCCCTCCCCCTCCCCCAATCCTTATTCTTCACAAAAAAATTAACGATTAACGTGGACTGATCAGTTATGGTTTATTCAGGCTGGAAGTTCATATTGTTTTTGGTCTTCGGCGGCATGACCTCCAACTTCTTATGCTTAACTTTCTCAATTTTGCGCTCTAGATCTCTGTACAACGCGTAAGTCTACTCTATCTCATACCACGGTATTTTTGCTACAGGTGATGCATTTCGCTAAATTAAATAAGCCCCCCCTCTCTATTAAGCCCCCCTTCTCTATTAACCCCCCTAAAAAGTGCTTGAAAAAAATAAGCCCCCCGGGGGGGCTTAATAGAGGATTTACGGTATATAATTTAGTTAATGAGCAAGGTTAAGTGCGACGCCATATATTTAAGCAATAAACCACACTTTCTATGGGTTTACCGGCGTGATAACCCACGCGGGATGTTGGGAGAACACGAGAAAAGCTTGTAAATCACGAGCCGAAGGCGAGTGATTTACAAGCTTTTCGAGTGTTCTCCCAACATCCCAAGTGTGTTATCACGCCGGTAAACCCATAGAAAGTGTGGTCTATTGCTTTTATAAAAAAACTTGTAGTAGAATGGAGTCTTTTAGGTAAAAAATATGGTTTTAGTACCGTGATCAAGTCATGTCTTCTCTCTAAAGTCATCATAAGCCAATCATGACTCACGATTTAATAGCGCTGAACTTTCTCAAAACTCAGTTCAGTCAAACAACAAACAGCAGCACTTCAAAACACGAGTTTTTGCACTCATTATATGATAACTCATGAAAGCTGTTTTACAGGAAAAGTCGATATTCATTCATGCGAACGTACAATGAAAGAGTAAGTTCATGGTTTGTTTACTACAGAAGTAGAAATTAATTGAACATGAGACTGTACGCAGCTGTATTTTGTTGAGTCGATCCGTAAGAATTTCGTGCTTACATATGGAACTGGCAGCTATTGTAATGGAGGACTTCATTCACATTTTACAAGCCGCAGTGGTTTAACATCTGTTTTCTGGACTTAATTATGATTAAGAAATGCCTCGGTAACGACGTGGCTGCATTTGCGAAGTTGTCGCATGTAACTTTATATGCAAGTACAGCGACCGATGAAAACATGTCAGTGGTGGAGAAAAGTTTCTTTGCCGTAGCCACATATTCGCGTTAATATTTGTCGATTTGTAAAGTCAGGTGGTTTGAGGTAGGTTATGACATCGATATCACCGAATGATTTGTGCAAATGTTGGAAAAAAACCAGTCCGAAACTCTGACATCTTTCATCATCGTTGGCAGCTTGTTTACAACCTGCAGCGGCCGATTTTGTACTATACCTTGATCGCAGATCTCTTTTTGGAACAATTTCTTTCATTAAGGATTTTTTTTTTTACATAAAGTGAATCAAGAATGCTAAAACTATCCGTTTTGTTCCTGGTTGGCACATGGTTAAGTTTTCCTGGAGACTTTCTACACCAGAAATTCACACAGTCGTTGTCTTTCTCTGCGATTTGGCATCGTCGTGAAATGTAAACCGCTTTCCAGCTTTGTACTTCATTATTTTAAAAGTTCTGGCAGTGATAAAATGTGGAAACGAACGCTTTTGATGGTAAATAACTTGTGCTGTTTTTTAGCCTTTCTAAAATCATTGTTTGCAGATCAATAGCCGGTTTTGCATATGGCTCCTGATCCGGATGCCTTTTTCTATGGGTTTACCGGTATAATAAACCATAGGTTTTTGACCAATCAGATCACGCGTACTATCTCAGTTATTTTATAAATGATAATAATTTTTATTCTCAAGCAAATAAAACGCCTTTTTGCGCGCGCGAAACGTTTTGTCCCTTGCCGTGTTTTGAAGGTGCCAGGGTCTTTGGCCTATTGAGAATATCACCCGCACAACATAATACAGAACCCAAAGACATCCCGCAAAACTGCTCTCCGCCATTCCTTGCTTAACCCTTCCACTCCTAATATAGAAGAAAATGGAAAAAATCCCATAAACTTGAAAAATACGGTCCTTTTTTTCATTTCAATAAATGAATTCTATCTTTTGAAAGTTTTATCAAAGAGCTTTCATTTGAATGGTAACACCATGGCATTTCAACCACAACTTTCAAATGACATATGACGTTTATAAGAAGGTCAGAAGTAAAAGCTCTGCCAGCAACATCTAAAGCGTTCATGTTAACCACCGATATATCCTTGTGATATCTCATATAGTCTCACAGAGTCAGGAGTGATCGACCTCAATAGAGAGTTTGATTTACATAACTGATTTTTTTTAACAAGTTGACCAATAGTTAGCAATTATTGGACGAGGTTGAGCAAAATATCGTGATTTGTCAGTGGCGAGCAGATCAATTATTTGCCGAAGCCGAAGGCTGAGGCAAATAATTGATCTGCGAGACACTGACAAATCACGATATTTTGCGATAACCGAGTTCAATAATTGTTTTATCATTCGATCCCTGAGTTTATTTTTTAATAAATAATATTTTCGGAAAGCGGTTAGCGCGCGCTGCCTTCCAGGAGTAATGACAGAGATCACATAAACGAGCAAGGAGCAAGCGTGGTTTCATCTACGCATGAGCAGAATAGTATTTGCAGCCCAAAAAAGTTGAACGACATTGCGCATGAGCACACCATTATTTGTAGGCAGTTATTTGCAGGTCACGTGGTGGGCTCTCGGCCAATGAAAAGGAAGAAACATTTGCATCGAATGATAGTTGACAATAGCAGTGGCCGATCCAGGGGAGGGACCCGAGGGGCCCCCTCCCCCCTTACTTTTGGACCAAATTTAGGCCCTAAGGGCCAATTTTTTTGTTTGTGACCGGGCACCCCCCTTATCTCAAATTAAAGCTGTGAATATCAAGGAAGAATTCCTTGTTTCACAGTACAGTGGAACCTTTATTCAGGGGACACCCTAGCCGGGGACAAGGCAGGTGTCGACTGAAAAGAGGTGTCCCCTGAATGGACCTTGAACTTGGGTTTGCTAATAATTAACTCACAAGTAAAATATATTTTTCTTTTTTTCTGCCTTAGAGTCTGCAACCTCCTTCCCAGGTTGCGGTTAGGAGAGAACCCTGGGAACGAGGTTGTAGAATCTGCTGCAGTCATTATTTCGAGCAGCTAGAAAATGTATAAAAAGTAATGATCAACTTATCTCTGCGATGTTGTGTGTTGAATTCCCACAAGTACAGTACATCAAATTATGTAACATAAGCTGTCCCTATTGTGACTTTTGACTAGTGAACGACTTAAACTTATCAACGATTTTTTGTGGTCAGTGACTTCTTGAGGACTAAGGTGTTCCCTGAATGGAGGTTAAACCCTGGTTTTAGGGCCCAGAAAAAAAAAAGTGTCCCTTTCCCCGGAATAAAGGTGTCCCTTCAATAGAGGCAACAAATAGAAAGATCATGTGAACGTTTGGATGGAGGTATCCCTTGAGCGTAGATGTCCCAAAGGAGAAGTTCCAAAGTACTTTAATTTGCCGATGCTGTTAACGACTCTTACCTTCATGGTCAACTGCTCGATCGTTACAGTCAATAGTCCATCCCACTGGATATTGTCGTTGTTTTTGATTAGCTTCTTGTTTTGATGAGACAACAACCCAACCAGTTGGAGGACTACTGGATAAACGTGTTTCGTTTCCATCCTACGGAGACAATGTTCGTGTCAGTGGTTGTCATAAAATTAGGCCCCATCCGTACGTAACCAAATATATTTCAATCCTCAACTTTTTCTCCCCGGATGCGGCTTCCACCCACTAGTATCCGATGTATCCGGCATACGAATCCACAACTTTTTGAATTACCGCCGCTCTCCAGGTTGAAAATTTTTGAATACGCTATGAATCCGGAATCGTGTCGACGCTAAATTGGGATATTTGTTTTTGTCCGGTGACTTAACAAGATCGAGCCCAGTTATTTACCGTGAAAAGCGGAGTAAGATGCAAATTTCGCGCGCTTTACAACGCATGCTCTGTTGGCAATATTCCCAGAGGCAAATTTGAATACGGATATGTGCGGACGCGTGGAAATTTTTTAATCCGAATAGAAAACGTTGAGGGTTGAAGTACATGATATCCGGGGCCTTAGGTAAAAAGAGGTAAGTGAAAAACAAAGTGAACCTAATATAGAATTCTCAAATCTGATTTGTCTCAACAGCCCTCTATTACTGATGGTATCAATGCATTTTAACATATTTTCCAATAATAAATGTCATTTTCGGTTTGTTTTTGTTTTATTTTGTTTTGCTTTACTATTTTATTCGCTAATTTCAGTTACATATAAGATTATTAACTCGTTCTCTGACCTTCACTTTCAATTGGCTTCAATCATGGTACTCCAGCATAGATTTCGTGATAACCACTGAATAATTAAGTACTTAGCTGGACGCACTTTTACAACGACGGCCTTTATAAGAAATTAATATATTTACAAATTGTAACTGATATTTGGATCCGGAGGGAGTAGACTGGGACAACTTTCGCAAAAGAGAACTTCTGTAGGCAAATTCGAGGAAAAGTTGGTAAATACACTTTTCTTGATGAAAATTATGTGCTGAACACGAAAATTTTGTTTACCAAGCTTGGTTCGCCCATTCAGACCTTAAAATTTTCTGTTAATGGTAACATTAATACATTATGACATGAAAACGAGGCTGGGTGTTGTATGAGGATTCAGAGTACTCTCAAACGGTTAAAATTCGTTCAGATCAACAGGTGATGGATAAAACTTATTACTTACAGAACCTTGCAAGAACCTTTTGAAAATCACGTGATTTTTCTGGTCACGTGACTATTGAAAACGAGGTTATAGGCTATTCAGCATTTAGACACGTTTTACGGCAGAGTCGAGAAAGAAACAACATTACCAATCCAGCAATTCGTTCCGGTAATTACAGCAGCTATAGAAATTGAATTGTTTTGCTATTTTCTAGGATATTTACAGTATTAACGTTCGTGATATGTATTGCAGACATCTTACTTCTTTTTGCAAGTATTGAATTTCTGGACGTTTGTAAAATCCTTGAAAAAAAAAATCTGCATTTTTTTAAAACTGCTACTAATTTTCACGACCTAACCAGTCTGGATACATGCTGTACTCATAACTGAGAAGGAAGGTCATAAATCTGATTGATAGCAGCCATTTTAGATTGCATCTGATGTCAGCTTCTGAAACACGTCGAAGATCTAACTTGATATTGTAAACATCTGACATCCTCTTCTTGCAGGGCAGAAATTTAAAAATAAAAATGTTTTTAGTCCACAGACAATTATAAAACAATAATAAAAAATTACTTAGAGAAGCTAAACGCGTTTTTTCCTTAACTGTACCATTTACTGTCTTTAGTTTGCAATAACATGTCCATCAACATCAATACTGCAGTTGAGATCTCCAGTACGTCTGCATTTGTATGCTCCTGTACACCGAAGCCTCACATTTCGGCAGCTGCACCTATTTATTGAAAATCCTGATTTGCATCCACCGGTTATCACCTCGGTACAGCTTTCGGGTACAGGGGTAAGAGTCATTAGCTTAGGCACCAGCTTTTCATCATCAGATTTAGTCCATCCCATGGTTTCTGGAAGTGGGAGGGTGGGGTTCGTTTGTGGGCTTGTCTCCATACCATTGCTTGAAAGTGCGCCCCATATATATGCCATCGTGCTGCATCACTTGTTGGGGGAAGTGCCTCGGAAGATCTGCACCCAGAAAACAACGCTGCACGTGCTTCATTACAGCCTTCTGCATTAGCAACATTGTACACTCTAGAAATAAATTTTTCTACGGCTTCAAAGTCGTGCCATCCTTGGGCGTCTTCGGTGTTCCGGCTCTCATCCACAGCTGTTTGCGTCTCATTTTGTCGATGTGTGCAATTAACAAGTAAAAAACATCAGTGTCCTGACACGCTACGACAAGGAATTCCGCGTCAGAGTGTAAACAGTGAAGAATGGTTCTGGTGTCCGCCTCCTAGTGGAAACTCTTAGAGCTCTAACGTCCACGCTTGGGCGGGAGCACTTGACTGTATCTTCATCGTGAAATCCTGCACTGACAATTATGATCTTGCTGACTGGAGCACCTGCAAGAATCTTTTCCGATAGAAAGCGTGCTAGATCTGCCTTGTTTTCATCAAGAGCCAAAAAGTTAGACCACGACATAAGCAGAGGTACTGTCCCATCTTCAAGAACTCTTCGAATGGGCGCGTGGCCTCGGGAACGCTTTTTTGTAGTCGCGCACTTGATTGAAGTTTCCCTGTACCTGTCAAATGTAACATCTATCCGGTCATAGTCCTTTCCACAGACAAGGACAGCTTTAAAAAAAGTATCTGCGAGATCGTCGAATGTTGTACACTCTGATGGTCTTCCTAGAGCCATGACTAATGCTTTACCGTCAATTACTAGTGTCGAACGCCAGTGCTGGGACTGGTGTGACCCGAGTATGTTCCATCCCACCAGACAGCAGCTCTATCAACACAGATTTATTTCCAGATCGTAGCTGACCATTGGTATCTGCGATAGCAAGGGGAACAGACACTAACTCGTGGCTGAGAATTCGAGGCAAATCTACTCTTCTACCATATAATGCACTTACTGAAGGAGAGTGTAGGGACAAATGTTTTCAAACTTAGCCGCTCCTCCATCATTTAAAATCATGTAACCCACGAAAACAATCTTTCCATGCAACTCTCCATAATAAAACTAACTCGAATCAGCTTAAGAATAAAAATACTTTTTGGAATGAAACGTAGAGCGCTGACGTTCGTTTCCTAGCCAAGGTCAAAGTTTCATGCATTTAAATGGTTTGTTTGTTCTATTATTGGCCTGGCCAGCAAAAAAAGGTTTAAAAAACAAGTTCCCCATCCATGAAAAATCACAACGCTGGAGTAATGACTTCCTTAAAGCTTCACTGTAGTTGAAAGATCGATATCATAAAAATCATTAAATGGAGGAAAACGCAAAATAAAATTCAACGGGTACGTACCTTTTTGTTGAACAAACATACGACATGCTTCACTGACTTTCATTTCCAAGGCAAAGTCAAAGCTTCAAGTATTAAAATGGGTTTACTTATTTGATAAGTTTTGTAGCAAAAGATAATGTTTTACAAGTTTTCCAGCCATTAAAATTCTTAACGCTGGTTTATTGACTCGTTTTAAGCTATACAGTGGTAAGTAGATCGACTATATAAAATCATTGAATAAGGGAGACACAACGCAAGATAAAATGACTCGGCCGCAACCTTTTTGCTGCCAGATCTATTTTTGTTTTGATGTTCGCACCAGACGTTACTGGTCCTGAAGAAGACTATTTGTACTAGTTGAAATATATTCCTTATCAAACAAATACTCTTTTTGCATAGTTCATCCTTAATCAAAATAGTTTTTATTCAAAAGAACATTTTTTTCTTCACATTGTTATTCGACGAACACACTCGTCAACTTTTTTCACTAGCGTCTCCGGATTTAAATTTCTCCAAATAACATTTTTAAGGTTTTAACCATCTACTAGTTTATTTCAATGTAAAAATAACTTATAGTTAGCTTATTTGGGGCAATAATTCGAGTCAAATGTGGTTTTGGGAAGCGGGGAAAATTTTAGCCTCGTTTCCATGTCCAGAAATAAGGTCAGTTTTTCAAGGTCAGATTTTGTGGTTTTTAAAAAACTCAAAATCAAGCTTGGTAAACAATTTTTTCGTGTTCAGCACATAATTTTCATCTAGAAAAAAGCATTTACCAACTTTTCCTCGAGTTTGCCGACAGAAGTTTTATTAGCGGCTTTTTACCAAAAGTTGTCCCAGTCTAGAGTTTTAAATACGAAAAATGATTTTTGTTATGAAGTCACACACAATGCAACAGGGGCACCGAACGACGGTTTCCTCCAAAATACGTTGAAAACGCTTTTAGGCTATCCAGGTACCTTTGGATCTCTAGAAATGTATTCTAATTGGCGCTACAAAATTTTTATCTGTTCGGTCATCCTAGGGGAACTAAAAGTCTCTTCGAAATTAGAAGGGCTTCAGTAATATTTTTCCGAAAATTTTAGGTGCAATTTAACGCTTAACGAAAGTGAGAATATTTTTTATTCCTTTCCCCATCACACGTGAGAATCGGAAAATTTTAGGTTTCCTTTTTCTAAGAAAAATAGTTTATGCTGGGTTGTAAAATATGAAAAATTAAACTACAGAAAATTGTAGGAAATTTATTAGCTAAGCTTCGAAAATTGTACATGAATGAACGTCCATCTAAAAAATTTTAGCCGTCCTCAAACAAAGGAAAATTTTGGGCAATATTTGCTTCTCCGAACAGATATTTTACAGAAAACAGTTGTTGGGTGCCCCTGATGTAATCCCTAATGTATGACGTCAGACTGAACTAATTTGAGTCGGCACATGATTAGTCATATAAATCTGAGAATGCCAATATGTTCACTTGCATTGGCGTGACTACCTTTTGAACAAAAAACTTTCTTGGATGGACACAGAGCTTCACGCTGCAATGTCAACTTGTGTTAAAACACGTATCTTTAAACTTCAGTTCTTACAAAGAAATAAAGGATTTTTTCTCACCAAATCCACGTATTTAGGATTTCCTTCTTCCCAATCTCCACCGGGATACTTCCGCGTTTCATGTTCGTACACCCGGTCCGAATATTCTGTCAAGGATTCATCAGTATGGCGAATTTTGCTAAAAAGAAAAAAAAAGGGACATAAATCAAACACGATAACTGATTAACATCCTGACATTTCTTCTCTACGACTTTTTCCTTTGATTTCGACCCATGGCTGTCTTGAATTTCTTAGCCTTAAACGTTTTGTTTCCTTCACCAACACGTCCGTCTAGAGACCCATTTTACAACAGTATTTAAATTAATACTTGTTCAATCAGTTCAACCTTTGTCCATTAAGATGATTTTTCCATTTTACGTAATGGAACTGGTCCATAGTAATTACATAGTCTTAAAGAGCACATAAACATTAGAATTCCACTCACGTTATCTCTTTTGAAGGTTCTGTCCAGGTACCAGGAGGAGTGAAATTCCAACCATCTGGCTTTTTGAATGGTTCTTCTGGAAGCTCCAACTGTCGAGAAAAGCGAGAATAAGCAGTTTAAAATGGGAGCCAAAAAGGGCATCCATAGTTCACGTGCACTTAGTTTATGAGCACAGCAAATCAATTTAGGTTTATGGGAAACTGCCCACCTACCCCTCCCCTAAGCTAACATTAACACTTACTTCTCACTTGGGGCAAAATGATGGCTTAGGGGAGGGGTAGGTGGGCAGTTTCTCAGAAACCTAAATTGATCCTTGATCACTTGAATGGAAAGTCGCAGACGTAATTTAACCTCGGTTAGTAGACGCCTGCAAAACAGCACCGAGGTCCTTGTTCTGGGCTTCCAACGGACTCAACAAGTTCCGAGAGATGCGTTTCGAATTTCCGTTCATCCTGATTGGCAAATCCACAATGGCTTTTTTAACAGACCAATCGTAACGCCTACTCAAATCCTGGTACACAAGTGGGGACCCAGAAAAAAATGATTTCGGCGCTGTTTCGGAGACAGATGTAACCAGAGTTCAGGGACTGTGCAATCATAAATAGGAGTGGGAGGAGGTAAAACCAAAGGAGGCATCATGTAAAATCATAGCCTGAAGGAAGGGTGGACAACAAGCAAGTTTCTCTTTCAAGGGGCGGGGGGCTGTCTCACTAAGAATAATATTGGTTTCTTTTCTGGGATTGATTTAATATGAACAAAACAAATGAGGAAAATGTCTCCACTGTTGGATCACACGATGAAAACATGACTCTAAAAGAGGCTGAAGAACATTTTTACTTTTTCATTTCAGCGAAAGTGGGGAATAAATGGAAGTTGGCTAAGGAAATGAGTGTCACATTCACGATGAGCCTGAAACCCAGATAAACGAATTCCAATTCTCTCTCTATCTCTAGGAGCGATAGATCTTAAATTTTCTTTCCAGGAATCTCATTCATTAGAAGAAAGCCCTAGATAGTATAAAGAAAAAGAGTGAATTTGTTTTTATTTAAAAGCTTCAAAAGCTTAAGGAAGATACGATCATATATGACAAGCAGGGCACTACCACTTGGAATGCCTAACGTTTTCTTGCGAGCCCTCTTAAGAGTCTTGCGGGTGTCAGTGAAGGCTAGAGAATCATCGTGCAGATCCATTCCTGGCATTAGTGATCAAAATGACCGTATTTTTTAACGCGTACAAGCAACGAACTGTAGAAGGTGTGCGAGGAGTTCATGGCTTTTTGAAAGTCAGTTTGGCACCGTTCAAATCTCATGCTGTCCCTTTATTTGACCTCTTCAATATTCTTCCGCTGAATAAAGAGGAGAAGTGTGACGTCACGTTACCATGGCAGCAAAAGTTCTGGATCACAAGAATACTGGGAGTTTTTGCAACGGCGACGACGAACAGCAAAAAAGAAATAGATTTATGTTGGCACATTTCTTAGACGTTGTTGCACCACTGCGACATAAAATTTCCTAATTTCACACACCGCTTACAGTTTCCTTTTTTCTCTTCCAAGTTTCTGTTACCTGATATGTATAGGATCATATGTAAATGATATATAGAGGATATTACATGGCCGCGCGGAGATACGAAATTTCTCTTCGAGAAATATTTCACGAGTGAGCGCAGTGAACGAGTGAAATATTTTTTCAACACGAGAGGAGAAATTTCGTATCTCCAAGCGGCCATGTAATGTTCTTTTTATTATATAAACACCAATGAAATACCAAACCATTTCACTTCAATAGTTTTTTGGTATGTCAAGGCACAATTTATTATGTAGCCATAGCAAAGGTGATATTTTCACATGTGAAGATAACATGTTATTTTCACATGTGAAGATATCAAGTTTTCGCGCGAAAGCTCACCTGGTATTTCATTAGTGTTTATAAAATAAAATTGAATATTATTTAAGGTGTTTCGATACAGTTTTTCGGAGACCATACCGATATTTTTCTATCGCCTTAAAAGGGATTTTATCCGTGTCCGATCGCTATAAAATTTTCGCCAGTAATTGATTATGGATTGAAGTTTGTCAAAACGTACTTTTAACTAAAATCGATATTACTATGGGAACAATAGACAAAAAAATTGGAAACTGATAAAAGACGAATTTTGCGCAATCTAGACCTGCTGCTAAAAATCCAACACTAGGAACTTAAAGTTTGGTGTTTAGCAAATAACCTCCGTGAGAAGTAAAAAATTCTGTATGTTTGAATTCAAATAAAACGTAAATATATTTCAAACCTCGTATTTGCAATAGCCGTGATAAATTATTTCATAAAAAAGTTCTAAATGACTTAAGTTAATCTTAAGTAGCGTTGGAACAAACGTTGCTTTAAACAAGACTTCAACTTACATTTCCAGTCACGTCTGAGTAATGCGGCCAGTTCCGGCTTTTTGATGGAACCCACTGCTTCCCTTTTTTCATTTCATTTTCAAACTAAGAAATAAAATAGAAATATTTGAATGAAAAAATCGCTGCATAGCTTTTCCCCTTTACTTTCTTTGCTATGAGCTAATTGAATGAAATGTACACAATGAATTAACTGAGGGCAGAGAAAATTATGCTGGTTAAAATTTGAATATATTGCGTACAGGAAGTGTATTGCTTTCGTAGCACTTCTTATAAGGACTGGTGATTTTTTATGTGAGATGTTAAGAAAAAGTTAAAGAGAAATGGTTACCATCTACATTCAATTCATAATTGCAGTATAGAGATATCCAAAATTATGCTAAATAATAAACGCGTAAACTGTTAGAAAATATCATAAATTGTTATACAACATTTAAGGGAGCGTTTTTTGTTTGTTTTGATTGGATCAGTCATTCTATTCATCAAAGTAAAAATGGGTCACACATAATTAAAAAAAAATACTATGTCATAAAAATCTGTTCAACAAAAACCTTTTTCGTTAACTAAAGAATTAAGAAACCTGGCCAGCAAATTCATCGATTTTGAATAATTTCAGGCACTTTTACAGCTGTTAAAGACTTGGAAAACAACTATTTTTTGAGATATGTGGACATGAAGAACGTCCGTTAACAGCTGCCACAAACCTTTTCTGCAAAAATGTTGAACTGTCCACTTTTCCTGTTGATCCATTGTTGCTGATATTTTGCTAGACCCAACCAAATTTCCAAACGAACCAATGTAGGTATTTTGAAATGATCCTCCCCTTGTTTCATTACAGGGTACTAGAGTAAAGGATTTTAAAAAGAAACTGATATGAACCTCTCCATTCGCTTCGACATTAGAGACCTTTAGTTTCCAGGACGAGGATGGCTAAGAGTACAAGATTTGACTTGAAGTTTTTTTCGCGTCTTCTCAAAATAGACTCCCCAGAAAGCTTTATTTTATCATTTTCAGTTAGCATTGTTATCTTTAGTGAAGGAGGTTACGCGCTCTCGATCTCCCGATCGCAAAGCAATAAAACTTGACCGTTTTTAATCCGACATATAAATCCTGTTTGCACTTCTCTTTTTATTTTATGGGTTTTCACTGTTTTACCTGCATAAATTTAGAGCTAACTAGGGATAGTTTGTGGCAGCCTCGTTTCCATGCTGGAATCCTGGTGCAAGAAATTAAATTTGCTGTATTTGGAATTATGGGATAGATATCGGTGGGGTCCATATCCCATATTGTTTACTATGTCATAAACTATCATTGTGCCAAATTTGGTGCTTTTACCATAAAGTCCATAATTCTTGTAAAATTTTGCACGAATCTGCTGGGCTATAACATTTGATATCTTGTTTTCGCCACCACGACATTCGCGCGGAAACTCGTAGTAGATTGACGAGGCTACCACGTTTTCCCGCCAAAATGACGCTGGCTCACGCGCGTACACTACTTAGTATTGAGAGAATCTCGTACTCGTCTAAGAATCTAAAGGTCTCTATTAAGATTGCAAGAACGATGCAAGAGAGCAAAATGAGATATTATGTGCAATACAGCAAGCAACCTGTTTTCAGGCAATGAAAAGAGGATCAGCCACTGTCGATTTGTTGTTTTAACCAGTAATATAGTCTGAATACCTTTACACTGCACAAAAACAATAATTGGATTTACTTCAAATTTGCTCGGAGCAAACATGGTGCAGAAAACTTTTGCAAACTACTATGAAATCAATGGCAAATATGTTATGATAAATAGCGTATTTGCATCCTAGTTTTCACAAGGTGGTAAAATTCTGAAGGTAATGAGGTATTTACCATCGTTGCCCCCGATTTACTCCTAGTTTTCCTTTAGTTTTGAACCATATTTTCTCCGAGCAAATTTGGTGACTGTAAATCTAACTATTCGTGCATTGTTATAAACAGAAGCATATTTGCGTGTACGGTCAACTGTAAAAACAGATATTATTTTATTCTGGCCCGCGCTGATGAATGATTACTGGGCATTACATATACTGCATATTAGTCATTATTTAAACCTTAACAACAATCCTATAGTTATAAACAACAAGCTTATTAATATTAGAAATCATAGAATAAAACAATAGTACAAGTTACCTTAAGAGACAAGTCGATGACTTTCCCACAGAATTTCCCACGGGCGTCCTTATTTTTAGATTTCAAGTACATGACATCATGAGCTGGTATTCTTTCATAAGCAACACGCTTATTGCCGCTGATCATCCACAAAACCACGTCGGGCATACTCAGCTGAGCCTGCATTTTGACGTTCACTTATTAATATCTGAAGATATCGGACGAACAAGGGGGGCGAGGAGGGGGGTCAAAATGCTGCAACATATCAATCGCCAATACGCGACACAGAATAGCTCTATTAAAAACTGTGACTTCGCAAACACAAATTAGCCATAGAGACAGGACGATATTCGAGACCAAAACAGTTAGAATAAAAAATCCAAAAACATAAGATTGTTGGGAATACAAAGTTCTATTATGGTGCAAAGTCTCCGAGCTCAAACGGTTAAAAATTGAAAAACTAGATTGAAAGAGATGACAGCTGACCCGCTGTGTTATCTCGAGGAACAGGGCTCAGGTTGTACCCCGGGAGAAAATGAGGTGACGGTTTGCTGCGATGTAGCTTTTCTTCCTCGCTGTTTAAGGTACTTTTCGCCAGGTACATATCACCTCCCTCTTCTCCTTCAGTCGTTAAATACTAACAAACAATTTCCGAATTCAAGGCGATCACAGCGGTTGCAGATTGAAGCACCTGTAAACGCCAGTTCTTACAACGGATCCTAATTTTTAGACTGGGTAATCTACTTACATTACACATCTAGATCTGTGCCTCACTTTAATGGGAATAACAGTTCGAGATGATATTTTTTCCAATAAGGTAGAAGACACGCTTCTTTATTTTCACCTCTACTGCCATACTCTTGATCCGCCTGATGTAAACCTTGATTTCTGCAATAACGTTTTCCTTCCAAATGTCACTGGGTGCCGATATTCTGTTTACTAATTCCGTTGCATCATGCGCTAGTTCTTTCTTTTGATTAAAATAAGAAGAGATGATAATGAATTAATTTAAAAATCAATAACGTAAATGATGGATAACTGTTTGATGGTGAAATTGCGTTGGAATGCTAATAAAAAACGTAATCCGTTTTGATCAGTGCTTCATAAGCTCATCTCTACGCACCGAGCTAAGTTAGTTCTCTTTGAAGGCATTCCACTTTAGCATCGTCTATACACATTGCTCTTAATTCTCTAATTTGGAGTAAGACAATTTCTACTTAACTCTGCGTAAAATTAGCGGCGGGTCTAAAATACAGGTCACTTTTCCACAGGTCAGAGTACAGGTCACTAAATAGAGATAAGTGAACAGCATTAAAACCGTCTCCTAGCCCTATAATCTCTTAACAAAGTGCTCTATTAGATCGAGGGGAATCTGTGTGGTTTGGTAATTTATCGATGGAGCAATGACCTGCACTCTTGACCTGTGGAATGTGACCTCTACTTTAGACCCGCCATAAAATACTCGACTGCAACTAATCTAACGAATGTTCAGTAGCCTCCGAAAGGGCGCCTCTAAGATGACGGCCATTTTAAATGGCGTCGCATGTCCGCAGTACTATTGTCATATTCAATTGATTATAAATCATATATCGGCAATTCTTAAATGCTACACAACAAATTCCATTGGTGAGAGGGTATAGGGATGGTGGTAGGTCCGTTGTACACTCGAGACATGGTAGAGAAAGCAGGCAGTGATATCGAGTGCAGAACTTACCAGTTCAGCGAGTCGTAACTTGTGTACTTCGTTGTCTAGTGAGTTTCTCTCACCCGACTGCGAGGGGATATCATCTCGGAAATGATCCAAAGTTTTTCTTCAAAAAAAAAATTATGGTGATGATGATAATAATAATAATAATAATAATAATAATAATAATAATAATAATAATAATAAGATAACCTTGCTAGGTACAGCACACATTTTGAGGAGGGTGTTATCAATCTAAAAATTGGCTATCCCCTAGTGCCCCAGGATCATGGTTTGATCCCGGCCCTAGAGACTCTAAGCAAACATTATGTGAGGACAATAATAATAATAATAAACAATGATAAAAATTAACAGCTTTATTAAAATCTTGTATAAACCTAAGCACAAAAAAAATGCAGTACGGTAATTATAGTTCCTTGCCAAATACTTACCTGAAATTTTCAATAGGAGTTTGTTGAAAAGTATAAATTCATTGTAAAACATGTGCGTGACAAAACCATCCATTATGCCTATCGGCCTCTATCAGTTTCTAAAATTAAAAAGTTCCCTTAAAATGTTTCTAAAAAAGAGGGCAGGCTCTAATCTGTAAATTTGAGTCAACAAAGTCAAGCTGTTGCCTTCTCGATCTTGAGTCTCTCACTCATAGTATCACAGAGCGTACGATGGCGAAAGATACTTTAGCTCTTATTATTATTATTATTATTATTAATTTTATAATTATGTTAATAATTATTATTGTTATATTATTATAATAATTATGATAACTATAATAATAATAACTGAACAATTTATTATAGTCCTAACTACCATTTGATATCGAGATGTGATTACACAATCGAAACACATTTTTAGGTCTACTGATAGTCTGCTACACAGCCGTTTTTAGTGTCGTCACGCAACGCTCCTCCCCACGTTGCGTGACGACACTAAGAACGGCTGTGTAGCAGACTAGTCTACTGACGGCTAAATCGATTATCATGTTAGCAATTAGCCTGCGTAGCAGGCCCTTGGAAGTATGGGGCGCGAGAAAGAACGCGAGAGGGAGCGCCGGCCCGAAAGGCCCACGAAAATCGTTTCAACACGCATTCTTTGAGTGCGGATATTTCCATTTGGTTGAGACGCTCCCGAGGGAAAAACTAACCGCGCTGGGTGAGAAAACTGTCCATCAATAGTACATGTACATGGACAACGTAGTGAACGTTTTATATTACACCATCAGCTCCTGAAACCACTTAATGGTATGATCGAAGTTCTGGTCTCAGAGGTCACTTCAATCTGGTTTAGTGGGACTATGTGGCTGTAATCTCATATAAAAGTTGGAGTGTTCAAATGGTATTCGCGATGGAAAGAATTGACATCAGATACGTATTAGCAGAAGTGGCGAGAGACAAAAGACTTGTCGAATCGTTGCAATGAAGATCAGATTCAGAGCATAGCATAGCATAACATAGCATGCATTCTTTAAAGATACCCATTTTTGACTTGTTTTTTCCTATTTGTTTTGCCATGGTTAAAAACGATTTAAAGCTGTCTGTTTACCATCAGTTAATTGCTCCATCGCTCTATAATCAGATAACCCAGATGATCTTTATAACAGATATATTTAGACCTAGGATAAAATGTATAACGGTTTTTGGCGGCACGCTTTGTTTGTGCGAGATCAGTCGTTTTCTATCAAACTTAGCTTTTTGACAGATCACGCAGCGGCTGCCAGGTAATTAGATTGGGGACAGGACACGATTTTCGTGCGCCTTCAAAGCAGGCGCTCCCTCTCCCCTCGCGTGGCTAGTTCACAATTAAATTGTAATCCTTTAAGAGTTAGAGTAATCAAACGAAGAGATAAACTCTTTCGACAATTAAAAAGCGCGTGTATGCCTTAAGGGCTCAAGTGCGTTAAGCGTTTGAAATGCTGATACACAGTTTATAAATGTGTACAAAGGCACTCCACCTTATTTGCAAATAAAGTTTCTGCTGGAGGACAGTTAATTAAGTGGGTGCTCGTCGTACCGGGATAAAATTTATCGACCGCGGATAGTTAATAGGGTGCCTTAGCCAAATACGAAAACCATACGAGTTGTCAAGGCATCGTTTGGGGGCCACTTAGAATATCTCATTATTGCTGCCAAAAATTGTCAGAATTTGCTGCTCTAGAATTGGTAACTCGAAGAAGTGAAAATCGATTGAAATCATCCTAGAAAACAAGACTCTCGTAACTGTTGAAAATTTCTATTGAAAATTCCGACGAGTGTCCCTTTGTCTTTGTCGTTATTGTTGTTGTTAGAGAAGTCCCCTTCCCCTTCCAAGAGACATTTCTTTATTGTGGGCTTTCGGCCGAGGTAAAATCTATATTATCTTTATAACATTATTGTACAAGAATTGGACTTACTTGCACGTTTTAGTAAATTCCCTAAGAGCAGACTGCATTCCATGATCATCCTTTAGTTTCTTCATACTCTCCAATTCATTTTCCTGAGAATTAAAGGTAGCATTGAGAAACAAACACGAGATGGCGTGTTTTATTTAATTAAAAAAGTGAGTAATGGGTCGACATTAAACAAAAGGCAACTTTAGTACCACCGACCGAAGATGACTACTGGACTGTTTCGAAAGTCATTCACTTGTCAACAAGACCCCTCTTCAGGACTACGATCACCCGGACGGTCCTGTTCCACCTCAGTACTTATTATGCAATGTCTCCTAGGGTTCAAAATTATCATAGAAAGCGACTTCCTTTATAGCTTTTAAATTATTTTATCAAAGATTTTAAATAATAGTTGGATAAGATACTACAGCACCGACCACATTTCCACTTCAGTTAATTACCGTTTAATTAGCGATTTGAAATGTTGGGGTGATAAGAATACTAGGGAGATTAAGCAACGGCGACGACGAAGGTAGTGAAAACGTCGCTAAGAAAACAAATTGGCGTCTATTTGGACCTGGCGATTTCTAAACATTCATTTACGTCACGAGTATGGAAATTTTAAGGCCGAATCGCACACGTCTCTCTCGCAGAACGTCCCAAGGGGCAGGGAACGATTGCGGGCAGCTGCATTCGCAAGCTAATTGTTTTTTTAGCTCACCAGTTTTTCTCTCACTCTGTTCAAGATGTTGAGTGTTTCAATTCTGAAACTGATGTCTTCCCATTGACAATCAATCCAGATACATGGTTTTTCTCGACCCCAAGGCATATATTTGTAATATGAACCGTCAAAGACTGCGTTACATGGACTGGTGTTTGAATGAGCGACAGACTCGTCAAATTTTGTTCCTTTGTTGCCTAAAACAAATCATTATAAAATACATAAACAACTGGCCATGTTAATTAAGAAACGGTCCAGATAAGAACGACAGCAACAACGGCAACGAACATGTTGGAATGCAAAAAAGGTGCTTCCTTTTCTATTGTCTGTACTTACTTTTGATTGGCTTAAACAGCAAAAGTTAACAAAACTTCATAAAGCACTACATATATTCATCCTTACTTTCCAACCATCTTCCATATAACAAAATCTGGTCTCAATTTGAATAACAAAGAAATCCTATGTGGGGAACATATAAAATTGTAAACTTTTCTTGGCTATTGTTTTCAACTCTTGTGATTGGTCAAAATCTTTTACAACAAAAAGCACCCTTTCAAAGTAGAGTGTTAATGCATTAATGCATTTTATTGCGTAAACGGCCTTCATGTAGGTTTATGCATTCTCTGTGTAAAAATGAGAACATTCCTATGTGGGGAAAGTACTGTTGCCGCATAACAATAGAAACTGCTATCCACCTCACCCTCACCCACTCGGCTACAGTTTCAAGTGCTCTTCAAAGTGTTCATTAAATCTGGCGCTTCGACAAATTGAGTGTATTTAACAGGGACGGGGGGTAATCAGTTTTGGGTCGAAGTTTCAGGAGGTTCTCGAAATGGAGAGTTTTGAGAAGTCTGGATTCTACTCAGTATTGAACTCAAATGAGGAACATAAATGGCAAACTATTTCATGAAATTGTTATTTCTTTGGGAAGTGAAAAGTAAAAAAGTTCAGTAGCACGCTAATCAGTCAACTAACCGATGCTAAGTTCAAACTCCACCGGTCCCGCGTCAGTCGCCGCGATCATGGTAGCCTCGTGGAAACAACCAAATAATGTGAAGTTCGAACGCTTCTGAAAGGGCTTAAAACAAAGAATAAATTAATTACTAATTTACGTTTGCATGTTACATTTTTTTATTCATGGAATTATTAGGAGTTGTAACAGTCGACGGAAATGCAAAAGTGGTATAGTGGGAGGGTTCTAATCTTTCTTGGAGTCTTGGAGGGGATCTCATTAACTTGTGGGAAATAAATTAATGTTCATTACGTCGTGGATAAAAAAACTAATTAAGTTAGGGTGATTCATTCTTTATTACCACCATTATCACTCATCGTCATTATTTTTTATCAAAATGAATCGAAGAATGAAATTCCCTTTTTAATGTTTTATCAACCAACAACGAAAACAACAAGAAAGGCAAGAAAAAATTAATGGTATCAGCGATCTGAAAATCCCTAGAACAGGGGTTTAAAAGATACAACATAAAAATACATCACAAAATCACCCTATCTTAATCCTCATTGACGTTAAAGTGTTAATGTTTAAAGGAGTAGACTATCCCTACTAGACTACTGACAAGTGCCCTCGTCACGATCAAAGTTATAAGCTTCCCTTATATTCAGACACTTTCTTCAAGTTACCTGAAATTTTTTTTCTTCTTCTTTTGCAAATGGTTTCCTTTCTGGTTGAGTTAAGTTTCCATGCATCGGTAGGGTTTTCAACTCGACAAGAGCACGTCCACGGTAAGCAACACCTTCACCCTGGCAACAGAGACAAGATAAATCAATTGTTAAATATTTGAATATTTAAGAGTGGTTGTCAGAGAAAACCGGGCAAAACAATAAAAATGTCAACGGAAGGGGGTCAACAGAATAAGTTCATACTGACATCATAGATAGGCCTGGTGGAGTAATGGACAAATATACCAAACATAGGTTCTTCACTGCTCTTGTATTAGAGATACGAGCATCACTTTATTCGACCCTCTCGGACGCCATTTTTATAAGCAAATTTTCACCATTTCCTGAAAACCACAGAACCCTCAAAATTTAACGAGCGAAGTTCATTTATTGCATGCGATACAACACATCACAAAACTTCTTTCTAAAACAATAAGATTTGTTAAGTAGCCACGGACAAGACTAAAATTTTCTTATTTTTTCTGACCTAAGCTCAGTGTCTGCAAAGAGCAAAAAATCGGGCATTTTTGAAATGCTCTACAGCGCACAACTAAACCGTCAGAACAACTCTGACAGCCAAATTGCAGTGTACTATCATCCATGTAACCAAAACACTAATAATCATTTTGGGCCATTGAAACAGGAAGAAATTAGAAAACTCACATTTGTTATAGTTTCCAAGCTTTTTCTTGCAAACAGGTCGATCCCCTCGTGTTTGTTTTAAGTCCTCTTCGTGAATTTTCTTTCATATTTCGCTGTAAAGAATGCTCAGCAGCTGGAGGACATATCCAAAAGCTCGAAATACTACCTAGGGTACATTTTGAAAGGGCAAAAAGTGCTGAACGATAGGATAAAACTAGATAACAACAAAGGGACGCCATTTGAGGGTTCCGTGAGTTTCAGAAAATGGTGATAATTTGCTTATAAAAATGGCGTCCGAGAGGGTCGAATTAAGTGATGCTTGTATCTCTAATACAAGAGCAGTGAGGAACCTATGTTTGGTATATTTGTCCATTACTCCACCAGACCTATCTATGATGTTAGTATGAACTTATTCTGTTAACCCTTTTCCGTTGACAGTTTTAACATTTTGCCCGGTTTTCTCTGGCAACCACTCTTAACAATTATTGGAAGAAGTTGAGCAAAATATTGCGATTTGTCAGGGGCGAGCAGATCAGTTATTTGCCGAAGCCGAAAGCTGTGGCAGATAATTAATCTGCGAGACGCTGACAAATCACGCTATTTTGCGATAATCGAGTTAAATAATTGTTTTATCATTCGACGACCGAGTCTTCACGCAAAAGCAATGGCAAGAAGGAGAAAAGCGTGGTTTCATTTACGCATGAGCAGCATATTGTTTGCAGACAAACACAGTTGCATCACGCGCATGAGCAGACTATTATTTGTAGGCAATTATTTGCAGCTCACGTGGTGGTCTCTCGTCCAATGAAAAGGAAGACAAATTTGCATCAAATGATAATGCCAATTAAGTGTTCCGTCCTTATCCGATATTGAACTCAGCCAAAATAAGGCAACTATTTGTAAATAGACAAAATTATAAACAAATGTGTCTCCAAACATAACATATATATCGAACGTTACAAGCAACAAAAATGAACTTTGAAAAACTGTTAGGCTAACACCTTTTCAAAAGCCACGATACCGATCCGTTTTAATCTCCTTTATTTGCTCCTTCTTTTAAAATGCTTTGAGCAGTTATTTTCTTGTTTCCCTCAATTTCGCGGCAATTCCCAATGTCTGAATTTGGCAAATTTCATGACACAGTTCCTTAATAACTACTAACAAATAACACTGTGAACCCAGTTAACAACAGCTACAATGCAGCCTTCCCCTGCAAAATAGTCGGGTGCAATTAGCCAGTAGAGATGTGTAAAGAGTTTGTGTAGCGTTAGTGGGGATCGGGGGGAGGGGGGGTGGGGGGTTGGGGTTCTTCGATTCACCTCGCCTCGAAAGACGATGAGAAATTCGTGCGTAGCGAATTTGTTTAACTCTCTATTCTAAACTCTGAATTTTCTTCGTCTCACTTTTCCTCCATTTCTCAGGTCGATCTTATAACATATTCATTACGCTGGGGAGTTTTCAAAGTAGGAGTCAGCATAAAAAAGCCTTCTTACGATTCCTTTGTTCAAATTATCGTATTTGTCTGTTGTCAGATTATTCTCTCTTGGGGAACCATAGAAGTTGATAAAACATGGTCCAAACATTGGCAAGAAACCTGCGGAGATGAAAGATCAGCAACAAGTAGCTGAGATCAAAATTCACCGCTGCATTAACAGGGAATAATTCTGCGTCAAAGTGAATTGTTATTATGATTATTTTGTACACAACTTTCAACCCGAAAAGCTAATATAGAGGCTTTCGAGATGAGAAGGTATTTGTGTAACGGTTTATGAATCAGTCTATTTACTCAAATGACTGTGAATGAATGAATGAAAGAAAGAACGAACGAACGAATGAATGAATGAAGGGAGGAAGGAAGGAGTGAGTGAGTGGGTGAGTAAGTGAGTGAATGAATGAATGAATGAGTGAATAAATGAATGAACATTATAATTTTCTTTTAGTTTCACATCCCCGAATTGGCTTTTCGCCTGACATATTAATTTCGGAAAATAAATTGAATTTAGCAATGTAGGTGGCCATGGTGTCCTGACTGTTTGGGGAGAGGAAAACAAACACGACGTCGCCTCCTTTTTTTTATTTAACCAGGATCACACCCGCTTGAGGCGGGTGCCCTCAACAGCTCCCTCCCTTACCGCCCTCTGTGAATATTGAATGAAATGTGTGATATGAAAGAACTTTCAAAAGTCCGCATCAAAGAAAAATATTAATTCCACAACTACTTTATTTTAAACGGGGCTGAGGATTCAAATAAAAATATCCTTCCTGGTAACTGGACCCGTTAGGTCATCTGGTGTCATATCAAGAGGCCCTTTGTACGAACAGCATAGCCTTAGTCGAGTAAAGTAGCTATTATGTTGGAATGAAAAGTCCTATTTTTAAAATTCTCACCTTCTCCGAATCCGGCTCCCGGTCCAGATATAGAGGATAGCGATAGGAACTCAGTACCTATGTAGTCATCATTGTCCAGTCCTTGGTCCCTGAAGAAGTAAAACTTAAATAGTTTTAGTTTTTGAAGCGATATTTTAAAATTGCTTTTAATATAACCCTGCTGTTACAATCGTGCATTATGCAATATTGTATAGTATTGAGCTATCAGATAAGTCTAATTCCCATGCCTTACGAATTTCTCCTATTGTTAGAGAAAAGGCCTCCAAACTGAACGATGTAGCAATTGTACGGAAACCCGAATAAAAAATAGAATGTCCCGGAGATCTTTGTTGAAGCAATAACTGCGATCGCTATAATATATTGTTTAAGAAGTGATTTCATAAAATCACTCGAATGCCTGTATTGCCAGCGAAAACAGTCGCCTCTCCTCGCTCCTCGCCGCTGGGACGTTTGGCCAGGAGAAACGTCTGCGCCTTAGTGACAGAAATTCCACACTGATAACGTAAAATCTGTCCGGAATCTGGTCCGGAGCTCTGATTGGTCGACGAAGTAAGTATATTGTTTAGCTATTGCTTGCGAACGACAAAAACGACAAGGGGCCACCAAGGTCAAATGTAAACGCGATGAATCTACTACAAAACAGTCAATTTCCGTGGAACATATTCGTCCTTAGCAGAGTTCAACCAGGTTCTAAGCCGTTTTCATTTTGCCGAATGCTTTCATGTAAACACCATTCATTGTGAAAAGTTTTATGAAAGAATATAGTGTAGACAAGAAAAGCATTTGTCTTCTTAAAACAAACCACTAAGGAGGAGATCTAGATGTTCAAAGTTTTCCTACAAACCACGGTATACGTTAGACTTCGCTTAAATGATCGACCCTTTGAGTTTTACTGGAGCTCGTTCACCGAAGAACACAAAACTTTACCATAATCGACCAGGGAAAGCATGAAATCGAACCCCACGTCTACCGCTTTCACTATGTAAACATTGTCTACGTTATCAGTATGGATTTTCTGTCGCTGAGACGCAGAGGTCCCTCATGGCAAAACGTCCCTTGCAGCGAGGAGCGAGACTGAGACGGCTGTTTTATCCCTGCTTTTTTCTTTCAGTTTCAGCAATTATCTTTTCTATTGTGTTGAATGATCTTCGCTGTGATCGCATCGACAAAATTGGGAACAAGCCGGACCATAAAACGGTAGCCTTCATTGTCTCGTGATGGTAATCAGGCCATATTTAAGGGAGTATAACAGAGCAGAGGCAAGGGCCTGAAGTTGTTGAGAAATTACCGTTTCCAAGCTCGGGTAAGGAAATGATTCAACAACTGTCGACTCGAGCAAAATCGCCACATTTAAGATGGTAAAACATTTATGTTTTCACGCCTAGGCTTGCAACAAGCATCGAAAATCGAAAAATAAGTGTTAAGGTGCATTTTAAACTAGTTATTGCCGTAGTAGTGAAGGTTTTTTACCAGTCCATTAACTGTATCTTCAGTCTCTCGCACATAGATGGAAACTGAAATCAACAGAACATCAAGGGAATCATTAACTGCAACTAAGCTGTCAGGATACTGAGATGAAATCGCCATATATGATGATTGATCAAGTGAGAAACATCATAACCAAATTGAAGCTATTAATTAAGACGTTGGGATTCCACTAGCGCAGTCCAAAATGGTGTCCTACAGTCACGTAGCAGAGCCAAGCAAGCAACGCTCTTTTTTCAGCCTACAGTTGAAAACTGCTTTTCTGTAGAAGAGTGTTACACAGCCAAGAATGTCGCGCAAGTGGAAATGGTTCAGAGAATGACATCTTGATGGATCGTTTTGTGTTACAATCGTCGATAAAAAAGATGTGATTCAGATATGCTGAATAGCTAAGGCTGGAAGGCTTAGCCCCTTTTGAACAATTGCCTGTTTCTCTTTGCTTTACACGTTTAGAAAAACTTAATAGCATATGTATATCATACTGCACTTCACCTGGTTGCTGGCTAGGCTGTTTACAGTCCAATATTTTTCTAAAAAGATGGCCGTGATCGAGGAACTTTCTAGGTAGATGTCTAGGTAGATGTGAGGGAATCCAAGAGCAAACCTGGATTCTGGATATCACGCCATGAATTCCGAATTACAGATGCGGGATTCCGGATTCTTTGTGAGTGGAACTCGGATTCAGGATTCCAATCCTTTGTGGGATTCCGGATTCCTTGAGCTCT
The DNA here is from genome assembly GCA_038088405.1 of Porites divaricata. Taxonomy (NCBI): domain Eukaryota; kingdom Metazoa; phylum Cnidaria; class Anthozoa; order Scleractinia; family Poritidae; genus Porites; species Porites divaricata. The sequence continues at coordinate 30,406,058 of JBBMOI010000002.1, read as the reverse complement.
ATTTCGGATTCAAAATTCCATTCCCCGGTTCCTTATAAAGATGGTGAAGTTTAACCCTAGATTAAGCCAAAATTTAAAGACAGTTTTCTTGTCTTCGAATTTGTAACTCAAGCTTACAAAATACTGCCTTAACTGACAGTGTTAGTAACATTTGGAGTTGCGTTACGTTATGTACGTCGTGACAATTATCTCCTGTTTATGTCGGACTCTTCTATGGAACTTAACTCGAGACTTGTGAAGATTTTTCGAGATAGTTAGGTTTTGTTAGGAGCTTACAGTAGTATGGGAATAGAATCTACATTTTGGTCCTTCGGAAACCGGATATTCGCATTGGTGTAAAAATTGGATTGTATTCGGAACAAGTATTGTAGAATTTGCAAGGGACTCGTTCGAACTGAAAAACATTTGGCGGGAAGTCTATCGAGAACTGAAACTGCAGGAATTATGGATGGAAAAATAAAAGAGTTACAGAAGGAAAAAGAACCCTCAAGACAAGTACTATGAAGCTTCTGAATGAATAAGCGCCAGAATTATCGACGAAAACGCCAAACAAGGAAAATGTCATGGCAAAACTACAGGACATCGACAATCGACGGGATGAATTGTTGGAGCTATTGCATTCAAACCTTGCACCGAGAAATTAAGCATGCATTGCTGGCAGCTTCAAAAGGTGATAAAGCGGATAAAATGATAGATAGTATGGATAACGAGACAAAGGTAGCTCGGCTTTTCTTATCGCAAAGTAACATTAAGGAGAGTGAAGGATATAACACGAGCCTAACAACAAATTTGAGAGCGCACAGCAGAGCAGAGAGTGTGGAATTGACGGATGAAAGGAAAGACACTATCGGTTACTTCACGAGGAGAAAGTAGCTCCAGGTGCATGAAGGGTAAAGGCTGACACACCCGTGACAGAAGAAAACAAGTCCAGTATGTATGAAACAATACAAGAACATGCACAGAAGATTATTGTCTTGCGTACCGTTCCGGTCATTCTGAAACATGGGTAGAGACGTTTGCAAGTTAATTTTCTTGTACGAAGGCAGTGATACGTCGTATGTTAGCGAGGATGTGGTACAGGAACTGGGGTTGGATGGTAGGGGGAAAAAGTAATTATCAATCAATGTTGCTAATGGCCAGAAGGTGAACGTAATGTCAGCAACCATGGAGATTGGTTTGGAGAGTCTGGATGGTCGGGTGGACACAGTCATTGTAGCGAAAACATCTAATAACATCTGTGGTGAGATGAAACCCACCAACTGGTTGCACATCAAAGATCAGTGGAAACATTTGAGGGGCATTCCTTTTCCTTAACTTGGAAAAAGGAGTAAAATCGATGTTCTTATTGGTTTAGATTATTACAACGCGCTGTTTTCTATCAAACAGGTTCTTGGAAACGCCAATGAACCTAGTGCCAGACTGTGTCCATTCGGGTGGACAGCTATTGGTACCATTGGCACGTCTGAGGGACAAGAAGTAAGTAACACTGGTTACCTGAACACCTATCGCATACAGCGATAAGAGTGTAGTGATGGAGATCGGAAGTATCTGCTGAAACAATGTGGAGCCTTGATGCTATTGGGATCACACCACAAGTGGAGCAACCACTTTCCCCCGAAGAGAAACTAGCCTTTGATAAAGTGAACGAGTCAATCAAGTTTGATGGTGATAGATATGAAGTTGCTGTACCTTGAAAACATGAATACCTGCCAAACCGACAGATGGCAGAGAAGCGCCTTCACACAGTCGAGAAGAAGTTAATGCAAGATGAGAAGCTGGCACAGACTTGCAAATCAGTGGTTCATGACTACTTAGTAAAAGATATATCCGAAGAAATCCCAGAGGATGATGAGCCAGAACCACCATCAGAATGACTCCTTCCACATTTCTCTGTGGTAAGTTCAGAGACGGGCACAACCAAAGTAAAGGTTGTTTTCGACGGCTCAGCCCAGCAATGCGGAAAGAGTTTGAACAGTGAATCACTTCCGAGTCCTAAGTTATAAAGTGACATTGCGGACGTAACAGTTAAGTTTAGAAAGGAGCCAGTTGCATTAGCTGGTGATGTGAGCCAAATCTATCACTAGATACTTCTCAGACCAAGGGACAGGCCACTGCACAGATTCTTGTACAGGAACTTGGGCGGTGGGGATACACTAAAGGTTTACGAGCTTAAGAGGTTTACGCTTGGAGGGTGTTACTGCCCATTTTGTGTCCAGTTTGCTTGGCAACATCATGCCAGAATTCACAAAGAGACTTACCCATTGGGAGCTAATTCAGCTCTAGATCACTGCTACATGGATTATTTAATGCCCTCCGCACCTACGGTGGATAAGGGGAAGAAAACAAGAAAGCAGCTTACCGAAGTAGGGGACTTGGCTGGTTTTCTCATCCGCAAATGGATGACGAATGAACCGGATGTAATTGCTGACGTTGCGGAAGAACATAGGGTTTAGACTTAGATAGGGAGATAGACTTAGCAAAGAGAGAATTGGCAACAACCAAGACCCTAGGTGTCCTGTGGGCTGCCGCAGATGACGAATTTTCCTTTAGACACTCATTACAGTACAATTCACAAAGAGGATTTTTCTTGAGGCGAACAGCAACGATTTACGATCCATTAGGCTCCTTATCACCTTATGTAATCAGTTCTAAGTTGCTGATACAAAAGGTATGGCTGGAGGCACGGGATTGGGATTAACCGTTGCCGACATATCATCAGCTAGAAAGTGGTCTCGAAAATTGAAAGACCTTGAACCTGTGAAAATCCTAAGGTGTTTGAAAGAGCCAAGTCACACGCTGAAACAACTGAGTATTCACACATTCAGTGACCCGTCGGAGAACGCATATACAGCTTTAGTTTACGCGCGTCATGTGTATGAGGGTGACAGCATTACTACTCGATTCGTTCTGTCGAAGTCTAGGCTTGCACCATGGGTGCACTCAACAGATTACGATTAACAAGACAAGTTTGCTCTGCATAAGATACCTACAAATGGAGTGACCTATTGGGTGGACAGTATGAATGTAGGGTACTGAATCTAAGGTCAGAGTAGAGAGTATAAGCCGTTCATAGCCCATCGTGTTGGAGAAATTCATTCATGAGTTCTCTGCTCATAATCAGTGGCGCTATGTTCCTACGAATGTAAACCCCGCCGACCTTGGAACAAGAGGCCTGACAGTAGAAGAGTTAGCAAGCGCCGACTTATGGTGGAATGGGCCCTAATTTCTGAAGAAGTCAAAACAAGGCTGGCCAGAGTACAAGTTTGATAAGCCAACGTCAACAGGGAGCCTTAAAGGAACAAAAGAAACAGGCCAGGAACAAAGGAGCTATCAGTTACCAAATAATTGAAAAAGGTAAAGAAACGGTTAGTGTCGAATAAGTGTGGCGATTGGACCCATCAAGATTCTCGAAATGGTATCGAGTCAAAACAAAAGGAGAACTGGAAATTGTGTTGTATTTAGTTCGAGTGACAGCGTGTGTACTCCGATTTACAAACAATAATAGGAAAAAAGCTGAGCAAAGAGAGAAGGGTGAACTGAAGCCATTGGAGCTTCAAAACGCTGACGAATTTATCATTTAGGAGGTTCAGTCTAAAGTGTACGCAGCGGAGAGGGAGAGAGAGCCACTCATAATTAAGGAACAAGGAAATCCTAAGAGGAAGTACATTGGTACCGTTCAATCCAGTAATAGTTAATGGCCTTTTGAGATCCAACACCAGACTATGCCATGCGGATGATCCCCCATATGGTGTAAAGTGTCCAATCATACTGCCAAAGAAGAATCACGTCACAGGACTGATCGTTAAGTACTACCACGAATTAGCGGGTCATCAGATGGGATTTAACTTAGTGGTCCATGTTCATGAACAAGTGAAGAGAATCATGAGATAATGTTTTCGGTGTGCGAGACGATTTCGATCCAAGCCGGCTCACCAGCTCACCGGTATATGGCGCCGTTACCGAAGATTAGACTGCAGCAATCCTCTAGACCTTTCGAGAGCTGTGCAGCTTACTATGGAGGACCTTTGTGAACTAAGCAAGGACGTGGAAGAGTGCAAAATAAGCGCTATTTTTGTTTTGTTTTTTCTCTGTTTGAAACCATTTGTTGCCACTTAGAGATAGCGTCGTATTTGGACACTGATAAATTTATTAACGCTTTTGTCAGAATGACAGCGCGGAGAGGATCGTGGCAAATGTTAAGTGACAATGGAACGAACTTTGTAAGCGCATCGAGGGAACTGCAAGACCTAGTCTCTGCTATAGACCAAGACAAGATACGACGGATGGCTTCCAATGAGGGAGTGAGTTGGAAATGGAATACCACCTGCAGGCCACATTTTGGTTGAGTCTTTGAATCTATTATCAAGTCAGCAAAGCGAACGTTTTTCACTGTACTCGGTGAAGCAGAAGATAATGATAGGGGACAGTCTTTATTGGGGTAGAAAGTCTGCTGAATTCGAGACCTTTAACAGCTGTGAGTGACAATTTTAACGACGACCCTTTTTGACTCCAAATCACTTTCTGATCGGACAGATGGGTGGTGATTTTGTACCGGAGAGCGTCGACTTCGAGCCATTTAGTCCCAGAAAGCGCTGGAGAAGACTGCAAGAGCTCACAAGACATGTGTGGAACGGATGGATGAAAGAATACTTACCGCAGATTGGAAAAGACAGAAGCGGAACTTCTGTAACGACAATTTGCGGGTTGGATATGTTGTCGCAGTTATTGATCCCGGAACAGTGAGGCGACAGTGGAATGTTGGGCGCATCGAGCAGACGTACCCTGGCCCTGATGGCCTTGCGCCAGTAGTGGGCGTACGGGTTAATAGCAAGACCCTTAAGCGACCAATAACTAGAATCTCTCCCCTGGAGCTTCAGGGCACCGAACTGTCATCAGATTAATGTGTAACAAGAACACTTCGTAGAACTATGATCTAAAGCAAGGGATGTATTTCAGTTGAAATGCATTCAAATTTCTGCTTCTCTTTAATTCGGGAGGGGAAGAAATGTTAGTGACATTTAGAGTTGCGTTACATTATGTACGTCGTGACAATTGTCACTTGTTTATGTCATGTGACGCTGCTCGAGACTTGTCGAGATTTGTCGAGGTTTTGTTTTGTAAAGAGCTTACAGTCTTGAAATAGAATCTACAGTCAGGATAACAAAAAATGTTACTTTACAATGCAAGCAATGCATAGGGAGCTAAATACAAAATGTGGAACAAAACTTTAATCCTGGGTTAGCGCTAATCAGCCCTTCAGGAACCGGGCCCACCATTCTAGATTCCACAAGCTAAAATTTCACGGATTCCGGAACCCGAATTTCCTTATATGGGCGATTTGATACTCTTGGAACCACAAAAGCACCAATTGCGGTGAAGTGTCGATTTCGACGATCAGACGGAAAAATGGGAGACTGTAAACTGTCTACCCAGTCGCATATTCTACCTCATGTTTGAATGAACATGCTTATAAGGTACCCATTATGTCTGATTTTTATAATTACCGCTTTTTTTTCCAAGAACTCTACACGAACGGATAAAACATCCACAGCAAAATCACTTGCAATATTTAAGGAAACAAACTTCACGTCTGTTCAAAATTTTTATACTTCTTATTTTCCCTTAAGTTCTTATTTATGACCGCCTATAAGGCTTTTAATATTTAATGTAATCCTTGGTATTCAGTTGCAACTGGTAAAATGGTAATTTATGCTCTCTTTACCCTGTTGTTAGCATGGTTTGCTAGAAAGTTCAGTTAATACAACATTATAATGCGATGGATAACTCTGCCATAGGCAAACTATTTATTGGCTAAGTATAATAACGACCGGGAATCCCCGACTCTCATTGATTTTAGGTCGCATGCAACAGAACAATAGACTAGTTAACGCTTTTAATTTTCTAAGTATGACAATGCGATATTCTTCCAGTCATGGCTCACCATACATGGTATCCTTAAATCTTCCTTAAACGTTGGGTTGCTTGAATTATACCTTATTTCTGTAGATACCTAAAAAAAATCACAACAACGGTACCCAACTTTAGTTGGGTAGAACCCCCAAGATATTGTAGGTTCTATAGCTATCCACGGCATTGTTTCTCAAGGTCTGATTATAACATCAGGCAAGCAATGGAGGTATAGGGTTAGTCAAAGGTTAACAAAGCAAAAAGAAAAAACAACGAGAAAGGCGCAATAATGACGATGATGAATGACATGATACTGCATTGCCTTTAACTAGGGGAAAAATAAAGATGATGATAATGATGAAGATGATGACGATGATGGCGACTTATGCTGATGATGACGACGACATGATTATGATGATGATGACGATGATTATGTTGATGATGATGATGATGATGATGATGATGCATGGCGTGAAAATTTCATAACGCACATACCAGTGTAATAACTAATTCAATAGGAACATTAGATTAAACATAGTTTCCTTCTCCCATACCTTCTTACCACCGAAACTAAACGTTAGATAGGGATCCACTAAAGCGTGTTCTCCCTCGACATCCACGACTTCAGCTGCATGTTCCTCCTTTAATTGAAAACGAAAAAAAAAAAAACAAATTCGTGGAAGATGTTATGGTTCAGACAAAAAGAGTATAAGTGACTAAAAGAAATGAGTTTAGTGACTGATCATTATGTTAATTTTCACATCCTGGGTGAAAAGGAGGGAGGGGGGTACTTGACCAATATTTGGGTTTTGGGGAACCGTTGAGGGTTTGAAACACTGACCCTGTTTAGGACAAAAATTCCATGATACAGGCCCTGTTTAGAACTACACCCTTGATTTTATTTCCCTGTTTAGCTAGGGTCAAAGGACAAACTGCACGCCGTGGTGTTTCACGGTCGGAAGAGGGAGCTCAAAATGTGGCCGCGAAACCCGTTTTCAGATTGGTGAAAGATTTTCGCCTGTCGGGGTAAGGGTCAAATTGTCCTCTTTTGTTATACAAATATCGTAAAGTTCCGAAAATAAGCCCCTCCAAATATAAGCCCCCCAAACCGGTAACGCCAAAAAAAAAAAAACCCCTCAGTTAAATCGCCCCTCCAAATATAAGCCCCCCGGGGGCGTGTACTTAGAAAATTGCCCTCAAATACATCAAAGTAAAACAAAGCAAAAAACGGTAAATTCACTTCCAACTATAAGGCTAGCCCAATCGATTTCGAAACGCAAATTTCCTTCCGTAGATAAGCCCCTCAAAAAGGGCCTTTGAAAAATATAAGCCCCGGGGCTTTTTTTAGGAATTTTACGGTACCTAAATTTGCGCTAATGGTGCTGTGTACTCAGCGGTCAATGCTAAAAGTGTTCTTCGAAGAAAGAAGCTTGAAAACTTCTGCTTTCTGGCGGTACCAAACTTGTCTGGTTGAAACTCCAGGGAACAGGCAATTGTTTGTAAAGGTACTGTGAAAAATACTTCTCTTCTTGTTTTATCGTATTTTGGGGGTATTTTCAGCTTCAAAAGGCTTTTCTGTGGGCCATTACTCAGATGTAAATGTTGATGTCCTGGAAAGAACGATACTTGAGGAAGAGACCTTAGATGTTTTTCCTTTGCTGAAATCTGCGAGTAGGCGCCGATATTTACGCATTTTATAATCGAGTTGTACTGTCTTGCTTGGCAGGATGCCACTGTAACTTATGGATGACAGCAGACTGTCGCTCTGGAGGAGATCAAAGGCTGTTTAGGGGAAAATGTAATCAGCATCAAGCACCCCTACCAATGCAAGCAATTCGAAACTTAGAAAAAATTCAGTTGGCATGCCTCTGCGGAAAAGGAAAGTGTACGCAAGATTCAATGCCTTAATTATGGTGAAGGAACTGAAAGAATTCCGGGAAAGAAACTCTTCGAACATCGAAAGGTATTGAATGATCTACGGTCAAAGCATGCGAGCCAAACTAGTTTATTTTTTAATAATCTATTTATTAAACATTATTTAACATAACATCACAATAAACTTTACAATAACAGGGCGGCAAATAAAAAGGAGGCGAAAAAATAGATAAATAACTAAATAAACAAACAAGGAAAATAAAGCGAAATACGAAGGTTCAACAGATTAACAACAACAAGCAGAAAAAATAGAAAAAATGTTTGCTAAATTACTATAAATCCAACACTAATCAGAAATGCACAGCGTGGTCCACTTATTTCTGTATTTGTTAAGATTTTCGTTTGTTATTGCAATTTCTCTTTCGCACTGGATTTAATTAATTTCCAGGAGAACAATGAAAACTTTCAGCTCTGGGGTCTCAAACTTGTTTCTAGCTAAGTAAACGTAATATCTAGCAATTAAGAGATAATGATTAAAAGTATGAAAGCTGTTAGATTCAGGTTTGTATCCATAAAGAACTTCCGTTGGATTGGGATTCATGTTTTCAGAACGTTTACGATTCCACCAATCTATGACTTTTTCCCAAAAACGTTTTACTGCAGGACACTCGCAAAAAATATGGCTAATAGTTTCACAAGGAGCATCACATTGTTCGCATTTTGGAGAAGATGTAACATTCATTTTCCATAGGCGTTGGTTGGTCGGAAGAATATTGTGAATGAGTTTGAACTGAAAACTCCTTAGCTTATTTTCAATGGTGATTTGAATGGAAGCTCATATACGGCACTAGGAGTGAATGTTTGTTCTCTTAGATAGGATTCAGTTAACGGAGGGCAGAAAGTTTTCTCTGCAAACATTAGTCGAGCATGTTTTCCTGAAACATTTCCAACGGTTGGTTGTGTTACCTTTGGTTCGTTGGTGTGTTCCTGATTGCCATGTAAGATAGCATTTTTCCAATCTTTAGGAATCGCGGCCAGAAGACCACCGTAAGCAAGAAAGGTACCACGAATGTGAAAAGTATCTTTAAGCTCTTGGAAAGATAGGAAGTTATCGTGAGCATTGAGGATATCTTTGATTCTTAAAATGCCTTTACAAACGCGTGTCTTATAAAAAAAACCGTCTTTCCGCCAATCTTAATAAAGCGGTTATTCCAAAGTACTTCCTCTTTAATTTCATTAACACTAAGGGGTACCTTGGAATGAAGGATCTGCTAGACCGTTAAAATGTTCCTATAAAAGAGGGGGAGACCTTCTAGATCTAAGAATTTCAAATCGTAATTACACTGAAACAAAAAAGAGCCTCCGAATTTTTCAAGATGAGAGCCAAGAAGCGCACACCAATGATGACCATCCGATGAACAATAGCAATTTACCCAGGCAGCTTTAAGAGATTTTTCTACGTCCGCGAAATTGACAATGTTCAGGCCACCTTTGGAGATTGGGCCTGTCAGTGTGTTTCTTTTGATTTTATCAGGCTTAAAGTTCCATATGAAAGGGAAAATGACCTTATTAACTTCTTTAGCAAAATCGGTCGGAGTATCAAGTACAGAGCAGTTATAAACAAGCTTAGACAGTGCTAATGTTTTGACAATAGCAATTCGCCCCAGGATTGACAAGCGCCGACCTGACCAAAGATTTAACACCTTTTTCATTTTAACAAGCCGCTCATCAAAGTTGATTTTCTCGCCAACGTGCGTTTCATAAGCGAAAACTACACTGAGGGAGGAGACGTATTGCTTCTGCCAAGAGATTCCAAAAGGCTCGTCTTTACCTAATCTGTTTTTCCATGATCCCAGCCACAGCCCTTCAGTTTTCGACTTTTTTATTCTCAGACCTGAGAGCGTACCGAATCGATCGAGCAAAGCGAAAAGGGCTACTGCAGACGAGTCGTCGTGAATAAAAGAAGGGGTATCATCGACATATAAGTTGACTTTAGATTCTTTGTTTCCGTTCTTAAGAGCGACTTTTTCTAGGCACCGCGTGAAATCGAAAAATCGCGGCACATGATGGAAAAAATGCCTATCCTCATATTTCGTCCAGGGATGCCTTATAGTGAGTCAATAAATGTGGTGTAATTTTTTTGTTGAAATACTTTTTTCTTTTCCAGAAAATTCTCAAAAACTGTAACGGGTGGCCACCGCCATAAAATGACCAAAATAAAAGCGACAAGTAAGGGTACAAGAAGTTTGCTCATCAAAAGCGGAGAAGGAACTTAGGGTTTTTAAATTTAAATATGTACGTAGGAGGTATTGACAAATGATTCAAGCCTAATAACAGGATTATAACGGTTATTTTGAATTTCTGGTAAATTTTTAAAAATCGCTAATATTTCATTGTTATAAAATCCAATTTTCGGAGCAGATTTTCAAGAAAACTTTTTCCCATGCGGTATAACTCAGAATGACTTGAAATTAATTTTCCTGTTAAGTGCAAATGGCCTTCTTTCCAATGATGCAAAAATTTATTTGGGGCTTTAATTCACTGCTAGGAAAAGTCCGCTAAACTAATCACGTTTTAGGGGGTGTTTACATGAGAAAATTCGCACCGGCGCGAGTTTCATACCGACATGACTTTTTGATTTCGTATCGCGTTTACATGATGATTGGGTTATTTCACATCTCGTTATTTGAAGGTACACTTCATGTTGATAAAATGCACGTACGATTCAAAATCACGAACATTACGCATGCGCTACCCGTTCCAGTCTACCGGCAGACCGATTTCACACCGAAACGGGTGGTCGTTTCGTGTTTACATGATACCGTTGCGAGATTTCGTACCGGAGTGAAATTCTCGCCCCGGTACAAGAACCGGGGTGAACTCGCGCCGGGGCGAAAGTCGCCCCGGTGCCATGTAAACACCCAAACGAAAGTAATCAAATTACGCTCTTTGTTATCAACGCCAGAATTTCACACAAATCTTAGCTTTAAGCACTATTTTAGATCTAAAAGACCGTACAGTAAGCTTACCTTGTAGAGCAAGCGGTGGAAAATTGGTTTTTCTCACTATTTTCGTTTCAAATTGCCATCTCAACGTGAACAAACGGCACGCATTCCTGGCGGCTTTCCAGTGAATATCGCATTACTCAACATTTTAAACCATATTTCAGCTTTTACACGTTAATCCCCTTCACGTTGACTAGATTCAGCTAAAAAGGACAATAATGAGATTATCTAGAGTTGAAGTAGAGTGAATTCTGAACTCCAGAATGACTTAATGTTCGCTAGCCAGTTGCAGCTCTTTTTTTGATGTTTGTCACGCAATGAGACACAGGACCGTGGCCAAACAATGCTATCGTATAACCCCAATCATTACTTTTGGAATAAGAATTCTTTTCCTGAAAGTATGAAAATCTTGCATTAAAAATAAAACAAGCTAATGCATCTGATATTTTCTTGGAAATCCGAATTCGAAATCGTATCTGTAACCTTGATGAACTTTTCGCAAAGCGTTCACGAGACGGTCTGACGATGCCTTTTCTTCGGCACTGTTGACGAATTATGTGATGACACCGTGGAGAATTTTGTGATCGGCGATTCGAGTAATGACGACCAATCCTAGCACTAGTGGGACATAAACAGTGAAAAAAGCGTGCAAGAGTTGAGGAGCAGAGGTTGTCGTACTCAGTACAGCTTGGTCATTGATTTGCGTACATCGATTAATCAGGGTCGTCCCAAAGGGGTGGAGGGGGTGGCCGGAGCCCTTAAAGTTTTGCTACGGAGCCCGGAAACCCAACATTATACTTCGGAGATTGGTTAGCTTAACAAGAGATAAGAAGCATCCATGAATCAGCTAAATTGTTAGAGGGTGAATCCAAGGCTCTAACAGTTAATAATAAAAATTCATTCATAGTTCTCATTGTACTAAGGGTCAAACAATTTCAAAGTGCAAACGGTATTTTTTTTTAGGCCCTTATTCAATAAGTGCCTAACAAATACCGTTTGCCACGAAATTTTTGCATTTTCTAATTTTTAAGATTTTTCCAGGGATCCGTAAAAAACATTTCCTACAAATAAAAATCACCGCAAACATTTTTCCCACAAACATTTTCTCCAGAGGAAATATTCTCTAACTTAAATTCACTACACAAAAATGTAATATTAAGAAATCGAGTCTGTTCAATTACAACTTGTCTTTACAATGAATTACTGGTTTAAAACATAATGTACGCACACCGTGATATTGTTATGTATTTCTATTGCAGGTAATCATTAAAAACGAAAATATATGCTGGGTCTGGTACTTTCTGAAAATCGCAAAAATTCATTCCCGAAAAAGAAACATCTATCTATCCTTATCGCAAAAATTAGTGCCCGCGAAACACAAAAAATCACCAATTTCGTGCCACACGGTAATAACAATAATAAAGATATAAAAATATGCGCCCATACTGGACAGCATGGCATACTCGGCTTAGGAACGTCTCGATCCCCTCGGATGAGTGCACCCTTCCTTCCTCACTCAAGCTTCGTCTTAAATTATTATCAAAGAAAGCAGGAAAGCCTGTTTCTTTCTACTAACAATTTCTTTAATTTTAAATACAGTGGTTTCAATATGGGTTCAGGACCTACCTCGCCCCAGGAGCCTCTATATCATTCGGAAGATGAAGAGAGCCTATTTTAAAACATCACACGCGCCACGGCTATACAAAAACAGCTATCATCGACATGACAAGGAAGACAGCCATAACATTTTTTTTCCGTTTTTTGTCAGTTCCAAGTTGACATTTATCTCCAAGCCACGCGTATTCCCAAATCTTGTAACTGCGTTTAATACCATTTAAATAAAGCTTCGTTTCGTTGAAGGAAACTTACTAATCCCACTCCCTTGACTTAGCTATGATCCAAACTTTATGTGGGTGTGTTCCTTTCGGCCAATCCAAAAATAGATTTTTTATCTTAAAACGGAATTTGCGTTCCTGTAAACACAACAACGGACAAATTTAAATCCATTTTTTTAAAGCGGTGAATGGCTTTTTGAAAAAGGGTTTGCTAGATTTGAAATCCAACGGATCCAAATCCAGATTGACGAATTTGGGATCTATCCCATTCACATAGGGATACAGCGGCTCTCTCCTCCGCAGAGGCTCCCGCTGGTTATCCCGATAAAAATGCAGTAGAACCCCGGTAATTACTCGAACTCTGAAGGAAACGAAAAACGGTTCGAATTATCGGGGTGATCAAGAGAAAGGAAATTAACTTTGAGTTAGCGGGGAATTCGAGTTATCCGAGTTCGAGTTATCGAGGTTCTACTGCGGGTAGCAATAATCGAAAGGAAAGTGCGCGGGGGACGATGGGAAGAGTGAAAAGGTGGAAAGAGGCATCTGTGGAGAAGGGACCCAGTGGTATTTCCAGCTGGACCATAACCAGATAAAGCCTCTTTCAAATATCAAACTAACAGTAGAAGAACTTAGCGTTCCTGGTGTAGTAGAAACTGTTTATTAACCATATAATGGTACAAATTCCTAAATAATTAAATTAAATTAACAAGACAAATGAACTGCAACTCTTCTACAAATACGCATATAAACAGGATAGGCGCTTAATCGATTTTCATTAAAAAAATGAAAAAAAAAAAAAAAAAAAAAAAAAAAAAAGAAAAAGAAAATAAACGCAAAGATGCAAAGACTTTCTTGATTCCTTAAGAAGCGTTCGAAGCAGCATTGGAGTCTTCCACCCAGTTCAAGCCAGCTTCCGGGAACGCCACAAGTCGGCTCGACATAGTACGAGCGCGGTGTGCAAGCTGTACTGAGTATGGCAACCTATGCTTAATTTTCAACTCTTGCACGCTTTTTTCACTGTTTATGCCCCACTAGCGCTAGGATCTGTCCTCACTACTCGAATCGCCGATTACAAACTTTTCCACGGTGTCATCTTCGTCAAACAGTTAAAAAAAAGATCGTGAGACCGTCTTGCGAACGCTTTGCGAAAAGTTAATCGAGGTTAAAGATCAGATTTCGAATTTGGCTTTCCAAGAAAATATCAGATGCATTACCTTTTTTATTGCAAGATTTTCAAACTTAGGTATTAATAAAAAGAATTCTTACCCCAATCTCCGAAGTAAAATAATGCTAGGGCCCCGGGCTCCGCAGCAAAACGTTAAGGGCTCCGGCCGCTCTTGTTCCCATTCCCCCCTCCACCCCTTTTGGGACGACCCTGATAAATCGATACGCAAATCAGTTCGCGGGGTCCAAGCTGTACTGAGAGCATAAATCTGATCCCCTCTCGTCGCTGTTTATGTCCCACTAGCGCTAGGATCTGTCGTCACTACTCGACTCGCCGATCACAAAATTCTCCACGGTGTCATCACATAATTCGTCAAACAGTGAAGAAGAAAAAGCATCGTCAGACCGTCTCGTGAACGATTTGCGAAACGTTCATCGGGATCCGATTACAGATCCGATTTCGACTTTTCGCTTTCCAAGAAAATATCAAGTGCTTTACTTTTTTTTTTTTGGCAAGATTTTTAAACTGTAAGCCAGTATATATATATTCTTAAACGCGTTTGTGTATACGATAGTATTATTGGGATTCCTGTGTCTCATTGCGTGACAAACATCAAAACGAGCTGCAACCGGTTAGCGAACATGTCACTCAGGAGTTCAAAATTCATTCTACTTCAACTATAAATAATCTCTTTGTCGTCCTTTTTAGCTAAATCTAGTCAAGGTGTAGGATATTAAAGAGTAAAAGCTCAAATATGGTTAAAAGTGTCCAGTAATGCAATGTTCACTGGAAAGCCACCAGGAATGTGTGCCGTTTGTTCACGTGGAGATGGCAATTTGAAATGAGAATAGTAAGAAAAACCAATTTTCCACCGCTGGCTCTACAAGATAAGCTTACTGCACTGTCTTTTAGATCTAAAATAGTGCTTAAAGCTAAGACTTGTGTGAAATCTTGGCTTTGATAACGAAGAGCGTAATTTGATAATTTTCGTTTGTTGACGAGTCAATGTGTGATTTCCTCAAAGTTTAGCGGAATGTTTCCTAGCGGTGAATAAAAGCCCCAGATAAATTTTTGCATTATTGGAAAGAAGGCCACTTGCACTTAACAGGAAAATTAATTTCAAGTCATTCTGAGTTATACCGCATGGGAAAAGGTTTTCTTGAAAATCTGCTCCGAAATTGGATTTTACAACAATGAAATATTAGCGATTTTCAAGAATTTGCCGGAAATTCAAAATAACCGGTATAATCCTGTTATTAGGCTTAAATCATTTGTCAATACCTCCTACGTACATATTTTAATATAAAAAACCCTAAGTTCTTTCTGCGCTTTTGATGAGCAAACTTCTTGTACCCTTACTTGTCGCTTTTATTTTCGTCATATTATGGCGGTGGCCACCCGTTACAGTTTTTGAGAATTTTCTGGAAAAGGAAAAAGTATTTCAACAAAAAAATTACACCACATTTATTGACTCACTATATGGTATCTCTGGACGAAATATGAGGATAGGCATTTTTTCCATCATGTGCCAACTCTCACTCGGGGTGCGTTCGATTGGGAAATCCGGATTTAGATTTTCAAAATCCGGATTTCGGATTTCCAATCGAACGCGAAATCCAAAAACGGATTTCAACGCTAAGATATCTGTTTTTGGATTTTCATTTTTACCGTTCGATTGGGAAATCCGAAAAAGGATTTGAAAAACTGTTCTTAAGAACAGCGGTCTTGCACGCGCACGCATAATTAGCAAAAAGAAGGCCGCTGTTCACGAGAACAGTTTTGCAAATCCTTTTTCGGATTTCCCAATCGAACGGTAAAAAGGAAATCCAAAAAATCCGGATTTGGATTTCTTAATTGAAATCCACCCTGAGGACGGATTTCTCGGAGGTGAAATCCGCTTTCGGATTTCGCGTTCGATTGGGAAATCCGGATTTAGATTTTCAAAATCTAAATCCGGATTTCCCAATCGAACGCACCCCGAGTGTCCCGAAAAAGTCGCTCTCAAGAGCGACTTTTTCTGGGGACCGCGTGAAATCGAAAAATCGCGGCACATGATGGAGAAAAAGCCTATCCTCATATTTCGTCCAGAGATACCTTATAGTGAGTCAATAAATGTGGCGTAATTTTTTTGTTGAAATACTTTTTTCTTTTCCAGAAAATTCTCGAAAACTGTAACGGGTGGCCACCGCCATAAAATGACCAAAATAAAAGCGACAAGTAAGGGTACAAGAAGTTTGCTCATCAAAAGCGCAGAAGGAACTTAGGGTTTTTTAAATTTAAATATGTAAGTAGGAGATATTGTCAAATGATTTAAGCCTAATAACAGGATTATAACGGTTATTTTGAATTTCTGGCAAATTTTTGAAAATCGCTAATATTTCATTGTTGTAAAATCCCATTTCGGAGCAGATTTTCAAGAAAACTTTTTCCCATGCGGTATAACTCAGAATGACTTGAAATTAATTTTGCTGTTAAGTGTAAATGGCCTTCTTTCCAATGATGTAAAAATTTATTTGGGGCTTTTATTCACTGCTAGGAAAAAGTCCACTAAACTTTGAGGAAATCACGCATTTACTTGTCAACAAACGAAAGTAATCAAATTACGTTCTTTGTTATCAAAGCCAAAATTTCACACAAATCTTGGCTTTAAGCACTATTTTAGATTTAAAAGACAGTACAGTAAGCTTACCTTGTAGAGCTAGCGGTGGAAAATTGGTTTTTCCCACCTTTTTTCGTTTCAAATTGCCATCTCCAAGTGAACAAACGGCACGCATTCCTGGCGGCTTTCCAGTGAATATCGCATTACTCAACATTTTAAACCATATTTGAGCTTTTACACTTTAATACCCTACGCGTTGACTAGATTCAGCTACAAAGGACAATAATGAGATTATTTAGAGTTAAAGTAGAGTGAATTTTGAACTCCAGAGTGAATGAATGTTCGCTAGCCAGTTGCAGCTTGTTTTTTTTAATGTTTGTCACGCAATGAGACACAGGACACCCAACAATGCTATCGCATAATCCCAATCATTACTTTTGGAATAAGAATTCTCTTCCTGAAAGTATGAAAATCTTGCATTAAAAATAAAACAAGCTAATGCATCTGCTAAGCAGCGGTTGTCGTACTCAGAACAGCATGGACACTGATTTGCGTACATCGATAAATCAGGGTCGTCCCAAAGGGGCGGAGGGGGTGGCCGCAGCCCTTAAAGTTTTGCTACGGAGCCCGGAAACCTAACATTATTTTAGTTCGGAGATTGGTTGGTTTAACAAGAGATAAGAACCATCCATGAATCAGCGAAATTGTTAGAGGGTAAGCAATGATGAATCAAAGGCTCTAACAGTTAATAAAAAAAATTCCTACATAGTTCTCATTTTACTTGGGGTCGAACAATTTCAAAGTGCCAAAAGGTATTTGTTTTTTTTAGGCGCTTATTGAGTAAGCGCCTAAAAATACCGTTTGGCACGAAATTTTTGCATTTTCTAATTTTTGTTATTTTTCCAGCGATCCGTAAAAATAATTTCCTACAAATAAAAATCACCGCAAACATTTTTCCCACAAACATTTACTCCAGAGGAAATATTCTCTAACTTAAATTCGCTACACAAAAATGTAATACTAGAAATCGTGAATTACTGGTTTAAAACACAATGTACGCACACCGTGATAATACATATTATAGAAGTACATAACAATAGGCCATTTGCACTAAGAGGTCATGTGACATCATTTTTATGAAAATGAAAGTTACATGATTTTGCCTTCAAAAACGATTAGTGGATCATATCTTAAAAAAAATAATAGGGATTTAGTTTTTCAAACCCGCACCATTTTCTTAGAATTAGTAAGTTCGTAGCTGGTCACTTGACCAAAATGTGATTTTTAAAACTATGAATTACCTTTTTTCTGAAAAGAAGGTTTGCACTTAAACTTCAAGGAAATTGTTGAAAAGATGATGTGGTAACGTTTACAGCACACCTGAACGTAATTATCAAACGTTTAACAAGATACAAGCAAAGAGCAGTTTTGGCCGCCCTGTTGGAGAGCAAGAGTATGCCCTCCAACATGGCGGCCAATACAAATCATACTACTTTGTTGAAAAATCAAAGTGCCATAAAATATCTCCCTTAAATCCGTTTCCTATCAAATTTCGGGAGTAAGATAATTTTTCTACGCTATGTCAATTTTTGTTATCAACAGGATTCCGAGTCATTGTTTAAAGGAAGCATTGGTCACGTGACATCTTAGTGCAAGTGGCCTTTTTTGTTGTTAATTATGTATTTCTATTGCACGTAATCATTAAAAACGAAAATGTATGCTGGGTCTGGTACTTTCTGAAAATCGCAAAAATTAATTCCCGAAAAAGAAACATCAATCTGTCCTTATCGCAAAAATTTGTTCCCGCGAAACACAAAAAATAATCAATTCCGTGCCACACGGTAATAATTAACAACAATTAACAATTATTATTGATCAATTTCCGACCCCGAAACATCAAAAAATCTGGCTGCCATTTTGAAAACTGCTAACCTTCAATGCTATAATCACCGCGCGGTGATTATAGCGGGATAGTGCGAAGCTCCTAGCCAATCACAGCGCTCTATTTTCGATAGCCATCAATGTAATTATACTAACAATAATTATAAAAATATAAAAATATGCGCCCATACTGGACAGCATGGCATACTTAGGAACGTCTCGATCCGCTCGGATGAGTGCACCCTCCCTTCCTCACTTACGCTTCGTCTTAAATTATTATCAAAGAAAGCAGGAAAGCCTGTTTCTTTCCACTAACAATTTCTTTAATTTTGAATACAGTGGTTTCAATATGGGTTCAGGACCCACCTCGCCCCCGGCGCCTCTATCGTTCGGAAGATGAAGAGAGCCTCTGTCCTCCGGGAGCCTCTGTGCAGAAGAGGGCGCCACTGAGTGCTCTCTATTATTTTAAAACATTACAAGCGCCACTGCTATACAAAAACAGCTAGCATCGACGTGACAAGGAAGACAGCCATAACATTTTTTTTTCGTTTTTTATCAGTTCCAAGGTGATATTTACCTTTACGCCACGTGTTTTCCCAATTCTTGTAAGTGCGTTTAATACCATTGTTTAAATTTAAATAAAGCTTCCTTCCGTTGAAGGAAACTTGCTATTCCCACTCCCTTGACTTAGCTATGAGCCGAACTTTATGTGGGTGTGTTTATGTTTGGGTTTTCGGCCAATCCAAACATAGATTCTTTATCTTAAAACGGAATTTGCGTTCCTGTAAACACAACAACGGACAAATCTAAATCCATTTTTTTAATGCGGTGAATGGATTTTCAAAAAGGGTTTGCTAGATTTAAAATCCAACGGATCCAGATCCAGATTAACGAATTTGTGATCTATCCCATTCACATAGGATTCGACACAGCGGCTCTCTCCTCCGCAGAGGCTCCCGCTAGTTGTCCCGATAAAAATACAGTAGAATCCCGGTAACTCGAACTCTGAAGGGAAACGAAAAACGGTTCGAATTATCAGGGTGATCAAGGGAAAGGAAAATAACTTCGAGTTAACGGGGATTTCGAGTTATCCGTGTTCGAGTTATCGAGGTTCTACTGCGGGTAGCAATAATTTAAAAGAAAGTGCGCGGGGGACGATGGGAAGAGTGAAAAGGTGGAAAGAGGCATCTGCGGAGAAGAGACCCACTGGTATTTCAAGCTGGACCATACCCAGATAAAGCCTCTTTCAAACATCAAACTAACAGTAGAACGTAGCGTTCCTGGTGTAGTAGAATCTGTTTATTAACCATATAATGGTACAAATTCCTAAATAAATAAATCAAATTAACAAGACAAATGAACTGCAACCCCTCTACAAATACGCATGCAAACAGGATAGGCGCTTAATCGAGTTTCATAAAAAAATGCCAAAAAATAAAAATATAATTAATATAGGCAAAGACTCTCTCGTTCCCAGCATTGGAGGTCTTCCACCCAGTTCAAGCCAGCTTCCAGGAACGCCGCAAGTCGGCTCGACATATACGAACGCGGTGTGCAAGCTGTACTGAGTACGGCAACCTCTGCTTAATTTTCAACTCTCGCACGCTTTTTCACTGTTTATGTCCCAATAGTGATAGGATTGGTCGTCATTACTCGAATCGCCGATCACAAAATTCTCGACGGTGTCATCACATAATTCGTCAACAGGGCCGAAGAAAAGGCATCGTCAGACCGTCTCGTCAACGCTTTGCGAAAAGTTCATCAAGGTTACAGATACGATTTCGAATTCGGATTTCCAAGAAAATATCAGATGCATTAGCTTGTTTTATTTTTAATGCAAGATTTTCATACTTTCAGGAAGAGAATTCTTATTCCAAAAGTAATGATTGGGATTATACCATAGCATTGTTGGGTGTCCTGTGTCTCATTGCGTGACAAACATAAAAAAAAACAAGCTGCAACTGGCTAGCAAACATTCATTCACTCTGGAGTTCAAAATTCACTCTACTTCAACTCTAAATAATCTCATTATTGTCCTTTGTAGCTGAATCTAGTCAACGCGTAGGGTATTAACGTGTAAAAGCTCAAATATGTTTTAAAATGTTGAGTAATGCGATGTTCACTGGAAAGCCGCCAGGAATGCGTGCCGTTTGTTCACGTGGAGATGGCAATTTGAAACGAAAAAAGGTGGGAAAAACCAATTTTCCACCGCTAGCTCTACAAGGTAAGCTTACTGTACTGTCTTTTAGATCTAAAATAGTGCTTAAAGCCAAGATTTGTGTGAAATTTTGGCTTTGATAACAAAGAACGTAATTTGATTACTTTCGTTTGTTGACAAGTAAATGCGTGATTTCCTCAAAGTTTAGTGGACTTTTTCCTAGCAGTGAATAAAAGCCCCAAATAAATTTTTACATCATTGGAAAGAAGGCCATTTACACTTAACAGCAAAATTAATTTCAAGTCATTCTGAGTTATACCGCATGGGAAAAGGTTTTCTTGAAAATCTGCTCCGAAATTGGATTTTACAACAATGAAATATTAGTGATTTTCAAAAATTTGCCAGAAATTCAAAATAACCGTTATAATCCTGTTATTAGGCTTAAATCATTTGACAATATCTCCTACTTACATATTTAAATTTAAAAAACCCTAAGTTCCTTCTGCGCTTTTGGTGAGCAAACTTCTTGTACCCTTACTTGTCGCTTTTATTTTGGTCATTTTATGGCGGTGGCCACCCGTTACAGTTTTTGAGAATTTTCTGGAAAAGAAGAAAGTATTTCAACAAAAAAATTACGCCACATTTATTGACTCACTATAAGGTATCTCTGGACGAAATATGAGGATAGGCATTTTTCCATCATGTGCCACCTCTCACTCAGTCTCCAGAAAAAGTCGCTCTTAAGAGCGAATGCACAGAAAAATCGAGCAAACCGTGGCCACAGCTCAAAACCTAACCTAACCTCATCTTCAGTCTGTAATAAGGTTTTGATGAGTTTATAACACTGCTGAGGTTTAAATTTCAAAATGCCGACGAGTTTGGGAATTATTTGAGATTTTCGATTTCAACGGTCTGCGGGCCTAAAATTAGCCCCCGAACACGGGAATATTAGCCCAGTGACAGAAGTGAGCTGACTTTCATAAACGAGCGAATGTATTGGCAATCTTCCCCATAAATTTCACAAAACAGATATCTAACAATTTCTAAACGGCACATTTTTTAGATTTAGAGAGTAAAATATCGACGAACGAGCACAATTTTGAAACGTAATTTGCATAATGCTTGTACATACAACAATTTACCTCTAAATTCAAAATCGAATTTTCTATATGGGGGAATTCTCTAAATCACCCCAAATCCCGGTTACTACCCAATGAGACATAGTACTTTAACATTATCTAAAAGTTAGTCTGGTGTTCTCGCGGACGCTTGTAAAATAGATTGATTATTTTGAGGTTATTTCGCCCCAAACAACGGCTCATTGACCCCAGGATCAATTGACACGTGCAGTCACCTTAGTTTTATGCATCGATTTGAGCTCGTTAAAAGGGAGAAACTAACAAGATTCTTTTTATATGTATCTGTTTTAATGAAATGCATGCAGTCTTCAATAAGAGAGGCGTTCAATGGGTAATTTCTATTCTTGAGATCTTGTAGATTGTACGTCTGTTTTTCCGTGACTGCGAAATCAGAATAACATCAAGAAATAATCCTCGCTCGAACCTTCGTAAATGAATCAGCTTTGCAGTGCCTTACCTGAGATACAAAGTGGGCCGAATAGGAAAACATTCTAGCGCAATTTGGATCCTTTGCAGCACGTAGTGTATTTGCTGAGCGGCGACGGTATCAATCACTTTTTTTAAAAAAAAATCAGTTACTCACCTCCGATTGCGTGACCAGGCAATTACCGATTGTCTCCTGCGAAAAATAAGTGCACGGGAAACCAAAGCTTTCGGGATACAGTAAATTTATTTTCCTGTTTATGACCAGTTGTCCTTTTGTCCTATTTTAAAAGTGGTTAAGGGAAGATGGTTAGCAAACATACTGTCCCACTTTTAAAAATGGTACAGTAACTGAATGTTCGGTTCTTCTGATTTTACCCCCAACATCGAAGTGCCGTTCAGAAGATATATTTGCTCTACGCATGAAAGGCAAATGAATTCAATTTTAAGGTTCAAGGCGGTTTTAATGGATGGGCTACCAATGGATTAGTCAGACTTGTCATAAGGTGCATTGCACAGAAAATTGCAGGCATGATAACTCTGCTATGGTTTGTCCATTAAGTGCCTTTCCAGTAAACATTTTGACTTTTTTACCCCAAAAGTTTTTTCCGTTCGATTCTTACAGATCCAAACTTTAATAGTTAAATTTCTAAAATTTGTTGTTATTAAAATGCAATTCTGCAAACAACTAAGTATTTAATTTTGCGTAAAAGTTACATGAAATTGTACTGTTTAGCCGTAAATCATTAAAAAGAGAAAGCATCATGCTTTCTCTTTTCAAGTCTAGTAGGACTTAAGTAGTGGCATTGCTTAAGTCCTACTAGTTGTTCTCCATGTCTGTTAAGGAGGAAACAGTTTGGTATTTTCAAGAAATTGTTCTTGCCCATTGCGGTTTCAAACCAAGGATAGCAGCAAGTCTGTCGTGGTCGTAAACCGCTACTTCAGTGCAAACGAAGCATAGGCACACAAGTCAGCGCTTGCGTTTAGTCAGGTGCCAAAAATGAAGTGGAAACTTAACCCAAAGGGCGTCCATGTTGGCTCCGGCTCGAAAAGGTAGAATCCAAGATAGTAAAGCAGTTGTGCAGTAAAAAGTAATGCGAAAAGCCTGGGGGGGGGGGGGGGGGTGGGGTGCAACGTGGTACAGGCTACGAAATACTGACAAGCTCAGCATATGTCTTCACCACCGAGAGTCAGCGGCCGAAGGCAGAATTGGGGGATGAGCAAACGAATGTCACAACTGGAAACGTGGCAACGCCTGCTGAAACTGAGATTGCTTGTAGGATGAACGGCTATAGCTTTGGTATATTAACAAAGGCGTTTTGTCCAGTGAACTGAGTTCGTAGTTTTCTTAACGAAGGGATGGGGTGGGTCAAGTGAATAGTTCGGGGACAGTTTTCTCTCTTTAGGGGGGAGGGGGAGGGGGTGGGGGTGGGTTATATTTGTTGATATCAGGAGTTCTGGCCTGGATAGAGTCGTTGTAAAGCTATTTTTTCTTTGGGGTATCGATTTACCGGAGGCTGAACAAGGAAAAGTCAATGGTGCATTTATGGAATAACAGAGATTCTCATGGTCTAACTAACAGTGCGATGATTAGACATCTGGGAAGGTGGCAACGATCAAGGCCCGCATTAAAATTCATGATAATTGAAGGTCATGATGAGGAAAAAGCGAGTCAAATGGTGGATGCCATGCAATCCTCGCGGGTGGGGGCGGCGTACCTGGCCTTAACGGTTGCCCCTGCGACAGAAGGCAAGCATGCCCAGATTGTCAAGGGGTTGCTAATAAGACCGTCCCTTTCTTAGTACCCGTTCCCTGTCTTAGACCCGGGCAAATTTCTCGAGATTGCACCATCATTTTGGGCTTAAAGCTTGCAAAATCCAACAATAACAGCGCATGTTCGCGACAGTATTTTTAAGTCAGTCAAGTTCTTAAACCAGACCTTAAACGACCAGTGTGAAGAAGTGCACATCGATGATGGGGAAAAAGGAGTGGTCCACAGTTATTTAGGGGTGGATCTTTCGAAACATTCTTATACTCTTGGACAGATATGCATTGCTTAAAGTTCTAGACAAACCAGGTGTAAATTTGTAGTAACAAACTGCGAATCCTATTTTCGCTGGAGACTATCGTTTACTGGCTGGTCACGCAATCAAAGGTAACGTACTTTCCCAGGTTTGTTTACTCACCTTTCGTTCAGCAATACACTGCGTTCCACAAAGGATCCAAATTGCGCCAGAATGTTTTCCCTTCGGCCCACTTTTTATCTTTGGTAAGGCACTGCAAAGCTGATTCACTTACGAAGATTCGAGGGAGAATTATTTCTTGATGTTATTCTGATTTCGGAGTCACGGGAAAACAGACGTAGACTCAGGTCCGCTCGCAGACGCCATGCTACAATCTACAAGAATTACCCATTGAACGGCCTCTCCTTTTGAAGATTGCATGCATTTCATTAAAACAGGTACATATAAAAAGAATCTTGTTAGTTTCTCCCTTTTAACGAGCTCAAATCGACGCATAAAACTAAAGTGACGTGCACGTGTCAATTGACCCTAGTTCATTTCCTCTAACACCCGAAAGAGGTAGTCCCATTCTAACGAGTCAAACGCTTTTTCAAAATCCAGAAAGAAAATCATTCCTTGGTCATTTTCATGTTGTGCGATAATATCAGAAATAAGACGGATGTTTTCGCCAATGAATCTGCCCTTAATGTATCCTGTTTGATTACTTCCTATAAGGAGCGGAAGAACTTTCTCCAGTCGTTTAGCAAGCATTTAGTACCAATTTTGTAATCCGTATTTAAAGCGAAATGGGACGCCAATTTTTAAGAGACAATAGGTTCTTATCCTTTTTTGGGATTAGCGAAATAATTCCTTGTCTCTGAGAGATAGACAGTTCTCCTTGTAGAGCCCCGTGATTAAGACAGTCAATCAAAGGGCAAGAAATCTCCTTCCCAAAACAGAGATAGAATTCCGCTGTTAGACCGTCTGTTCCGGGGGTCTTGTTACGTTGAAAAGCTTTAATGGCAGATAAGCATTCTGCTTCAGTAATCGAACCTTCTCAAAGGTTTTGTGAGACATCGTCTAGTCTTGGTAAAGGACGGTCCAGAATTAAGAAAGTCTGATAGCTGGTCAGGGGAGGTTTGGCCTTGGGAAGTATATAATTGTTGGTAGTAATTCTTCATTTCATTCAAGATAGTTTTCGAGTCTTCTATTGTAGAGCTTGCCGAGGATTTCAATTTTTTTATGTGTCTTTTGTTGTAACTTCTTTTCGAAAGGTTGAGAAAATATTTATTACATTTTTCTCCTGATTCATACCATCGAGCTTGGCTTCTGACAATACAACCTCTGGTTTTCTCCTCGGCCAATTTTAATTAATCTTTTTTGCCTCGTTCGCTAGAGGACTTCCTTCTGGAGCAGCATCAATACGAGCATTTAGATCTTGGAGTTTTCGGAGAAGTTCGAATTCCATATCTCTTTCTCCTTAACTTTTCTTTTAGCAAATCGAATGGAGAAGATCCTTATTTCCATTTTTATCATTTCCCCAAAAAGCCTTTTATCAGTAACTTCCCTGTACTTTTCTTTAGCATTTAGGATTAAAAACTTCAATTTTTTTAACGAATTCTTCATTCTCAAGCAGAGAATTATTAAACTTCCAAAACCCTGGTCTTCTAGGTACGCCTTGCTCTTCTGGTGTCAACGAGATGGTGACAGGCTAGTGATCTGAGTCATCATGATAAGCGCTGATATCCGTTTCAGTAACGCGTGTCAGTAATTGTTTCGAAAGTAGCCAGAAATCTAGTCGACATTTAATCCTTCCTGAGCCATTTTCCCAAGAATAACGCTTCTTTTTCGGGTGTTGAGTTCTCCAGACGTCGACTAAGTCAAAGCTATTACAAAGCTCCTGGATTGCTTGGATGGTCCTTTTCTTATGGAGTATGTCCCTACCACCTACTTTATCGACGTCTGTCAAGGACAGTTAAAGTCACCGCCTAGTAAAATGTTGTTAGTACTACTACGGCGAATGGGATCGATGATTTTACCAAAAAAGTTAACTTGCTGGTTTTGGTCATTGGGAGCATAAATATTAACTAGACACAAATTACCTTGATTAATATTTGTGTTCGCGACGAGAAAACGTCCATTTTTGTTCACAATGATTTCCAGAATATCAACCTTTAGTACGCCCTTACTGTGTTTGGAACCGTGCGCAAACAGGATTTCACCACCCCATTCTGCCCGCCACACATCCTCCAAGCTAGGGTCGCTATAGGTTTCTTGTAAGAAAATTATATCAAATCTATTCAGGTGGAGCCACCGAAAGAGCTTTCTCCGTTTAATTGCAATTGATTTATTGAGGCCCCTTATATTCAGCGAAACCGCCCTAAGGCACATATGTTTCTGATATCTTTAGGGGGTGTTTACATGAGAAAACTCGCACCGTCGCAAGTTTCATACCGACATGACTTTTTGATTTCGTATCGCGTTTACATGATGACCGTCCCTGCATTGATCATATAGGGAGTTCACTCCCACCCACCCCCCTCGGTGTCAAACAAGCGAATTCTCCCAAGCTCTATTTAGAAAAAGAAATACTGCACATAACTTCAAAAGGGGATAAGATTAAAATGTGGAAAATTAACCTCTTCTGTGGACAATGAGGAGAGCTTGGAGAAGAAGGACTTGATCTTCGTCGAACCTCCAGTATCCACTATAAAAAATGAATGGAAGCACAAGCAATTAAATATTCATCCCCTTATTGTACGTATTTTTGGCCGTTGGTTCAAAACCCGGCCCGAGCAACACTCTTCTTACAACTGAACAGAAAGGGCTCTTTCTTTCATGAGAGACTGTTAAAGGAACGGTTACCTAAGGCGACAGATCGTTCTCAAAGATTGCACCTAAGCTCTGGAATGACCTACCCATAACAATCAAACAGTGCTTCACAGTTGACTCTTTAAAATCAAGATTAAAAACTGTTCTTTTTAACTGTAGTTATTGTTAGATTGGTTTAATAATTTATTGTAAAAGGGATTAAGACTTCCATGCGTTGTAAAATGCGTTTTTAAGCGCCTTGTTGTTGTTGTTGTTTTTATTATTATTATTATTATTATTATTAAGGGCCCTCGTAGTGGCGCCACTCGCTATTGCGGTGACCCTGCCAAGAATTGGCAGGGTCATTGGCAGGGCCATTTTGCCCGATGTAAATACCAGCGATAATCTAGGAAAACATTATGTTTACATAATCTATATAACTAAAGAATGAAGACATCAATCCACTTTTATGGGTTTAGAAGTTTTTAACTCTCCTCTCCTTCCACAGGTCAATGACGATCTACGAAAGAACTTATTTTCCTGAGATTTTACCAAGCAATTTTAGAAAACATTGAGTCATACGTACTTTGAGGAAGATCGTTTACTTGATAAACTTTCAAAACAAGTAGTTTGGGCTGACGTTGAACTCCCACCGGGACTAAGCAATTCCTAATGAGAGAGAAATCACGTTCCGGTAACAGGTTTTTGCAAACGTGACATTACACCAACGCGAATATCAAAACGTTTATCTCGACGAATCTTTAGTCAAGTTGCAAAGTTACTCTGCGAGTCCAAGTCCCACAACCAAGTCATATGATATAATCACGTGATATGGTGGCATAACGGTAACGCAACTCTTAATGTCTGTAACAGGTCTCTGATTTTGCAAATTACAATTAATTAGGTTCAGTTCCATATTTTTGCTCCGTCGACAAAGCAAGGACAAAACTGAAAGATAAAATCAGTATTTAGTTTTAAAATTACGCTTACAGCAAACTGCAAACGTTAAATTCAAGTTGACAATTTGTCAAATTAAGAAATGGACAAATGAAAACCTTGGCCAGCACTTTATATGGATGAATTTCACGTGAAACTGCCAATTTTTTGTTTTGATATAATGAACAATAAACGATAACCAGAGAATCTTGTCAACTTGGTTAAAATTGATGTTTGTCGTATTTGCCTTAAACGTCTTAGACGTGATTAGAGGGATACATACGATTCAATGTCATCGTCTTTGTCATCCCTACTTGGTGCATCGATTCCAACCTAAGAAATAAACAATACGTGTTATTTGCTTTCAAGCAGTATAACTGCACAGGCACGTGAATAGACCTCTTTAGCTTGCATGTTTTGTTTTCCCAATGCAGGTCATGTGAGAAGTTTCCTTCAAATTCATGTGAATAAGCTCGCATAATTCATGAAAACACAAAGGGTGAAGTTACCCTAGGACATCTATTGAGAAAACAAAGCATACAAGCTAAAGAAGTCTCCAAAAAAAAAACAAATTCAGGCAGCTATTCGATTGAACTTAATATTTGTAGAAAGAACTGTCTGTAACAACAAGACAGTAGTTGAACATACGGGAAGTTTGTCTCCTGGCGCTTGCACAGCTGCAGTTATTTTCAGATAACCCTTTGAATGGAGAAAGAGATTCCATGTCAATAACCAAAAGAAATAAGCGTTTAAAATCCATAAGCCTTCTCTATCTTCATAGGAAATTTTGAATGAATACAGCAATATGTTCCGAACTCAGTACCTCATAATAATTTCACGTATGTTATGATGTAATACCTTTTTATTCACACATTTGTAAACCCCCAGACTTTTTTTTGTCTTTTTTGGCCCCCAGATAGGAGGAGTGGGGGGGGGGGGGGTGAGGGGTTGGGGGAGGCCACCCTCACAATTACTCAAAAACTCAAAACCGCCCAAGGTACTAATTATTAATTATTAATTAGCACCATTATCAATTTATTATTTGCTAGTTTTACTTAGTATGTTATAGTTATTATTCTAAATTTTTATTTTCATTAAAAATAAAAATTAAACAAATAATATAAAAATAATAAAATGTAATATATAAAATATAGTATAAAACGTAAATATTGCTGGTTTTCAGCGTCGCGCCATTCAAAATAGATCAAAATAAAAAAATCAAAACCGTTCAATAGATCAAGTCAAGAATCTGGGAAATGAAAGGAGGTACATATATAAAGACCCTCGCCAAGATTCAGGTCAGAGTAATATTTCGTATACGAGATATCCGAAGAAATGTTTTACCCAAACTTATAGAGATTTGTATGGAGACGCCATGCTGGTGCTCACCTAGGTGAGCTCCAACATGGCGGACGGAAACCAACAGAAACATCTGCTACCGAGTTTTGCTACAAAAGCGTGAATTTATTCTTCGAGAAACTCATAAACATTTAAGTAATACTTTTTCTAATACATGAACTGTTTAGATAGCAAAATTTCCTGAAATAAGTCATTTTTTTAATCTACACGACAGCTCTCTTGGCCGTCATGTAAATGACGCGTCACGCAAAAGCTTAGAAATTCAAGCGTACTGTATCACAAAACCAAGAACCCTTTTGAAGCGAAAAATTGTATGAAAATTAGTTTTCAGCTGCTGTAATGCACCGTAAAAGTAAAATCTCGGTAGGATCGATCGATAGATTTTTTGTTTGAATTTTAGTGACGTCATGTGAAAACCAGCAATAATGAAAAATTAAATAACTACAATGATAACAATGACAAATGATAAAAATAATAATTAATAATAATGATAATAACAATAATGGAAACTTTATTTGTGTTCTTGAATGTACAATTGTAAATCTCGCTACGTGTAGGCAATTTAGAAAGCTGATTGAGATTGAGCTCTCTTGGTCTGAATAGGGTTTATCAAGTCAGCGTTGAGGAGATTTCACCATCCTGGGACAAAGAAGGAAAATTATTGCGGTTTATTTATTACACATTTAAGTACATACGGTCAGAAATGCTCATCGAAAAGCTATGTCGTAAATTTTCGTAGGCAAGGGGCACCCAACATCAATTTTCGGAAAATATCTGTTCGGGAGACGATTTGAGATCTAGAATTTTCGGAGCAATTGTTGTAAAATTTATTGTTTGCCAGCCTCTCCTAAGATTTTCGAACATCTACAAAATGGTATAATTGCCCATTTTTAACGGCCTTTTACCCTAAAAAGGTCACCTAGAACTTTCGGGAGCCTTTTTTCCGGCTGAAATTTTCGAAAAGGTAAGTTTTGATCCCTATAATTTTCGGATCACTAAAATTTCAGCTAGGAAATCCGAACAAATGAAAATTTTTTAGTGGATAAATGTATGCCTATATCTAGCGTTTAAATACTAAAATACGTTTAACAATGCTATGTTTAAGTGGTTTTGAACTATATTCTCGTTGGGTGCCCCTGTTCTTTTAGGGGAACATTTGCCTAGTCCCTAGGCCTCATTATTCCGCGCGGCCAAAGCGTTTTGGGCCACGTGGTCCGAGCGAAAATGTGAGGCCTAGACAAAAATCCTAAAAAGTGAGACAAAGGTGAGACAGCCCAATGGCGATGGTAAACAAGACAAGAGTTTCGCATTTCAAGGTTAAAAATACACCGCTAAAACACACACAGATGGGAAAGGAATCTTCAAAAGAATGCTTAGTTTTCTTCAAGTTGATAAAGGGAGGCTTTTCTTTATAAAATTGTCCTTCGTGGAATTCAAATACACGAAATTAAATTTCTCATCACGGCCAATCGGAGCGCTTGGCCTGTTTTGAAACGACACCAAGTAGCGAAGTTCTTGAGGAATTTTCAGGCAAATTTTGTACTCTGTAGTCAAGGAAGTAACGTATTTGGGAATACCGGTATTTTATCTTAGACGTTTTATACATTTCCAGATCGGCTTGAGCGCCCTGATTTGAGATTTGTGTTGTATATTTTTTGCCATGTGCTCAGCCGATTTCACTTGCGTGAACGGATCCACCAGCCAAATTTGTGTTACGCGAATTGCTTTTAAGGATTAATTTATGGGCCTTTGAATAAACTTTTTTCGAGAAATAATTTCTCTGTCTGTTGTTGTGTGTTCTTTCATTGATTAACATAGCTCAAAAGACGATCCTGAGACAACGCATGCAAGTTGAATTTTATGCTTCTCACATTAATACACGCATCACTTCTGTGAATGTCGGCGAATTTCAAATTCTTTAAGTTATAGGATTTTACTTTTAGATTCAGTCTCTGGGCACTTTTTCCTACGCAGCTTATGTATTTTATTTGAAAGTATGGTTTTTCTGATTATTCAAGATTTGAAGTCTAATAGAACACAGAGGGTGAATGTTGTATTTACTTTGAAATTCGCGGGCGGCAAACTCCGATAGCTCAGTTGGAATGATGAGACTGAAGGAGTAGTATCAACCCTCAAAGGACTATGAATAGCGTTCTGATGACTTTTCAAAGCCGGTCGGCAAAATTCGATCCCGCAAATATCCACAAGGGTTGTTAAAAAAACAAAATCCCCTGCTGCTTGCAACATTAACGTACATCTTTGAAGAGCAACGCACGCATGCGCATTCTGTTTTTGTCTAGGCGTTTCCCGCCCGTTCGCCTCGGATACGTCACCGAAATGAATTGACCTAGAGGGACTGGGTAAACGCCGTACAGGGACTAGGCAAGGGGAACATTAAGTTATCTTTATTCTTTAAGGTACGGTAAAACGGGAAACAAAAAAACGTGCAATCTATCTGGTTTTGCAACATTACAGCCATGTGCAGCTTTTTTGGGGGCTGGTGAAACGCGCAGCATCGTTATTCAGCTCGTTTTGCAGCAACGTTCCAAAACAAGTTTCATTTTTTGTTTCCCGTTTCCCCTACCTTTACAATCAAATGATTTTTAGACAATCAGATGAGCGAATGATGTTGTTCAGACGCAAAAGAAAAAAAAAAATGACACGTTCAATCATAATCAGAAGCTATTGGCCACTACAAAAAAATACTGCAATATACCATAATGCTCTTTGTTTGTCAACCCAAAATTTTGCATAAGCATTGTCTTCAATTTCTCTTGGGAGTTAATAAAAATGGTCTCAAGAGAAACTGAAAACAATGCTTATGCAAAATTTTGACGCGAAAACCAATCAGCATTATGGTATGTTATGGTATTTTCTGTAGTGGTCAGAAGCGGTGCTTGAGTTTAGGGCCAAGTTTATCGCCTTAAAAAATGGGTGCCTGCTGCGCACCTAATTCGAGAGTTGTTTCGCAGTTATTCA
The DNA here is from genome assembly GCA_038088405.1 of Porites divaricata. NCBI lineage: Eukaryota > Metazoa > Cnidaria > Anthozoa > Scleractinia > Poritidae > Porites > Porites divaricata. Next base: position 30,373,983 of record JBBMOI010000002.1, on the reverse strand, counting down.
ACGGGGAAATTTGTTCAGATCATGAAGGAGAGGTTTTCTCGCAGAAGAGCGACCAATATGACGGAAATCGGAAACGAACATTTTCGTGTATTTCATTTACTTCGACTAGAATTACATTCCCTTTGAAATCCAAAGGGAAAAAACACAAACAAACAAAACAAAACAAAACAAGTAAGCGCGAGTTGAACATTTAACTGGAAATTAACTTGTCGTCCTTATTATTTAACCTTCTTCCTTAGCTTCGTTATTAGGGACCTTAAGATACGAGGACGGGAACAGCTGGGACGGCTGCCGGAAGTAAATTCACCCACCCAGGCATGCGCGCTAGAGCTCCTGTCTCGTGTGTTTGCCGTCGTGGTCTCGTCGAGGACGGCATTTTGACAGTTTCGCCGTCGTGTCGAAAACGTGAGTATTTTGATTTTCTTTTGACTTAAAGAATGCTGCAATCGATTTTATTTTCGGACATACTGATGATAATGTTTATTAAGATCATTTTTATCAAAGTTTTATCGCTAATGACTTGAAATAGGGAGAAATATTCATAAATGTATTCACTGTGTTTTTCTTTGTATTGTAGTCGCCGCCATGAGTGTTCCCGCGGAAACCAAGAAAAGCAAATCAATGTAAGTAAAGTCAAAGAATTCTGTTAGGAATTGTTTGAGTGTGTTAGTCGAGCGAAGAGAGCACAACAGGAGAATAATTCGATTTTCAGCTTTATGTATACGGCTCGACAGTGAGTTGATTCTAAGTTTGATGTTTTCTTTTTGCTCTGTTCTACGGCGAAGTTGAATTCCGTTTTATTTAAGTGCTGATTGATTATATTCTTCAGGAAGCCTATGGTGTGGAGTACGGCTCACGACGAGATGCTGTGCCGAGAAATACTTGTAATAGATCCTTTTACCGGGACCAGGAAGAGTACTGTGGCGAGAGGAACAAAATGGGAAGAAGTCGACGAAAACTTAAACAAAATAAAGTAAATTTATTTCAAAGTTGACAAGAGGGCGGTCAGAGACCGCTACAACCGGCTTGCGAAAGAGCTGAGAAAAAAATTGAAAAGAGAAAAAAAAGAAAGTGGAGTCGAAACTGATATGACAGAAGTTGAAATGGCACTCGAGGAGCTCATTGAAAAGGAAGATGCAGCCGAGACCGAACAAAGAGTTGTTGATAACCAGAAAAAAGCGAAGGACAGTCAGGACAGGGAAAATGCCGAGAACATTCGAAAGAAGGCTATGGAAAGACTTGGACAAACGCAGAAAAGGAAAGCAGATGAGAATGAGAGCGAAGGAAAAAGAAGGAAGAAAAGATCAGGCGGCAGCGACACACTGAGCTTTCTAAGAGAGAAAAATGAACAGGCACAGGAAATGCAAAAAGAGGAGTTGGAGTTGAGGAAACAGCAGCTCGAGGTTGAATCAAAGAAGCAAGATAACTTCATGCAAGTGATGTTGAATCAGCAGCAGCAGCAACAAAAACAAATGCAGGATTTTCAGGCTATCATGAGTATTCAGGCAAAGCAACAAAGTGATTTGATGCTAGCCCTTGTTACTAAGTTAGTAGAGAAGAAGAAAAATGTTTAGCCACCATTAAGGAAACACTTAGGGCAGTAGTGTTAACATTGGCAAAATTTGGGTTTACAAAACTTTATTTGATCTGTTTTTGCTGTTGTTGTTTGTCTATAATATGCAAAGAAAACAAAGTAAATATGCTTGTTGATTATTGGCTAAGTTGAAAGTAGCCTGGAGTTTAAAAGTTTACCTTGGACTTTATACATTAAACAACTGCTGCAACTTGTAGGTAAAAGCCTTATTTGTACATCATAACTTCAACATGGTACTATATATACCATTGTCATTTCATTGTAGCAGTTATTCTTTCCAACATTGCAAAAACTGTTGTGTTTTTCCATTACACATATGTAACATTTGAAACATCTGTCTGGGGTGTTTTATTACAGTGATAGGGCTTTGAACATTGTTGTTTCTCTTTTTTTTAACTTTGTAGTCATGTGATTAAAGACTACTTTTGATTTCGGTCAATGGAAGTCTGTACTTTTTAGTTCATAGTGCCTAATGGTCACCGATGAATCCTAAACAAAATACTCTTCAAGGGTTGGGGGATCCAAGTTAAAAAAATCTGAGGTTTGATTCCCATTAATGCAGGTAAGGGCGTTGCAAAGGAGTACACTGACAATATACATTTTCCCCACAGAGCTCAGACCAATTTTCAAATTATTATTGAAATCCATGAATTTAAAATAGTTGATAATATCCCCAAAAAGCCATTCTACCGATTCACGCACAGCACTCATAGAGGAGTTGAAAGCTTGCATGGCAGGAGTTAGAACTGCATTCCTGAAGGGGATTTGTAGGTGGATACGAAGAGGGTAAGCAAGGTCGCCATAAAGACGCATGGGTTGACCAGTGAAAGAAAATGCGAACCGTTGCAGATTATTAAGCAGCCCAGAATCTGCCAGCATACCGGCATCATGTTTTCTTCCTTCTGCAATAAAATGGGAAACCAAAATAGCGAATGAATCGTCAGAAATCTTTAGCGTGAAAAGCCTCGAAACAAATAATAATAATAATAACATGATGATCTTGATCATGAAGATGATGATGATGATAAATAACAAAGCCAAATTAAAGGATGTGAATAACTTCAGCAAACATTTTATTTGAGGTCGTGTAATGAACTGTTATGAACCACAGACTTACCTACAGGCCCATACATATTTGCAATCATACCATTAGGCAAGGTAAATGATTGAAATTTTAGTGCATGTACCCGCTTGTGTCCATTGTAGACGACTCTTTGTAATTTCCCGGGACGACATATTGGTCTTACAGTTCCATCTATAAACCCTATACAGTTATCCAGTGCTGCACCTTTGTCATAGATAGCATCAGCATATCTCTCGCGATTTACAGGATCAAGATTTGTGTGGTTCCACTGGGTTATTCTGTGGCCGTGTGTATTGCAAATGTAATCAAAAACAATGTTGTACATCATGCTCAGCTCCGGTACTGGTCGCCCGAAACGAGGGATCAAATCCGAGTAGCAACAAGGGTAAGTCAGTCGTCTCAAAAGCACGCAAAGACCTTCTATCCCAGCAGCAGTTGTGCCCTGGTGGCAAAGAAACGTTTCAGGGATATCCAGTGCTTCTGCAAGTCGAAGAATTTCAGCTTTTTTGAAGCGAAATTCGGCTTTGCATTCCGTATCATCCATCGTGCCTGAGTCGAATAGATCGTATTCTTCGTATGGAAAGTCTGGATTTTTCGAGAAGTTTTCTTCATACCGCAAAATAAATTCATCATCATCTATCGAACCATCGTTGTAGCTTTCCAAAAGAAGATTTCTGGCATCTTTGAAGGACGTCATTGCTGTTGTTCAACGAAAGCTATCGGCGCCGCCGTCCTGCACGAAAATGCACATTCTTAAGTTTTTTGTTTTTGGCGGGCACGACGGGACCCGTCCCAGTCCTACTCTTCCAGTCCCGTCCCCGTCCTAGCTTCCCGTCCTCGTATCTTAAGGTCCCTAAAATTATTGACATCTTTCGAACCGGCCATTTCAACACTCAAATTCATTTATTTTCCGCCGCCAACTGAAGATTCAGAAAAAAACAAATAAGCAACATTGCTTGTAATTCCGGTATGAATTCATACCTTACCCTCATTAAAATTTTTACTATAATGATTCTCGAATGGCCAAGTCGTTATATTTCATGTATTTTTTTAGCACTTTCGAAATATTTTTAAGCGAGCAGAATGATGAATGTTTCAGTTTGAATATAAACAACGCCGTACCTCATATAAAATTCTTTCTACGGTATTTAATAAGCACCTCAATTATTCATTGCACGCTCTCAGCTCGTTCGATTTCCGTAACGTCAATAACTCGTGAGTCTATACGCGAACGCAAAGTATTCTATTACATTCGAACTTACAAACGATATATCCTCCTTTCCCTCTGGCTTACACATCATAATCCACTTTCGTATAATTGAATGATCTGCAATAAATTGATATATTATTTGACCTTTTAGGGCCTGATCAATAGACCATTTTGAAATTGTGGGCTTGGTTTTCTCAGCGTTTGACTGGCCGTATTAGGATGAGGTTTCCTTGTTTTGAGACAAACCTACTTCAGTTCCTTTATTATGAAAATTATGCTTTAAAGGCCCATGTTCACCCTAGATGCATTGCGCGCCCTGTACTCAAGAAAAAAACATTTCGCGTAGTTGAAAATCGCTGCATTCAGTGTGTAGAGTCAATCCTTGTTAATCTTCCACAGTTCGTAAAATTTGGTTTAAAAAAAAGTCTAAACAGGTGCTTTTGGTATTTTTCTTTACATCTTTCTGGATATTTTGGTCTGGTATCAAGCCTTTTTGTTTCTGTGAGTGTTTGTTTCACTGCAGTACTTTCGATGGCGGCGCCATTGAAACGTACGGTTGGAAGACCGCATCAACCGGGGTCGCCGAAGTACATTCGTCTCCGTGGATCCGTTTTTTTTTTTAATCTCTGGAGAGATGGGAAAGAAGCTCTTGGCAGCAAATACTACAGAAAGCGTGTTTGCCAAGTTCCTTCTACATCGAATGTTGATGTTCAATTGTAAACAAAGGTCCCGTTGAAATCTGTTGAAAGCAATACAAGCGAGTCAATCTAACATGAGCAATGCTTTATTTAATTTAACCTATGAAGCGAGTGATATCCTTAACGTAAACTGATCGTCTGGCGTATCGCTCTAAAGTAGCGAGAACTATTATTAGCAAACCAGTCCTTAGCCAAACCTAAAGAAACTGTAACACAGCGATTATAGCGACAAGACTGTAAGCATGCAGTGCTGATTCGACGCTAGCGCTTTGCAAACACAACTTCTCGCTTATTCTTTCGAGAACACATACCGAAGCCTCCTAAGAATTAACACACAATAATAGATTGAGGAATCAAAACATTTCACAGTCGAAACGGGCTTCAGGAAAATCTCACCTGGTGCTTAGACATTTCTTAATTTTATGACCTTCATTGTTCATCGGACTCGACAAAGCATCCATACGCATTCACTACCAGTTTGAATTTTGAACTGCTTTCTCCGGTGACATTTAACGAAGCCGGCGATATATCTTCCTCCATTTGGAAAAGAATTAAAGTCTTACTGGCCTCTTTGATTTAAGCTTCGGTCAAGCTTGAAAAAAGCTAATCTTCCTCGCAGTCGTTTTTAGTATGGCAACGCTCCTCAAAAGTGGGAGCCAATCAAAACACTGCATTTGACAAAAGAATCGTTTCAAAACAAAAACACAAGCGAGCAAAGCCGTTTGGGGGAACATGGGCCTTTAAAGAATACTAGTTAGCACACTGAATAATTGCCAACGAGCAAGCCGAGCAAAGACGGTCGGCTTGCGAGGCGGCCAGCTTAAGGTGGCTCGACTGCATTTTTTTTTGGGGGGGGGCGGGGGGATACCTCCCAAGTTTGAGCATTAACTACGTCGCCATGAGTAAAGATATGGAAAAAAAGGTTACCACAACTTTATTACATAAAGATGAAAATTTCTTATGATTTGGGTTTTATCGCAATCGGAGTCGCCATGGCAACGTAACGATGCCATTACGTTTTTTATTTATCTTTGTGTTTCTCTGTACCAGGAGTTTTGTTTGAGAAATCGGTTAAGCGAGTTTGTACCTGCCATAATTGCCTCAATTATTGCAAAGTTTGAACAAATTCTATGCGAGCGTTTTCGAAATATTTTGAAACGAAGTTTTAAGCATCATAAAAACAACGAAATAACATGCTATCCACACAATTAGCTAACTTTTTAAGAAACTGATAAGCTTTGGAAACGCGGCTTCATCTCATAGTGGTTTGATTCCATTGAAAACCTCCTACAAAAAAAGAGGGGAATTGCTCTGGACGATAGCAAGTAAGAAGAATTTTAGCGGAGCTCCCATGCGCTTCGCGCGCGCCTGGGCGTAGCCCCATAGCTTAGTAAATCTACCCATCCCAGAAAATTTGGTAATCACGTGACCGTACGCCGACCGACCGACCGCCCGCCGTCCGTCCGCACCACAGGACAACCAATGTTTACTTTCATTTTCTAACTACTTTCCATTTGGGAGCCCAGGAGGAAACCAATTGCACATCAATGTTGTGATCAATCGACAGCTGTCAAAACAAGGTATCCGCTGACCAGTATCACCTGACCGTATCGTGGGCTCAGGTGTCGACCCATCGAGGTCGAGTACTTTTTTGAAGTTATCCGCAGACAAGTTACTGGTTTTCATATGATCGCATGCTCAAGTTTTTTATTTTTTTAAATTTATGAAATATGCTGTGTTTATATCATGATGGCCCCGCAATATTAAGAATTTGATTTCAAACTAACCATGGACGCGAAAATTCAGCAAGTTAATTAAAAATACAGGCGGGGAAGACCTTTTCTTACCTAGGTCACGCGTTGGTCACGCTTTACGCCCAACTTTTATGCTCTGATTGGTCAAAATTTGACAGGTGAGTTCATGCGGAAAATTTATGCAGCATCTTGAAACTTGTTTACTTTGACAGCTGAAGCTGACAGAGTTTTGTGTCAACTTGTGATGTTTTTAATTGTCTTTTTCCACTGGATGTACAAAATGAAATACAGCTGCTATCAAGTCTGTTATTCATGGCTAGTTTGTTCATTGGTTTTTTGGTTGAGAGATGCGTGGCTTGTCAAAGTTGGAAATCTGATTTCGGATGGGATCGTTTTCGTTTTTCCCCTTGCTTGATTCGGTAGAGGATTCAAAATTCTCAAGCGATTATCGCGTTACTTTTTTCAGGAGCTGCATCTCGAATGGTAAGCCTGAGTAATGATTGCATTTGAAGTTTGTTTTTTTATATCTAATTTCATGTAGTCGAGCACAATTTATGCGGCAAGCTTATGCACGTTTGTAAGATTTGAGACAATGAACCGACCTAATATCAGGCCTAGGTTTGCAGGGTTTGATATAAGCTTACAGAACTTTAAAAAGCCTTTAGATATATTTTCTCACCACAAATAGAAAGAAAACGTTCTGAAGAATATTTAGTTATAAATTTGGCTGTAGAAAGAAAACTTTGAGCGATTTTCTTGCCTCAAGTTCATCTTTGAGAAAAGCAAACACCGCGACGCCGGCTTAAAACATAAACTTATTTTAAAAGCTTTAAGACTCAAGATTTTTCGAAACGCTTTAATACTTATCTTCGTGAATGAAAATTGTTGTCTCTGTAAATGTTTAACCGAATTATATTTATTTTAGTGATTGTTAGTAGTCTCTCTTGCAATTTTAATCGCTGTGCTGTTTGTTTTCAGTCGTTAAGTTCATGAACATCGCTTGCAGGAGTTATCTTTTTGCCGCGCGTATCAAACGCTTTTCAAGATTACACATCATTATAAAACCCTTAAATAAAAAAAAGCAATAAGTTATTTATGTTGAAGCATAACTCTATTAATGTTCACAGCAAATTTGGCGCTCGTTAAAAGTGAGAACTGGCTGGTCGTATAGGTAATTTTGGAAATTTTTTTAACGGTTTCGCTAAAAGCCCACAATTGATCGTCCTGAATATTGACTGAGTGCAATTTGTCTTGAAAAATTGTGAAATACTACATTGTCTGAGGTCTGTATGATAAATAGTACTGTTACACCGCAGATGTGATGTGTAAAAAGTATACAAGGTTGCTTTACACATCCCCGGATTTGTTTTGCAAGATTTTGTAAAGTAAACTAGTCGAAAGCAAAAAAATTGCCTTGATTTGCTTTCCAAGAATTTGTTTTCCAGGTATAATCCACTGGGATCAAGAGCCATTACGGCTCTTGAATGTGGCTGTTTTATATGGCTATCAACTCGATGTAAGATTGTTTCACTTTAAAATCCCTTAGCCTTTCCCTCAAAAGTCATATGAATTTCCCCTTAAGTTAACTGATTTGTGGATTACAAGTTTATTGTTTGATTTAAAAAATAAATTTATTAACGGGAGCTTTGCTTTTAGCCCTGGCTAAATTTATATATTATTAACTTGCATTCAGCTGCTTTTGTTACAGTTTTTGCACGTAATTTGGTCCATGACTACAAATTTCGCATTTTTCAAAAAACCGCTCGATTATTTTTGTTATAAACTTGATAATCCCGAGATCAATTGTCAATAAATATACCCTGCAATTTTAAAGAACATTGAAAACAGGGAAGGCTTTTCTTAAATAGGGCCTCAAATATGACCAATTTTCCCCCCAGATTTTGTGTTTATAAGCGAGCGTCGTGATTATTCACTGGCATTGTTTTCAAGTTTCATATGCACGTGCACATTTAGCAAAAAGTAGTAAATTTGCATAAAAAAGAACTCTCGATTACTTTCGGAAGAAGTATCTGGAATATGCTAATAATTGGCTGGTGTCACAGACAGCGGAAAAATTTCCGTATAACCCCATACATTGATTATGCATTCTGTGTCACTAATTATGCATCCGCCTTATTGTCTTCTAAGACAATGGCGAATTCCCCAGAGTATTATATATATATATATATCGGTAATAAATACTTACTGCGTTAATGAAAGAGGATTTCAATTTCTGTCTTTTTTTTCATCTTTATCTACCCCTCTCTTTCTCTTTAACCCCTCTCATTCACCGACCACTCTCTCCAGTCCCCCCGGTTTCCTTTTTCCTCTTTTTCTCGGTAGTCGGCGAGATTTGAACCAACGCTTCCCTGTAGCTCTGGCGTACCTGTCTCTCTGCCATACCACTAGACCACGACGATTTGTTGAGATTCCCTGGTCAAAAAATTGATATCTTTTTGCGTGCTCAAGTTCAAATATACATAACAAAAGAACTGAAAAGTCTATTCGTGTAAATTATTCACGCTTTTTCTTGTAACATATCCACGAAAACATGCAATCTCGTTCCCAGAGGCCGCGATCCTTTTGTACAGCGACGGGGATCACTAACCTCTGGAAGAATCCGTAAAAAACCATCTCTGATTGGCCGATAAAATCGTATTCATCACATGCAAATTTCTTTGCTAATCAAAAAACAGTGAGCTTTTGACAGGCCACTTGTGTACACATAAATCTCATACGACCTGGAACCGTTAAGAAAAACGTTAACCTCGATCGATAATTTCCGAAATCAGGCTACAGTGACAATTTTTTCAAGACTTCCTTTTTCTTATTTTTGAAAGTCATTCCAATGCTTTTTTTTAAAGAGATGATATACATTTATGCCACTGAACCTTTCAAATTTGCATACCCCTGTGTTCATTCTGTGCACGAAAGAATGTGTGTCTTCGTGACTAACAAATGTTCATTCGCGGCGTCTACATAAATAGACACTTTTGGTCCCCTTACTTGTCTTTCTTCACTAAATACATCCATCAAAGGTCACAGAAGAAAAACTGCTTTGGAAAGAGGAAATTGCAGCAATGTGCGAGCAAGGAAAATTTCCCTTGCATTTCAGACCTTCTCTTGGTCAAATGGGTAAACAATTTCACGCAGGCGCAGTTAAACCGGAACCAGGATTTTGTGGTTCCGTTTCAAACGTCGCGCTACTGCCGTGCTAAAGTCGAATTTAATTCGATCAATTTAGTTCGGCACGGCAGTAGCACGACGTTTGAAACGGGCCTTACTACTGATTACATTGATTGTCAGTATCTTTGGGGTCATGATCATTATACAATTTAGGGCAAAATTTCCGTATAACCCCATACATTAATTATGCATATATTCATTGTTTGAAGAAAACAAAAGACAGAACAATACTAAGCCTCTGGGATTTCAGCTATTGTTTTAGAAAAATTAAATTTTTTTCTGTCTTTTTTGAAACGCGCTTAATTTGGAGCTTTTAGGACTATAATAAGAACTTTTTGGAACAAATTTCGGTCTATTTTCGCTTTCCGAAACCTAAATTTTATAATGACCCCAAAGACACTGATAATCAATGTAATTAGTAGTAAGTAAACTATCCATCAACCGTAAAGGCACGGGGTTTAATAAACAACTGAAGTAAAATAAAAGTCTACCTTATTCGTCAGAGTTGCATTTTTTCCTGAACTATATTTTCGAGTTTCCATCGCCTCCTCCTACGTCGGATCTGTCTGTCTTATTTAGCCCTTTATGCGTCGTTCCCACAGTCATTATTAAGTTCCACAGTATGCTTTACTATGCTTCCAAAGAGAACTTCACCGTAATGCCTACGCTACATATTTAAAACTCCTACCAGTAGTTGCTTTCGCGGAATAGTTCTTTGAATGTTCCTGTACGGGGCAAACCATGCTTTACCCCTCCATCTATTTTCGATGCACTGCGTTTCGGCACCTGTGTCAGCTGGGTGTGTTTTACCAAGCTTGGGCTGTTCCTAGCCCTCCCCTTGACAATACTCATAAGACCCACACTCATCGCTCATCACGTTTGTACACCTCCAAAATCTGAGCACGAATGATGGTCAAACTGAGTTTCGTTGTTCCTGCTCTTCTTGGACAACGGCCGGGGTATTTTTGAAAAACGCCGAATGACCCTGAAGTTTAGTTATTGGGGTTAGAAAACTGAGTGAAGCAGCTTTCATTTAAGTCCGCTCCCAAAGCTCTTGCACATTTAACAGAAGTTGTTAGGGCTGCTTGTTTTTTCCTTACACCGCTCTATGACCGGTCGCGGTCATGATTCACCAGTATTCTGGAGAGCTTTTTAAAAATTCCGTTGCCCTGGTTGAGCCATACTAAACATGAAAGTTGACCAAGTCGCTGACAAGTGTAACAAAAGAGAGGGGTGTTTGTGAAGCCTGTGCGTGCTTGTTATTGCCTGAAGAGATGCATGTTTGCGTGGAAATGTTACAAGCAAAAGTGTGAATAATTTACATGAATACACATTTCAGTTCTTTTGTTATGTATATTTGAACTTGAGCACGCAAAAGATATCAATTTTTTGATCAAGGAATCTCAACAAATCGCGGTGGTCTAGTGGAATGGCGGAGAGACAGGTACGCCAGAGCTACAAGGAAGCGTTGGTTCAAATCTCGCCGACTGCCGAGAAAAAAAGGGAAAAAGGGAACGGGGGGACTGGAGGGAGTGGTCGGTGAATGAGAGGGAAAAAAGAGAAAGAGAGGGGTAGAAAAAGATCCTCTTTTATTAACGCAGTAAGTATTTATTACCGATGAATTTATGCAATACTCTGAGGAATTCGCTATTGTCTCAGAAGACAATAAGACGGATGCATAATTAATGTATGGGGTTATGCGGAAATTTTTCCCTAAATTATCTTACTCGGATTATAACATCACAGAAACTTTTACAAAGAGTTGCTGTGATGTTATAATATATCGCTAATTTCTCTACCCAGTTATTAGGAGATTTAACCGAGGGTCCTTTTTTATGCAAATTCTATCTTTTGCTAAATTTACAGGTGCATATGAAACTTGAAAACAATGCCAGTGAATAATGTGGACGCTCACTTGTAAACACAAAATCTGGGGAAAAATTGGTTATATTTAAGGCCCTATTTAAACTCCTTCCCTGTTTTCAATATTCTTGAAACTTGCAGGGTATATTTATTGACAGTTGATCTCGGGATTTTCAAATCTATAAAAAAATTTATTGAGCGGTTTTTTGAAAAATGCGAAATGTGTAGCCTTGGATCAAATTACGCGCAAAAACTGTAACAAAAGCAGCTGAATGCGAGTTAATAAAATTCGTCTTACTCACGATCACCCAGAGCAATTCCCCTCTTTTTTTGTAGCAGGTTTTCAATGGAATCAAACTACTATGAGATGAAGCCGCGTTTCTAAAGCTTATCATTTTCTTAAAAAATTAGGTAATTATGTGGATAGCATGCTATTTCCCTGTTTTTATGATGCTTAAAACTTTGTTTCAAAATATTTCGAAAACGCTCTCATAGATTTTGTTCAAACTTTGCCATAATTGAGGCAATTATGGCAGGTACAAACTTCTCTGAGCGATTTTTTTTTAAAAAAACTCCTGGTACAGAGAAATACAAAGATAAATAAAAAACGTAATGGCGTCGTCCCGTTGCCATGGCACTCCGATTGCAAAAAAAAAAAAAACCAGATCATAAGAAATTTTTATCTTTATATAATACAGTTGTGGTTATCTTTTTTCCATATCTTTACTCATGGCGACGTAATTAAAGTTCAAACTTGAGAGGTATCCCCCCTAAAAAATCCAGTCGAGCCCCCTTAATGCCACGCGAAGTATTGTAGCAGGCTGTGAAAAGCGTAATGTAAGGTGTAGATTCCCTGGGAATTTTAGAAGCGTTAGATTTCACGTGTAGTTCCACGTGACTTTTGATGACATTTGTTTGAAACTCGACACGTTTCAGGTTCAAAAAATGTCGTTGGCACTTAGCGAAAGCTATAACTAGTATGATTACATGATAAAGCAGGAGAGGTTGTATCAAAAGAAGGTCAACTATAGCCTCGTTTTCACTTTTAATTGTAAAATGAGCTATTGAGACTAAAAAGAAAAATTGTCAGATTCAGGTCCTTTTGTAAGCTTAATGCTATCTGTTAGTTTTTCAAGTTCACTTTATTGTTCGTTTCCCGAAAGAAAGAAGCAAACAAAATATTACCATTCAAAATTAGGGTCATTGAGAAAATCTGGATGGAGGCAGAGCTAATGGACTTGGTTATGGGGCCTTTGTTTCGTTGACCTCAAAACTAAGTCTGAGACCATAAATTCACATATCAATAAAAAAAAATAAAATAAACAAATAAATATAGATATATATATATATAGCTACCTCACCTTTTCTTTCGTATACATAACCAACGTCAAGCTGAAATGAAAGGGAAAGTAGGCAGTTTGACAGCAGAAGATTTCGTCTAGTGAGTTAATGTATATTCTAATAGCTTAATGCTTGAGACCAAAGCTCCCTGTCGGGTTATGATTTCGAACAAAAAGGAAAACTTAGTCTTAAAGGATTAATAGACTGACTCCAAACATTATCTAAACGCAGAGACCCCTCACTCGAAGCGCGCACAGAGAGCACCGTGGGTAAGAATATTTGGTTATCTATGTTTCCAAGAAATTTTGGTTGAGAAAAAATCTTACGTAGGCCCTGTTCTTTTAATCGAAGTAGTGAACTGTCACACTTGAAAGCATTAAGTCCAAGGCATACAATCTGTGTTTATCTTGATATTGGACATCCAGATATGATCAATTGACTGCTGTCAAACAGGGTATCCGCTTACGTGTATCACATGACTGTATCGTGAACTAAGGTGTATAACTAATTGAGGTGACGTACTATTTTCCGCTGACCACTTATTTGTTTTACATTTATCAGCTTAAATCTATTTTTCAGAAGGAATTGGTTTGCTTCTTGTTTATAGCGAAAGATGGATTTCTAACTTCAGAATTAAATAAATTTCTAAAGAAAAAATCAGTCAGGAACATAACATTGGCTAAATCCTTTTACTATATTCTAAAACAGTGGATAGTGTTTTTCTCGCACCCTGATTGGCTACTCAATCAGTGAATATCCAATGAATCAGTGAATATCCAGTGAATATTCACCTCCAGTTTCCCCGAGAGAGCGACGCCAAACTCGCGTAAGGTACGAGCAAAATGGCTTCCCGGTTTGCTGCCGGAACAAACAAAGAAATTTCACAACTAATCAAAAGCGCTTTTCCCGAAATACACGAAGGTGACGAAGTTCGGTTTGGAAGTTTTAACAGGTAAGGCTTTGTCTTTCTGACTTGAATTTATCGATGAATCCGGTGAAAAAGTTTTTTGTTTACAAATGCTAATTAAGCTTGTCTTGCGGTACTTCATTTTGTTGACTTGTTCATGAAAAAGCTTAAAACTGAATTTGATTATCTTTTTTACAGAATGATTTTAGTTACAAAAAGAAATCAAAACTCCTTTTGAAGAAATTTCCCTGCAAGAGCTAAACAAATACCTTCAAAAGTTTGATTTGTCGGCCGTTCGATCATTGCGCGCCAAAACTGTAATCGTTGGCAACTTTAAATGAGTTAAAAATCATAATTTTTGTGCTCCATTATCTCACTGTTTTGGTATATACTAAAACAATTATTCACCGAAGTGGAGGTGGCTAGTTAACAATTAGTCGCCGAAGGCGACGTGAATATCGGCGAATAGTCACCGAGACGAAGTCGAGGTGACTATTCGCCAATATTCACGTCGCCTGAGGTGACTAATTGTTTTAGTATAATTACATTGATGATTATTCGAGAAAATAAAATTATTGATCAATTTCCGACCCCGAAACATCAAAAAATCTGGCTGCCATTTTGAAAACTGCTAGCCTTCGATGCTATAATCACCGCGCGGTGATTATAGTGGGATAAAGCGAAGCTCCTAGCCAATCACAGCGCTCTATTTTCGATAATCATCAATGCAATTTTACTAATGGTGGATATTTACCTCGCCGCTTCGCGGCTCGGTAACCAATTACACTAGCCACCTCCACTTCGGTGAACAATTGATATATCTTAGTTCCGGAAACGTGGCGACATCAAAATGACAGGCCTGTTAAACCACATATGTTATTCACTCCTAAAATTAGACTCAAAAGACAGAAAAAAACTAATATGTTCTTACCTTGAATACCGCCAACAGAGCGTTGAATCGAAAAAGATCCCGGGCATTGAAGACCTTTGGTCGAGGGAAGAAAAGTTTCAATTAGTGACCAGAATCACACAATAATTAATATCCGTCGATAAAATGTTTCCTTACCTCAAGGAGAATGGTTTTGTCAAATAACTCTGTTTCGGAAGTTTGACGGAAGTAAAAATGCAAGTCCTGTTGTATCAAAAATAACTATTTCAGCTTAAAGTAAAAATAGAATCTGGATGTAATACAGTGAAACCCCGCCTTACAGCCACCTTGGTAATACAGTCACTTCGTTATTACGGCCACTTTTTTTGGCCGCCTGGCAAAAGCCGCCATACATTTTCTTGTAAAAAGAAAACCCTCGTTTATACAGCCAATTTTTATTGGCCAATTGGTGACCGTATTAACGGGGTTCCACTGTAATGATATAAACAACTCTCCTTATATCCAATAGATACGTTGTACGGCATGTCTGATAAAATAACCTGTTGTACGACAAAAAAAAGGTATAGATATCTATATCAATAACGATTCGAAACAAATCCTAACTATAAAAAATGCCGTCTACTAGGCAAAGGATGTTCCGCAGATCTTATTGGCCGAGTAGTGAGGACCGTACAATAAGTTACGGACCGAGTTAAGGCCTAAGCGCTTGGGCCATCAATCGATGGACAAGAAAAGAAGGATAAGTAATTTACATTATGGACCGAACAGAGACCAGAATAACAGGATGTTATTCCATCAAAACTAAGACTAAGTTTTCGCTCGCCAGTGTGACGTTATGTTTGTTATTACAATTTCCTCGACTCCCATTTGATCTATTTGTGTCTTCTTAAGTGTGATTTGCCGTAAAAATTTTTACTAAACTGACTGAAATCCTATTCTTCGATAAGATAACGACTCAATTTCTTTATCAAATACGTTCTCAAATAAATGCAGGCTAAAATGTGGAAGGACGAAGCCAAAAATATTTCTCTGAGTCTGATTGGCTAAAATCCCACGCATAATTCATCATAACCAGCTATTGTCGACCAAATTTGGAAGAATTTTGCGATATGTGAACTGATGACGTCAATAGTGCAGCAAAATTGCCAGATTATTGAACCGTTAACCCAGAAGACCTGAGGACGAGGTTGAGTTATTTGGCATAGTGTATACACAAATGGCGTAACATTTCACTCGTTTCTGGAGGAATAACTATTGGCAAAAAACATAACAAGAACAGCTAGAAGACTACACGACGGACGACATCATATTAGGGACCTTAAGCAACCACGACGACGACTACAATTAACGTCAAAAACAATTGGTTTTATGACCAAAACAACAGCTCTGCACGTGATCACGCTTTTTGCTACATTTCTTTGATGTCCACTGTACGACTACGAGAAAAAGACGCGATAAAATTTGAAAGGACGCAAATTAATTTTTTTTAGTGATTTTTTCACTGTCGTCGCCGCCGTGGTTGCTTAAGGCCGCTATTAGGGAACTTAAGAACCACGACGACGACTTTGTCGACGACGACCGGAAGTGAGTTACAGTGTACTGCGCAAGCGCGACCAGTAAATTTCGTCGTCGTGGTGTCGTCGACGACGCCAAACAAAGTAGAATCACGTCGTCCTGCTATCCACAAGCTTCGGCAGGTATAAATCCTCTGTTTTAAGCGATTTTTGAAGTCCTTTGCATTTTTTTATCCTCGTAAACCCAGATATCGTTCCTTTTTTCTCCTAACAAGCGATGTTGATTGAAAATTTGACTAACAAATTGTTTTTACTTCGAAGAATGGCAACAGCTGTGAAGGCCGAGCGAGCGAACTCGTAAGTGACAAATTTATTTGTACGTATTCAGGTACGGAAAATCAAAAAAATATATTAATATAGAGGAAATAAACTTTATATGGAAAAAAGCTATCACATCAGAATGACTCTATTTCCAAATCTAAACTCTGACAGACACTTGGACTCAGTAATCTCATTCAGGTTGAAAGTTGAATAATCTTCGCACGGAAAGCAGGTGTTTTTCTATTCGGAAAGGTCAGACAACACAAAAAATTCTTCATCGTCAATGAAATTAGACGTACGGCTTAAAAAATAAGATCTTGCATTGTTTTAGAAGACGCCATTGCGAAAAATTTTGTTGCGAACGAACATCACTGTTTTACATTTGTGTTTGCATATCAGTGTCGTCTTCGACCTACCGACCGACTGCATCTTAAGTTTCCTTTTTCCCGCCGAAACTGACGTTCTCGTTCCAGTCTTTTCCCAGTCAACAGACGTCGTCGTCGTGAACTTCGTCGTGGTTCTTAAGTTCCTTATTATCTCTTCTAAACTCGCCGTTTGAATGCCATTTTCTTGAGTTTACTGGGCCGAGTTGTTCAAAGCTGGGTTAAGATAACCCGGGGTTAGTGCGAGATTTGAATTCAGATTTGAAAGCTCAAAAAGCATTTCAGTTTTAAGAGGCAGTGTCTGTAAAAGCGGTCCGCTGCATTCGGGGTCGAAAAATAGTTTGCCCTCAAACTTTGCCCAGTAAATCATCTTAGTTCATAAGTAAATGAAACGACTTTCGTTTTGGGAAATATTTCAAAATAGAGATTTTAGAACCCTGAACTGTCAAACTGCCGAATGCCCTAAATTTGCGTCTGGCGAAAGCCAAAAATTGGACAAATTACTAAGCTCGCTTCTCCAAATCCACAAAAAGCGAGAAAAAATGATTATTATTTCTAGGTTACAGTGTTTATCAACAGTGTGAATAGCATGTGAATTTTGAATTTTGTTGAACTGTGTCTGCAGAAAAATTTGTTTACTAGCACCTATGAGAGGCCATTTTCAAATCGCAGCAAAGTACCCTATCTTTGCTGGCAATTATTTCTTAAGTCCAGACCTGCCTGCTCTGATTTTCTACTTAAACGAACTATGGAGATGCTAGGAAGTATAGAAATATAAAAATACTTTGCGTTTTTGATCTTCCTTTTACGCAGAGACTTTGAACTTTTGGTGTTTTTGAAGACACGACCGTCGTCAATTATGCAAATTAGATTGATAAAGTGATTCCAAAAAAACTAGTGTCACCTTGTTTTGCCCTTACTCGTTGGAAATATTGCCAAGTAAAACAGAAATTTCGTTGTTGCATTATTTAATGTGATTTTGACGGGTGACATCTACAGTTTTTGAAGTGCGATCGCTCGTAATTTCCAGGGTATACCATGAACGCACTCAGTCACGCAATAATAGAAAACGGGTTATCTGTTCATACCTTTACCTTTTGGCTTGTCGCTAAGTTAATAAGGATATGATGATATGATGTAAAGCATTCGTCCAACATGGATATATGCTGAGAGATGCTAAGTTGTCATGTCCATCGAAGCATCGTGACTTCTTCAAGGTCATGAGGTCAACCTTGGTCTTGGAAATAAATTACAAATTTTATATATTAATTTTTTTTTCGCGCAAGTTCCTGTAGTTTGAAATAAGTTTCATTGCTTGCATCCATACAAGCTACTCTAAACCCTATAAGGTAAAAAGCAAACAAAACAACAGCAACAAGAACTTCTTTAGATTTGGCCGGTGGGTTCAGTCGTTTTTGTCCCACAAGACATATGGTGTACACTGAAGTTGTGTGCAAATATATTCCCTGCAATAAAATGAGATTTTGAACAAGAAGGCGACGTCCAATGCCGCTTTCACAAGATGCAGAAAAGAGCGAAAGTAAGAGAGAATGAGTTCCAAAGATACTTCTATCAATTTCAGTAGTGAAGATGGGTGCCGTATTAATGTGACAGGGATGCTCGTCATCTCGCTTAGGGGTGTAAATCGCAGATTTTGGTCTCACTCAGGGTGTTTGGGACGGAAAGGCACCATATTTGTCCATGCAGGTGTCGCTTAGGGCTTTGAATAAAGAAATTTACAAAAAGAAAATACCGTGATGTCTGTTTTAGTATGAGCCACACCCACATTGGTCTCCCTCAGAGCTTTAATCTTTATTTTCCGATAAGCATCCCAGTCACTTTTATATGGGAGTTTCCCCGGGGTTTTTATATTGTCGGAGGCTTTGTTATTGCTTCGTTGCTGTAAACATAATTACTGATGAAGACAATTTCCATTTGGTTTTTGAGATACCGTAAAATTCCGAAAATAAGCCCCTCCAAATATAAGCCCCCCGGGACTTGTACTTGGAAAATTGCCCTCAAATACAAAGTAAAACAAAGCAAAAACGGTAAATTTACTTACAACTATAAGGCTACTCCAATCGATTTCGAAACGCATATTTCCTTCCGTAGATAAGCCCCTCCAAAAATAAGCCCCTCAAAAAGGGCTTTTGAAAAATATAAACCGCGGGGCTTATTTTGGGAATTTTACAGTATGCCTGATACTATGATGATGGACAAGGGACTGACTAGACCTTGGATGACGGAGCTTTGGTAATTAAACCAATCATAGCCCAGAATTTTGGTACAAAAATACGGTTTTCGGTACAAGTTGGCAAAGTAACCTCTTTTGCACCCCGTTGTAATTGAGTGAATGCGAGAATAGGGAACCCAATAAACAAGCTAACGTCAGTCGAATTTACTGATTGTTGTTTACTTCCTTCCAGTCTTTCTTTATTGCTGGTTTTCAGTGTCACGCCATTCAAAATAGATGAAAATAAAAATCAAAACCATTCAATAGATGAAGTCCAGAATATGGGAAATGAAAGGAGGTACATATGCAAAGACCCTCGCTAAGATTCAGGTCAGAGGCTACCCTGCTAGCAGAGGCTTTTCTCTTGTGTTTCTCAGCGTTGTACTGCCATTCTCTTCGCGGTTTTGGTTGCTCGCGTTTTGTTTTGGTTGTTTCTGTGACGAGGAAAAGACCTCTGCCGACAGCCGCTTGCGATTCCTGTTGAGCATGCGCTGTAGATACCTCCAAGATCTAGGAGGTAATCACATGACTAAACCGGTTGTGAAACCGGTTTTATCAACTCGCTCATCTTTTATGTACTAGTGTGCTGTGCAAAAGTGAGCCCGCTATATCAGCATGGCGAGTGCGAGTCATTCCCGTGGGAAATTTGACTCATGAATACATGAGCAAACTCCGGCGGCGACATCGTATTACCGACACGTGACAGAAATTCCATGGTAACCGCATTTTCATCTCGCGCATGCTCAACAGGAATCGCAAGCGGCTGTCGGCAGAGGTCTTTTCCTCGGCACAGAAACAACCAAAACAAAACGCGGCAACCAAAACCGCGAAGAGAATGGCAGTACAACGCTGAGAAACACAAGGGAAAAGCCTCTGCTAGCAGGGTAGTCAGAGGAATATTTCGTATAGGAGATATCCGAGGAAATGTTTTACCCAAATTTATAGAGATTTGTATGGAGACGCCATGCTGGTGCTCACCTGGATGAGCTCCAACATGGCGGACGGAAACCAACAGAAACATCTGTTACCGAGTTTTGCTGCAAAAGCGTGAATTTATTCTTCGAGAAACTCATAAACATTAAAATAATACTTTTTCCAGTACATGAACTGTTTAGATGGCAAAAGTTCCTGAAATAAGTCATTTTTTTAACCTACATGACAGCTCTCTTGGCCGTCATGTAAATGCCGCGTCACGCAAATGCTTAGAAATTCAAGCGTACTCTATCACAAAACCAAGAACCCTTTTGAAGCAAAAATTTGTTTCACAATTAGTTTTCAGCTGCTCTAATGCATCGTGAAAGTAAAATCTCGGTAGGATGGATAGTTTTTTAGTTTGAATTTTAGTGACGTCATGTGAAAACCAACAATCCCCAGTAAACGGTGCATAAGCTTACAAAACTATAATGTAAAACCTGACCATTCCAAGATGATAAATTTCATTCACATCAACGCCACTCCATGAAAAAGCATACTGGTGGTGCAAAATTGTCTAAGCAGTTAGTTCACATCTTCCTTCTTTATTGTTCAAACCCTCAACACGTTATCACAGCAGTGACTTAGGTCCTGTGATTACAATTATTTCACAACTGAACATTCATAGAGACCAATTAAAGAACCACCATACCCTAAATGATGCCCTTCTTGAGTCTATCAAAAGCATGGGATAATTCAAAATTGGTGATAAACTCAGGTGACGCCGGCTCTGACCCTGGAAGAGGAGGAGGGGAGGGGGGGGGGGGGGCGGTGGATGCATATGAAAGAGAAGGCTTTTCTTGTCGAAATAATGTGACGTCGAACATCCTCTACACACTCAAATAAAGCGAATTACCCTGGGATTGAGACTGAGAATTAAACCTTCTGAGCGCGAATCTGACAATACTTGACCTCAAAAAGAGATTATACTTCAACACAGTACATGTATTGCTGGTTTTCAGTGTCACGCCATTCAAAATAGATCAAAATAAAAATCAAAACCGTCCGATAGATAAAGTCCAGAATCTGGGAAATAAAAGGAGGTACATATACAAAGACCCTCGCCAAAATTCAGGTCAGAAGAATATTTCGTATACGAGATATCCGAAGGAATGTTTTACCCAAATTTATAGAGATTTGTATGGAGACGCCATGCTGGTGCTCACCTGGATGAGCTCCAACATGGCGGACGGAAACCAACAGAAACATCTGTTACCGAGTTTTACTACAAAAGCGTGAATTTATTCCACGAGAAACTCATAAACATTAAAGTAATACTTTTTCTAATACATGAATTGTTTGAATAGCAAAATTTCCTGAAATAAGTCATTTTTTTAACCTACATGACAGCTCTCTTGGCCGTCATGTAAATGCCGCGTCACGCAAAAACTTGGAAATTCAAGCGTCCTCTATCACAAAACCAAGAACACTTTTGAAGCGAAAATTTGTATCAAAATTAGTTTTCAGCTGCTCTAATGCATCGTGAAAGTAAAATCTCGGTAGGATGGATAGTTTTTTAGTTTGAATTTTAGTGACGTCATGTGAAAACCAACAATAACGACATTTGGCATTAGCAGGAACACCCTAAATGCAACTGAAACCAAACTCTGCAGCCCCTATCTCGAAACGATACAAAGAGCAAGCCCGCGCGTTTCATATGGGAGCGGTTCTCCCCACCAGGGGCTTCTGATTAGTCACACGGTTTTTCCTGGGTTATTCTGTGAAGTCATAAGTGCCAAGCATAGCTTGTGCCTCTGACCGGTTAAATGTCGGAACAGGCATGACATGAACACAGAATGAGACAGTCAACAGGAAAGCAGGGTTGGATACAGGAACATAAAAGGATAGACTTATTATGTACTCCGCTATGTGCCGTAAAATCCAGTTTCAGTACGTTTGCAAATTCTGTCCGGACCACACCCTCCGGTCAGGATCTTTGCTCCTGTTACCCCTTCGAGTGAGTGGGGACAATTCAAACGACGATGCAAAAGTCGCAGCAGTCTTTAAAGGTAACAAAGAAGGGCAAGGTGAAATATTTGGATACATAAAATCCTGATAGTTGAGAACCGTTTGCAAAAACAAACTTGACAAATGAAAACCTTCTTGGCATGATCTTTGATTCTTGATCTCTAATACTACAATGCTTGACAAACTAAGAATAAAAACTCAATTATCCATTACAGGCATGTAAGCAAACTCCTTGAAGCTAAATAATGAAAACAGGAATGGGAAATACCGGACTGACAATTAGTTTTTACCACTGAGAAGACGATCGTTGCGTGACATAAAAGAAAGACGCTCCCAACCAAACTAAAAAATATGCATCGCTTTTCTTAGCACTTTTTGAAGTTTAAAAAGTGAAGTGGTTTTTTCGTCTGTGTGACATTTGTGTGAAACGCATGAGAAAAGAGAGGTTTTTTTGTCTGTTCAGTTTGTTGGTAACAAGACGCGCTGGTCACGTTCGCAAAAGAACAAAGTTCCAAACCTCTATGTTTGAAGAAGAACAAATTAAAAAAATGGAATATTTCTATATTTCCATGCTTACAAGTTTCTCCTTAGCTACTTTTAACCCGACAATTAGAGCATTTAGGTCTGAAATATCAAAACATTTGCCAGCGAAGCCGGAATTTTTCGGCATGTTTCATAACGGCCTCAAGCGGGTACTATTAAACATATGTACTTTTCTGAAACCTCATATAGTTATAGCGTAATTCTAAACTGAAATATACTCTATTTTATTAAACTGCTTAGTCTAGAAATATTGCCGACAATTGAGCCAAAAACTTACAAGGTTACAACATTTTCTAATGGAATTTCTTGATCAAGCTAATTTGCATAATTGGCTGTCATGTCTTCAAAAACACCAAAAGTTCAAAGTCTCTGCGTTAAAGGAAGATCAAAAGCGCAAAGTATTTTTAGATTTCTATACTTCCTAGCATCTTCTTAGTTCATTTAAGTAGAAAATCAGAGCAGGCGGGTCTGGACTAACAAAATAATCGCCAATAAAGAGAGGGTACTTTACAGCGATTTGAAAATGGCCTCTCATAGGTGCTAGTAAACTAATTTTTCTGTAGTCACAGTTCAACAAAATTGAAAATTCACATGCTATTCACACTGTTGATAAACACTGTAACCTAGAAATAACAATCATGTTTTCTCGCTTTTTGTGGATTTGGAGAAGCGAGCTTAGTAATTTGTCCAATTTTTGGCTTTCGCCAGACGCAAATTTAGGGCATTCGGTAGTTTGACAGTTGACTGCTCTAAAATCTCTATTTTGAAATATTTCCCAAAACGAAAGTCGTTCCATTTACTTATGAACTAAGATGATTTAGTGGGCAAAGTTTGAGGGCAAACTATTTTTCGACCCCGAATGCAGCGGACCGCTTTTACAGACACTGCCTCTTAATTCTTTTTGTCCACAAGTTGATGATTGAAAGCTCTAAAAATAACAGAGAAAATTATCCGAGAAAATGTTTTTGAACATACGAAAAAGAAACCGGGGTTAAATTTAACCCCGGGTTAAGCGCTAACTGGCCTTCGAACAACTGGGCCCTGGTGTATAAACAACTGGGCCGACGCGCTTGGAAACGAGGTTGATCGAGGGTCTATTGCTCATATGCAACCCTGTTTCCAAATAAATGGTAGTCTTTATACTAGAGCCTAACGAAGTTAAGAAATATTTCCAGACAAGTAAACTTTAAATTCTTCAAGTGAAAAAGAAAAAAGAGCTTCACACTCAACCTATCTTTTTTACTTCAGGTTCACTTAAGCCAATTTCGATTCCCACGCAACATAATTAACAATTGATCAGCTTCTTTTCTAACTTAACAATATACCATCGAATCGATGGTACATTGCTTGCATCGTCCAAATTTGGTCAACGCTGGTTGGTTATAAAGAGTTCGCCGGAGCTTTGAGGCAATCAGAAACGGCGGTGAAGTACTTTGAATGATAAACCTAATTATTATCCTGAATCCTCAAAAAGGTGTCTAGCGTGACTGAAATGAGCGAACACTATACATATATTTTTTTCTTTTTTTGCTCACCACACCTCGTTATAGAATGGGTTGTTAGTAGAATGTTGAACGCTTGTTTGTCGCCGCTGACCTGCCACTGTGACTCGCACAAGGGGGTGAATGTCTCCTCCAGGTAAACAACGACCTTCTATGATCTTGATTTGAACCTTTCAGGTAAAATGGGAGCAGTGACAGTTACTTACACTGTAGAGTTTAGGGCTAAAGTATACGCTTTTAGCAATAAACTAATATAAGAAAAATACGAGCACTATCTAATAGGGAATGTCAGAGCACAAAATTATCCACGTGTATGATACCACTTCAACATTTACTCAATTTTGTACATAAGTTACTAGACTTTATACCGGAAAAGTTTCCAATGGACATGAAATTTATAAATTTCCTAGTACACTGATCAATTTCAGTTCTTAAATTTTTTAAAGGAACTCTAGCGATGAATAGGCGTTTTTCGAAAATACAATAATTCTCTTTGTTATCCCTCTTAAATTTTGCTAAAAAATATTGGGGCGGTTGTTAGTCCCAAAAGAAATTGAAAACAATGCTTATGCAAAATTTGGATCAATTTAGGTTTCTGGGAAACTGCCCACCTACCCCTCCCCTAAGTCAACACTAACACTTACTTCTCACTTAGGGCAAAATGTTGACTTAGGGGAGGGGTAGGTGGGCAGTCTTCCAGAAAACTAAATTATTGATCCCAAAATTCTAGAGGGACAACAAAGTGTATTATGGTATTTTTGAAAATAGCCTATTTCGATTGCAATGCAATATTATTTTTATGAAGGTAGCCTTACAAGTTGCATAAATAGGTATGTATTGTGTTGTACCCAAGTGATTCACATATTTTATGCTTTTTTTGAAAACGTCTGCCCGTCCCTACCAGCGGTAGGGTGTGGAGAGGTGTATGGATAATGGCTATTTGTTAAGGCGGTTCGACCCAGTATTTTTGCAGGTACACCTTCCATCTTTGAATCTCTTATACTTGAATAAGTTGATCTTTATTATAAAATCATTATAACACGTGTATTACACATAGATTTAATTTTAATATGTTATTGTTTTTCGGGCAATCGGAACAAATATCACGTGACAATGACGTCACAATAGTTTTGGCTCTAAATCCAATTTCTGCCCTTATCGCCATTTTCTTTGCAAATGCTTTACGCCACATATACTTAGGATGCTTGTCTTCTGTTGCACAAAGTTTCACAAAAATCTGTAAGAGGAATTTCGAAATATCTTTAAAATTTCAACAAAAAGGGTATAATTATACATGAACTGAAGGCTGGACTTAATGCAGACAAATTTGCAACCTTTTGGAGGTTTCCGAAAAGTTTATATCACTCATTCGTTTTGCAAATGACCTTTATACACTCTACAACCGGCCAGACGCAAGTAGATTTGCGCGATTTCGAAAAGTGGAGGGGGACAGGGGGGCGGGAGCCCGGGAGAACAGGGGGCGGGAGACGGGAGAAGAAAGGGCGGGAGGCGGGATCTCTACGATGGCGGGAAGCGGGAGAGAAATTCAAAAGGCAAGCTTTTGTTTTTTGTTACTGCTTACTTCCAGTCAAAGAAACGAACCCAATAACGTTTCTTGACTTCCATTTAAAGTTTTCCGAGGCTTAAAGCAAAATTTTATACACGAGAAAAGTCAAAAAACGAAAATTCGTGCTCGGGATAAAAAAAAATACGGCATTACTTCCCGTGAAATTGGAAACCTTTCCAAGTCGCTTACATCATAGGACATGAATGAGATAGCATGACATATGCACGTGTGTCGACTGTGTCAGTCGTGTAAGTGTCTCGTCTGTCTCGCTAGCTGTCGAAATTCTCCGTAAGAACGACAAAGCGTAGACTGCAAAACAGTCGGTTTTTTTTTCAGAAAATCAGTAAGGAAATCGGTAAAGCGTGGCGTAAGAGTATTACACGCGCGAAGCGCGCGAGCCTCGCACGCCCGTATGTTTTATTTCTATTTTATTTTTATTTTATTAGCTTCGCCTTATGAACAATGAAACAATAGACAGGGGTACCACAACAGCGTTGAGCCAATTACAGTGGTCCCAGAGCATAAAAGATATGTAAGAAACAGTAAACTAATACGAGACAATTAAAAACAACAACGGAGAGGGACAGACACGTTACGTGAAACGTTACATGATGGACAGATTGTTTTCCAGGATCGTGGGTTCTCTGGGTCGTAGTTACGTTCTAAGGCATCCACGTAGTACTTGTACATGATGGATTTGAATTGGCTGATCTGAAGGTTGCATGAAAGTTGAATATCATTTGCTAACGTGTTCCAGATTCTGGTGGATCTATTAAAAAAGGATCTCTGAAAAGTGACAGTATTACATTTTCTTGAAATAAAGTGAGTGACATTACGGTTGCTGTTAGATCTGGTAGTGCGAGTAACTAGGACTTGCGGGATAACGGAGGGACTAACTCTAACTGTTCCAGTTACAACTTTGAAAAAGAAAATCATGTCTAAAAACTCGTGCCA